>OX291552.1:23929460-25169772 GCA_946406115.1 Apoda limacodes
TATACGAATACATTTTGTTTGTAGACAAAGCGACACCGCTATATATTGGGTTTTGGAATGAGCTCCCTGCTAAGGTTTTTCTTAGAGAAAGAAGTTATTAGATTTCTGAAGGGTCGGCAACGCGCGAGTGATGCCCCTATCTGTGCCCCTGGTGTTGCAAGCGTCTTATAGGCTACGACAAAGATTGTATAATACTATATTGCTACGGTGACCGCTTACCATCAGGCGGACCGTAGGCTTGTTTGCCACCTTAGTGGTATTAAAAAAAAATAATCCAGAATGTGAATGTAGATCCTATTTCTTTGTTGATTCGTCGAGTACATTAGCGTGAAGGCTTTGCGGTACTGTCAAAAACTTGACGCATTGTCATGTAAATATGGTACTAACTGATATGTCCTAAATCGCAGTTTTTATGTTATGATATCATGGCCACGCGCGCGGCACGCACGGTCCCACCTCGGCTGTTATCAGTCATTCTTATCACAATAGAAAAACTACCTAGTGTGCTATCTGTTGACACAGTGATTGACATGTTCTGTGTCCGGCATCCTCTTGTACAGCAATTGCGTAATTCAAAAGACATGCAAATTATTCAACATTAAAAAAAAATATTAAACATAATAAAAGAACGTATATGTACGCAAGTATATTTATCAAACACTTAATGCAACAGCAAACGAAAGGAGGAATCGATTTAAGTTAACACAAAAATAAATAAGTAATTAAAAATTGAAGCATTTCAAATTAAGCCGATCATCACCTTCCTCATCACAATCATCATCTGCCTCGCCTATTATTACCACCTAAGTATTGCTTTTGTGTAGCAGTTTGGAACCCCTAGTGCGACACTCACTAAGCAAGATTTTATCCACGGTGTAAAGTGAAGGTCCATCTTAGATGGCCCATTCAAACGAAAGGTAGCTTCATATCCGAGTATTTTCTGTTGGTCGGGGTCAAAATTTAAGTCACAGACGTTTGGTTATACCTATGAAACATAAGTAAATGCTACAGACAAAACTCTTAACCAGTCAATAGTACTTTTGTCTGCAAAAATCAGTCAAAAGTACTATTGGCTAAGGACGTCGTTCAAAAGCAGTTTTAACTTAAAGATATTGATTAATAGTGCCTAAAGACTAAAAATGTTGGTTAACAGGGGTTTTGACCGATACTGTTAGTCATTTTTGTCATTTTAATTTAAAATAATAAAATTAATTCATATTTTATATATTATTGGAAAAATCCTAAATTAGGCTTACAAAAATATAAACTATAACACAAAAGTAACAGAAAAGTATCGTTTTGTTAGGGTTCCGACCCTATAGGACCTCATCAGTCATTACTAAGCCCACACTGTCTGTCTGTCCTGACATTGAAAAGGCTCTTTGGAAACGTAACAGGTATAATGCTAAAATTTTCATAGCATGTGATTGAAAACTCAATCACTATTCAATACCTGAGGGACAAAACATTTAAAAAAGCGTATCCTAAATATCCGTCAAAAATAGGATTGCCATCTCTAAAATCTAGCAACTAGGACAAGAAGTGTAAAACCCCGGATTTTGGAGCATAGAACCCGGACATGTCAACAGTTTTTTTTTAAAAGTTACTTAGAAAAATCAAAAAATAAACTTAATTTAGTCCTCTTAAGAAACAAAACGTTTTAAGGAACTCTTTGCAGTCTTTCATTTTTTACTCTGTTATCAAAACAACAGGTTCTTGAAGTTTTAAGGAACTTAAATGAAACCCTGTCCGGACGCTCCCCAGACGCCCTCTAAACTAGGACAAATCCGGGGAAATCCGGACGGATGGCAACCCTAGTCAAAAATGACAATAATAAAAATCTACTTTATACTTTCAACGAAAATCATTTGTAACACATTCGGTTACGACAACAAATTACATTCTGCGTAGGTATTCCAAAATAATTGCGTGTATGACACGCACTTGGCCGGTTTTTATTTCGTATCCTAAAATTCGTTTTTATTAGGGTTTTTACCTAGCTGACGTTTGAGGACGTTTGTTCGTTTTTCTCATTAATCCCTAACAGAACAGGTTCAATAACCGATGAGCCTAGTTGGTGCGTAAAATCATTGCATGATTTTTGGCCTTAATGAATTTATCCAACCTTTGTTGATAGTAAACAGCGCTAAGACACGCCAAGCAATTAAAAAGCGAAATTATAATGAGGATGGATCAGCCTTAAATTAAGTGGGTATCTGACACGCACATAGATATAGGGTTCCGTATATATGTGCTAACTCGCAAAGTTTAACTCTTACAAAGCAACGAGTTCGTTGAGTGCAATGACCTTGCTAAACCGTTATTAATACAAATTAAATTTATCGAGCTTATTCTCTCGTAAAACATAAGCCTAGCCTAGCATAAGCCTTAATGCCAATTCCTCCTCCCAAGACTGAAATCACGCGACCCGTCAACCCGCGTTGGTGGTCAGGACCACCAAGCGAACTCCACTGTACTACCACAGCCTAAATAACGTTTTATTCAGTCAGTCATCGAAGGCGTCTAGACAACCGTGAATTAAGGTGAGGGCCGAGACGGGGCGCAAGCGTATTTACCTTTTTAGTGCGTTTTGAAATCGGTTTTTGTTTTTGTCAAAAAAAAATTGTTTCTTTATCACTTGGTGATATTCTCAGATACTAACCTAAATTATTTAGTACGCCTACGCTGTGTTATAATGACACACTTTTCGAGTATGAGAAGTGAAAAATACATATTATTATGTAGGTACTAAACTGCAATATGTCACGATTTATATTTATTGATATATGTTTATGTTTTTCAACAGTAATTTTTCCATTAGTAAAAAGTTAGAACCTTATAAGTACGTAGTAATGCGGCACTAAAGCGTTACTTAAAATACCTTCGTTTCGACGCAGTGTCAAAAACACTATTATTTTACATGAACGCCTCAAAATCAAACAATTTATTTATTCACGCGCAAATAAATATTTCATGCTAAGGAAGGGCTTAACTTCAGACTTTAAAAACATACTGTTCGAAATCGAAAAAGCGTAGTTTCGTAAATGACAATAACTGAATATGTTCGACAACCAACGATTAGTAGTTAATAAATAAATTAGTTAATAAGTTCTTTATTATCTGATAAAAAGTTTTACACATAAAGTATTTAGTAAATACATTTTGATTTAAAGTAAAATTCTCTCCAGCTCCCAGGCTAGAATAAATTTGTTATGAGAATTATTATTATCTAACATTTTTTTTTTTTTTTTTTTTACCACTAAGGTGGCAAACAAGCCTACGGTCCGCCTGATGGTAAGCGGTCACCGTAGCCTATGGACGCTTGCAACACTAGGGGCATCACTCGCGCGTTGCCGACCCTTCAGAAATCTAATAACTTCTTTTTTGAAGAACCCCATACTGTAGTCCTTAGAGAAAACCTTGGCAGAGAGCTCATTTCACAACCCAAGGGTTCGCGGGAGGAAGTTTCTCTGAAACCGCACTGTACGCGACCATTTTGGTTCCAATTTTTATACTTCCTACTTATATTGGTCGACTTTTATACTTCCTTTCCGTTTAGTTTAGTGGCAACTTGATTTAAATGTAGAGAATTAGGATCTGTCAAAACTAGTCGAGCCTTTTTTATGATTGCACGGAGTAAGATATTCATATGTTTCAAGTTTACAAACTATTGTTAAATAAGAATTACTAATAATAAGTAAAATAGATAAATATAATTAAATAGTGAACAAGCGAACCAGACTTTGAATACGTCGTAAATTAACAAATCCATTATTGTCCGTTATTTATGATCAAGCACGGAAACATGACTAAAAATACTAATAAATAAATAAAATGGTGCTAATTCGTTCTCATAGCGTTAGTATCTCTGCCCACCCAATCTGTGGTAAAATAATTTTTAGAATGTAAACATTATAAGTACATGAACGAAAGACATTTAAATGCGACACCTACATAACCGTACGGGACGTGTGTCTGCCAGCGCAAGCCACATCCATTGTGATTTGAAACGGTAATATTGTCCTAGAATTTCGACCGGTACGATAAACCCATTGTGTTCCGAAGTTCCGAGCACGTTATTAGATAGTATTATATACAACAAGTAATAAAAAATAAAAACACTTTTGATAGAAACAATAACCGATTTCAAAACGCACTAAAAATTATTTAGCCTGTAATAGTACAGTCAAGTTAGCTTGGTGGTCCTAACGACTAAACTAGGGCACAGCGAGTACTCGCTCGAATGAGCACCCTGAACTGGGGAAGTACCTTCACCTTACAGAAAACCGTGGCCATCAAAACGCTAATATTGGTGAACCTGGCGGTGCGTAAAGTTGCCACTTGCCAGAGCTCTCTTTAAGGATTCGCTGCGCGGACGGCGGAGGACCGGCGGTGTTCGTTGCTGTTATTGCTCGGCGTAGACACGGCGTGCTGGCAAGGCGGTCAGGGAGACCTGATAAAACGGCTAACCGCCCGCAAGTTGAACGGGTTGCCGAACCCAGGGATCACTTAATCTCCGCCCTGGGAGGCCAAACCGCCAACCTGTGTAAAGTGTCTGAAGTAGTAGTCGTGCTGGAGAAGCAGACCGTGGTGGACTCGGCTTCTACAACAGAGAGGGATCAGGAGCCTTTTCGCCCGCCGTGCCAGCAACCGTAACAACTGTGCTAAGCTAAGCTAAGCTGTCTGTGCAGTGATACCTCATATTTAGACTTAGTTTCTTTTTCAAAATCAAATGGCCAAAAAATACAAGAGAAAAAGAGTTTTTACATCCCTATAATGTGAATTTTTGTAACTTGCACAAAATCTTAAAAACCATCTGGAGACTGCGCAGCCCACCATTCTTTTTCTAACGGAAACGCAGATATCGTGCCCGGCCGAAACATCATACTTACATTATCCTGGCTACAAACTCGAGCACAATTTTGTGACTCGTGCCGTTATATGTATGTTCGTCCTGGAGGATATCTGCTGTCCCCGCTGTAAGGTCCTAAGGCCTTAATGAATTAATATATATTGCGATGGAGAAAATAAAGGAATTTGATGCTATTTTGTTTAAATTACTGAGGGTAGCGTTTACGTGAAGACGCAGAGAGTTGTTTATCGATAACCAATTGTTAAACCTATACCCATTGATATAAACAAATAATAATTTTTGTTCTGTTACTTTCTCCAACTAGAATACCAGATAGAGGACCGTACGAGCTCCTTACTGTACCTTCTGTTAACACGTCAGGACGTAAATGCCATCTCAGTGGATGCGCCTCTTGGCTCCTCGGACCACTGTCTCGTTCATACTCAGGTGTCATGCACACAACCCGATACATCTGGGTCAACTAATTGGCGTCGTGTGTAGCATTATAAGTCGGCTGACTGGAATGGATTGCGAGAATTTAATGCATTGTACGTCTGCGCAGCCGCAGTTACTAAGACAATCCTCGCTGGTATGGAATGTTTTAACTAACCTAACCCGCGAGTAGCTGCCGGAATCAAAAAATGACCGTGGTTTAATAGGTCTTGCAGAGAAGCTAAAATACTAAAGCAAACTGCGTATGAGGATTGGACCACGGCTCGTAATAATAAGGATCCCAAATACTTTTAAGTTAAAACGCAAATTAAATGCTGCCTTGAGGTTCAGTAAGAAAGCAAGTGCCAGAGCTAAATTACAATTCATCGGCAAAATAGGTTGGCGACTTGCGAGCTATTCCTCTGGGAGTCCGTGCTTTCTGGCTGCCGAACAGACCTTTTGCCAGTCGACGTTACTACTACTGCGAAAGACCGATGGTGACTTTGTCCATAGTGCAAAAGAGAAAGCCGATCTACTAGGCAGTCCCTTTGCCTCTAACTCGAATATGAACGGCGCTGTACCACGTACTATAACTATTCATCAAACTTAAATTCAATGTTTAAGTGCTTTGATCTTTGAAACCGTGTGGATATAGATACATACATTCTTCAACGGAGGTAATTCTAATTAAAATATTAATCAAGGACCTCAACAAAATAAAACCGCAAATTATAGGTAATATGTGTGCGCATTTTGTCGAAATATTGTTATTTTTGACCGAAGTCATTTATGTTGCTAAAATTTAAGTTTGGAATATATAAGTAATACAATTCTTGTTGTGTGAGCTAGTGAATAGCTTAAGTGAGACATAAAGAAGTGTTGTTTTAAAAAAAATCTAGGTTTTTATTTTTTATCCCGCGACCCCGCTTTGAACTCTATCGATGCGATATTAAATGAATCTGTTGGCAATCGAAGCACCACATAACACCCCGATACAAGGAACAACGGCGAACCTTGTCTCATGTTGGGCCTCAGTAATATGTTTTGATAACAGTAACCAGGTGGAGTATTTCTATGCACCTAAAATGTGAGCCGTATTGTTACAGTTTGTTTAAATACTAACGAAATTACGTCCAGTATGTCGACTTTTATACTTCCTTTCCGTTTAGTTTATTGGCAACTTGATTTGAATGTAGAGAATTGGGACCTGTCAGAACTAGTCGATCCTTTTTTATGATTGCACAGAGTAAGATATTCATATGTTTCAAGTTTACAAACTATTGTTAAATAAGAATTACTAATAATAATAATAATAATAATAATATACTTTATTGCGCATATAGAAAACAAAACAATTAAACAATAAAAGTAATAACAAGTAAAATAGATAAATGTAATTTAATAGTGAACAAGCAAACCAGACTTTTATTACGTCGTAAATTAACAAATCCATTATTGTCCGTTATTTATGATCAAGCACGGAAACATGACTAAAAATACTAATAAATAAATGAAATGGTGCTAATTCGTTCTCATAGCGTTAGTATCTCTGCCCACCCAATCTGTGGTAAAATAATTTTTAAAATGTAAACATTATACATGAACGAAAGACATTTAAATGGGACACCTACATAACCGTACGGGACGTGTGTCTGCCAGCGCAAGCCACATCCATTGTGATTTGAAACGGTAATATTGTCCTAGAATTTCGACCGGTACGATAAACCCATTGTGTTCCGAAGTTCCGAGCACGTTAATAGATAGTATTATATACAACAAGTAATAAAAAATAAAAACACTTTTGATAGAAACAATAACCGATTTCAAAACGCACTAAAAATTATTTAGGCTGTAATAGTACAGTCAAGTTAGCTTGGTGGTCCTAACGACTAAACTAGGGCACAGCGAGTACTCGCTCGAATGAGCACCCTGAACTGGGGAAGTACCTTCACCTTACAGAAAACCGTGGCCATCAAAACGCTAATATTGGTGAACCTGGCGGTGCGTAAAGTTGCCACTTGCCAGAGCTCTCTTTAAGGATTCGCTGCGCGGACGGCGGAGGACCGGCGGTGTTCGTTGCTGTTATTGCTCGGCGTAGACACGGCGTGCTGGCAAGGCGGTCAGGGAGACCTGATAAAACGGCTAACCGCCCGCAAGTTGAACGGGTTGCCGAACCCAGGGATCACTTAATCTCCGCCCTGGGAGGCCAAACCGCCAACCTGTGTAAAGTGTCTGAAGTAGTAGTCGTGCTGGAGAAGCAGACCGTGGTGGACTCGGCTTCTACAACAGAGAGGGATCAGGAGCCTTTTCGCCCGCCGTGCCAGCAACCGTAACAACTGTGCTAAGCTAAGCTAAGCTGTCTGTGCAGTGATACCTCATATTTAGACTTAGTTTCTTTTTCAAAATCAAATGGCCAAAAAATCACGAGAAAAAGAGTTTTTACATCCCTATAATGTGATTTTTTGTAACTTGCACAAAATCTTAACAACCATCTGGAGACTGCGCAGCCCACCATTCTTTTTCTAACGGAAACGCAGATATCGTGCCCGGCCGAAACATCATACTTACATTATCCTGGCTACAAACTCGAGCACAATTTTGTGACTCGTGCCGTTATATGTATGTTCGTCCTGGAGGATATCTGCTGTCCCCGCTGTAAGGTCCTAAGGCCTTAATGAATTAATATATATTGCGATGGAGAAAATAAAGGAATTTGATGCTATTTTGTTTAAATTACTGAGGGTAGCGTTTACGTGAAGACCCAGAGAGTTGTTTATCGATAACCAATTGTTAAACAAATAATAATTTTTGTTCTGGTACTTTCTCCAACTAGAATACCAGATAGAGGACCGTACGAGCTCCTTACTGTACCTTCTGTTGACACGTCAGGACGTAAATGCCATCTCAGTGGATGCGCCTCTTGGCTCCTCGGACCACTGTCTCGTTCATACTCAGGTGTCATGCACACAACCCGATACATCTGGGTCAACTAATTGGCGTCGTGTGTAGCATTATAAGTCGGCTGACTGGAATGGATTGCGAGAATTTAATGCATTGTACGTCTGCGCAGCCGCAGTTACTAAGACAATCCTCGCTGGTATGGAATGTTTTAACTAACCTAACCCGCGAGTAGCTGCCGGAATCAAAAAATGACCGTGGTTTAATAGGTCTTGCAGAGAAGCTAAAATACTAAAGCAAACTGTGTATAAGGATTGGACCACGGCTCGTAATAATAAGGATCCCAAATACTTTTAAGTTGAAACGCAAATTAAATGCTGCCTTGAGGTTCAGTAACTGCCAGAGCTAAATTACAATTCATCGGCAAAATAAGTGGGCGACTTGCGAGCTATTCCTCTGGGAGTCCGTGCTTTCTGGTCGCTTGCAAAAGCTGCCGAAGAGACCTTTTGCCAGTCGTAGTTACTACTGCTGCGAAAGACCGATTGTGACTTTGTCTATAGTGCAAAAGAGAAAGCCGATCTACTAGGCAGTCCCTTTGCCTCTAACTCGAATATGAACGGCGCTGTACCACGTACTATAACTATTCATCAAACTTAAATTCAATGTTTAAGTGCTTTGATCTTTGAAACCGTGTAGATATAGATACATACATTCTTCAACGGAGGTAAGTCTAATTAAAATATTAATCAAGGACCTCAACAAAATAAAACCGCAAATTATAGGTAATATGTGTGCGCATTTTGTCGAAATATTGTTATTTTTGACCGAAGTCATTTATGTTGCTAAAATTTAAGTTTGGAATATATAAGTAATACTATTCTTGTTGTGTGATCTTGTGAATAGCTTAAGTGAGGTGAGGCAGGTATAACTTAGTCACCTGCTCTTTTGTGTACTACCTATTATGTGTGTGTGTGCGGTATCAGTGTGGTTTCTTTGTTATTGCAAGTATACGTAGGGTATGCTTATTTTTACAGAAAATACAGGATTTACGAAAAAATTACGAGACACGACAATGCTATTGAACATTTATTATTTATTTATTTAATAATTTATTAGGTATATCAGAAGTTGTTACAATGATACTTATAATCTAGACACATTTTAAGACAAATAAATTTAAATGCACAACTAATTAAACACACACCACATGCTAAGAGTAACGAATGTGTTATGCCAATCATTACATTAAAAAAAAACAGATAAAAAGTTAATAAAACAACAAGAGAAATTTACAAATACAGGAAAGTAAACAAAAGTTTCATAATTTTTTTTTTTTAATTTTATCAAATGTTGTATATCAAAAAAAATGTCCAAGTGATTGTGTGGCCGGCTGCTTTGCAGAGGGTGTGGCTTCGATTCCCGCACTGGTTAAACATTTATGTGATAAATATTTGTGTTTGTCTTGAGTCTGGGTGTATTTATGTACGATAATGTATTTACCGGAAAAATGAAATATATATGTATTTTTGTATCCGGTGTCTGGTATCCAAAAATCATCACGTGGTTTCATGTATTTCCAATTTTCCTTTTTCTATTGTTATCCTTTCATTTGACTCTCTCGCAGCCTAGTTGGTAGTGTGGTATTCTGCTGTGCAGAGGATGTGGGTCCAATTCACTGTTTTTTATGTGATAAACATTTGTGTTTGTATTGAGTTTGGTTGTCTTTATGTATAATATGTATGTATTTATAAAGTAATATATATATTATTTTGTTTCCGTTGTCTGGTATCCAACACAAGCTTTTCTTAATTTGTAATGTCAAAAATATTTATCAAAACTAAGAAATCTCAGCTAATTATATTGTATAGCTGTTATATATTTTTTTTTGTGGTTACCTGTATGGGAACCCTTTTTGGATATTTTTTAATAATTGCTATAATAAGAGGCCATATCATTTAGTATTATTTATATACCCTTATATCTTAGAGACCGTCATCGTCTCAGCTGGAATACGTCCACAGCTGATCCTAAGCTTCCCGCATTTGTCCCAAGAACGAACACCGGTTGACTACTTGCTTCACTGGCTTCCTAGTCCACCTGGTCGAAGACCGTATAGTTCTCACTCTAAAACCTTTCTTTCCGTTACCAGTTCCAAGAGCGACGAGCTAGGACTCTGGAATTCGAGAAAATGTATGAAAGTACATTCACGGGTTTCGAAAGGTAAGTCAGACTTTAACACTTTTTTGTCTCGAATTCCTGAGTCCGAATCAGGGACGTTTCCTAATAAGGTATTACTATATAATACAAATTTGGGCTATATTTGTCGCGCATAGAAACACTTAGCATACACCTTTATAGTTCGCTATAGTATTCGCAGGAAATAGTCCAACATTTTTGCTCGTGGTTCTTTGGTTCTCATATAAGACGTGTCAATGATGAGGTTCAGGCAATCAAAAAACGAGTTAAGTTTGAGTCGACAAGACTCTCTCGACATAAAGACGGGGAAATCCAAGAGGCAATGACCTACAGACTGGTCCAAAACAAAACCAGTTATTTTTGCAATACGAATGTGTTACCTTTCGAATTTTTTGATACGGGACTTTACCTTGTGCATTTTTTGCAATATGCTAAAATCGAAGGCCTAACGAAGGAATAATTTGCGCAAAACAATCTGTTTTATATTCATTGGACGATACATGATATCTTTTATTTAATTTGTTTTGAATTTGTTTAAATGAAACGTTTAATTTTGCTCATGAGCCAAAAACTTCTGCCAACACTCTTTTTTTTCTACAAGTTTCTAATTTATTAAGATATACTTAAGGAAATACTTAAGAGGAATTTATATTTTTATACATAAATCACATAAATGAATATTAAGATCCTTTTTAATGTTTACTTAGATGTTAACAAAAATAGTTAGTTAGGACTGGTGAAAAAGAAAGTTTTGTATTAACATAAAAAGTAGAATTTACTTACTTAAAGTAAAAGTAGATTTTTTTTACTTGCTATAAAATGGAATTCCATTAAGTCAAAAATATTTGATTGTCAACTGAAATTACCTATGTACCTAAATCAATGGTTTAGAATTTGCACTAGTCTTAGATCAATATTCAACAATAATTATGTGTTTTTTAACCGATCAGCTTATGCAAAAGTATGTTGTACGTATGTTTACCATATAATCTTTTTTCAATACTTTATTATGCCACTTCTTTAACGTCATTCCTTTACTTTACTTTAATGATAATGGAGTTACTTAAACTATTATTATTATTATACCTATCTCTCACGATATCTCTGAGAGAATCAAAAGCCTCTATTGACCTATTTAGACAATCACGGTCTCAATAGTGTCACACGGTTTTCAAAACAAGAACAGCGCAGCGGTGTGAATGATCCAGGGGAGTAGGTACATCCGGCTATACAATTATGTGCGTCCACGTGTTCTTGTATACATACATACATACATAGTTGAGGAGGACAAAACCCTTACTTTAGTAGTTATGTGCTCTAGTCTAGACTCTAGAGGGACGGCAAAGCAGCAAAGAAATTGTTGTTTATAGACATCATAGTAACAGATGATTCGACGGGTCTCGTCTAGGAGAGGCAGAAGGGTTGGCAAAACAACACAATCTAGTGTGGTTTACGTGCAAACTGGCTATTGCATATTTTAAAACACTAACGCCAACTTCACCACTAACTACATAATAGCTATCTTGTTAACAATTTTACTTTCCTAATTATGTTAATAAGCTATCCCTTAGAAAATAAACTTCTTAACTACGCCAATAAGTGTCCGCAACAAGTGGAATTGAAATTTGTTTGAAATTTTTGTTATAGCTAATTAAGATTACATATACCACAGACTATATAATACTATACTAGTACCTAAAAAAATTAAAACTCAACTACAATAAAGTTTAAGGCGATGTCATACCCAAACGAGTTAAGTTTGCAAGAATTTGATTAATTTTGTTACAGTCCTGAGTACACTTTTTGATGTGAAAAAAATATATGTTACAGTTCAAACCTTAATTAAGTGGTTTTGTTAATATTATAACAATTTAGCTATTAAACCAGTAAGAAAAAAAAATCTAAATCTGACACTATTTTTGGGCTTTTATTCAAATTGTGATATAATATATAATATATATATATATATATATATATATATATTATATGTATATATATATATATATATATATATATATATAGTCCCAGTGCCAAATGTCATCCAAATCAGTTCAGCCGTTACTGAGCCTATTCTGGATAAATTTCCAGACACACAAATTTAAGTAACTCAATATTTATATACTAAGGTGTCTGTAAATAGCATATCCATTTAATTTTATATATGTATGTAAAGATCTCATAGGCATATCTAGAGGGTTTTAGGGATTAAAAAAGTCCTTTTATATATATGCACTTTTCCTGAATACGCCATGATAGATCTATCTACGCCGCGCGCCGCCGTAGTAGCTGTAATCAGTCTTAGAAGCCAAGGGCTTTTGAGTTAGCGGACGTGAAATTTATAACCCTCAGTCTAGGGAACGACAAACCGGCCACAAATTATATGGCCAATTATCCAAAGAAACAGATGATTTAACTGGTCTCGTCTAAGGGAGGCTGCTGCCTATGAGTACTCTTTAATACCCAACCAACTCATGCGTAAATCAGATTTATTTGCATCTTAAGTACCAACCTACATTACTCTATATAAATTGTAGCCTCATAGCACAAAAGGCTTCTTCTACCATAACATTGCGATACAATTTGTTACAGGAACTTTGTCTTAATTCTCTAGCCGAGACCTATTTCTTATAGAAATTCATAATTTATTAAATAAAATGGAATGTGATTGCTATAATTGCTACTTATCGTTAAATTTTTCAGCTACAGCGCCTGAAAAGCTCGGAATTAAAAATTATGTAAGTAGGTAGGTACCTGCAGTAGGCTTTATGTAAAAAGTCTCAGGTCTCGCGTTCTCGTGGGTGAAATGTATGCACAACTCATCTCTCGAGACCTTGTTTACTAGGTTTCGAACGATGAGATTATACATTATGCCCCTAAGAATGCTAGACCCGAGTATTCCAGACTATAACGGAATAAACTCCCAGAACGGAAGGCGATAGCTGAAGCGCATCAGTTATGGTGACTTGATAGAGTTGAGTTTGTCTATTGTCAACATTTCAACAAATGCATTACATGCAATTCTAGTACCACCAGCACCGTGTCGTAATGTGTGTATTAAAAAGTGAGAGCAGACAAATAAGTTTGCGTTAGTTTATGCAACTCGCTGTAAGATTATATCACGTACCTATTGATTGGCGCAAACGTTGGTCAAATAAATGCATTCACTAGTTGATTGACTTGTTGTGTTATTATGATTTAGCAATATCTTGTTAGCTTGGTGTTATTAGCTTTAAGTGGTATGTATGTACTGTACTATATATTACTATGATGCACGGGTTTGTATTATCAAGGTAAACCAAGTTTAAACCTTTTAAAGGGTTTACCCACCTTTTCTTGTCATCCATTTAATTTTTGGACAGTCGATTGTCATCCACTTAGCATTTAAAGTAAACAAAACACAAGTTTTGACTCATGGTGGCACAATAATACGTACATAAGGTTTAATAATGTCGTCGAAAGTTCCACTAATGACGTCTTTAAGTACCTATCCTCGCAAGACTGATTCTTGAACTGAAGAATGATTCAGTAGCGAAAAAATATATTAAAAAAAAGTTTTGCAAAGGTACTTACTCTGTGGATACCTATTATTATAGCTTCTATGTCAATAGAATAGAATAGAATAGAATAGAATACAATTTATTTGAGTCACAAAACAACACCTTATTAACAAAATGCGAACACATAATATAAAACTAGTATAGGTACCTTAGTGTTGCAGTGTGACGTCAAATCGGTTTCCGCTCAGCATATGCTGTGAGAAATCACAGCGCTGGTTTTCAGGGTAACCGGTTAGTAATGCACGGACGAAGATAAAAACGCAACAGGTGATTCGTAATAGGTATCTTAACACTAAATATTAATGTACTAATGAAATTAATTTAACATAAATATGGATTAAATAGATTGATTTAGAGAAAATACGATATAAATATTATTTTATAATAGCTGTACTTACTACCTAGTATATATAATAAATTATATATATACATATATATATATATATATATATATATATATATATATATATATATATATATTTATTTTGGATTCCGTATAATACAGTTTACGTTTCCTTTTGTAAATTAAATAAATAGTCTGTAAGTTTCTTTTTAAAGTTGCTTAGACTTTGTATATTGTGAAATGGCGGTGGTAAGTCGTTCCAGCACCTAGAAGCCGCAAACTTAAAACTACCTCGAAATGCAGCTGTGTGAGTACGAGGACATTGAATAAGATAAGAGGAAGCTCTAGTCGGATAACCATGTCGATCGCGTGACCACTTCAGTTTCTCGTATAAGTACGAGGGCTTTTGTGATTTCGTTAAGCCAAAGATTAAAGCAGCTAGATGAAGCTGTCTACGAGCATTCATCTTAAATATCCTCGACTGATTTAGGTAAGGTGTGACATGCGAACGAAATGGAATATCTAAGCAAAAACGAGCACAAGCATTTTGTACACGTTGAACCATTCTATTCGAACGTGCAAGAAGGCGTTCCCCGTAAACTGCGTCTGCATAATTAAATTTAGACAAAACGATTGCCTCGCACAGCCGAACACGAAGTTCTACACTTAAAAAGCTCCTAAATCTGTATAAGACTTTCAACCTATAAAAACAATTTCTTGTAGTTTCACTAACGTGATCTTCAAATCTTAGGTTACTATCTATTAAAATGCCCAAATTACGAGCTTCACTTACTTTTTCTATTGGTATATTTGTGATATTTATGGCAAATTTGTGTTTTTCAATGTTTTGTACTTGTGCTTTAGACCCGCAAATCAAGTACTTTGACTTTTCGGGATTAAGCACTAATGAATTGGACGAGGACCATTTGACAATACGGATCAGATCATCATTAAGCTTGCTGACAGCTGTTTCAGTGTCTTGTGCTTTGAAAGAAATGTATAACTGTATATCATCGGCATACATGTGATATTTACTGTTAGTTATACATTTTGTGATATCGGCACTATAAATTATAAATAAAAGAGGCCCAAGAATAGATCCCTGGGGAACTCCTCTCTGCACTGAACGTAATGTTGACCTCTCAATTGATCCATCTGATCCACAAAGCTCGACAAACTGAAATCTATCACTCAAATAGCTATGGAACCATTTAACTGTTGACGCCTCCATTCCAAAAAAAGAAAGCTTTGACAACAATAAAGTTCTATTTATGCAATCAAATGCTCTGGAAAAATCTAGTAAAGCCAAAATAGAACCATTTCCGATATCCTGAGCTGAAAGCATATCATCTACTACGTCTATCAAGGCAGTAGTTGTGCTATAGCCCTGTCTAAAACCTGATTGTTTTACTGGTAATATATTATTTGATTCAACGTACTTAGTGAGTTGAATACTAACAACTTTCTCTAAAATTTTTGACATACAAGAGGAAATAGTAATAGGTCTAAGGTCTTTAATTTCAACAGCATTATCCTTTTTTGGGATTGGTTTGACTAGTCCAATTTTCCAAAGATCCGGGAAAGTATTGGTTTTTATTGAGAAATTAACTATAAAAGTTATGATATCCAAGGTTTGCGGTACTGTCATGTAAATCATATCTAAAGAGATATTGTCTGATCCCTTAGCATGAGATTTAAAACCAAGTATAATTTTTGCAACCACAGATTCGCTGACAGGCTCCAACAGAAATTTTTGCGAATTATATCGACGGAATTCAAAGAAAGTTAAGTCAGAAATGCTTATATCTTTTTCAGTGGGTAATGCAAGAAATTGTGAATTTATGATTTCTGGATCTTTTAAGTGCACTGGTAACTCAACATGTTTATTTTTGAAATTTACTGTCTTTTTCAGGTTTTTCCACATTTTAGATGAGTTTTTGATGTTTTTATTAATATTTTGGTTAAAGTAAGCACGCTTTTCATTAAATATCGCAGAGTTAACAGTACGTTTAAGTTCCTTGTAATATTCCTTGTGTGTATTTAATTTAGTTTTTCGCTGTCTGCGGTACGCTGCATCTCTTAATCTCATCATTAATTTTATGGTTGGTGTAATCCATGGATACATTTTGGCTTTAATGCAAACAGATTTCAGTGGCGCATGCTTATCAAATAATGTTAAGACGTATTTATTAAATGTGGCAACCATATCATTCACGTTATTAAGATGTTTAATTTCATCCCATTTTATTCGATTTAAGTCCCTATTGAAGTCTTCCACAGTAATATCTTTTATAGGTCGATAAGTTATGATTTTAGGAACAAATTTATTTTTCTTTATATTTAAAGTACAGGTAATAAAGGCATGGTTACTCGGCTCATGGATGTGATCAACGTGAATGTCTTTTACTGGAGCATCAGTACAGTCAGACAAATAAACAAGTCATATAAACGTTAATATATACTTATTGTTTTTTCGTCTGCTGAGTCTGCCTCAGTCGTTATACTTGCGCTCTGTAGGGGCTCAAGCACAGAAGGAGGAGGCTATAGTCCACCACGCTAGCCTGACGCGGACTGTGAGAATTTTAAATTGCTCATGATAAGGCCTATGACTTGGCTAAATGACTGCTGTCGCATGACGAAAGCACTCAAAAAAATGTGCGAGCCACTAGGTGGTACTATCATTTAGGTACTGGCCATGCCATGGGCCACGACCTTCTTTTATCAGATAATGAGGAAATATAAACGTTATCTGAAACTCTTAGTCAGCCTGGTTTTCTCAATAACTGTTTTTATATCAAGTAACCCTGACTGGATATAAATTTTACTTCTGTACGAAAGACTTATATAACCGATGGTTTATGTCAAATCATGATCGGACCGGAATAATTATAGCTTTATGAATTCCTATTCTTGTCAATGCCTACAATAATTTTTATAGCAAAAAGCTTAAGAGTATTCAGTGCTATTTTGTTATTACAGAATTTCAAAAAGAGATGGACGCCTACGCGGTATAAATGGAACCGCAAAACTGTGCTTAACTCCGATCTTAAGTATACTTTCTTTGCAGTCGCTTGTTGACAACCTACTTTGAGGATGCCAAAGTGTGCATTAAAGTTGTTGAAATTGTGTTTCAAAAAAATTACATTAATGCCTAGTATTGAATTAATTCCCATTTTGTCAATGCCTATAATAATATTTAAAGCAAAAAGTTTAAAAGCACTCAGTGTTATTTTATAATTACAGAAATCAAAAATAAACCAATTTATAATGCCTATAATATTTTTATAAGAAATAAATTTAAACCACATACATTATTGACGTATTAGCTTAGTGGCATTCAATGTGTAATTCATTAAATACTTGTTTTTACTCGCGACTTCGCCCGCACAGATTTTTGTCATATCCGCTATATCCGCTACATAGTTATTGAAAAAGTTAGAAATTTTACAGAGCAGTTGCATTTGATATACGACACTCCATTATGTATAGATACGACTTTTTTTTTCTTAACTTCCATTGGCATCTTCGAACTAAAAAATCAACTTTAAAACATTGTGCTAAAAATGTGCCTGTCTGTATTATATGGAAGCACGGACCTGAAAGCACTGATTTTTTTTGCCATAACTATACTGATTCTGCGCCGTCATTTCTTATCTTTGTGTAAAAAAGTGCCTATGCTAGGCTAAATTCCTTAGATTGTTAGCAGTGCAATCTTGGCACGGAATACCACAGCCTATACAATAATTATACATTCAGTCGGTCATCAAAGGTGTCTAGACAGCAATCGCGATGTAAGGTGCGCGGCGAGACAGCTATAGAGCGAGCGCACCCGACTTGACGTCGTCGCATATGCCTAATAGGGTGCTGTCCAGCCAGTCATACATTTTGTCATCACACCATGATCCTCGCGACGTTGTCGATTTATAAAGGTGATGAATGATTGTATGTATGAAGGAAATGATTCAGCTGTGATACTGGTGCCATGGTGAGGTGACTGGGTGGGTACACACAAACAAAAACTACATGATTATTGACTATTAACACTATACATAAACATGGGCGTAGCCAGTTTTTGGATTTGGGGTGGGGCAGACCTGATAGAAAGTCATTTTAATATAGTGAACTTATTCATTTTGAGCAAATTCCTTCAGCTTATGGGCATCTAGGGGGGGGGGGCGGCTGCCCCCCCCCTGCCTGTACCTTGCTACGCCCATGTACATAAACAATTGACATGAGTAATACGCGGAGATGTATGCGTGTTCTATTCAAGCGGTAACAGGATTGTAACAGAAGGGCGGCGGGGGGTCGAGAGTGGCATACCTTCATGAACTGCTATTACTTATTTTTTGTTAATATACAAAGCAATAACAAAGTTTTTCTGACCGTCATGCTGTGGTCATGCGGCACATCGACGATATGATTGTGTTAGGCGGTAAGTACGGTCAGTTGTCAATGAATCAGCCGGCGCGGCCATTGAACTTCAATGGTTTTTTGTGGAAATTTTCGTAGCTGTACCTATTTTTGGAGTGTTATCCAAATATCAGTCGCAAGACTATCATAATGAACGGGTTTGTCGCTTATGTCCGAAAGTTTGAATAGTGTTAAGAATGGATATATACATACCTACTACATGCTCGTAGGTATATGTATATGCACCAACACCTAGGTTGTGTGAATCAAAAAAATGGCCAAGTCAGAGTCGGACTTGCGCACCGACGCCACCGGTGGTGTTGCAAGTGTCCACAGGCTTTTGTGACCGCTCAACCTCAGGCGGTCCGTAAGCTTGTTTGCCACTTTAATGGTATAATATTTTTTTAGTACGTTACTTTATTTACCAATAAGTTTAAAACCTGTGCAATTAATTTCCTTTTGTCGTTTAAAAGGCATATATTATCGCAATGATATGAGTAAAAATACGGGGTCCTGTATGCCAGTGCCCAATCGATTATCAGAGTTTTCAAGCCGTTCATAGTGCCTCTGACTTGGCTTAACAACTGATGTCTTATGACAACAACATCCTATATTAAGTATACGCCAAAGAAATAGTATATTGTGTATTAGGGGGTAATGAGAGGCTATATAGAAGCCTAAGGCCGGAGACTTTAATGACTCGAGTTTGTAATATCCGTACCGCCCGCCGTTTCGGAAAAGCAAAGGCGTTCGGAAGAAAAGAAATGGCAAGAAACCCTTGCCTTATTAGTAAATCTAGTATACCTGGTATATCGCGCTGAGTGATCTGTCTAATTTTCCGTCGCCTGACGTATTCTGTACATATTTGTGTAAGCTATGTACGGTCAGTTGCAGAACTGCATATAGAGTTTCAAAATAAAATAGAATGGCAGCGAGGCGTATTCATTCACATACTTAAAGAAATAAAGTAATATGTCTTGTAGAACCTGAGCTATATTAGTTTTATTTAATATTGTATATAATAATTTCACTAAGAAAATAAACGTATCCGTAGCCTAGTGGATAGACGTATCAGATCTTAATACGTGTACTCAGTGGTTGTTTTGTTTTTTTTTTTTTTTTTTTTTTTAATTTTCTTACGCAGGAGGGGAAATCCATTATGGACACACATGGATCGTCTGGGATGTTTGGGTAGTGTTGGACTCGCACCAACTAAAACCCCTCCTGCCTGTGTCATATTGCTGTTTTCATTGATACAGCATTTGGTCCTGTTTTTTGTTTCCATCTGTGGTTGTATTATGTCAATCTTTATTAATAATAATAGAAAGTTAAAGTTAAAAATAATATATTAAAAATCTTGAATAATAATAATAATGTCATATTTTATTACCATTTGGTCGTCAGTCACAGATATTTGGCTCAATTTCTTATTCCTGCCATTTTGACAACTAGAGCCGCAAATGTTAAGAATATGTTCCGGCGGCGATCGTCTTGCATGATGTCTGGTAGATTAGTTAAGTTTATATCAGAATCCATGTGGCACTCGCAATCGTATCTCTCCTTACTATATTTGGGGCATTGGATTATTATGTGAGGAATGGTTTCCTCTGATTCGTTATCGCAAGTGCAGCATGGAGTCTGGGCTAGACCTCTTTTGAAAAGGTACGATCGGAAACCTCCATGACCAGTGAATAGTTGTGCTAGGCAATTGTTTAGATTGATCTTCTTTATTATTTTGTAGGCGGATTTGACATTTGGAAAAAATATTTTTGTCACCGCTCCTGTTGTTGCATCTTCGTAACGTTTTTGCCATGCGCTTATGGTTTCGTCTCTGATGAGGTGTTTTGCATATGAAAGGGGGAACGCGTCATAAGCAGGTTTTGTTTTTAATTTCAGTGCTGCCTCTTTTGCAAGTTCATCTGCTCTTTCATTTCCTTGTATATTGATGTGTGCCTTGACCCAACAAAACCTAACTTTCCCACCTTTCTCTTTCAAGGTCTGCAGCTCGGTACGAATTTTTTGAGCAATCGGGTTTAGGCCATTCGGATCAGCAAGGCTTTCCAGTGCAGACCGAGAGTCGCTCAGAATTACCGGGTATCTTAAAGCGATCCTACTGTTGATGAGTTTTGTGGCTCTGTAGATCGCTGCCATCTCGGCTTGAAAGACGCTAGGGAGAATGGGCTTATTCTACATTCCAGTTCCCTTCCTGGTAGCTCTGGTATTGGCTTGCCTCTTTTTACTAAATATAGTTTTCTTTGCTCAAGAGCTCTTAAATCCAGTGGTAGGGTTGTTGATAATAAGCAGCTAGATGTCAAGGAGGTTGTTCTGTGCGCTTTGATTATCAGGTTAGTGAATAATCTCATGGTTCTGTCCAGTCTGGTTCTGACCTGTTTTTTATCCGCTGCTTGTCCCCAAACGTTAGATCCGTACAGAAGTATAGGCTCAATGACAGCACTATAGATTGTTTGGACTATTTTTGGATTGAGTCCCCACTGTGCTCTGGCGGTGCGGCTTACCGATTTATATATTCGGACTGCTTTCTTTGCAGCTTCGTCCAAATGAGCCAAGAAGTTGAGGTTTTTATCAAAAATAAGGCCCAATACCTTAAGACTGTCTGTAAAATGGATTTCGGTGCTACTCAGGAAAATTCTTGGCTTATCGTATTTCAATTTCTTGGTGACGATAATTGCCTGTGTCTTTTGTGCTGCAAAGTTTAGCTTATTGTTTCTGCCCCACTCCGCAATGCTCTCCAGTGTCGGATTTAGTTTTTCTTCTAGTTCCAATCCCGTTTTGCCACTAGCAATGATGAGTATATCATCTGCAAAGGCTTGTACATGCACTGGAAAGTCGCTTGCAGTCTGAAGCAGTGAGTCCAAGAGAACATTCCACAGGAGTGGTCCACAGGTTGAACCTTGTATACAGCCTTTCGTTGTTTGCCGTGTGGTTTCGGCACCCGCGTATGTTATTTCTACGCTTCTTTCCGAAAGGTAGCTTCTAACTAGGTTATAGTGGGACTCACCCAGATTCTTTTTGCGTAGTTCGTCAAGAATTGCTGGCCACCAGGCATTATCAAATGCGCCTTCTATGTCCAACGATATAACCGCCACAATTTGTTTCTTGCTCAAACCTTTTTTTATCTCTTCATTAGCGTCATACAATGCGTCTTCAGTGCTTCTCTGAGGAAGGAATCCGTACTGTCTGGGGCTGAGACGCTCTTCATGACCTAGCTGCCATAGTATTCTATTTGCGAAAAGTTTTTCCAGAACTTTACCCAAAACCGGAAGTAGTCCAATAGGTCTGTAGGCTTTTGGGACTTGGTAATCTGTCTTGCCCGGCTTTGGGATAATTTTAATTCGTGCGTGTTTCCATTCCCTTGGGAAGTATCCTATTTCTAGGCACTTGTTATAAATTGCAAGTAGTGTGTCTGGAGACGCCCTGTAAGCTGCCTCGCAGATGTCCGAGGTAAACCCGTCGATTCCTGGAGCTTTCTTTGGGTTCATCTTTGCGAACACCGCATCGAGTTCTGCTTTCGTAAATTGAATATGCGGGCCAGTATTTTCCTCAGGGTGATTAAAGTCTGTCTGGCGTCGTTTGTCTGCTTGATCATCAGTGTCGTGGGCTGGATCGTCAGTTGGGTAAAAGGTTTCCGCTAGCAATGTGGCAGATGCCGACGGACTGAGTACGTGGTCTCTGTCATCGGGGGAGCGAAGCAGCTTGTCTCCCTCTTTTGAGGAGCTGTTTTTTATTACTCTAAAGACCTTCTGCCACATAGTTTCCTTCTCCTGAGTTGAGCAGTACTCTTTCCAGCTATTGGTTATTGAGGACTCAATTAGATTTTTATATTCCAGCTTTTTTTCTTTAAGTTCCTCAAGGAGGAGAGGTCGTCTAACAGGATTGGCGTGTTTGAGTCTTCTCTTAAGTCTGATTAGCACTTTCTTTGATTTGTTAAGCTCCTCATTCCACCATCTATTTCGGTTCGTCCTTTGGGAGTTCTTTATTACCGGTATAGCTTCGTGGCTTGCCTTATGCAGGGCTTCCGTGTACTCTTCTATTTTCTTTGAAAGCTGGTTCGCAGTCGAGACTGCAGATATTGTGTCTGCATTAATATTTCTATTTGCTAAAGCTTTCTGGAATACATTGCGAAAATTCAGCCAGTCAGCTTTGTTTGTATTGAATTTCCTCGTAGAACTATTTGGTAGGTAGCCTTGGCTTTGTTGTATATCGATTCTATATTCAATTTGCCGATGGTCGGTGAGCCGTCCTGTATTTTCGTTCACCTTCCAGTCTTTAATTTTCGGCAGAAGGTGGGTTGAGCAGGCTGTGACATCTACGATGCTAGTATAAAGCCTTTCTCCACGGTAGGTATGGAATGTTGGCGTGCAGCCTTCATTAACGATACTAAGCTCCATTTGCGCAGCTAGGTGCATAAACGCCGTTCCCCGCTCGTCATCCTGATCGCAGCCCCACCAAATGCTTTTGGCATTTAGATCTCCAGCTATAATAATGTTATTTTCATTAATGCTATTCGCTACAGTGTTGACGTGGTCTAGATAGGGCTCTATATCAACATTACCTTCAAAATAGACGTTAACAAAAGCTAGAGTGAAGTCTTTTAAGATAGCCTTAAAACTAACGATATTATTGCTATGCAAACTATTATCTTCAGTAATTATAAGATTCTTGTCTAGAACGATCGCAGCGCTTTTGACTGGGTTGCGATGGTTTGCTTTTGAGTTTTGTATGACTCGGTGGTTGGTGGTGACGTAGCCTTTGTTGCCTACGTGAGGTTCTTGGACTAATAGGATAGCTGTTTTGTTCATTTCAGCTCCCCGATTGCCTCCTTAGTGGCTTCGTATCCCCTGCCTAGATTGACCTGGCTTATTTTTAACTGTTGAGGAACCTCGGCTTAGCAATAATAATTTATCGCTGACCTAGCTATTTTGTCCCATTTTGACCATTCGGGGCATCTGGAGCTGAAAGCGGGGTGGTCTGTTGTGTGGCTCTTTGAAGACGTGCAATTACTGCATTTTGCTGCTATGGACCTGTTTGTGCACTGGCGAGTATCGTGAGGTTCTGCACACAATCCACAGATATAATCCGTCTTGCAGTCCCTCGCCAGATGTCCAAACTTCATGCACTTATAGCATTGGACCACAGGGGACATATCCGACACGTGGATAGGGAGGAATTCTATTTTTAATGTTTCGCCTTTGACTGTTTTCCACATACCCGGGCTAACTTCCGCTGTTATGTTGCAGAGTTCATGATTTCTAGCTCGGGTACGGCGTAGGATTTTGATCTTTTTGTCTTCTTCCGACAGGCTGGACAGTAATTTTGCATTTTGTCTCAAGACTGCTTGCACTATTTTCTCATCGGTTAAGTACCTAGCTACCCCTTTGAGCTGGATTAGAGGAAGCTTCTGAGCAACTTGAGAAACCGTCAGGGTGGCATCGCTCTCTTTCAAAGCTTTGCCTAATGCGCTTCTTTCGGCTTCGCTGTCACATCCTATTACAACCCTCTGTTTCCGAGTTTTCCTTAATTGATTTATCCCTATTCCTAGTTTGATCACATCGACACCTGCTTTTATTTTTTTAGTAACGTCATCGCTAGTGTGGGTTGGGTTAGTTGATTCGACTACCAGGCAGTATCTGGGAGTCGAGGCAATTTGAGCGTAGGAGGCTTTTTCGTTTGGTTGTCGGTCAGTTGGTTGCGATAGGCTTTTCCCTGTGTATCTGTGGTGTGGTGGGGAGCAGCTTACACTTTGGAGGCTGTCCGGGTTTGTTTGCGGTTCTATATTTCTGAGCTCGCTTCTTAGGGATTCGATCGCTCTTCGGATAGGATCAGCTGTTTCAACAGTTATTTCTGAGAGTTCTTTTATGTCGTGTCTAACCTGCTTCATGGCATTGGATAAAATTTTTGTCTCTTCGGAGGCTTCTAAGTTCACTGCTGATGGTAGGCACTGAGTTCTGATGGCCTCGAGGTTTTTATTTAAGTCGGTGAGAATCTCTGGTGCGGCACATGGTGGCGTGACAATTGTTTTTATTTCTTCTTTAAGACCCTCAATAACTGGCTTCAGTGTGGCGAGATCATTATTAGGGGACACTTTGGGACTGTTTCCCATGTATGACTTTATTTCTGAAATTTCTCTCTTGAGCCCTTTTATTTCATTGGTGAGATCAGATATTGCCGTTTGCTCTTTGGGTATCTTGTTGATTTTGAAGAGTTTTAACGACTCGGCCAGCTCAGCTCGTTCTTTATTGGAATGGGAAGTCAAGTTAAACACGGCAGTCCTTATCTCGTTTTCTCGCTTTAAAGCATTTTCCCTTTCGGTAGTTAGCTCGAAGGTCATGTATTTCCTGAAGCTCTCCATTTGTTCCTGTGTTTTACGACAAATTTCGTGCAATTCGTTAGTTTTAGTTTCGTACCTGTTTGTCAGATCATCCGATGTCCTGGCGTGTCTTGTCTCTTGTCTGTTTATCAGATGCTCATAGTATCCCTTCGACTTTTCGCGCTCAGCAATATGTCTAAGGCGCGAGTCCGCCAGTCGCAGGATTATCTCATACATTGCTTGTATTCCACTGGCTACTGCCTCTTTAATTTCCCTGTTCATATTTCTCGACTCAGTGGTTGTGAATTCGATTCTCACCTTATGCCTTTCTTTTTGTTTTTGTTACATTTTACGAATTATGAATATTTTTTTAGTTAATCAGCTTAGACCAATTTTCTAATAGCTATTAAGTTCTACGTAGGTAGACATTTAATGTTTCTCGTTCGTTGCCGATTTGTTTCTGGGGGTATGTGTTGACAAGTTTGTTTGGTGTTTTCATTAAGCTATTAATTTAGATGCGGTAATTACTTAGGTCGTATCCATTTTGTCGTTGTGGATGTGTTACTGAAGGTGTTTGTGTTGATAAGGTTGTTTTATGTTTTTATTAAATTTCTTTGCTAAAAATAATATGCAGGCCAATATTAATATTCAAGAGAGGATGCGTATTATAGAACTACATAATATGGGTTACAATATATCTCAAACATGCAATGAGACCGCATGCATGTTTTACCGTAAGTATTTTATTTGATATATGTTATATCATAATTTTTTAATACCACACTTTTTTATAAGTAAATTCTAAAAAAAATAATTAAATTATAAGTTCAGTAGTTTGAAAAATGTTTATTTTAATCTGGCTATTTGGTTTTTAGTGGATTACCGTAAAGCGTTGGGTCTCGCGCAACCAAGAGGAGGGGAGTTTATCAACTCGACCTCGAAGTGGACGCCCGCGGCACATTGATGCGACTGAAAGAAGATTCATGGTGGAACAATACGAGAACAATGGTCTCATACCGACTGCTGTGTTTGGACACATGTTTCATACATCTTCACACACAGTTCGTCGAGCTCTGCATATCGAAGGATTGCATCATATAAGACAGCTAAAAAACCATATTTAACTAATACCCATAAACAAAATAGATTGTTGTTTGCAAGGGAGTATTTAGATTTTGACTGGGAGCACACATTATTCACCGATGAGAAGTCGTTAGTATCATCTGAAAACGGGATGCTTCATTTGTGGCAAATGGAACCCGTTATGCAGAACACAATGTTGTCCCAAATATGGAATCTGGACGGATATCACTAAATATGTGGGGGTGGATGACTGCGGCTGGTCCTGGTGAATTAATCTCGATAGCAGGGCGCGCTAGAGCTTCACATTATGTGGAAGGGTTAGACGAGATCATTTTGCTAACAGCGCGGTGTGTTTATCCATTAGCTGATATGCCACAAATACAGTTTATGCATGACAACTGTCCTGTGCATCGAGCGCATATAGTGCAGGATTGGTTTACTCAACACCCGGACATTAATGTTATTCCTTGGCCTGCAAAATCACCAGATTTAAATCCCAAAGAAAACCTATGGGGTTTGATGGTGCAAAGATGGGACATGCGAAATGAAAGAACTACAGAGTCATTAGAGGCTCACTGTTAAGAAATTTGGAATAATATTAGAGGAATAGATATCTGTTCTAATATAGTCGGAGCTATGCGGCGGCGCTTGCTTGCTGTGATTGAAAATAATGGAGGTTATATTGAATACTAAAAAATCGGCCAAGTGCGAGTTGGACTCTTAAATATTTAAATATTTGTTTTATTCAATTTTTTAGTATTTTATTTGTTATAGCGGCAACAGAAATATATTTTCTGTGAAAATTTCAACTGTCTAACTATCATGGTTCATGAGATACAGCCGGAGCCTTAGTAATAGGGTTCCGCTAATTACCCTTTTGGGTACGGAACCCTAAAAATAAAGTACTATTTTTCTTACAGATATTATTTTACATTTCTATATATTTAAGACATAACATATTTTTTTTACTTTGTTGTTTTTCAACCAAATGAATGGTGACTTGTATTTTTTTTTATTCTTATGGTTAAGTTTCAATTTTCTTTTCATTATGAAAACGAATGCTTAAGCTATAACCATAGGAAATATATATATATAGAAGAAAAGGGACATTTATCAAAAACATTATTTATGATTTATAAAATTTTAATAAAAACCATTTTTATTTGATTGCATGTGTTTTAATTCTTGCAAACAAAACAAAAGGTTCTCATACCAACTGGTCCTTTTCAGAGAGAACTAGATGTAAAAACATAAAAAAAAAAGTTATTCCTATCAAAAATACTCAATACGGAAATAGCGTGATTAGAACCATAGGCTCCCTGGATTAAGTCGCAACGCCTACCTACACTACCACTACACCACCGGGCAGATATCATTTAATGCGAAATAAACAATTCGTATGTAGAACAACACTGCAGTTTACACCTAATTAATTTTAAGTTTCTGGTTAAGAAACCAAAAGATAGAAGATTGGTTTAAATAAACTGGTTAGTATAAAGAAAACTAAACCTAATTTTGTCGATTTAAAGTTAATATTATTGACAGTTCTGATAATGTTAATGTGTGAGTGCGAGATTCACAGAATGGCTTCACGCAATTTTAACCTTTACACTATGCATGCACTTTAGCAAATGACTGTACGCCTGCGCGATATCGATTGTTACGTCTAAAGGGTCCTATGGCCACCCTTTTAGGGGCGTAATCGCAAGCGTGCCTAACTAGGGGATTGGGGTGGAGGGCTGCCTTCTCAAAGTAGCGTTTTGACGCGTCTTTGATGAAGGCTTTGATGGTTGGTAGCTCGAAATCGCTATGGAGATCGATATTTTTGCATTTAGTACGGGGCGCCGATTGAGCTTAGCATAAAGCGATTTTGTAAGAAGAGATAAGTTTTTGTGTGACCAAACACTACGCTCGCATAAGTATGTGAGTATAGGTCGTATACAAGTTTTGTAAAGAGTCACCTCATTTCTAAGAGACATTTTACTTTTCTTGTTTAACATAAGCTTAAGGCGTCCGAGTACGAAGGCCGCTCGGTCTCTTACTCTTTTAATGTGGGCTCTTAAATTAAGACGATAGTCCAAAGTGCCTCTAGGTTTTTGACCTTTGTTACCCAGGGAATGGGTTGGCCGGAAAGGTGGACGGGTGAATTGCCTCGTGGCATTTCTCGATTTTTTCATCTCGGGCAAAGTGTATTGCTCCACTTTTCTCGGGGTTAACCTCGATTCTCCACTTCCGGAATCAATCACCTATGGCGTTGGCTGCAGACTAGAGGGCCAGGCTTATTCGACGGACGTGTCGAATCGTCCGCGCAGAGTGCCACATTGCCGTTGGAGGGATGAGTTATGTCATAGGTAAACAATGAGTAGAGCTGAGGGGAAAGCACGGAGCCCTGGGGGACACCTGCACGAATAGGGTAGGGCTAAGATGGATATCTAGAGTTTTGGCTTGTAACTGTTTGCTTGTAGTGCGCGCGTAGTTCATTTTTTGAACAGACAGCTTTTACACATACTTGATAGAATAGTCGCGTTATTACCGCCCGTCAGTTCTATAAACGCGCGCTTTTCTTTGAGAAAAGTAAAATTTACAAAGAAAGAGCCCGTAGGAGTAATTAATGTCTAGCACCCGCTTTGCCTGCACGTAATTATACTGTTTACGAGAGTGAGATAAAAATAGGGTTTACTGGTCTATTCCGAGGGAACTCTAAAAACGCTATTGTCTTATGTACAAACATATACGAGCTGGTATTGTTTATCTGTTTACATTGACATAAAAAGCTGATATATTGAACATCACGTAACTACTCTGTAGATGTTGCGTGGTGAGCAACCTTGATGAGCTCCTCGGGTGTGAATATACGAGCGTGACGTTTGGAAGGAAGGCAGTTTCCTTTTTAAATACGTCTTTGAAACTGCTAATCTGTTGAATGGTTCATCTTTCTTATCTACAATGATAATGCATGTGATTCTTTGAGATGTATACTTAAATATATATGACGGTATGTATGTACCTATAGACATTAATTCTACGTATTACCTCCCTATGGAGGTTTATCCGACGACATCAAATATTTCATGACTGTGAGGAATTCTTGCTCATGTTAATTCAGCCAATAGCCATTTTTAGGGCTAAACAAACAGACTGACAAAAATCTTAAAACAGTAATATAATTTGGGGGTGTTAGTGGTCGTGTCTGCACAGCCGTGCAGAGCGCGCAGGTTCAAGGTAATGGTGAACTGCGTTAAGGTTGGCGTGATTACCCTTGACACAGAATGTGCATGGAGTAGCCGCTAAAAACACTTTTTCTTTTATTTTTTGCCATGTTCAAAAAAAGTTACTTATACCTACTAAATATGAGGCTTCCCTGCACAGACAGCTCGAAGGACAAAAGCTGCGGTACTCGAAGTGCCAAAGCTCGGTTCAGATAATACGGTTGCCTGCACGACGGGTGGAAGGGTCCCTGATCCCTCCCTGTTGTAGTAGCTGAGTTTACCCCGGTCTCCTTCTCCGGCACGACTACTACTTTACAGACTTTACACAGGTTGGCGGTTTAGCCTCCCAGGGCAGAGATTAAGTGATCCCTGGGTTCGTGAACCCGTTCAATCTGCTAGCGGCCAGCGATCAGCCGTTTCATCAGGTTTCCCTGACCGCCGTACCAGCACGCCGTGTCTACGCCGAGCATTCACAGCAACGAGCACCGCCGGTCCTCCGCTGTCCGCGCAGCGAATCCTCAAAGAGCTCTGGCAACCTTACTCACCGCCAGGAACACAACACTACTCAATGTTAGTGTTATTATGGCCGCAGTTTTCTGTAAGGCGGAGGTCCTTCCCCAGTTCGGGCTGCTCATTCGAGCAAGGACTCGCTATGCCCCGCTTTAATTGTTTAGGCGGCTTACTTGAGCGAGTACTCGCTGTGCTCTACCTCTCTTCTCTTCTCTAAAAAATCTCGAAAAAAAAATATCAAGTCTATTTGAATTATAACTTATTTGGAATTATGTTTCTTATCTTCCTTTTCTCACTTTACAGATGATATTATTAACGCAGTCGAGTTTTTTTGGTTTATATAATTATTTATCTTGTTAACAAGTTGCTTGTACAGTTAAACTGTACAGGCAAATAAGGAAAGTGTATGTTACAAAATTGTAAGGGTCTTCAGAACATATACGTTACGGTTTACCAGCACCAGCTACACAGTTTCGCACTGTACAAACAAACCTTGAATTGTCGACAATCCCAAACTCACCAGCCGTATCGAACATTTAATTCTGAGGAGAGACTTTGCTTCCCTCTGTGTATTTTACCGCTTGTACATACAATGGGTTGTGATGAGGAATTGTTCGGAATGATGCCCACGGCTACTATCCCACCGCTCGCCATCAGCAGGGAATTACATATCTCACAATTTAGAACCAATGGTCGCGTACAGTGAGGTTTCAGAGAAACCTCCTCCCACAAACTCACTCACAACCCAAAGTTGTGAAATGAGCTCTCTGCCAAGGTTTTCTATTAGGACTACAGTATGGGGTTCTTCAAGAAAGAAGTTATTAGATTTCTGAAGGGTCGGCAACGCGCGAGTGATACCCCTTGTGTTGCAAGCGGTCATAAGCTTGTCTTGTCTGCCACCTTAGTGGTTTTAAAAAAAAAGGCTGTATGGCTGGCTTTAGGGATTAGGGAGGAATTTCAGTAAGTCTATTCTAGTTAGTAGTATTAATCTTAAAAATAACGAATACTAATCTTTAAAAAACTACTTTTAGATGTAGTGCAACAAACTTTTCTGACCCGGTATTTGAAAATTAAAACTACAGTCGCCACGTGGTCGCCACATTGAAATGATGTGAACTTACAACTACACTAGCGTCCAAACACTGTGTCAGAAAAGTTTGTTGCACTGTACTGTACTAGGTACTTACAAATACATAGTTTGGTAAAAGCGTTGTTTTAGGGTTGCGTACCAAATGGGTAAAATACGGGACCTTATTAATAAGCCTCCGCTGTCCGTCGGTCCGTCCGTCTGTCACCAGGCTGTATCTTATAAACCGTGATAGAAAAACAGTTGAAATTTTTACAGAAGATGTATTTCTGTTGCCGCTATAGTTGTTATAATACTAAAAAACAGAATAAAATAAATATCTAAGGGGGCCCATACAACAAACGTGATTTTTTTTGCTCGTTTTTGCTCGATATTGATAACGGCAACAGGACAGACGCTTGAAATATTTACAGAATATTAAGTTATATATTCACTTTAAAAATAAATAATTAAATTAAACTAAAACAAATATTCAAGGGGGGCTCTCATACAACAAACGTGATTTTTTTTTGCCGTTTTTATTGATAATGGTACAGAACACTTCGTGCGCGAGTCCGACTCGCACTTGGCCGATTTTTGTGCCATGAATATGGCAAAAACGTTTCAAAAGATTTAGGTATATCTCATATTTTATTGTTCTAGGTCTTAAAATGTAACGTTTGATTTTAATAAGGTATAACGTGTGACTTGTGTATTTTTTGATGAGAAGCTGAACTGAAGTATCTTGCCACATGTCAATACAAGGATAGATTGGAATAGATGATACCATAGATGTTTCTTTTATGGTCTGACTAAAGATGTTGCTATGTTATCAATTATCTATGTTTTAAAATAATAAATAAAATTTAAAATTCAATACAAAGTAAGTACCAACGTACGTAAAAAAACTTAAACCCGTAATTTTAATATACTAGACCTTGAAGGCTACCTTTAAAACTACCTACATAACTAGTTTGCATTCAAACTTATCAACCTCCTTAATTTTTCTTATCTGCCCTTACTGCGCTTACTGAATATTAATCAGTAAATTATACCAAGTTGATAGACATAAACTAATAATGAATTAAAGCGCGTTCGACCTAAAACACAGAGCTTTTCAACCAGCAGCGGCAATTACCACTTCTGAAGCGTCACGTATCACATTTTCCATCCACTGCACGAGATTGCTTTCAGCGTAAAAAATGGATGACGTAAGCGCATCCCGTCGCCCGCGCCCGCTCCACTCCCCCCGCGCACCTATAACTACCAGTGAAGCCCGCTCCGCGCATCAGCGTCGCCAGTCGACATCCACTCGCTTTCAGCACCGTCGCACTCGTACAACCCTCGCGATGTCTCCCCTAATAACACCACTTACCGTTGGTTCTCACACCAACGTCACATAGTCGCGTCTCGGGACACTTTTTAGTTTACTTATAATTTTAATTGATAGATTTAGGATTCCTTACTGTTTTCCTTTTCGTTACTATGGTGTCGCGTACTAGAGGTGGCCACGTGTTGGTATGGGAGCAGTCTGGCTTGGAAGATCAACGAAATGGGGGTAAAGGTGGTAAGTTTTCGATGAGTAGTTTTGTTTATTTTCATACCTTGCGTGTGTGTGACGTCACAGGAATATGACGAATCTTTTCTTATCATAACTCCATGTTACGTCACTTAAGTTCTTAGTTAAAAGAACCGATTCGATTGTATGGTAATTTATGTGTAAACGATTAGTATCTATTTACCGTTTGGTTTTGATACCAAGCTTAAGTTAATTAACGTGGTGACTAGTAAGAACCCACGGTGATATTGATTATATTGGCTGAACTCAACAAGTTTACTTGTAATCTGCCGGCGGCGCGGCGGTCTAGTTTTATCTGCTTTGGATAAACCAGCAATTTAATTAGAGAACTGAGTTAACATGCACAATAATATAAAAAAACATAAATAGAATTACAACCTTCTACCTACATTCATTGTTACAGGATATTTGTAACTTTTAAATATTCTGAAGGTAGGAAAATAACGTAGCAATATCACCACTCAGTTTTATGTTTGTGGTTCTCCTTTGACACGTTTTCAATGTTTTGTTGATTTATAGTTTTTTGCCGCTGAATTTTGGTTCATGACTATCCTGATTAAGAAGTTTGTGTTGTGTTATAAACAGGTTGTAGCTAAAAACATTAGATTACTTTTATTCTTACGGAAACGCGTATGAAGAATTCAATGTTGATACCAAAACTCGATCTCTGTTTTTTTTTATCCAAGTTGAATCGTCACTTTAACTTAACGAAATTTAATGAAATACAGGCTTTCATTCAAAATTATTTTACTACCAAAAAGAGCCAGTAAGGAACTCGTTAGTAACACATTCTAAAAATTTAAACATGTGTTGGACCAACGGTCATTTCTAAATTTATTTTAGCACTAAATACAATTAATATAAATTATTAATGTTTTTTTTTAAATTTTCATATATATAAAAAATACATAAAAAAGATAATAAACAATACGGGTAATGCACTTACTAGACGAAAGCAATTTTTACTAAATATGTTTTTTTCAATACTTTAGATACTGTTTTGCTACAAATGTGCAAAAAAACTACTACTAACTAGCAGTAATAGTAGTAATATATTATCTCTCTAATATATCCTTTCTTCTCTTATAAAAAACGAAACCATTAGTTAAGTCATATCCGTGCGTCAATTTTTACAAAGACCCTGATGCAATTGTATATAAAGAAGGTAAACCTCTGTAAACCACCGCACGTGTTATAATAATATTATTATATTTTTTTAGGCTTTCGATCCCACAGGGCACAGCTGACCCCTTATACCTGACATAAAACATTTGTTTTTGCAAAATGCCAGTTAGTAGGTATAAACCTTTAAACTGATCCTTTCTTTAGTTAGGTTAGTTACTTGGGATTTTTGTACCCAACTTTATTTTCTCAGCCATTGACAAGCAATTAATCTTTATAACAGTTGTATTTACAAATAAAATACGCAACTCGTTACGTTTTTGTTTGCACAGTCACGATGTAGGTATAATCTGACTTAGCTGTTTCATTCAATGCATCATAAACTAGCTCATACTAAATAGGGATACTACGAATAAACTAGCTATCGGTTACAGAAAAGCTGTATATTTTCAACATACCTAACACGTCCACGTTTTGACAATAACATTGTACGAATAATACCACTGCGACTGCGACCTAAAAAACTGATATTACCCAAAGCCTTACTACCCTACAGCACAGTTTTATTCAGTCGATCGTCTAGACAAAGCGATCGTGAGGTTAGGTGCGGCTAGGGTAAGTAAGGTGCGCGGCAAGACAGGGGCGAGCGCATCCGACTTGCCTATGTTGTCGTCACATATACAGTCAGGTGTTATTCAGCCAGTCATACTTTTGTCGCTGCCAGCACCACGACTGTTTTGACATTGTAGGATTTATCAAAGGCGATGTCTGACTGTATGAATGAATTGATTTTTAAGGCTGTGCAACACCTAATATGGCTAACGAATTATCAATTGCTAACGAATAAAAGCGTTTGTTTGTTGGAAGAGTTTTTTATATTGTGTGGTAGTAGGCCGGGATTTTTATAAATTACGCTGCTGCCAATCAAGTAAAATTTTAAGAATGTATGTACCACAGATTATATAATACTATACTAGTGTATGTATGTATGTATGTGTAAATGTGTACCATACATAATCATAATCTTATCTTATCTACTATGATTCACGATAGAAGATATTTCCGTGTTAATATTTCATCAGTAATTCATCACAACTGTCTGCGCGAATTTATTACACCTTTTCATTACTTTACCGAATTTTTCATTAATTTACCGCGTACCTAAAAGTTAATATGTTTACATTATGTAAATAACTACAACAGTTTTATGACTTTGTTAAAAAGATACGTTTAAGGGTATCATTATTCAGATGATGTTAACCACCCAATAATTAGTTAATTGCTTTTATTTTACACAATAATTTACTTTGTGCTAATATTGATAAATAACAATAATTAATAATTAATGTAAATAATGATATTATATTTTATGGGTTAAAACGCCGATTCTTGGTGTTAAAATCGGACTCGCACTTGACTAGTTTTAAACTAATAAACATTTAATTGAAAAAAGATTAATTTTCATACAATTTCTTAGAAAATATTAATGTATTAACAAAAATCTTAAAATAAATTAAGATCGCAGAATAAAGACCTACTACATTAGCAGATAAGCAACAACCTATCTGGTAAATGTTTGGTGGTGCTATAATTTTTTTACTTATGCTGCAATGACTCACATTTTTTACCTGTGCCTTAGTATAAACCGCATTTTTATCATTTTTAAACTAGGTATATCTACCTATGTTTATATAACAATAAAAAAAATAAAAAATCACGTAATAGGTAACTTTAAATAGTTTCCCTTAAAAAACGGTTTTACTTAAAAAGTTTAAATGTCGTAACATAGAAGGCATCTTTCTAATACTTATTTCCTAGGGAAAATGTCTAACAGTTGTTGCAAAAAGAGCAATGCAATTTTTTTTTATACCACTTATTTGGCAAACTAGCTTTCGGTCCGCCTGATGGTAAGCGCTCACCGAAGCCTCATCGATAATATCCATAAAACAATTTTTATATTCTCATGTTTAGTTTTTTTTACTTACACTTAAATATTACGGTTTACTATAGCCTGAAAAATCCATAAAAAATATAATTATTCATACATAATACATATACGTTTATCATTAGATATAAATAGATATCAACTAGGTACGTACTGAAATGTTTCAAATATACAAAAGAAAATTTTATCTTTACACAAAGATTGAATTAGTCATTAAATAATGAGGTATTCAAATAACAAGCACCCAATTAGGTGTGTGAAGTAGAGGTCGCGTTATATCAGTTTCCATAGATATAAGCTTGTGAATTGATACATACCAGTTTGTTGGATAATGGTAGGTTATCCATAACGTGACGAAGTATTTTCAACCGACTTCAAAAAAGGCGGAGGTTCTCAATTCGACTCTATTTTTTTTTTATGTTTGTCGTTACCTCAGAACTTTCGACTCAGTGAACCGATTTTGATGATTTTGTTTTATTTCTCATTTCAATTTGGTCCAGTTCTGACACTGGTATCCATGAGAAAACTATATAAATCTTAATTTTTATGTGGATGATTGTACATAACATTTTGTTACCAGTATGGATGTTTTTAGTGTACGATAAAAGCAATTCGTCACTAAAAAGTAAAAAATAAAACTTTTTAACAAAAAAAAACCAACCGGCTTCAAAAACATGCACTAAAAATGTACAGTTTTTTCGAAAAATCTCTTATTTTATCTTATCTTATTTATTTTTTTGACACAATTTGATAATAGCTATCTCCGAATTCAAATGTTCGCTATGAAATACGAATCCTTTCCGGTAACCGAGGACTGTATACTATTTTCCTCAAACCAATCGAGAAAACCAGGTTAATAATTAAAGGAGAAAATATTTCCGAGCACATTTGAGTACCTAAAGGATAAAAGGATTTGACAGTCATCGCCTTTCCGTCAAATCAACTTTCCGTCGAAAATCATAGGCGTTGAATATTTGAAGTTCAGACATTAAGTAGACGAGCGTTCGTTTTTCGGTGGCTGTCCACCCACGCAACATTGCACAACAGCAACCACGTGCGAGACGTCACACACGAGGCGAGCCGTGACGAGTTTGAACTGAAAATTATCATCTTTCCCACTTGCGTCATGTGCGTGATACATTCATTTTTATTGCCAGTAGTTTTAAACCAAAGTTAAACTATAAAGCCATTTTTTGTTGTTTATACCTGGTTTGTGTTAACATAACACAAGCTGAAGTTACTGGCTCCGCTTCCAGCGAATTTAGGATGGGTCGGTAGCTACTACCGTTCTAAATATAAAGAACATTGAAAAAAAAACCTGCCAGGTGCGTGTTGTGTTGTTGGTTGCGTAGAATGAGAATTATTAATATTTAAAAAAGTGAAGTGGCCAGAGTTTGCTTCAGTAAAAACAGTTGGATTATGTCTCTACAAAGTTTATTTTTCGACGCGAATAGTAGTGATTTGCGGTGAAAGGCGTATTTCGGTTCTTTGATCCATTCCATACTAACAATATAATCACGAAATCAAAGAGCTCCTAATTTTTTCATACATTTTAACAAAACAATGTAGGTATCATCTTTTCATGTCGTGACTGTCAGTCATTAAGTACTTTCATTAAGTACGTAAATGCTATGAGGCATAGTAAACGTAAATAAGCACGAGGCGCGAGAGGAAGCGGCACGGCCATTGTTGATTGTATGGTATCATGATTGTAATTTTTCCTCAATAGTTGTGTCCTTTTTAGGCTTCCATACCCAGAGGGTGCCAACGGAGCCCTATTACTAAGACTAAACTGGCTGTCTGTTCGACCATTAAAAGTTTAAAGCAGTACACTCCCCTAGGGGGTGACTTTGGTTGCTCGACACATAAAATCTATGCAGTATTTTTTAAACGTAAGTGTAAACATGTTGAAAGATGTTTGTTAAAAAATATTAAAAATTATGACATTTTTATGTACAAAATCAATAGACAGTATACTAATGATGTTCGTTAAGTATTTTTTTAATAAAGTGAACCAGATTTCTATAATAAATTATTAAGATCAGCGAAATTTTGCCAGTTTTTCCCATACAACTTAGTATGGCAGAACAATAAAATCCGTAAACGGCCGGTAGCCGCCTGAATCTATACTATATGCAAAGATGACTAATACGTCATTGTAGAAGCCGATTTTGTCTAAATTATTTTGATCATTACATGCGTAATCTATCACTTGAAACTTATTATAATCCTCCTATACCAAACAAGCATGGTGATGACGTCATCAGTGGAGTGTACTGCCTTAACCATATTTTCGTTGTTTTTGTTGTATCGTAAAAACGGAAAGTAATACAAACTTCAAACTTGCAGTGAAAAAAAGTATAATAACAAATAATACTTTTTACATACAAGCAATTACTATTTTAAATTACCGGTACAGCGCCATCTAGCTTATCAATAAGAGAAACGTAACACATTTGTTTGTTGGAAACGGTAATCAAAAAATTCAAACGTCAATTTATTGCAAAATTAAAGCAAAATCTAAAGTAACTTTCCCTTTGTTATAATTGACAAATACTTTTTGTACACTATATGTATTATTTACACACTGTTTTAAAAAAACACAAATAACACGAATCGGTATACTTTTTTTACCATTCCCTAAAACGCTATAGCACGAAATGAAATACTCACCCGTTTGCGTGTATCAATATGAATATGATATTTAACTGAAAACAAAGTATGTACCTTAGACTGTTTTGTGACTTGTTTACTATTTGATGCGTTGTCAGAGACGCGCCGTACCGAGCGCGCGATGTTTTACAGCGGGTGGAGGGACGAGGATTTACTAAAGAGCGCCCACTTTCTCAAGGTCTTGGGCTGCTACATCAGCCTTAAGCGACGTCGGGCTTGACCAGTCCCGCACAGACGATGGTATTACCAGTAAGCTCACAGCTCAAGCGCCTTCCGCGCCCGCGTTCGCGAACACAGCTTTTACAAATATAATATACAGAATACGTCGCCGCCGGCGGCGACGGAACACTAGATAGTTTTTAGCACACACACAAACACACTCAAGTGCGCGGGTATAATAGTTTCACTAATATACCCGGGCACTTTGACTAGTTAGATTAAAATAATAATTGGGGAGGGCTGAAGAGTTTCTTGCCGTTTTCTTCTCTTCAGAACGCCTTTGCTTTTCCGAAACGGCGGTAAATTTTAGTTAGATACATATTTTAGTTTCTAAGAGCGGTTGCCCAAGCCGAGGTTCGTGTCCAGGACACCCTTGCGCAAACCGCCCCAACTTTTTGCTGAAGAGTGCAAGTAGCACCGCAGCAAAAGTTAGTCCGCGGGTAGTTGTAAAGGCCATCTGCGGCCAACAACAGTAGACAGTAGTTAGAAAAAAAAAAAAAAAAAAGGCTTGACCAGTACTTGGATGGGTGACCGTTTAGCGGCATACTTTTTTTGTTTGTGTTTGTAAATTACGTAGGTGGTGGTAGGTACGAAACCCTCGGTGCGCGAGTCCAACATTTTGTTGTCCAACTTTGAATTGTTCATTTAAGAGAGATGTTACCCTTTAACTTGTTTCTGTTTTTTTTTTAAACGAGCATCTAGATGAAAAGTTTTGTATACATAGTGCTTCGGTGGGAAAAAGATTTTATGTGCAAGTTTATAGTAAAAATGATGCATTATAAAATAGAATTACAATAAATAAATCAAATCAACTTAAAAAAATCCACTAAAAAGTAAATAAAATACGCTTTACGTATTGATTTTATTAGTAAGATTTACACTAGTTACATTTTATGTAGCAGGGCTCGGAACCGGTTAAAAAATAGCGGCTTAAAATCCACATCCAAAATTATTAAGGTTTAGGTTACCGGTTAGATTTAACAGTAAAATAATATTGCGGTTACCTATAACAATCGGTTTTACTAAGACATCTTCTTAAGAAACACTCACTTGTTAATTATATTAGTAGTAGGTAGGTACCTTGTTAGTATAGTCCTACACCCATAGCAATTATTTTAATAATAAAATTGTATCCTCTTAAAATTTACAAAATGTCTCAAAATTGAGCTTAACCTTCGACCTCTTAAATAAGCAAAAAAAAATTAAGTAAAAAGTCGATGGTTTTTGTGTTAGTTTTCTTTTTCCTTTTAATTGCTAATTAATTGTTAGACTTTTATTGCTATTGAAACCATATTTTTCGATGGTTTGCGGTTTTTTTTATTATTTTTGTTTATATGAGTCAGTACTTACTAACAATTTATTATCCATTACACTATTCGTTTTAAAATAGTGCTGGATACAATTCCGAGGACATCATTTTCCTATTTTTCATTTGTTCATTTTGTTGTCCTTGGTTTAATTGTAAAATATAATTTAAAAAATGTATGGGTCTAATGTTAGGCAGCTTTCCTATCGACTTTCCTACTTAATGGTAATTTCAAAATGATATAATTTGCAGACAATACGTTTAGAAGTTCATTCTTCTCGCTACATATAGAATACGATACAATCTGCAGTGGGGAACAAACTAAATCCTCACTCAGAAACCCTCCACTCCACCAGCATCAGCAGCATGGCAAAGAAATAGCAAATATAATTACAAAATTCAATGACACTCTATTTCTAAGTAGTCATTTCCAGTTAATGGTTAACTAACTTTGAGGACAGCGTGAAGTTTTGTGTTGTGTATCATCCATGTGTACCTGCATGTAACAGTGTAACGTGTAAAAAGTTTATGCTACTTGTGATTGTGACTACCCTCTTAAAATGTAAATGATTGACGACTCACCTCATCACTATGTTATTCGTTGTTGCTAAATTCCGTGCACTTCTCGCTAATCTTAAATTAATTAGTTCCTAGTCCAAGTCCAAGGCATCTTGGCTCGTCTCACATACAGCATTGCCAATAATCTGTCGTTTGAAATTTGATTTTTATTATAATACCCACATAGCAAGCAGTGAGCAAGCTTTACACATATAGTTTAGCGTACCTGTCTATTTTTAGCTTAGATGAAGTAAGCACTGAAATGAAATCATGTACTTTCCTAGGCTGGAAGTTATGTATCATTTACATTTCTACATAACTATTACATACAAATACTCTATCGACTAGTAATTCCTAGCAATCTGTAAATTTATTTGGTGTACTTTCCATTAAAATAGACATTCTTTTTATTTGGGCTAGACAAATTGCAAAGAACCCTTATAAATTGTGCGTTTGTATGGCACAGACGTATAATTCAACTGTCTTTGGGTATATTCTAATGCAATTTTACAGAAATGTGTCTATTGTAAACCGCCATACAGAGATATATTATGGAAATTGAGAAATTTTTTTTTAGGTGTACATTCATTAAAGCGAGAGGGATAAAAAAATTTTTTTCGCGCACCCCGTCGTGTGGGATATCATTGGCTCATCATCATATCAGCTCATATTGGTCCACTGTTGGATATAAGGCTCCTATATGGCACGCCATTTCTCCCGGTCATTTGTCTTCCGCATCCATCCACCACGAGCCACCTATTTAAGGTCTTCGATCCACCGGGCTGGCGGGCGTCCCACACTTCGCCGTCCCATACGCGGTCTCCACTCTAGGACACGTCTACTCCACTTGCCATCGGTCCTCCGACAGACGTAGCCAGCCCGCTGCCACTTCAGCTTGCTAATTCTGCGTGCTATGTCGGTAACTTTGGTTATCTTCCGGATGTCCTCATTTCGGATTCGATCCCCTAGAGACACTCCGAGCATAGCTCGCTCCATTGCGCGCGGTGCGACCTTGAACTTGTAGCCCAGCCCTGCTGTCAGAGTCCACGTGACGATGACTGGTAGAATGCACTTGTCAAATACTTTCATCTTTAGACTTTGCGGTATAGGCGACGTGAAGACTTGACGAAGTTTACCAAACGCTGCCCACCCTAGCTGGATCCTCCTATCGGATTTCTTTTTTAAAATTGTTCCATCCCAGTCGGATATTCTGTCCAAGGTACACATAATAATCATATACACATAATCCTAGACAACTAAGGTACCCGCAACGTACACTGGCATTGGCATGATGTTGATAGGATAGGGCTATGGAAATACATTTAAGCTTTTTTAGAATTTTTTCTAATATATATATTTTGTAAGCTTCCAAATTTAAAAATGGGTTCCCCTAACTTTTAAAAAATTAGGAGGGACGCGTGATTTTAAAATCTGAAAAAAATTGTTTTTTTTTTCGACAAAATCATTTCATAAGTGTTTTAGATATAAGCAATAATTCTCTTTTTAAAAAACGCACTTCGCCGGATATAAGGCCTGTGGACAGCTCCATGGCCCAGTAACATTCGTCTATCGAAAAAGATATTCAAAGTTAAGCAATCTTGGGCGGTGTCAGCCAATGGATAGGTGACCGCCTAATGGCACAATTTTTCAGAGCTTCTCCATACTTCGAAAGACCGGCGGTCCTGACGGTTGTTACATGACAGGGATAGCGAAGGCGGTCGTCTGCCAATATTTCCCAGACCCAGCGCGGTAGACTATGACCTAACTATACCCAGTAGTCACATAAGCTGAGACAACAAGCTAAACACCCCAGGCATTTCCTCCCTTTAGGGGTTACATAGAAACAACGTTATTTGTTGGTAGGCCCGACCTAAGAAAAGTGAAGGCTTATTAGTCAAACTACTATACATTTATAATAAGTTAAATGTTTTCACACTAGTCTTGAAATCATTAAAAGAATGCGGCGAAAACTTATATTTCAACAAATACGCGAAACTTTCACGTAAGCGTCGCGTCAAAAGTTTATTTTTAAGGATTTCTTATATTTATATACCTGCTGCAAATGTATGACCATATAAGGTTTGATCCAAAATGAGTTGAGACACAACAACAAATTCTTTAAAACCTAAACTACAGCATAAACAATGTACGTCGGTTGATCGCGACATATTAAAATATCCATACTAATATTAAATGCGAAAGTAACTCTGTCTGTCTGTCTGTTACCTCTTCACGCTTAAACCGCTGTACCGATTAAGCTGTAACTTGGCATAGAGATAGTATTAGTCCCGAGAAAGGATATAAGCTACTTGAAAACGTCAAGTGTAAGTCGGTTTTTTGTTCTATAATTGAGGAGTTGTTGTTGAAATCCTACACCGATAACCGAATTTAGGGCGGGTAGAACCGCAGGCAAAAGCTAGTCTTAAACACGTTTACTATTTGTTTACTATGTATGGAGTAAAAAATTGGTACTGTTTTCTGCAACAAGTTGTTACAAACTGTTGTTTATGTCCATGTTATGTTCTCCCAGTGGAAACGTTGTTAAACGAACGTCCAAACGTAATAAACGGTCTCACATCAAACAACTTTGAACCTGGCCACCCGCCACCGCCGCCGTACTTCCTATTATTGGAAATGTTTGCGGCACATAACCGCTACGCTCGTCTCCATGACGTGCCAATCGGTATGGATTTGTGGGATCTCTGCTCAAGGACACACAACTAGGCGTGGTGTAGTCTATATAGCTTTTACTGTCTGTTTTTATTCATTCGTCTCCTTTTCAATGAACCATTCCGAAAGGTTCAGCTAAGCACCACTAGCAATAATTTATTCTTCTTGTTAATTGTACCTAAACATTGTAGTAGAAGATATTTCCTTATTTCATAAATAAATAATTGCATTCTTCTTGTCCTCCTACTAATATTGTTAGTGTAAAAGTTTGTAAGTATGTTTGTTTTTTTACTCAATTACGCCAGAACGAAGCATCCGATTGATATAGGCTACTTATTTATTCATTCAAAAAAGTTCCCACAGGAATAACTATAACCGATTTCAACTTAAACGAACTATTAAAGCTTGTTATATCATACTTCTTTAGTGTAATCAATTAGTTGCTGTAGGAATCCCACGCAGATTACCGCTTGTAACCGCTGTACCGATTAAGATGAAATTTGGCATAGTGATAGTTTGAGCCCCAAAAAGGACATGGGCTATTTGAAAATGTCAAGTGTGAGTCGGTTCTGTTTCTATAATTGAGCAGTTCGGCTTCCGCGCCAAGCACTCATGCGTCCATCAAGTCCTCCGTATCACGGAACACATTCTCACTGGCTTCCAACCAGCATTAGGTTAGGCCACACGGGCGCTGTCTTCTTCGATGTAGCGAAAGCCTTCGACAAAGTCTGGCACAACGGTTAAATTTTTAAACTGTACAACTTTCAGTTGCCAGATCGTCTCGTGCTCATACAAGACTCCCTGGCGGTCCTCTTTTTCGAGCGTACACAAAATCACCCGGATCGACTAATTGTGCAATCAACAACGTATCATCCCACCGACGGGACTCGGCATGATCGTAAAACTATCGTTAGGCGGCCTCGGCACGTACGGCCCCAGATGACGATCTTGCTGTCCGGATACCGAGATTAGTCTCTGCGACCTCCCCGAATAGGGACTCCCCCCTCATATGACGCCGACGTCCCCGGGTTCGTCGGCGCCCGAACGGATAAACGAAACGGGCGCGTCTCGTCCCGCCCACACTCAATCGCAACCGCACCTGCGTAATGACAGTCCATCCGTCCGTCCGTATGTCAGAGCCGTACAATTCCGCTGTCTTTTCATTGATTGTAATGAAATTTTACTTAAAGCTGACCTTTGTGAACCACCATAAAAATTTTTATAAAATTAAGATAAGGAATATTTTTAGGGGTAGCTCTTCATACATTGAACCGAATAAATTTAAAATGAATTTAAGTTTTTTCTCTGAAATATATGTTTTGCGATAACTTGCTTCCAAACTTAAAATTTTTACTACTAAAATTTAGAAAAAAATTACGTTAATAGAATAAATAACTCAGTGTACATGAGAAATTAAGAAAAGATTCATTGTTATATGCCGAACCCGGGGTTGGGACCTCCGCCACTTAGGACGTGAAGTCAAATTTAAACCCCTCGACCACCACCGACTACCGACACCACTGGCTTTTCGGTAAAGGAAAACATCGTGAGGAAACCTGCATACGTCAAGAAAAAAAAAACACGTATGTGAAGTCCACAATCCGCACTGGGCCCGCGTGTGGACTATGGCCCAAATCAGCCTCGCTTATGTGGGAAGGCCGTGCCCCAACAGTGGGGATGTATGAAGGCTGGCGAGATACGTTAATAGAGCTTTGTAAATACTTTCAACGAAAATAGATTTTAACAAATCCAGATCTTAATTTTTTTTATATAATTGCAACAAATCTCATTCTTCAGAACCCTAACTTATTACTATTCCTTAAAACAAAAGTTTAGCTATTGGGTTTATACTATAAAAGATTCGGTTACCTTTTTGACCGTTAAAAAACAAATGTGTTATTTAATTTTCTGTTTTAATTTCAGGAGGACTCGGTACCAGACACTGGGTGACATTTATGTTGTTCCTGGGCATGGCGAACGCGTATGTGATGCGGACGAACATGTCCGTGGCCATTGTTGCAATGGTCAACCACACCGCGCTGCCCGTCATCACTGAACATGTCGACACCGAGTGCGGAAACGTCAACTCCAGCAAGATTGATGTGAGTATCGCAGCAGCTGTACCTAGTCATAATGTGGACAAAGAGGAGTCATGCGGTTATGGTAAACCACACTTCGTCGGTTTTTCAAGACGCGTTCGATGCACGGAATGTTTCATGGCAATGCTCGTTAATTACACGTCGTATATTAACGTACATGACGTATATTGAACGTCGGTTTTTCAAGACGCGTTTGATGCACGGAATATTACATGGCATTGCTCATTAATTACACGTCGTATATTAACGTCCATGACGTATATTGATCGTCAGTTTATCAAGACGCGTTCGATGCACGGAATGTTTCATGGCAATGCTCATTAATTACTCGTCGTATATTAACGTACATGACGTAAATTGAACGTCAATCAAATTCAAATACTTAAACTCATAAAAGTGTTGTCTTTTATACGAATAAGTTTTAAAATTGGCATACGACTAGAATTACAATTTTTGTCTAGAGTCGACCCACAGATTATTAAAAATTTTAAGGGTTTTTCAGATTGTATTATTATATTATTAAAATTAATATCTATACCAGGTGTTAAGTAATTGGTGTATGCTCCCATTAACATAAAAAGTCCAAAAGATACATGCAAATATGCAAGAAAAATAGCAAAAATATGCACGAAAATCCATAAAAAGGGCCAAGATATTTATTTAACAATTAGTTTTACAATCTAATACCTTTAAACGAGCAATTCTTGTATATATATATATATATAATCTGAATCTCGGAAAAGACTTCAACGATTTTTATGAAATGTAGTATGCAGGGGGTTTCAGAGGCGATAAATAGATCTAGCTAGGTTTCATTTTTAGAAAATGTCGTTTTATCCGTGTTTTCAGGCAGTAATAAACTGAAAAATATGACTTTTCCTGACATCTATTGGCAAGTAGTAATACTAGGTTTTTTTTTACCAACACAAGCTAATCGACAATAGATGGCGTTATTAAGCAACACTAAAGCTACTTGACTTGCGTTGTTAAAAAAAACGAGCAAAGCTCGTTCCCCAGGTACTTTACATTAAGACAAATGGTGGCTACGATTACTTATACATTTTTAAAATAAATTAAAATCCACTGACGTAGTGGTTATATTCTCTCTGGCCTACTGAGGTCACTGGGCAACTGGCTTACTCATCGAACGTCTCTGATGTCACTATCTGAGACATCTGAACGATGAATGAGATCGAGAGCAAGAGTAAAATATGCACGATTTCAAAAACTTTTGCTTAAATATGTACCTTTGAAAAAGGGCTATGCATTTGCATATAATCCAGTATCTAGTAATAAGTAAAATCAAACGTAAAGTAAATGGACAATACATGTCATCTCGGAACCCAGATGATTTTTACTGACTTGAATAAGGGGGCAGGTGTGCAGGTCGTCTTGGACGCTACATTGAGTATCACAATATCAGGTCGATGCGATGGTCTCTACGTAGACAGAAGGGCGATAACTATACCTAAAAATGTAGGTATAAGTATTTATTTGTTGTCTATCATGTGTTACAGACGTCATCTCAAGATGGGTCTTTCGTGTGGACTTCCACCTTGCAGGGCTATATACTCTCTTCCTTCTTCTACGGATACGTCATCACGCAGATACCCTTCGGAATCCTTTCTAAAAGGTTAGTGTTCCCGTGAACTATCATTGTCGTACAAAGCTAAAGCTAACTTTTTAATTCAAGCAATTTACCTAATGTTGACGGTTTCGTAGAATCTTTTTACACCTAGATATGAGTAGTTAGGTATGTATCTATACTGACGTACCGTAATGACAATCTTCAAGAAGCGGAAGGCGCCTAACAATAAAAAAAAATCTTAACGATTAGGTAATTTACGTAGTCGTCGTTGGGGTTACCAGGTTCGGCGCCCGGCTGTTCCTGGGTGTGGGTATGCTGATCAACTCTGCCTTTGGGCTGCTGGTACCGGTGGCGGCCAATGCTGGCTACGAGTGGCTCATCCTTGTGCGCTTCATCCAGGGTTTGGGCGAGGTAAGCACCTATACAGTATCCACTACCATATTCCAAAAAATATGTACTATAATGACATATAATGTAAAATGGCAGATTGACGAATTGTACGAATAGTATGTTTTAAAAATTAATTAAAACTAATTTTAAATGTTTAGGTAATAGCAAGTTTACCGAATCGTTTGTAAAGCATTTTGATTGGTTTTATTCTTGACACAGGGACCGATAGTACCGTGTTCTCATGCTATGTTGGCAAAATGGATACCACCCAACGAAAGAAGTAGAATGGGAGCAGCCGTCTATGCTGGTAAGTCTTACTTTCATATGCCATTCCAAGATCTGTAAATCTATAATCTAAGGCTCTATACCTATTCTTATCGCCAGTCTTCATACGTCCCCACTGTTGGGGCACGGCCTACCCTCATAAGCGAAGGTGATTTGGGCCATAGACCACACGCGGGCCCAATGCGGATTGTGGACTTCACATACGTCTTTTTTTTTTCTTGACGTATACAGGTTTCCTCACGATGTTTTCCTTCGCCGAAAAGCCAGTGGTGTGAATAACTCAGTGTACTTGAGAAATTTAGAAAAGACTCATTGGTACACGCCGAACCTCCGCCACTTGGGACATGAAGTGAAATTTAAACCCCTCGACCACCACCGACTTTTTAATTTTAATTACAATTCTAAAGATAAAAAAGATCTAAAGATAATTTTGACTTAATGCGGATTTGATTACACTCATTGAAAAGAGACTCATAATGTCAAAAAATACATGGTTGCTTATTTTCTTTTTGCAGGAGCCCAATTCGGCACAGTAATCTCGATGCCTCTGTCTGGTCTTTTATCTGCATACGGTTTCGCTGGCGGGTGGCCGTCCATCTTCTACGTGTTTGGTCTCATTGGAACCGTCTGGTCTCTGGCCTTCTTGTTCTTTGTTTCTGAAGACCCTGAGCAATGCCCCAGTATAAAGGAAACTGAGAAGAAGTACATTCTAAGCTCATTGTGGGGCGCCGCTGGCTCAAGCGTAAGTTTATTAACAGCTTAAATTACCTAATGTGTTTGTACTGTTGGCAGATCATGGGTGAAAGAGCCAATGTTTGTACTACCAAACCTTTTGCTTACCATGAATTGCTGTCTACTGCTCCTATACTGGCAAGTGGTATGGTGAACAGGCTTAAATAAGGCAAAATTTAGCATTATTTTTTTAGTAAATTAAAATAACTAAGTGAGTAGGTAGATACTAATTCTTCAACACTTTTGAATCGCATTTAGGTAATAGAATACTTGGTAGTAACACTTTTCGAGATACATATATCTTCCGTATGTATAATTTGCATAGAATCCTTCAAACCTTAAAAGGAATAGGTAAGCTGATACTAATTCCATTACACTGTTGAATCGTATTAAGTAGAATTCTTAGTAGTTTTAAAACTGTGTCTGTGCTTTCCGATGTAAATTATGTTAAATATGTACTTATTGTGTATTTCTCAAGTTAAGTTAATTGTATTCTTATAGAAGTTTAGTAATATTAATTTATATATATAAGTATTTTCAGGATGAAGCCAAATAAAAGCGTTGTTCTAATTTAATTTTTCGTTCTTCGAAGACCGTTAAGCAATATAAAAAATTGTTGTAAGAAAAGAATGTTAAACTGAACAGTAGTAATATAGGACTAGCGACATCTTCACTTTACTCTATGAACTTATAACACAAACGGCATACTGTGTTTTTGTTGCAATACTTTCCATAATGATACTTAGATATCTTATGTATATACAGTTTGAATTTGGTCCTTCGAACCGCGTTGTTGATTTACTTTTAGGGACTTATAATTAAGCACTTACTCTTTTAATTCTAGTCACCGCCGATTCCCTGGAAGAAGATCCTGATGTCAATGCCATTCTGGGCCATCATGCTGGCACATATGGGACAGAACTACGGGTACGAAACCCTTATGACCGAGCTGCCTACATTCATGCGACAAGTGCTGCACTTCTCTATTAAAGATGTGAGAATTATTTTATTAATAGGTATTAAATTTGTAGTTAAGGAGACGTTAACACAATTTAAACACATAGGTGCCATATCAAAAGATCTGAGCTTCTTTATAAAGACACATCAGCAAAATTGTGTTTCTTTTAAAAAGTTTAGGTATATTTTGTATCAACTCATAGAGATTTAGATTATATGACATTAAAAAAATGTACATTAATTGAGGTTCAGCATTGTGAGTATTTTTTTGGAGAAAGAAGAAAACAAAAAAAAAATAATGTTATCTGTAATTTCAGAACGGTTTCGTATCAGCTCTGCCTTACCTCTGCATGTGGCTGTTCTCTATGTTCATCTCTGTGGTGGCCGACTGGATGTTGTCTTCAGGAAGATTCAACCACACGCAAGTCCGAAAGATTATCAACAGTATTGGTGAGTACACCACGTGCCCACTTGGTAATACTTTACATGTTCGTTAGTCTTAGGTGACCGCCCGCCACTTGGCCCGCTGCCGACGGGCGGAAATAAAGTTATTCTAGCCTAAGACTGACGAAGCGGAGAAGACCGACTGTATAGTAGGTATATTTGGCTGATTGCCATCGATTACTGCAAAGGTGCGTACAGAACCTATCTGTTGTAATATGTATGTCAGTAGTCGTGAAGCGAAGTTAGAGGCCTTCTGGGTCTACTAGGCCTCCTTTACTAACTAACAGAACCCACAGCCGGCCTCCTAATTGCCTAAATCCTATGGAAATGGGAATCTGTTTATAGCCTATGGATGTTATGAGTACTAGTTTAAATTCGTTTAAAACCTTCACGTGGAGCAATGGTAGTGGACATGGGACTAATTACCATTCCAACTGGAATTAGAAAATCAGGATGGTAGGTTGTTGTAATATGCCGGCTATTTACGAACAATTAGGTACATAGAGCTGTCAAAATCGTTATTTAGAATCTCTATACTTTTTTAGAAACTTCCGAGTTTCTTTTTGTACCGCCTATTGCCTATGCTGAAAATATGCAATTGATATATTATATTTGTTTCACTCTAAGATAAAAAAAAATCTATTAAGTTTAGGTAGTTATGAATGAAATAGACAAATAGTATAGTATATATACCTACTGTAATATATTTAGAAAACTATACACTGTTTTCCAGGCGAGTACGGTCCAGCAATAGGTCTATTCGTGGCGGCCAATACAGGGTGCAACCCCGCAGCCACTGTTGCCGTGCTGGCGATCGGCGTCGGATTCAACGGCGGTATATACTCAGGGTTCAAGGTAAAACCAACTAGTTATAATAATAAGACTTTAAACATTAAAATAAAAAACGAGGCTAAATCAATTCTAGTATATCTATGTTAAAATAATGTGATCTAGTCACTTTGCTTACATATAGTAGGGCAAATTCGTGCATTGACTGTTCCATTTTGGTTCTTCAAACCGAATAACACGTGTAAAAAAAATTACTTACAAGTTAATAAAACAAGCTATTTACATTGTATCTTTATTCTTGCAAGTAACTTGTACAATTTTTTCAGGTGAACCACTTGGATATCTCGCCGCGGTTTGCTGGCATCCTGATGGCTTTTACCAACTGTCTGGCCAACTTGACTGGTCTTCTCGCGCCCATCGTCGCTGGTTACATTATCGAGGGCAGAGTAAGTATCTTTAATTATTATTCTAACAAAAATAGTATCCACACATAGAATTAGTAGTATTCGTGGTATAAATTTGTTAAAACTAATTAAAAATATTGTCATGTTTGAATTGGATTCCTACTTTCCTTTATATGCTGTTATGAATCTATGATATGAATATCTTTCAGTTTCCTTTACGAAGTTATTCAGAATCGAATAAAAGGTAATATACCTAAGCGAATAATGCAAATCTTTTTTTACATCTGCTCGTAAAATGATTAAATACAGAAGAAAATAGTTTATTAAGTTGAAGTCTATTTTCCTATTTACAGCCTACACAAGCACAGTGGAAGATAGTATTCTACATCGCGGGCGGTGTCTACATCTTCTGCGCCACATTCTATAACTTATTCGGTTCGGGTAGAAGACAAGAGTGGGACAACCCAGCTGACGATGAAGCGAACGCCAAGAAAGTCGCCGACAAAAAAGCGGCTAAGCTAGAGATGAAAGCAGCAAAGGACCAAAATCAAGAGGAAACTGCGCAATGACAAACTTAAAAAGTTGAGGACGCTGGACAAAACAACTAGCCATCAACACAAACAACTAAATCAATCGAATCTTTTGTGAAGACGATTGCATTTTTATTGAAAAAAGATAAGGCTGTATAATAAGATTCCTTTATCCGTCCTATAAAAAAAAAAAGAAAAATCGCGCCGTTTTTTAAGGTTGTTTTTGTTGTTGGAGGCGTTTCCGATACATGTTCCAAAACTCCAATCAAATACATTTTTAAGTGTAATTTTATAAGCTTTTGTAACAGGAGTCGTACAACATATTTGTAAATTGTGAATTAAATTAAGATATATATTTCTAATATCACACACAGAAGCACATCATTAGGGCTGTGATAAAAAAAAAGTGCGAAAACCATGCGAAAAAAAAACCGGAACATGTATCAGGCTGGTCAACTTTTTAATATATTAGGTATTTAATGTTTTATTTATTTAATTATCTACCACTATACCGAAATAAGTATTTTTAGTTATAGTTTATAGCTTGATGTATAATAGTGAAGTATAAGAGGTGAATTATGAAGGGTCCAATTTTGTAACGTTCGGCAAAATTATGTTACCGTCCTAGCCAGTGACTTTTTACAGTTTTTATACTAACGTTTTTAAACAAGAAATTGTAGAATGCATACTCTATGAATATACTAATTCAACCGTATTTTTATAAAGATAACACTCATTGAGTAGTTTTGGCGCGAATCTTAAGAAGGAGTGGTGTTTTTTTCTGTTTATTTTTCTAAATTCATTTAGTGACTCGATGTATATATTTTAGCAAAGTTTTACGAAAGCGTGTTAAGAATTGTGCAGCGAATGCTCATGAATAGTGAATTATGAAGAAATAAGCAGGGCATGACGCGCAATGTCTGAGGATCCACACCAAATCTCCCGCCCAATCTTGGGACTTGAAAACGAGGACGCGCGGTAACGCCCGCGCCACGATACGATATAATATAATTGACTTTGACTCTGGCAAATGCATAAATGGTCTGCTAAGACCCTGCGAGCCCATTATAATATTAAAAAAAAAAAACACTCATTGAAAATAATGGCCATTACATAAATTAATACTTAATTAGCTTTCGCAGAAACTCGAATAAAACAGAAGGCAAAAAAGTAGGCTACTAAGCACACTCTACCCTTGGCCAAGGGTTTAAAAGGGTGGGAGGTCAATAACATAAATGTATCCCCATAAATCAAAGCAAGATTTTTGGTCAGAGTAACTAAATGGTTTTTAATATTGTTGTAATGCATCCCATCATTACTACTGATCAATTCATGGATATTTAGTATATGTCACGATTTGGCTGAAAGCCTGATAAATGAGATTATAAGTACTTCTAAGTATTGCAATATTTTTGCAAGCACAAAACCGAATCTATGGTGCGCTTTAAAACTATACTTTGGCTGACGTCGCGTCATAAGAAATTCTAAATTGTTTAATAAGTATTAATGTACCTGTATGTATGTATAGTCGGGATCTTCGCCGTTTTGTCAGTCCTAAGGGCGCGTTCAGATGGGCTAAACTAGTGGATAGTGTGCTAGTAATCTCATAGCGCATGGCGGTCTGATATGTAACATGTGGCTTTAGATATGTGGATAATGTGCTAGTAAATTTATAGCGCTTGGCGATCGTACAAGCTGAGCTACTAGATAGAGGTTAGTCAACTAGTGAAACGATTGATAAATTGAGATAGAACGTATAATTAACATCTCCCGAACTATGCAGTGGTAGCCCTTATTCACTCTTTCAACTAATCACAATTGAACAGTTTTAAACTGAGGTGATTTTAACAAAGCTAACATGGCTAAAAATAGCGAGTATCTTCTCGCTCAACTACTACCCTAGTTTTGCCAGCTGATATCAATAGTTGTGGAATCAATAGTTGTGATTGTCAATAGGTGAACTGAAAACTATTAAGCTACTATATTGCCATTTCGCTTTAACCTGGTAAATTAAGTAGCAGTTTTAATCTTCATGAGCTACTAAATATTTATTAGCTAATAGTCTAACCGCGCCCTTAGGCGAGAATCGTTTCCATCTTAGGGCGTCAGCAGAAGGTCTAAAGGTAAAATGATTCATCCTTAAGGGGGTGTTAAGCTGGATTAACCGAAGTTATTTATAGTATACCAAACATCCATTAGGTAGGTACGTTAAACAAAACATAATTTTTTTTTCCCACGCAATTTAAAGTTTAAAAAATGAAATAAAAAATCAGTTACATGACTATATTAATACTTTTTCTGTTTAACATAATTTGACTAAACTTTTTTTATCAAATAAGTAACTAGTAATTTAAAAATGGGTGAGTGACGTTCTGGGCGCCAGCCAAATAACAGTAAAATCCTTGATTAAGTGCCAAACGGTAATATTTTGCGTTACCTACGTGTGACATAACTTATTTTTTAAATCATTCACAGTTCGCAAGAAGCGGTTGTTGCATTAGTTAAGAATTTGTTATAATATAAGTTAACGTAATATATTGCGTATTTTAGTCGTACCTAAAACTGACGGCTGATTTGATCATTCTGTTTAATAATATGTACCTAATATTAAGCTATTTACTATATATGTATATTACTTTGTGTATTTATCACTAATTCTGCTAAACACTATTGGCATCTTTTAATCATTACTCTTTCAAATTATGTCCTTGTTAACCGATTTTGAATTTTAACATGGGGCACTTTAAACTGGCCTTATCCTTAACTTGTGACAATCGAGTGGCTACTAGCATGACGACGTCCGCCGACTCGCATTGGGCCAGCGCGGTGAAATATGGCTAAGCCTCTTTTTAGCAAAGAGTAGCCTGTCCTATAGTTGGGACGTAGAACGGCTTAATATAGGCAGGTATTTACATATATTTAACGACCGCATTGCTGTTAAATTTGAAAAGCGTGATGAAAAGATGCTTATTTGAAGAATATTGTGAAGTTACCACTACTAGTACTACAATTGCTACAAACCCTAGACTACACCTTAACTAAACTGGTGCTGTGGTAGCTGCAAAGCTTTTGAACGAATACATTCCAACTAATATTTAATTAGCAGAATTAGAATTTAATTTGGAAGCCAGGGCTAATACGTTATTAGCACTATTTGTAAACGTCTCTGGATGCCTTTAGAAGGAAACAAAGTCAAATACCTAAATGTTTTTTTTTTGCAAAAAAATATTAATGTAATTAAAAATTTTAGAAAAAAAAAAACGAATTAAGACAAGAATGATTTATTTATCTTACAATACTTATTTCCATAGCCTAATAATATAGTACAGTCAACTGCACTTGTAAATATTCACCATAATGGATGACATATTCTTCAAGTAACTGCTGACTGTACCTGCTGAATAAGTGCCTTACATGGTAGGAGTACAAATATAAAAAAACGTGATGTTCAAACACCTCATCGGTTATAATATTTATTGTAACTTTTATACGTCTTAACAAGGCGTAGTTTTGTATAAGCTCTACTTTTAAAATTGGAGAGGAATACAAAAAGGTTTAAAACCATTACATTGTTTAATTTTAAAAACCCATGGAAGAATATTTTTTAGGTTCCATAGCCAAATGGCAAAACGGCACCCTCATAATTTCGTGATGTCTGTCCGTGTATCCGTAAGCGTTCTTAATGTGATCCGCTATATACAGGTATAAAATAGATTCTAATACCTTTAAACGAGCAATTGTCATATACATGTAATATACGTTTTTCATGAAATTTAGCATGCAGGGGTTCTCGGGGGCTATAAATCGATCTAACTAGGTTTTATTTTTAGGAAACGTCATTTTATCCGTGTTTTCAGACAATGATAAACTAAAAAAATATGACTTCCTGGCATCTATTGGCGACTATTATTTTTACCGACACAACAACAATAAAGCTACTTGACAATAGATGGCGTTGTTAAAAAAACGAGCAAAACTGGGTCCCCAGGGACTTGAGAAAAAACACCACGAAAAACTTTTTTTTGCGCAATCCTCAAATAGGTTTTCAAAAATGCAATTGCAGTTCCTAAGTAACTTTTTCCCTATGATGTATATTTTAAGAGTTATTAGCTGCTAAAATTTATTTTTTATAATATTTCATCGATAACTAGTTTTAACAAAATCTGCATAAACCCTATAAACCTAATAAATAAACCCTATAAACCTATAAAATAAATTTTAACTGGTTAGTTTAAATTCTGCGGGCAATATGGCCTTATGTTTGCAATAAAGACTATGGTTCAATAACAGAATAACTTAACTAAACTGCATTTGATCTAGTGATAAGTCTTGAACCGACACAGAAATAGTTACACACAAATATGTTTTGGCAAAGAAATACTTAATCTTCTAAAAGATGTAAAACCAACATCCTGCACCCTAGGTTACTAGCCGCAGTGTTTGAAATCATTTTATTACTTAAAAAATAAATATAATATTTAAATTTTTCTTAGACTTAAGAACTCTTTATAATTGTTTTCCATATGGTTATATTTTTTGCACTTTTCTCATATTAAAATTTAGGGGGTGGCCCTTTTTAGCAGACAGGCCTTATTACCCGCAAGTACCTTATACACCTACAGATGCAGTACAATAAGATTAAAGACTACGGTTTTACTCGAAGACACGTTAGGTTCCTTTATGCTGGAAGCCTAGAGACGGTGAGTGATAACAGTTGCCTTATTAGAATTTAATTTGTACCCGACTGAAAAATATGAATATAGGTACAATTATTTTCTGTTTTATTATATTGCTTAAACTTAATTTGGTTAAAATAAAATTTCAATATAAAATATTATTGATGTCCCTTATTTATTTAAGTACTGTACTAAATTTCTATCATATTGGATGCGTTTTAGTTTGGTTTTTAGTGTCTTAATACCGGTATGAATTTGGGTACAATTATTTTCAATATGGCGATATACCTTTATCATACTTATTTGGGTAACAGATTTCAGTACGTTTACTATTGATACCCGTTTCATACCCATTCATTAAAGTACTGAACAATTTCAGCCGTAATGGATGGAATTTCAGCGCGCGAACGTCCTGCAAACCGCCTTGACGCCGCGTGCACCAATGCACAACATTTCAGTGCATAAATGAAATGTAAGTGTAAAATAGGTATAGAAAGGGAATATATCGGTACAAATGAGTCCGGTATAGAATTTTGCCGTCGTTCCAGTACACCCCATTAATTTAACCTTTGAACTTATGGGAGTTTTTTGTTGCAGTAGTTCAACTATGTATATAATTTTTAAGAGTTGAACTATTGGGACAATCTCAACTAGATGGAAGAAGAACTCACAGGAGCTGATTCAGTTGATTTAAAAGATGAAATTTATATTTTTTTACGTTAACAATTCATAAATGTTTGCGAAATTAAAAGCCAAATTAAACAAAAAATATCAACTACGAAATTCTGAAAAAAATAAAAAACAAATTAACTTTATGAACTAAAAGTTCCTGGGGACCGAGCTTTGCTCATATTTTTTTTAACAACGCCACCTATTATTGTGAAGTAGCTTTAGTGTTGCTTAACAACACCATGTATTGTCAAGTAGCTTTAGTGATGCTGTGTCGGTAAAAATAATAGTATTACTACTCGCCAATAGATCAGGAACAGGAAGAGTCATATTTTTCAGTTTATCATTGCCTGAAAACACGGATAAAACAACGTTTTCTAAAAATGAAACCTAGCTAGATCGATTTATCGCCCCCGAAAATCGTTGGAACCGTTTCCGAGATTCAGATTATATCTATATATATACATATATATATGTATATATATATATATATATATATATTTATATATATACAAGAATTGCTCGTTTAAAGGTATTAGATTAGAGGGATGCAAAATTATCGTTGGATTTCCAAAAAAGGTGAATGTCGATACAACAAAAGTGACAAGAGTGTCGATATAATAGGGGCTAAATAAACCCAAATCGTAATTTTCGTGCTGATTCAAGTCAAAAAGCCCAAGAAACTGTTAGTCTAACACGTTAACAAAAAATATCAATTGATACCTTAGAGCCTCGTTAATATTTTGATTTGAACAGAATTGTATATTTAATAACTGCTTCTTCAAAAAAAAAATCCCAGTGAGTATCTGATTTTAGAGTTTTCATAAAAACTCTCGAGAATAGCATAATCGTCTTAGTTTCTGTTTACGCGCAAAAAAAGGTCTTTCAAAAACCAACACTTTGATTTGAGCACTTTATGTTTAGCGAGTTTTACCTGCGTGAAAAGTACGTTTTTTCCTCAAAATTGTAGTTTCACCTCGCGAGTACGCGTGTGCCCCTGCTCCGTCGCTCTGTATTCCCCCGCGAGCCCAGGCACAGTCCTTTTTTTTTTTTTTTTTTCTTTTTTTCTGAGCTGATTATGCAGTTGGCTGTTGCAGCCATTACTGCTTCACCGGACTTTTGGGACGAGACTCTGAAGGAGCCTCAGCCCATATAGCGCCCAACGCTCAAGGGCTCCCCGCGGGGGAAGCCTCGGCTTGGGTTGTCGCTCTCGGGGGCGTCCCTTCGACCGGCGTGAGTCTCGAACCCGAAGGTGAGTCACCGCCAGGAGGGGAGTTCCCTGTTACGCGGGTACGATTGCGATTGAGTGGGGGCGAGAAGCGCCCCGGCACTCTTTGATACCTAGTGTATTCTTGTGGGCGCCGACGAACCCGGGGACGTCGGCGTCGTGTTTGGAGGGAGGCCCTATTCGGGGAGGTCGTAGAGACTAATCTCGCTATCCGGACAGCGAGATCGTCATCTGGGGACGTTAGTACGTGCCGAGGCCGCCTAACAATAGTTGTACGACCGCGACCGGGTCGATCGGGGGGACGATACGTTGTGGATTGCACAATTAATCGATTCGGGTGATTTTGCGTACGCTCGAAAAAGCGGACTGCCAAGTCTTTAAAGTATTGGGGAATCGTGGGAAGTTCGAAGTCTCTGTGTAGGTCCGCATTGCGAACGTACCAAGAGGCTCCAGAGGCCGCTCTGAGAAAGCGGTTTTGGAGGGTCTGGAGTTTGTGGAGATTGCGCTTGGACAGCGCAAAGACTACGCTAGCATAAGCTAGTATGGGGCGGATACAAGTTGTGTAAAGATTTAGCTTATTTCTAAGCGACATCTTACTATACTTGCCTATCATGGGATAGAGACGACCGAGGACAAAAGCGGCTCGGTCTCTGACTATTTTGGTGTGAGCTTGGAAGTTCAAACGACTATCCATGGTCACACCGAGATATTTGGTCTTATTTTGCCAGGGAATGGCAGGACCGAAAAGAGAAAGGGGAGGAGGCCGCGGAGGGCGGCCTAAGGTAAAAAGGACGGCAGAGCTTTTGTCGGGATTCACCTCGATTCTCCATTTCCGAAACCACTCGCCTAGGGCGGTGATAGCGGGTTGGAGTCTCTCAGTGATTCGACTCACTTGCCTATCTGTGGTACAGAGAGCGGTATTGTCCGCAAAGAGGGCTGGATTGGTTCCTATCGTTTTAGGGATATCGTTAGTAGGCACACTCCATCAAAGACTACAATATATATACCTGAAATAGACGGGTATCTCGTCCATTTAATTTGCTAACAGTTTAACGCCATTTATCCGTGATGTGGCGAAACTTTTTTTACTATTTATACCTACATACATACATATAATAATAATAATAATAAAGCCTTATATTCCCCAAATTATTTACAATACATACATTTAAAAATATTTTTTTTTTTTAATTAAAACATTTAAATTTTATTGGAGAGTCCAATTTTGGACGAAGGCCTCCTTCAACGCATTCCATTGTTTTCTGTCGGCCGCCAGTCTTGCCCAGGTCCCACTTGCCACCTGTCAATCCATCGACGTCCCGACCTCGAGGACGCTTTTTCTCTCGGGGCCACCAATGAAGCACACGCTCACTCCAACGTCCATCAGTAGCTGAAGCCCATCTCTATTTGTATCTACAAGCCATCTCGGCAGCATCTTTCAGCTTAGTTCTGTTTCGTATTTTTGTGTTTCGCACTCTTTGGCTAAGTTTGATCCCCAGCATGCTCCTTTCCAATTTTCTTTGGAATACTTGAAGCTTCCTTATTATTTCTTTTGTTAGTGACCAGCATTGGCATCCATACAGTAATGCGGGTAAGATGGTAGTGTCAAAGGCTTTCTTTTTTAGCCTGATGGGTAATTTGGACTTAAATATGTGTTTAAGCATCCAATATTTACTCCGCGCCATTTTGATGCGTCTGTCTACTTCTTTCAGGGTTTGACTGTCGAAACCTATGTTTTGTCCCAAGTATGTGTATGTGTCAACGTAATTCAGACTTTGTTGATCTATCTTAATAGGTTTTCTGACTTTGTTTGTCATTATGCAAGTTTTGGTTGCATTCATGTGCAGTCCACATTTTCTGCTTTCAAGATCCAGATTTTGTAGCATGATTTCTAGATCATTATAGTTCTTGCTGAGCAGAGCGTCCCATAGTGGTGTTTGTGATATGCAGTCGAACGCCTTGGCATAATCTACAAAAGCTATGTAAAGATCTTTTTAAATTCGGTGTATTTCTCTATGATCTGGTTTAGTACAAAAATATGGTCAGTTGTTGAAAACTTGGGACGAAAACCAGCCTGTTCTCTAGGTTGATTAAATTCAATAGTAGGCCTGATTCTTCTTAATATCGTTTTTGTAAAGACTTTATATAAAGCAGATAGGAGATTGAGTGGCCTGTAGTTTCCCATATCTAAAGGGCTGCCTTTTTTGTACAATAATGTTATAATTGACATTTCCCTATCTTCTGGTATGATTTCTTGAGATATTATTTCATTGAACAGTGTTGCTATGATTGGGGTAAGAGGTTCAATAATAGCTTTTATTGTATCATTTGTGATCTCATCGTTGCCTGGGCCTATTTATTGTTTTAAGCGATTTCAAAGATTCTTTTATTTCTGAAGTTAAAAAAGGCGGTACACACTCACTGTGTACATGGTTTCTGTTATATAATTTTTCTCCATTAAATACGTCTTTGGCACTGTAGAGTTCTTTGTAGAAGTCTGAAGCTATGTTCACTATGGACTTCCTGTTAGTTTGCTCACAGTTTGCATTATTTTTCAGTGCGACTATCCATGATTTTGAAGTCTGCAGTCTTTTGTCTGCCGTCTTTACTGAACTTCATTGGTCTAACTCTTCTAAAATTTTTGTTGGTGAATTTTGGTATTAGCTTTAATGGTTTTGCTTTTTTTCCAGTATAGCGCACTTAATTGTTTCTTTTCTTCTTTAGTTTTATTTCTTTTCTTTTTTAACTCTTCTTTTTGTGATATCATGTAAACTACATCAGGTGTAATATTTATGTCTTTGGTATTTTTTCCATGCTTCGATGGTAATTTATTTATACTATATTTTATGTTTTCGGTTATTCCAGAATAGTATTCTTGTATTGCTGTAAATTTTAAGTTTGAGCTTTTTTCTGAAAATACATTTTTTAACTGTTCTTTTTCGATTTCAAAGAGTCCTGTTCTATTTTTATTTCTATAAGCAGTTCTAGATCTTTTAGTCTTGTTGTTAACAATAAGTTTTGCTCTAATAAGTCTATGGTCTGTTGGGTGTGACGTTCCAATAACCTGCACATCCTCTATGTCACTTGTATTTTTAGTTATAATAAAATCTATTTCATTATGGGTTTTATTGTCAGGTGAATGCCAGGTCCATCTTTGTTTTTAGATTCTTTTTGAAGTATTCATTATGTGCATTTGTTTTTCCATACAGAATTCTATCAAAGTTTCTCCTCTTTTATTTCTGTTGCCATAACCCCATGGGCCCATGACTATTTTATCTTCGCAAGTAGGCTGTCCTATTTTGGCATTTAAATTACCCATTAGTATTACATTGCAACCTGAATTATGTATAGCACTACTAATATCATTGTAAAAAGTTTCGAGGTCATCCTCCGTTGATTGTTCGGTAGGTGCATATACTTGGATAAAATTATATACTTTTTTATCGAACTCCATATCCAGTCTTGCAACACGGTCTGTGCCCGCTATGAAATTTATTATATTTTTTTTCAATACTTTCTTAACCATAAACCCCACTCCATTTCTACCACTTTTGTCGCCAGATATGTATATGCCTCCTTTTTTAGTTTCTGATAGACCTAGGATATCCCAGGAGATATTGTCTAAAGCATTGTTCAACTCGATTTGTCTCAAGCTAGCCACTAATGATCGTACATTGTAGGTGCACACATATAGTCGATTCTTTTTATTTTGTTTTGTCGTGTTGTTGTTAGTTGAGTTTAATTGTTTTGTTTGCAATTTCATTAGTTGATGGGGTTCAAGATTTGATGTTGAAGGGTCGTGGTCTAATGTCCCACGGGGACCAGCCGGATTGGGACATGTTCTGTTATTTACTTTTTCTGTTGAGGTAATTAAGTTTTGTGTTTTTGATCCGGTTGCCGATGTCAGCTTCGTTATTGAAAATTTCCTTTTCCTTTTCCGCTTGTAGATGCGGATCGAGCTGTGATGCGGGAATATCTGTGTTTTATTTAATTTACCAGGAGGACGAGAACTATGTTCTTCAGGAGAAATTGAGGTAGAGTGTGTGTTACTGGGTGAACTAGATGGTGATCTTTTCCTTTTCTCATTTTGACCATCTTTAACTATCAATTGGTCATAACGAATGAATGCAATTTTTCCTTTTTTTCTTTCTTCTTCCATCTTTATTTTTAGGTCTTTCCTCTTTTTCAAGATTTCTTTAGGAAAATCTTCTGTTGCATATATATTTTCCAGGAAGTTCTTATTGTTTTTCAGGATTTTAATACAATACAATGTTAAAGTTATGAGAACTGGTCTCATTTTTTTTTTCATTCTTTTTGCCAATTCGAGTTACCATACTTATTTCCCACTTGTCCCACACATCTTAATTTTCTTTCTTGCTCATAGTATTAAGAACATTTAAGACTAGCTCCATTAATTCCATGTTACTTTTTTCTCCTTCCGGTATTCCGTGAATGATTGAATTGTTCTTCCTAGCCTCTTTTTCCAGGGCAAAAACTTTGAATTTTAGGGTATCAATATCCTGCTTGTTTTTTTTGTTTTCTGCCAGCAAGGGTTTTAATTTTTCATCTATTTTTGCTGACAAAGAGGCAGTAATGTTTTCGGTTATCTCTTTTGTTTGTTGTTTCAGCTGTTCCTTCATTTTTTCTATCAGCATAGCCATTTGTTCTTCCATATTCGCCGTGTATTTGAGGTTATGTTATCGATGTTTAAGATAATAATTTTTTTTGCAGAATAAGGTTATTTATGATTATTTTCTAATGCACTACACTAAACTATAGGTATTTGAATGTTTTTAATGCACTTTAGTTAATTTATTAGCACATAAACACTTGTGACGCGTGTTTTTAAATTCTCACTTGCCGTGTTGTTTTTAGACTTTGTAGCCTAATCGCTACACTAGTTCTGTATCGGAAGTGTTTGTATTAATTTATTTATTACGATTTTACAAATAGGCGTGTAGTCGTAATGGCGGCGAACCATAGACATACATACATATATAATCTCCAAATTATAACTAAATCATAAACTTTTGCGAGAAATCTGAAGGTTTACTAGCAATAGTAAATTATATAGGAATGCCACTTTCACGACAATACCTGGAGTAGAGCGCGAAAAATAGTTTTCCTGTACATTTTATATTCCTCGTAAAAGTTCATGGCTAAGCTTCATAACGCGTATTTTTCAAATATCACATGACACGAGTAAAACTTCATTTTAAACTTTTTTTAACGAATATAACTGGTTTACCAATTTACCGTTGTTCAGAACACAAATTATTATGTATTATACATAGAAATAAAGTACCGTGTACTGTATCCTATCAAGTTTTATTCGTATTATGTCATGAATGAAAAGAAAGTGGGTAAATTAAATAATAATAAACTCTTAGTTAAAAAACCTTTTATTTAAGTACATTTTAAAAACAGCATTTTCTTCATAGCGTTTTGATCATAACAGAATCATACATTGCTTGAGCAATGGTTTGGGGTAAATGAGTTTCAGCTGCAGACAGGTGTTGGCTCAATTCCAAACCTGAAACATTAAACATTTGTTTACTTTTTACACACTTAGGGTTGTCAACGATGCTTTATAATAGAGTACTGTACTCTATTTCATATAGGTTTACTTAACACTTATGATACAGTAAGCTAAAATAATATAATTGTGTCAACTAGGATGTATGGAAAGGTATGTATGTAAAATGTATTGTATGTATGTGGTACCTTAGCTGTTCAAGATACGACAAATTAAAAAACAATCAGAATAGCCTCAACAACGTGGCACATCAAAATTTTAAAGTTGTATTAAGCGGTCACCCCAGCCTATGGACGTTTGCAACACCTGGGGTTTCCGACCCTTCAAGAATCTAATAACTTTATTGCATAAACCTCATACTGTAAAATAAAACCTTGGCGGAGAGCTCATTTCACAGTCTAAGCATTGCAAAAGTGGCCGTAGGCATCATTTTGAAACAATGCTTAAGAACACATCCCGATATACAAGTGGGAGAGTACACCCAGAGAGGTAGACGTTTCGAAATGAAATTCTCGATACACTCTTCTATTACGATAGATGAAATTGCTATCCAATTCTGCAATATCTCCTTGAATATTCATGACCCAGTTTTGAAAAACGTTGCAGATCTATTATGGGGTTCGGAAAGCAATGTAGAGGCACACCTGAAAAAGATACATAAATATTAAACATAGAGATATTTTTAAGAAAATACTTTAGTACTCCTTTTAAACATCTTTTAAATGCCTCAAACGTCAGTTTTTTTTTTATTTGCCCAATAAAGTTTATTTCCACCCGCTTTGGAACGAAAGTTTGACAGTTAATTTTTACATGGAAGTGTGATTTCCTACCATATCTATGGAAGTGTAAATAATTCAATTTGACAGTTGGAAAATTACCCTGAGCGTTATTTATAACCGTTCCAAAACCACTTCCCACGTTGCCTTTTGGAACACAGCCTTTAAAAGAAGCAGACCTTTAAAATAAAATTGTAATAACGAATATCTACTTACCATCAGAAACCCCGACTGAGCATCCAGGAACGCAGCACATCATAAACAACATTATGACCGGAGATAGTGATAGGTACCTTAGTAGATTCACTGCTATACACTCCAAAACACTAATAATGTGAGTCCTGTCTCGTTAAAATAAGATCTCGAGAAATAAGAAGATCTCGACGTCAGTAAGGAGGAGAACAAGCTCAACTCAACTTAAAAGATGGAAAAAGTGCAGAAAATCTTTAATTTAACAACAACAGTAAACTTATAAGATGAAAACGAAAATTTGTTGAATTCAAAACACAACAAACCTTTTTTAAATGTTGCCATATATTATTTATTTTCATATGCTACCATTATCATGAGGCGAATTTTGAGTTATGAAAACTAATGATGTGATCTTCAGTATGTTTCTTTTTGTTTAGAGTGCATTTGAGTATCCCAAAATAATAAAAAGTACCTATCATATTTACCTACTTCATCACCTACTGTAGTACCTATTTTAGTTAAACATCATTATTGTTAATTAAGGCTTCTGACCATCTGTCAAGTATTTGGTTACGATTTTTCAACTTTCAATTGTTGTGTTTTACTTAACTATAGACATTGTTTTTAAAATTATTGTCAGATGAATTAACTAATTTTCAAATGAAATTGCTCAAATATAAGATAAACAGCGGAAAATCACAGACCAGCATCAATAGTAAGTTACAGTTCTGGATCAATGTTATGTTTCGACACCATAAATCTACCCACCACCTTTCATTTACACCGATTACCTAATTTTTAAATTAGGTTTATAAAATTATTTACCAATTTAATTCATTTAACACTTTCATCAGAGTGTGCTGCATATAGACGGACACATTAAAATTACCTACTCGTTCATTTTTTTAAAAATAAACCCGCACTAGCTTCACTAGTGACACCATGTCTAGAAAAGCTAGTACAAAAAAGATGTATCTATTAATTTGTTAAATTCTACTAATTCTACCCTTATTAACAACATTTTATGATGGTAGCACAGAAAATTTACAATTTTTTGTAGACTTCGCTAGATTGTGCTAGTTTATTAGGAATTCTAAACTCGAAGGCCAACATATAACGGATAGATGGCATTAGTTAACATAGACCAGGTGTACTGTATTAAGATACCAAGGCATACAGTCCATTTTAGGACTTCCTGGAGGTAGTCGGTGTCGGAGCGACTCAATGGAAATTGATAACGATTTTGAAAAGTTTTGCACTCATTTAAAAATATATGTAATATTGTAAATTCTTAATTTGTTAATTGAGTATTCAAAAATACTCAAAATTTTTTTTTTTTTTTTATTTTCATTTATGAAGGACTTATAGAATAGATACGAGTTGCTTGATGAGCAATTAATATTACTACCTATTATATTGTATTAAGGATATTTAGCTATGAATTAAACACTTCTAGGGTTCCATAGTCAAATCGTAAAAACGGAACTTTTATAAATTCGTCATATCCGTCCGTCCGTCCGCATGTCACACACAACCTTATAGTTCCGTCGTCTTTGCTTCGATTCTAATGAAATTTTACAGAAACTTTTGTAAACTGCTACAAAAATGAATTTTAAAAAATAAGAAAAAAATATTGGTATATTTATAATAATAATAATTCGATTGTTTTATTTAAATTGTTTTAAACTAAATCGGTTTATAGGTTTTTGAGACATAGGCAATAGTTGTGTTACTACGGCTACGGAACCCTAACTTAATGCGTGTACGACACGTACTTGGGTGGTTTTTTTTATTATCTTACTCAACATGTGACTTTATATCCGCCTTATTGTGATGGTGACTTATATGTCAACCGGAAATACCTACTCACCTAGTTTTGTAAAAAAATAAAGACTTTTTTTACAGCTCTTCATACCTACATTTAACTGACGGGTAAATTTTTGTGGGATGTCGTTAAAGGTTAAAAAAAGGTATAGGTTTCTTAGTAGGTACATTTTTTTATAATTATAAATAATAATATTTTTTTAATATTAAATTATATTTTTTTATTATTATAAAAAAATGTACCTACTAAGAAACCTATACCTTTTTTTAACCTTTAACGGTGACGGGTAAAATTTTTGTGCGATTTCGTTAAAGGTTAAAAAAGGTATAGGTTTCTTAGTAGGTACATTTTTTTATAATTTAAAAAAAATAACCATATCTCCTGTAAAGATTTCAAACTAAAAAATCTTAAGTAAATCGAACTGCTAGATAAGAGTGAGTAGGTATCTAAATTTTAATGCAAAAATAAAGTTTTGTATTTTAGTATTTTTGAGTAGGTAGGTACATAATATAAGTATAAAACTTGGCGCGGCGCGGGTACCTAATTATTGCGCCGCGCTACCACGATACGCTACGCTTGGTGTGCGAGCGTGAAATGCACGCAGGAACACAGTACATACATATTATACTAGGTAGGTATACGAAAAGGCGCGGCGGTTTAGCGACTACTCGCTGTGACGGCGGCGGCGGCTGATCGCTACGTGTTTCTCGCTAAGTCGCCACTTTCTATTCAGGACACTCAACTTGCTCTCGCTATTTAAGTTTTGAAAATTTTTAATTTTTTTTTTTAATATATTTTTTCGTTGTTATTTTACATTTAATATGGAAAAATAATATACTTTTTGAATTCATTCAATTTGGAGACTATTTTTTTTAGAGCACACCTTTTATTTCTTTATTATATATTGGACTGCCGTTGTTGCGCATTGACTTCGAAGTCAAGCTTTTCTAAAACTTTAAGTGGCTATAATATATTAGCATTTCATATTAATTTAAACTTGTTACTTAGAAAGCGTTTTAATCAACCGACAGCCAGACGGACAACAAAGTGATCCTATAAGGCTATTTCGAGGTATAGTACCTTAAACAATAATATTATAAAGGACTCAGCGCCGGATGTACCTAAGTGTCCCTGTAGAGGCAAAAATATTCCCGCGATTACATTATAGTTTTGTCATGTCCGTCCGTCTATCGTCCATACTGCGTATGTAACAGTCTTATAATCCCACTGTCCTTAAGATCGACTTTGATGTAATTTTATATAATATAAAAGAAGAAACTGAATGATTGACATATCAACGCACAGCCCAAACCGCTGGGTCTAGAGATTCCAAATTTGGCACGTAGGTTCATTATCATGTATAGGGGTGCACTAAGAAAGGATTTTTCAAATTTCACCCCCTAAAGGGGTGAAACGGGGGTCCAAAGTTTGTATGAAAATCCGTCATTTTTAAAGTTAAATTGATGAAAATTGGTATATGGCCTTTCGTTTGAAAATTATGAATGACGTGTTTCACCGTTTTTGGAAAACAATCCCCTAAGGACTAGAGGGGGTAAAATAGGGGTTGTAAATTTGTATGAAAAGATTCAAACAATGATGACGATTTAGCTAAAATCCGGGATAAAATGTATCCTATGTGTTATATTAATATAAAAATATATATATTAATATAAAAATATTAATATAACACATAGGATACATTTTATCCCGGATTTTAGCTAAATCGTCATCATTGTTTGAATCTTTTCATACAAATTTACAACCCCTATTTTACCCCCTCTAGTCCTTAGGGGATTGTTTTCCAAAAACGGTGAAACACGTCATTCATAATTTTCAAACGAAAGGCCATATACCAATTTTCATCAATTTAACTTTAAAAATGACGGATTTTCATACAAACTTTGGACCCCCGTTTCACCCCTTTAGGGGGTGAAATTTGAAAAATCCTTTCTTAGTGCACCCCTATACATGATAATGAACCTACGTGCCAAATTTGGAATCTCTAGACCCAGCGGTTTGGGCTGTGCGTTGATATGTCAATCATTCAGTTTCTTCTTTTATATTATATAAAATTACATCAAAGTCGATCTTAAGGACAGTGGGATTATAAGACTGTTACATACGCAGTATGGACGATAGACGGACGGACATGACAAAACTATAATGTAATCGCGGGAATATTTTTGCCTCTACAGGGACACTTAGGTACATCCGGCGCTGAGTCCTTTATAATATTATTGTTTAAGGTACTATACCTCGAAATAGCCTTATAGGATCACTTTGTTGTCCGTCTGGCTGTCGGTTGATTAAAACGCTTTCTAAGTAACAAGTTTAAATTAATATGAAATGCTAATATATTATAGCCACTTAAAGTTTTAGAAAAGCTTGACTTCGAAGTCAATGCGCAACAACGGCAGTCCAATATATAATAAAGAAATAAAAGGTGTGCTCTAAAAAAAATAGTCTCCAAATTGAATGAATTCAAAAAGTATATTATTTTTCCATATTAAATGTAAAATAACAACGAAAAAATATATTAAAAAAAAAAATTAAAAATTTTCAAAACTTAAATAGCGAGAGCAAGTTGAGTGTCCTGAATAGAAAGTGGCGACTTAGCGAGAAACACGTAGCGATCAGCCGCCGCCGCCGTCACAGCGAGTAGTCGCTAAACCGCCGCGCCTTTTCGTATACCTACCTAGTATAATATGTATGTACTGTGTTCCTGCGTGCATTTCACGCTCGCACACCAAGCGTAGCGTATCGTGGTAGCGCGGCGCAATAATTAGGTACCCGCGCCGCGCCAAGTTTTATACTTATATTATGTACCTACCTACTCAAAAATACTAAAATACAAAACTTTATTTTTGCATTAAAATTTAGATACCTACTCACTCTTATCTAGCAGTTCGATTTACTTAAGATTTTTTAGTTTGAAATCTTTACAGGAGATATGGTTATTTTTTTTAAATTATAAAAAAATGTACCTACTAAGAAACCTATACCTTTTTTAACCTTTAACGAAATCGCACAAAAATTTTACCCGTCACCGTTAAAGGTTAAAAAAAGGTATAGGTTTCTTAGTAGGTACATTTTTTTATAATTTAAAAAAAATAACCATATCTCCTGTAAAGATTTCAAACTAAAAAATCTTAAGTAAATCGAACTGCTAGATAAGAGTGAGTAGGTATCTAAATTTTAATGCAAAAATAAAGTTTTGTATACATTTTATCCCGGAAAACGCACAAGTTTCTACGGGAATAATTATAACTTAATTTGACTTTTGTTACTGTTTCACGTCGCACCACTGCATCGGATTCAGATGAAATTTGGCATAGAGATAGTTGAAAGAACGAACAAGGATAAGGCATTTTTTCCCGATTAAGAGGTCCCAAAGGAATGAAATCCTATCGTGATAATCTAAATAATAATTTGATTGGACGGTAATTTGTCACAGGAATACTTGAAGATGTGGAACAGTACTTGAAACTCCTTTTTATCCCGATTCGGAAGTTCCGTGGGAAAAAAACCGTGGTAAAATATTATGCAATTGAGCTGAAATTTGGCAGAAGGTTAGAGACCGGAATACGATATAAACAACATTTTATACTGATCAAGAGTTCCTGTATATTGTAATAAAAACTTTTCGTATTTGTATGGAATTTCAATTATTTTTCAATTTAAATGGATGAAAATTGGTACCTGGCCTTTCGGTTGAAAACTAAGAATGACATGGTTGTTATAAAGTGTTGTATGGTATTGCATGTGGTTGCAAAAGTTTGATGGGTGGTTTGACTGTATTGCTGGCAGTAGACTTTCGTCAAACTCTACCAGTAGTTTCAAGGGGATCACGTGCTGATGAGGTAAAGGCGTGTCTTAAAAGATCATCATTGTGGCCCTCAATCAAAGTTTTAAAGTGAACAAAAAATATGATCCAACTTGGAGGTAAAGTTTCCGGAGGCGAATTTTCGGATCTTTTACTAAAACTGGGTAACGGTGATTACCCCGAAAAAGACGGCATGATATCCATCCCTGCCGATCGGTGCACTAGAGTAACAACAGTTGAAAACCTTATTTCAAGAATTTATCCAGAGGTTGTGTTCATCCAGGCAAAATTAATAGAGTGGTTATGCGAAAGAGCTATACTGACGCCGAAGAACTACCAAGCAGCGGTCATTAATGACAAATTACTGAACTCCTTTGACGGACAACAGATTGTTTATAACTCTGACGATGCCGTTAATTATCCAGGAGAGTTCTTTGAACCCACCTGGTCTACCATATCACAGACTTTTACTACGTATAAGTACACCTGTCATAATACTAAGAAATTTAAAGCCACCCAAACTTTGTAAAGGCACTAGGTTGCAAGTCAAGGGTTTGCACCTAAACGTAGTAGAGGCCAGTATTTTAACCGGACCTGCTCAGGAAGAATCATTGTTTATACCGCGTATTCCATTAATACCAAATGATCTCTCCTTTGAATTCAAGACGCTCCAGTTTCCATTGAAGGTTCGTTTCGCCATGACTATTACCCAATGTTTACTTTAACTTTAGACTTTTGTTCATCTGTTAATTAATCACAATAATTATTACTACTAATACTGACCAATTTCTCTAAAGCTATCAAATCGTTAAGTAATCTTATTACCGGCTATAGTAATCCATCTTAGATAGTAATTTTAGGGTTTTGTACTTACTTAATACTTCTGCAAAGTTCTTTTGTTCTACTCAGAAACCTACTATTTCTACCAACTAATGAGCAACGTCTGGATTTCTTTAAAATTCAGCTGGATCTTGAATTGTATAGGTATATTGTTTAGTGCAGGCAACGTCCCGATTTTCTAAATTTTAAATTACCACAAATTTAACGCGACCGAAGCCGCGGGCAAAAGCTAGTTTTATATTAAAGTGTCATGTAAAATTCCACTATGATTTTGTATTAAAATTAAGATAAGAGTGTGTTCAATCATTTAAAAGAATATCCGTTCCTAAGTGTCTGTAAAGTAAAAAAATTGTTTAGTTAAAACTAAAAATTCGATAAAACAAACTGATAAATAATTATCTAAATTTAAAAATCAAAATAAAGTTTTGAAATTGAATAGTTTTAAGTAATTAAAAAAAGTGGCGTGAGACGAGTGATATTCACGGCGAGCCGCATTGGTGACGGTCTGACGTCGGGACAGGTGCAGTGAAGCGCCGTGACTACCCGGGTAAATCGTTACGTGACGCTCGCGGTGTTAATCCTTAATCTTTAATAAGGGTTCCTATGAGTAAGCAACCTTCCATACGTGGGACCTACTCGTACTTGGTTTTTTAATCAGATTATTTGTATGTACAAACCATATGTTAAAAATGCATGGATACGTACTCAATTTTGAGGTAGATTACCTACCTAAATTTTTGATTTAAAAAATGGGGAAGATTTTTTTAGAGCACAACATTGACACCTATTCATTTTTAATTAGCCCTAATCATTTGTTTTAATTCTTTCACATTTTATTTTATATTTTTAACGACTATGTCGGAAAATCCCCTAGCGCCGTACGACACCTCCTAACGCTAGATATAAGGTGCCCTGTAAAACATAATCGCAGACCATACCATACCATAGAGGCAGAGGACGGTTATAAGTTAAAAGTAAACTCTTTGAAATGAATAGTAGCGAGACTACGGAACACAATATATCAAATCAAAGCGTTTGCGTTTTTTGTCTATAAATCAATGAAGAGGATTGGATTTAAAGCACAAACTAACAAGATTGAAATCACGTAGCCCATAGCCTGTACAGACGTTTTTAGGTCCTCTGAAAATAATACTTGCGAAAGATGTAAATAGGAGAGTACTTCTTAGGTGTCCGGTACAAGGAGTCTGATTTTTTCAAACTCGATTTAATAAAATATCATTAAGAGTAAAAATATGCTATAAAAATTTCAGTTTATCGTTACCTTGGTCCCCTGTTGATTAACATGGCGAAATTATTTACCGATAGATAAATAATATGGGCTACGGAACCCTAAAAAGGTAAAAATTTAAAGTCTGCCGTTATCAAGGCCTACCACAACCGATCTGATTTACTATTTAGGTACTGTTTTTGGTATTAAACATATAGGTACTAAAAAAAAATTATTTACATACTTAATAATCACGGATAAAGATCATGTATAAGGAATGAAAGTAGTGGCTCTGTGACCTGTACACCTTGCTAGAGTTTTTTTTTTCGCAGAAGGGGTGATATTTTTGAAGTATTATTGTATTGAACTAGTATTACAAGCGTCCACAGGCTACGGTAACCGCTTAACATCAGGTGGGCCGTAAGCTTGTTTGCTATCATGGTTGTATATAAATACTTGTTTATGGCAAATTTTTTTTTTGTAGAATGAAGTCCTTAGTGTGCTTCGCAAATTTGATTGAAATCCGTGAATAAATAACGCTATAGAAAACTTCCCCCCTTTTTCCCCATTTTCCTCCCAATCAAAAATCCTAATCCACTAAATTTTTTTAATAATTTATACCAAAATTCATCAAAATTTTGACAAATGCAACCTGTAGGCGAGAACAGACAGACATACAGACGGACAATAGCATTTTTTGGCCAATCTCGAAACTGAGACGCTTCGCTAAATAAACTTCTCGTTACCGTAAAGTTAGCACGGTAGAAATAGTCTGAAGTTCCTTACCAAGGTTTTTTTTTAATTTTTTACATTTTTTATTCTAACTCTTTTTTGTTATTTTCAATAAAAATTTATTTCGATTGACGGTCATGTTGTCAAACTAGAAAGGGATATATCTTCGTAACTTTTGATCTGAGACTAGCTGTTTCCTTACAGAAATTATAGATCTCATTAAAATCTTTATTACGGATGACAGCTGCCAAACTAGAAAAGGCTATATCTCCGTAACTATTGAAATAAGACTAGCAGTTACCTTACAGAAATGATAGATCTCATGAAGATCTTTATTGCGGATGACAGCTGTCAAACTAGAAAGGGCAATATCTCCGTAACTATTGATCTAAGACTAGCAGTTTCCTTACAGGTGAGCGCTTACCATCAGGCAGAACGTTAGCTTGTCTACCTTTTACCTTTGTTACCTTAGTGGTATAAAAATATTGAAAATATAGATGCCAAGCCATAATTAAAGATGAAGTACATGTATATGGAAAACTGCGCTGCAAGCCCACTCTTAAAGTGCTTTATTTAATTTAATTTTATATCAGTATCTTTACTATTTTACATTTCAGTTTATTTTCATAGTTTTCATGTGTAGAAATTATTAACTAAATTAAATGTTTCTGTTTATGAACATCTGTTTGGTATTATAAAGAAAACTAGGCTGTAAATAATATTTAAAGTATTTATACTTAAACAATTCCCTCTGACCTACATGCTACAATGTTGCAAACTAAACGCGCCTGTTCCACTGCGGCACGGCTGTCCCAGCATCAAGCAACTCGACGCCGAACGAAGGCTATCTTTTTTTGCGTTCAGCACAGCATCTTTTAAAAATATCAATGACGATTCAAAAGACATTTGTTGTAGTGGGGAAGTTGAAGATTCCATTCCCTTTCGGCTCATTGACTCAAACCTACCATTATAAGTCATATAGTCCGCTACCAATGTCAAATGACGTGGATCTACTGTAATGCCATACACATTAAATACATTCTGTATTTCTTTTATAATAATTTTATTTGCTGCTTCTATACCATATGTATTTGCTATAGCATGTATGTCATTACAATACAGTTTGTTTAAATCCAATAAATTATTGTATTTAAACATTTGTACTATGTTTATACCATCAGTTTTAAGATAAAGCACATTTTTTTCTCTATTGGTAATGGCTCTTTTTATGTTTCTGACTTCATGGATGACTGATTTCATTGCTGCATCCCGTAATGCTTGAGACAAATCAATCTTCAGAAATGAAATTGGGAATAAGACAGTTAATTCACACCATTTGTGATCTTTCGTATCAAATGAGTAATTAGTAGCATTATGTAATTTTTCTACAACTGTAGACATTTCCTTATTGCTTTCAACATAAACGTCATTGTTCGGTACTTCTATTACGTCATCTGAATCCTTAACTGGTTCTCCATCTTCTTCTATTTCGTCATCCGATTTTTCTTCTTCCTCAGATTCTGGATCTTCATATTCTTGTTCTTCAGCTCTTTTGTTACGTATTTTAACCTAAAGGCAAAATAATTGAAAATTAGATTACAAATCAATGTAGTTAGTTTTACTGGAGAAAAAACAACCATTTTACAATGTGTATATGCACATTGTAATGTTTAAAGTACAATATGATCTTGATATAAGTATAGACAATACGTGTATCGTTGTTGTCACGTTTTTAAGGTCCCGTACGTCCGAATTAAAAGTCTTATAAGATCACTTATGCATCTGTCACTGTTCTCTGTGACCCGAATACGGACGTGTAACGTAAAACAAATGCATTTTGAATATAGGGTGACTGTTCAGGGTAAATAAAAACATTTAAAAAAGGCAGGCAAACTGTACTGTTGATGTCAACTGACCATTCCCCCCTTTATCTCTAAAACCATTGGGCTTAAAATGTTAAATAAAATACGAAAAATAGATTTTACTTACCTATTGAGTACGGGATAACCTTTAAGAAATCTATGATCTTAAAATAACATTGTACAATTTTATCAATTTTGTTGCATAAGATTTAGTATTTATGTGGTGGCACGGAACCCTCAAGTGCGTGAGTCCAACTAGCACTAGACCGGTTTTTTTTATAAGTATTATTGAAGGACAGACTATTTTATGAAATAAAATCAAACATATATATAAATAACTAGACGAAACCCGCGGTTTTAGCCGCAGAAAAACTTATACCCGTGGGAACTTAGGATCGGATTCGCGGTGCCAAAAATCAAGCCAATTATTGTATGCACTGTTACACAACGTGCGAAAAAATGACCCGCAATATGAAATCTCGTGCGAACTCTCATTCGGAATTAAAAGTATTCTATATTCTTTTAAGTTCCTCCAGCTATACCTTCGCCAACAATCAGGTGCTTTTTCCTTTAACTTGATTGACAAACATTCACATTTGTCGCCTTTGTTACTTAGAGACACTGTAGCTTTCTATTGGGGAAAGAATTTTTAGAATCGGTGTAGTAGTTGCTGATTACCCCTACTTACTAACATTTCACATAACAAATTTTACCTCTTTATAATATTAGTATTAAAATATAAATAAAACAGTTTTTTCACTGGCTAAGAATTTGCCATTAACGGATACAAGGTATCATATCACAACAGACAAACAATATGTAAGTAAATGACTATAACAAAAACTTACATCTGTATTGTCTTCATCTTCGTTTGGTCCGTCTTCATCGGAGCTGTCAAGATCTGCATCTACTTCCGGTACCACTGCTGGGCTATCATCTTCTGCTTCATCATCATCGTCATTGCCAGCTGGACGACGTTTCTTTTCTTTCTCAGTAGACCACAGCACACCTGAAGATATCTTAGCTTGCCTCCTAATAGTGCTAAACATTTCACCAAAAAATTTGTTGTGCATATGTTTAATAATCTGGAGGGGTTTTACTGCATATTGAGTTTTGTATTGAGAATGCGGTAGGAACACAAAACGCATGGTTGTTTTCAATTCTCTTGTGGGTTTAGTCAGTAATTCACACTGCACATCAATCTTTTCTAATACATCAGCCACAGTGACCCTATTTAACTTCTTCCTTAGCTTCTCAGCTTTCTTGGTCAAATTTGAGACATCAATACGAAATGGAATATCCATGTTAGGTGTTTTAAGTTTATCTGAAGCAGTCATAAGAATTTCTCGAAGGCGGGGTATACCTAAGGTAACATTCATGTCACCTCGACCAGCAAAGTGAAAAGTATTCAGTGTCATCTGTGTAGAAGGTTCTCCTATTGATTGAGCAGCTAATATTCCAACAGGTTCTCCAGGGGCAGCTAAAGAGCTGAGATATTTAGCATTTATTACATCAATGAATTTATCTTTATCTGTAGATTCATTGTAAAAAGATTTTTTACGATTTTTTAAATAGTTTTGTATCAGAACATCCAATTGTTCACAAATAACACCAAATTTATATTGAGGTGACACCTTGCTGGGTATGGGATCAGGACAATGTTTTCTTGTGTACTGCAGCCTTTCTTCTTCATCTAAAGATCTCCAAATCTTTTCTAACTCCCAATAAAATGGGTCTCTGGTTTGATCTGTAGGCAAAGTGTCAAGTTCAATATCCTTTTTTGCCAAAATTGAAAACTGAGCAAATGGACTGATTTTTGATTTATGAAGATTATTGCCATATTTTTTCTTCCATTTCTTAAGACACTTTTGTGCTTTAGTGATTTCTTTTAAATCTATACCCTCTTTTAACTTTTTAATCTCAGATTTACTAACAACAACATTAGAATTGACATCCAAAAATTCAAACTGATCTTTTTTCAGATACTGACATTTCAAAACATCAAGTCCATCTTCACCATATGCAAACTGAATAACACTGCCATCTGCATCTCTTACAGTGTGGTCATATGCAACACTCAAGCCTTCTAGATGCTTTATTAAACATCTCTGAAGGTATCCTGATCGACTTGTCTTAACAGCTGTATCAATAAGACCTTCACGACCAGCCATGCAGTGAAAAAAAAATTCTTGTGGTTGTATTCCAGTCATAAAGCGGCCATCTATAAACCCACCAGCTCTAGGAGATATATCAAAGGGTGAAAAACTGGGCAAAGATCTTCCAGATATCATCAGTGGTGGCCTTTTTCCTTCCAATTCAATTTGGCCAAGTAAACACGAGATCTGCATAGTGTTAACTGTTGAACCTTTAGCACCTGACTGCACCATCAGTTGAAGATTGTTATATGGAAACTTTTCTAACAAGCCTTCTCCTAAGCAAGCCTTATTTATATTATTTGTATATGAATCAAGGATACTTTTATACTGTCGATCTAAATTGGCTCTAAACTTTGGATCTTTATTGAGAGATTCCCCAATGGTTTCTTTTAACTTATTGTCATCAACATCCAAAGGCAGGTCTGTAGCTTTGGCAGCTGCGACTCTACCAGCTTGTCGCACCAAATGGATAATGTCATCTCTTTTCTTATCTGCTTCTTCTTGAACCAAAATATCTTTTACTCCAAGGGTAAATCCTATCCATTGCAAATAATATGTAAATACTTTAGAGAATGAACTTAGTAATGCACTTGAGCTCTCACCTCCATATAACTCATACATACAGTGGACCAATCCATAAGGTGTAGCACCATAGTGGGTTTTATCTAATACTCCAGAAACAAGTTCACCACTCCTAATTATAACTTCTGCTTCACTCATAGTATTTAAATCAGTGAAAGGAGTACCACCTGCAATCCAGGGTCGTGGCAATTCTTTTTGCCAGGCTTTTGAGCTAATCTTAGCTTTTCCTGATAATGACAAGTATGGTTTTCCTTTTGGTATGCTATTAATTATAATGGTAGACAGTACTTGTTTGCCAGACCAAAGTGTAACAGGTTTTATTATACAAGGTGGCAGAATCTTAATTTCACCTTTATGATTAGAAAGAGCTTGGAAAACTAGTTGTTGATAGTCTGCTTTAGTATAGAATGCACCTCTAAGAGACATTTTCACTCCAGAAATCACATGGTCCTGAATAAGGCCACTCAATGGAGTGCCATCTTTGGGAACTAGATATTGCTTTGTTACTGACATTATATTGTAGGCTTCACTTCTTGCAATTTCATTTTGTGGAAAATGTGCATTCATTTCATCACCATCAAAATCAGCATTGTAAGATTTGCAGTTAGCATAATGTAATCGAAGTGTTTTTTCTCCTTGAAGAATTCTTGCACGATGTGCCATCATACTAGGCTTGTGGAGAGAAGGCTGACGGTTTAAAATTAAGACATCACCATTTACTAAGTGTCTATGAACAATTTTTAAACCAGATGTCTTAAACTCATCTGGAGTGAGCAACCTTTTTGCTAAGCTTTTTCTCTTTTGAATAGAATCAGGGGGAATCCTAATTATTCTTCCATTTTCAATTTCAAGTTTTTCTGCACCAGGGTGTTTGTAAGGACCATTAATCACCATTTTCCTCAGTTCATCAACATTCCATTCAGTAACAGGAACTGGGTAAGTTAACTTTGTAGCAAATGCATCAGGAATACCGATTTCATCTATGTCCACATTTGGATCCGGAGTAATCACAGATCTAGCTGCAAAGTTTACTCTTTTCCCCATCATATGCATCCTAATCACACCTGTTTTCTTTTCTAGAATTTGCTTCAATCCCTGACTTACAAGACCTTGACCTTCACAACTCAGCAGATGGTTGATATTTTTCTGCAAGTCTTGCCAGACAGCATGAAGTTTTTCAGGTGGGCTTTTACCAATTATGCTTTCATATGCCTGCCTTGGCATTTGCTCAAGATTGTCTATAGCCTTCTGTTGATCTGGTGATGATAGAACTTGCAAAACAGCTCTGGTAGCATATGCAGAGCCAAGAATTGTCTTATAGATATTACTCTGTGGATGTTCAATTAACTCTCCCCTCAAGACATTACATGGTCGAACATTTGGTGGAAGCACTGGGACTGTTTCCATAAAAAATATATTAGTAACTGGAACTGTATTACTATCTTTCAATATAGGCAAGCAGTGTTTTAATATATCTTCATCATTTTGAGCAATAGAAGTACATAAATGTTTTATTTCACCAGGCATTAATATTTTGACTCCTTTTCCACCACCATCTACATTTGTATTATACATCAATTTATTATCAGATGTAGTGACCTTGATAATTTTACTTCTACAGTAGATACAAGTCTTTTTAAGACTCACTGCTCGAAAAATATTATTCAAAAACTGCATTCTTAATCTATCTGAATTTTTATTGTAAAACGTCAGTGAAACAGGATCTGATTTCCTTAATAATTTTTGATATTTTCTTATCATTTTGTTAGGTTTGTCAGGGGAACTTTCGGAATTGAATTCTTTTGCATCTCCAATAAAGTTTTCTAAATCCAAAGCAGCTGTTATTTGTCCAATGTCTAACAATTGCAATTGTAACTTTAGAATTAATTTAATTCTGTCATCCATTTGAATTCTTTTACATTCTAAGCAGCTTATCCTAAACAATGTGTAAATTGATTTAATGAACAGTGGATTTATTACCACAACAGGTAGCTCTATATGACCAAAATGACCTGGACAGTGCAACAGCACATTCGAACAAGTAGCACAAAAATCATTTCTATCTCTAATGGGTCCCATTGCAGCATCATAAAGACCACCTTTAGTAGGATTTCCCATAACATCAAAAGATGTAATGTTGGTTATTTTAGCCACACTTAGTTTCTTTACATCTTCATCTCTGAACATAAGAAATTGTACCGAATCAGGGTCAACAGATGTGAGACCGGATAAGCTTGAACAAAATGATGATTTCAGAGCCATTGTGTTATACTTAGAAAGTCCTAAATAATCTTAAAGTTATTTTCACACATAGTTTTATAACCTCAATTCTTGTTTCATTAATTTACATAACAGCACGATGAAGTATTTCATATTTTCAGCGGCTGGCATAAAATTTACACAGTCCATAATAAATTAGCATTATCAATTCAACGAGAATGTGAAAACAAACTTATGAAAACAAAATTTATAACCTAACCAACAAGTTTTTTTTTTTTTGGAATTTTATGACCTGGTATGTATCAAAGACCTGTCATGTTCATGTTTCTCTTCTCAGACTTAAGGGTGCGATACGGCAAGTGAGTTTGGGATCGTCGACAATTCGCACAGCCCGTCGTTGAACCGAGTCAAAAGGGCCAAGCTGGTATCCGGGTACACCCGCTCAGAGCTGGCAGCAGTACTCCATATGTGGCCGACCTTGCGACTTGCAAAGCAGCAACCTCTGCCCCTACGAGAAGTTCTCCCTCGCTCTGTTGAGTACACCTAGTTTTTTGGACACCAGCTTCACCTTGTCTTGCAAATGATCTCGGAACTGAACATCGCTGGAGATTCAACTGATGGAGAGGGGAGTGTTCTGGAATTGTGGGACTACAGTGAATGGGGTTTTCTTAGCGGTGAACTCGCAGACTTGTGTCTTTGTAGGGTTGAATCACATCAAGTTTACTCGTCCCCAGTCAGAGACCTTAGACAGTGTGGTCTCGATTTGAGACACAAGCTCTCCGCGGTTTTCCTCCATAACGGAACGAGGGACGTTTGCACGGCCCGTGTAATAAGCGTGTCCAGTACTGTTATATGCATAGCAATGCATGTTGTTGATGCCCAACATGACATTGATATGCAGTAGAAACAACGAAGGAGACAGCACAGAGCCTTGCGGGACACCAGCATTTATGTCCATGCTATCAGAGCAACTACCGTCAACTACGGTTCGTATGCGTCTGCCGGACAAAAAGCTAGCCACCCTCGGGCACTCCGTAAGACCCCATCGAACGCCTTCGCTATGTCCAGGCTACATGCGAATGTCTCCCCCTGACTCTCAATCCCTAGTGCCCATCGGTGTGTAAGATACACAAGAAGGCCACCAGTCGAGCGACCGTGGTGAAAGCCAAAATGACAGTCACTGACTAGGTCGTATTCTTCTAGGTATATTAAAAGCTGTGTGTTAATCACACGCTCCATCACCTTGGAGTGGGTAGAGGTCATAGCGATAGGCCTGTAATTCGATGGATTTGATCTGTCGCCCTTTTTGTGCACCGGGTGTACATTCGCAGTCTTCCAAGAAGGAAGTCCTGCGAGGAAATGAGAGGTTTTCCGAGACAAAAAAAAATAATTCTAAAATGTGGACTATATGGCGTTGACTTGACAAGGCGCATTTTTGACGTGACAACAACGTCTTATAAATTGGTTTGCCGGGTGACACTTCAAGAAACTGCGTTACGCTCCGCTCACGTTATGCGCTCACAATGAGAGCGAGTGAGAGGCACGCGGCATGGTTAGCCCGCCTAAGAGCGAGAGAGACAGACATAAAAAGTGAAAGGCACAAGTTGTCACGATTCCGGACGGTTGTCCGACACTATTTTTTTTTAAACATATGGTATGTTTATCCGTGTATCCTGTGAAACGTTGTGATTCTTTTCTTTGCTTGGGTACTCTTTGATATAAAGTTTACCTCTGTGCTGGAAACTCTAATTCGTTATTTTGTTATTTCTTTGTTATTTGATATAAGTAATAATTACGGATCATGGTCCGGAAACAGGAGCTTCGGAAGCGCAGCACGAAATTTACAAGGAAAAAAGTGGTGCTTGTCTATGGTATTTTCTCGCATTTGAAGTAAAAAGTACATACCTACTTTTTACTTCAAATGCGAGAAAATACCATATGACAAAGCCACATAATTATTTATACTGTATAGGCCCAAGTTTGAATTTGGAACACAGTCAAGTCACTAAGTTTCAGAAAAAAAAATGCTCCCAGTTGATTTAACGCCATCTATCTAAACTTTTTAAACTATTTTTTTTTTAAATTTCAGCCGTCGGAAAATCCCTCATTGCCAAGTGTGTTAGGAAAGCACGAAGAGGCGCGTGAGTACAGGACATAACTCAGGAGCACACTGCTTAAGCACCACTGCTGGTATACAGTTTGGCCCGCTCGTAGTAGGTGGTACAGCGCCTTCATCGTTCATATTTGAGTTTGAGGCAAAGAGAGTGCCCAGTAAATTGTCTTTCTCTTTAGTACTATGGGCCAAGTTACCATAGGTCTTTCGCAGAGGTGGTAGCGACGACTGGCAAAAGTTCCCTTCAGCAGCTTTGGCAAGCTACCACAAAGCACGACTCCCAGAATGATAGCTCAAGCAGCAAGCAGTCGCCCACCTATTTTGCCGATGAATTGGAATTTTGCTCTGGCAGTTACTTTCTTACTGAACCTTGAGGCAGCATTTAATTTGCGTTTTACCTCAGAAATATTCGAATCTTTATTATTACGAGCCGTGGTCCAATCAGTTGGTAGTGGACTGAGGACGGAAGTACTCGCTATGCCCCGCTTTAATTTTTCGGGTGGCTTCGGGGTACTTGCTGTGCCCTACCTCTCTTATCTATTTGAGCTGCTGATATAAACGCTTTCATGATATATTTTGTAAGAAAAGTTGTGTTCTTAATGAAATTGTTCGCTGTATTATATTGTTTCAAATTACCGCTATTTATTAACAGTAACTCTCTGAATTGCCTTCACACCTTTTATTTCCGTTGTGCAAAATATGGTTTAATTAGATTGGACTTTTATTGCATAATCTGTATAGAAAAGTGCTTTCTACAAAACCCTGATTTCTACGTTCAGAGAATTTTCTTGATTGGTACCTTTTGTAATTAGGTTTATGGAAAGGTAAATAAAAGTCACGACCACCGCCTCCGCCAACGCCGCAGTCCATGTTGTGTGTAATTTGATAGTTTCGTCCTCAGCCCGAGTACGTTTATGTGAGTTAGATAGGTCATCCCCGCCCTCCTAGTTTCCATTCATTTCTGTAACTCGCCGCAGCGCACAGCAAGTCAATTGATATCAATTGATATTGCAAGCCAGAAATCCAATGGAATTCATATATTAAAGTAAATTTAAAATTTCAAAAACCGCTTTCGGTTTTCCGCCCAAAATATACCAATCTCCCTTAAAATAAATTATTTTACAGATTTTGAGTGCGGTCCTGGTACGATAAACAACGACCATATTCGACCACAGATGACCAAATGACGTCACAATCACGGTTGATAAACTTCAATCCAAAATAATCCAACTTTAGCCAACTCACCACATACAACCACGTTGGGGGCCGTTCAAAAACTGACTGAGTCGAGCAGAGTTATGACTCGAACCGTTCTAAAACTAACTAAGTTCCTACCCGATGCCGTTCAAAAACGTGAAGAGTTGTTACCCTGGGGTTGACTGAAGTGAACCGTGCTCGACACGGGTTCGACGGAGTTGGTGGCCATATTTGATAATAAGAGCTCATACCAAGACGCGACGCCTCTCATTGCTCGTAGTGACACGACGACGTGCGACGCATCTTCCAGCCGCTTCATGTCGCGTCGCGTCTCGGCAAGAGCTGACCCTGGGTTGCGTTCAAAAACGAGTATCTTGAGTTAAAAATGACGTCATCGGGTTTGTAACTCTACCCTTAAGTTTTTGAACGGCTAACCGAGTTACATCTGTGAAGTTAAATCAATGTTTCCACTTTAAGGAATGTTGCCCATTTAAGGGCCATATTTTAATTTGAAGTACCAATGCAGGGCCAAGAAAACACTAAACTTAAATTGAAATTTTAGTTTTTTCTTGACAGTATTTGAGTATGAACAAGATATCAAATATAATCTTAATTTTTTCAATAAGGTTTTCACCAACTAGTAAGTACCTAGCTTGCTGGTTTACTTTTTTATTATTTATTTATTTATTCATTTTATTCATTATTTATAACATAGCTTTCCCTTTTGTAGTGGTAACATAGATTGCTCTATTTTAAAACACTCTTAATGCTCTTAAATCTGTTGTATGGTTAGTAAAAGAAAAATAAATAGGGTTTTTGTTTCTAAACATCTAAACTTGACGTTCTGAATTCTGAGGTTTACTTAAGAAGCTAAGGAAAAAACTAAAACCTAATAGTGCAGTGGAAACACTAAAAAAACTTCTATTTATTTTTTCAAGTTTAAAACACTTCAAATACAAGTCATTGAAAAGTATTATAAAACAAAAAATATTAATAATACACTAATTTAAATTTTCCTTATTCCTATATTATTTTGACCTTCAGGGGGCCGTTCAAAAGCCGACTGAGTCGAGTAGAGTTATGACTCCACCTGTTCAAAAACTCACTGAGTTCCAACTCGATGCCGTTCAAAAACGCATAGAGTTGAAACCCTAGTGTCGACTCACGTGAACCGTAATCGACGCGGGTTCAACGGAGTTAACGGCCATTTTTGAAAAAAATATGCTAAAACAATGTTTCCGAATTAAGATAATTTTAATTATTGTATTATTAGTAATTTTGGTTTTATAATGCGTTTTAATGACTTGTACTCGGAGGGTTTTAAACAAAAAAAAATTTTTATTTTTAATGTTTTCACTGCACTATTAAGTTTTAGTTTTTCTTTAGATTCTTCAGTAAATCGTCCTAAATTCTTCAAAATTCAGAACGTAAGGTTAAGTTGTTTAGAAACAAAAACCCTATTTATTTTTAATTTTTTTTTTGAATTAAGAGCGCTTAAAAATAGAGCGAACAATCAATGTTACCACTCCAAAAACGAATAGATAAATAACAGAATAATAACAATAAGTTTTATAAAAATAAAAAAGTATTTATCGGTCCATGTGACTAAAACCAACTTAATCCTTCATAATATATATTAATAGGTATTTTCTTGTGGTTGTGGTAACGGGCCGCTACAATAGTTGTAAAAAAAACATAATTTTCTGTTGTTTTGGGCTGACAACATTACTCAGTCGTCAACATGGCCGCCCAAGAAGAAATTGACGTATGTGAAAGTTGGGAGGATATGGATGAAATCGGTGTAAGTATAAATGCATAACAATTGCTGAAAAATTCTTTAAACTGTTGTTGATTTCCACATATTATTATATGTAGTGATTTCTCTTTCAGTTAGACCAGAAGATCAAACTGGTGTCCAGTGACTGCGCGCCAGTTGAAACTTCGCTCAAAGGTTGCAAGGTTACTAACGTGATTGTAGAAGAGAACGCATGTATTGGTTCACACTGCATAATGCCTGAACCAGCTATTCGTATTCTGAAAAGGCCATCGTCTGTAACTGGCGGTCCGTTCAATGGAGAAAGCAGAGCTCGACCTGTAAAAACACTAGAGCAAAGGCAAAAGGAATACGAGGAAGCGCGGCTTCGAATACTAGGTGAAGCCCGGAGTCCTGAAGATGTAATTGATGATAAGTAAGAACATAATAATCATTTAAATTGATCTTGGCGCTAAGTATATGCAACATTGATAAGTCAGTGTATCTAATAGGGGGGGTCAGAGTAACTAAAAGGGGGCGCAAGGGAAAAAATGGCGCCCCCCTTTGTACACCCCAACCAATAGGGGCAATTTAAAATATCTAGAAACTCATTAAACCCACTTGTTTCAACACCATAGTGTAGGTAGCTGCATTAACCTGAGAATCTTCCCAGTAAATATTTACTTCTCTGCAACAAGTTATTTTGGTGTAAAATAAATTTTAATTGATAAAGCAGCACATTTTTTACACATTTTTACACGAAAATGCATGTGGTGCAGAGAAGTAAAAAAAATCCGTATTCCCTTCACATACCAAGTATTCTTCCTAGAGTTTTTTTTTATTTGCACTCATACTAAAAAATGAAACCATCAGCTTTATTCTGCAAACTGTATTTTGTTTATGGATATATCCATGATAACTAATAAAACATGGTTTGTTCAATTTTATATTTAGGTTAAATTAAAAAAGTCATCTTTGAGAATCATATATGAACTCCAATAGATAAAAAAAAACTAGCTCAATTTTCAATCTGCTAAATTATGACTAGAATTAATATATAATCACTTCCTGATAACATTTTATATATATAGGATCTATTTGTTTATAAAAAATTAAAAGTCAACACTGCTCTTGAGCTAAGCTTGGCACCATTTATTTTATCTTATTAAAACATGAGTCAGTTGACAATTTTTTTAGCCATAGATAATTTAATTGAGTAGGTATGCAAATATACGGTTTTTATGTTCAATGGTGTTTATAATAACTAAAACATTTAAAATTGGATGAAAATATGCCTGGACACAATATAGTGCAGTCTGGTACCTGTGGGGTTAATAGTAACACCATAACTAGCATAGCATTCATACAATCAGCTGTCACCTTGACATTAGTGAAGTCAAACAGTACATGACAATACAGTGTATGAATAAATAAAGCCGCATTGACACAATTAGAGTTCATAGTGCAAAAGAGAAAGCCGATCTATTGGGCAGTCTCTTTGCCTCCAACTCGAATATGAACGACGAATGGCGCTGTACCACCCACTTTACCGTGGTGCGGTAAGACCATGCCGGAAATCTCTATAACACAGCGAGAGGTCCGGCGGGCGGGTTTTCCCTAGACGTTCATAAGTCGAGTGGGCCAGACGGTATACCAGCAGTGGTGCTTAAGCAGTGTGCTCCTGAGTTATGTCCTGTACTCATGCGCCTCTTCGCGCTCTTCTACCATACTAGGCAATTTCCGTCTTCATGGTAGACTGCAAATGTGCACCCGGTTCCCAAAAAGGGCGATAGATCAGATCCATCGAATTACAGGCCTATCGCTATTACCTCTCTCCTCTCCAAGGTGATGGAGCGTGTGATCAACACACAGCTTTTGAGATACCTAGAAAAACATGACCTGATCAGCGACGGTCGCTCCACTGGTGACCTTCTAGTGTATCTCACACACCAATGGGCATTAGCCATTGAGAGTCAGGGGGAGGCAGTGGCATGTAGCCTAGACATAGAAAAGGTGTTCGATCGGGTCTGGCACCGGGGTCTTCTATCGAAGTTGCCATCTTACGGAGTGCCCGAGGGTTTGTGCAAATGGGTGGCTAGCTTTTTGTCTGGCAGACGCATACTAGCCCTAGTTGACGGTAGTTGCTCTGATAGCATGGACATTAATGCTGGTGTCCCGCAAGGCTCTGTGCTGTCTCCTATGCTGTTTCTGCTGCACATCAATGATATGTTGGAGATCAACAACATACATTGCTATGCTGATGACAGTACTGGAGATGCTTATTACACGGGCCGTGCAAGCATCCCTCGTTCTGTTGTGGAGAAAAAACGTGAAGAACTTGTGTCTCAAATCGAGATCGGTCTGTCCAAGGTCTCTGACTGGGGATGGGAAAACTTGGTCCGATTCAACCCGTCAAAGACACAAGTCTGCGCGTGCAGCGCTAAGAAAACCCCATTCACTGTAGGCCCACAATTCCAGAACACTCCCCTCTCCATCTCCAAGAGCATTGGGATCCTTGGTGTTCACATCTCCAGCAATGTTCAGTTCAGAGATCACTTGCTAGACAAGGTAAAGCTGGCGTCCAAAAAACTTGGTGTACTCAACAGAGCGAAGCAGTACTTCATTTCTGGGCAAAGGTTGCTGCCTTACAAGTCGCAAGTCCGGCCCCATATGGAGTACTGCTGCCTTCTCTGGGCGGGTGCACCCGGATACCAGCTTGGCCCTTTTGACTCGGTTCAACGACGGGATGTGAGAATTGTCGACGATCCCAAACCCACTTGCGGTCCCTAAGTCTGAGAGACTTTGCCTCCCTGTGAGTGTTCTACCGCTTGTACAATGGGTTGCGTTCTGAGGAATTGTTTGAAATGATGCCCACGGCTACTTTCTACCATCGCACCGCTCGCCATCGGCAGGGAATTCATTCTCACACTTTAGAACCTAAATGGTCGCGTACAGTGCGGTTTCAGAGAAACTTCCTCCTGCGAATGCAAAAATTGTGGTCCCTTTCAAGGTTTTCTCTAAGGACTACAGTATGGGGTTCTTCAAAAAAGAAGTTATTAGATTTCTGAAGGGCCGGCAACGCGCGAGTGATGACCTTGGTGATGCAACCTCCATAGGCTACGGTGACCGCTTACCATCAGGCGGACCGTAGGCTTGTTTGCCATCTTAGTGGTATAAAAAAAAAAAAAAACTTGTACAATTTGGCTCCATAAGAGTGCACTCTGATTGAGGTATATACATCAAAAGGTTACAAATAAGATGGTTCTGCAGAGTCTACATTCATTTTGAAAGAGACGCTTGTGTGTTACAAGAAACCACCATTACTCTTATGTGAACCAGTTGGATGAATAGAGCATTGTCTGAGTGAACTTAGATTGGACACAGTTGTCTAAGTGCACAGGAATTGCCGGTTGGCACAACCAAGTGCACTTGGTTTCAGCATACTCTGATTGTGTCAACATGGTTTAGGCCACCCAGGGTTAATTTCAAATGGGTTGGTGATGGAATAACAACACTGGTGTTAATACCTGAATGCATTCCTGATGTTCCACTTAGCTATCAACTTCAAATTCCAAACAATAGATAATGCAGTTTCTTTTATTACATATAATATTGCACTTCGTGTTTGTTCAAAAGCAGTAAATGTCTGAACAACATAGCCAAAATCACTTCCAAGAGAAAAGTTTATTTCATATAAACTTTTATTATCATCATCATAGCCTACAGATGTCCACTGGACACTGAACATAGGTGTCATCTCAACTTTCGTGTGTAAAACAATAATGAGTTTTAAAAAGGGATTACTGAGTAGGTGTTACAATAGGCAAAACTAACGTAAAAAGTGGCTATTTAATGCAATATAGATTTGGGTGTTTGAGCATTTTGTAAATTAAATAAATATAGAAGAAATGGATACCTATTCTTTATGTATAGCTGTAATTATCACTTGTTTAAACAAATACCTTTGTATTTTTGAAGGTCTTACAATGATTAAATCAATTTTGAAGCAGCATTTATTACATTCTTTAAACCTCATTGAAAGCAAACCATTCAGCCTTTACTTCTTTTCAACTTATTTGTACTTTTCTTGAGGTGAATTTGAATCAGATTTTTTTTTTAATACAAACCTCAATACCTTGCTACATTCAATTATTTCCAAAACTCAAATGCCTATTCCCTTAGTGATTCCATCAAATGTGACATTTTGCTTGAAAAGGAATTCAGAAGATTCAGTTTTGTATTTTCTAAGAACTTATAGCGTGTCCCACATATGGGCAAAACCAATTTAAATTCATCTCTTAACACTTCACGAGTCTCATAATGACGCGTCAAATATTCTGCAGTCCTTAAGCTATAATGCTGTTCTAGTCTAGCATCTCGTTGATTTTTACTTTTGGTGGCAACTTAATCATTAATAAAAACTATCAGTGTGATTAAGCAATAATTTCTTGAGCTTTCTAGTTACAATTTTAACTATAAAACCTAGGAAAATGGTGTTATTAATAGTATTTTTTGATTAAGTTGCCCCCAAAAGTTTTAGGGTTAAACTAGTATTGTGGATAGGTTATGTCTTTGAATAATTTGAAATTATTGTGATTTAATTTTGAGAATTTGTCTATTGTTATGTTTACAGTATATCTGTTTATAGATTAGATTTTTATTTTTCAGTTTGAGTCGGTTACAAGAGAAATTTCAAGCCAATAATTTGAATGAAAATCAAAGTGCTAAAGTAAAGAACAATAATCAAACTGAAAATAATACCAAAGTTAAGGAAAGAAAGGTGCTGGCACGGTTACCACCAGGTACTACTCCTGGAGGCCTATATCCCTCTCCTCCGCCTCCTGGAGTGCTAGTTATCCGTACTCCAAGAGGTCCTGATGGCACAAAAGGTTTTTTAAAAAGGTAGCATCAACTAAATGTAAAAATTATTCAATGTAATTCTCTAGTGAATTACAAAATTGTTATTAGTGCATACAGATGTTTATAATCTGTTCTAATTCCTCTTGCACATACTTAAATCATATTTCAATTGACTAAGCTTAGGTAAATGGTTACATTTACTCAGAAGTAAAAGTTGTTTCAAGAATAGAGTAAGAACTACATGTTTGAGGGCTGCATTTCATCAGCATGTATGACTGATAGCACCTTTGGTATTAAAGCAGTATCTATCACTTGTTTTTCAATACAAAATTTTAAGCCATATTAATGGTGCTTTTATATTATTTTGTCCCTGGTCTTTTATTGTATGGCTTATTACTTTAAAGCTGGTAATTAATGACATATGGGACATATATGAAGCCACTTTAGTCCAGATAAACTGCATTACAAGCAGTTTTTCGGCGATAGGCTCACACCCTGTCACGCAGGACTAAAGTGGTTGGTGAAATAAGGCTTGAGGTGTGTGTTCAGCCACTGGGTACCCCCTTCTAGGGATAAAACCCGTGAAGACATTCATTCAAGATATGCTTTTTTATGTTCTACTAATTGTAAATGATACATTTATTGATTAAACATCCAAATCTATCAATAACATCAACACAATTATGTAACTGAATGTTAGCTACACCCATTTGTTACCTTTTTACTTAACATAACTAAATTTTTTAAGTAGATGTTTCTCATCTTATTTACAAAAATAGTTTTATTTTGTTGGTTAAGATCCTTTTGTGAATATGAACATGTAAATAGCTAGTTTTGAAAGAAAATCGAAATTAAGAGTGCTCATTTTAGGGAACAAGATATTTATTGTATATTGCATAAGGGTATTTAGGTCTAATATTAAGAATATCCAGAAAATACACAACATAGGAATGAAAGGGCCTAAAATGTAATGTTTTGCAACAAAATTACTGACCTAACATTATCTTTAAGTTAAACATTTATCATTCGTTTAATGTTCAATAAAAAAAAAAGATAATATGTAATATTTCACTTCATTATTCAAATTCAATAGATACAACAAGTAACAGAGACAATATTAATTAGCTAGCTAATCTAAAATGTATGGCACATGTGTGAAATGATTATTTAAACAAGTAATCCCCAACTGGCTTATAACTCTGGTCACATATCAATTGTTTTCCCAGTTTCCCAGAATTACAGTGAAAGTCAGTCAGACTACCAGTATTTGTAAGAAAGAATAATAGAATGAAATGCATTTTATGATGAAATAGTAAGAGTTAAAATGTTTATCTGTAGGTAAACCTGAAAAGTATATAAACATATTGTAAGTGTTAGGACGACAAGGAAGTGAAACCAGGATTAAAAATGACACATTCAATTCTTGAAAAATCAAGGTATGAATGGTATTCATAAATGTATGAAAGTATATACTGTATTAGGAAACAAGGCAGAAGATTAAATGGTGTTTGTGTGGTCTTTAAGGATAATGTGTGAAGTGATAGAGTTAGATGAAGAGATGTTGTGTTAGTTTGTATACACATAAATTCCTTATGAGTGAAAGACAGAGAGAGAGGGAGGCACAGTGAGTGTTTGGACATAAAGTCATAATATAATGAGAAATAACACACAAACTCCACGTATAGTAGCAACAAATCTGGCCCAACGCTCTGGACGCCACGCTTATAGTAAAAAGTCGCACTTTAGGCTTAGTGCCGCTAGTTTAATATGCAATTACTTGGTATATGAAGAACATTAATTCTAAACAGCTTAAAAATTTTGTCTTGGAAAAGAGATATTTATATTGACGTCATTTAATCCCAAAGCAAAGTACATTAGTGTCAGTTCTACCCTATTTTAGTAATCCTTATGCTAGTGTGTATGAAAAATTAAGTACAAAATTTGAAGAATGCAATGAAAATTGAAGCAGTTTGTTCGAGGTTTAAAATAATAAATGAGCACGAAGGACGAAAGAAGTATGTCAGGAAGTTTGCTAATAGTGATTGTCTTTACTTATCCATTTCACAGAATACGTTATTGCACTTCATGCAGTATCGCCAGTCTCTGCCGCGCTGTAGTTACAGTCGACCCCACCGCACCCTCTGTTACAATCCTGTTACCACTTGTATTGAAGACGCACATTTGCGGGTGTACATGTGTCATTTAGAGTTAGTAGCCACGAATAACGCGATTTTTGTACGAAGTGACCAGGGTGTTGCCATGTAAAAATTATGTATGAGTGTATATTATTTTGTACTATAATGGTTGTGTACTAGCTCTTGTCATTTGCCTTACTCATGAGAATATTTACAAAATGACTACCTAGTTAAATGAAAAGTTATATTTAGAAATTAGAAAGAGGAATATATTGTAGAATAATGCTTAAATTATTGAGTAGGGCAGTTAGTAATCAGGTGCTAGTATTTTACCTATTAAAATCCTGTTGTAATGTGTCCATTGGTGTCCATGTTCATTGGTCAGATGAATTCATAATTATAAAATCATAGATAACATAATTTATTGATCCATTAAAAATACATCGAGATTAATATACTAACTGTATAACATTATATTTCGAGAATCACCATTCGCCAGATTGTGTGCTATTTAATAAAACTAAACATCAAAATTTTAACGTTATTCAAGTGTTTTATATACAATTTTATACATATATATTGTTAGGTTAATGTACTTGCTACTTGTATATTTTTTGCTATGTTTTGTTAAGGTATACTGTATTTGTGTCAAAAACATAATTCCTACTACTCAAACCATTTGACATTCGCGGTTCAGATGGCTAGGAGCATGAAATGTTTATATTTCTTAATTATTATTAAGATCTTTAGTCATTGGAGAGTGTATTTGACACAGATATCTTAAAATTGACATAAGATTGACTGAAGTGAATGTTAGGGTTGGCCAGAATTATTGTTATTATTGGCCAATGTAAAAGTCTTCTCAAAAAGTTACTCAATCAAAGTAAATTGATTTTAAAAGTGTCTGGCCATTCTTTACCAATTTTAGTCTAAGTTAAATTAATGATAAGGATTGTGATATAGAATAATCAACTTATTGCAACCCTTGAGCCGCTAACAACTACAGACACATAGATATTAAAAAAAGTACAGTTTAAAATAACCGCATTTTACCAGGGGCCTATTCCATGAAGCTCTTTGCAAATAAATCCTTCACGCCGCAAATCTCACTCTTTAATTAGTTTTATGTTCTAAAAATCTTTGAAAGACCTAGATCTTCACTCTATAAACTTCATAACAAAATACGAGGTAATCGCATCTGCCTCTCAACTACTTTGTATTTGGTTATGAAGATCGAAGATTTTTTCGAGTTGCATCGTGGAATAGGCCCCTGATAATTTTTTATGAACATAATAAATACAAAATAGGGCAACAATTTAATGTTCTATTAATTACCATGTACCCATGTCTACTGAATAGTGACTATTTGGTGATTTATTATGAATCAGTTATTCAACGTAATCTAGTACTTCAAATTTGTTTTTGTGTATTATGCCGTAGTGTGTTCCCACCATAGACATCAGACTTGGACAGCGCATTTCCCAGACAGCTGTGAAGTAAAAACAGTCGCAAAAGTGTGAAAGAAACGAAGCTAATATGCCTTCTCCTTTTTCTTTCTATCGTTTTGTTTTTATTTTACAGAAAAGAGATAGGTAGTTGTAGAACATTAGCTTTGTCGCTTTCTAATATATGGTTAATTTTGTGAGGCTAATTGCGCAGTCCATAGAACAGATGACAGAACTTAAAGTCTATGGTTCCCATAGATATATCTTTGTTAACGTTAGATAAGAGAGTAGCAAATGTGTCTGTAGATGTCAGATCTTTATGAAATATCTTGTAATTTTGTAAGAAATGAGAGAAGTATTATAAATATTAGACGAACTGAAGAAGGTCTTTTATATTTTAATTACCTTCCCTGTCGTTTTTTTATTTAATTGCAAATACAGATTTTGATGTATTTGTTTGCAAGAGAAGTATTTTCATACTAATTTTTTTTATTACATTTTCTAAACCAAACTTTAAAAATCAATGTTGAAAAATTTGTAAAACGAATAGGAATTGGTTTAAGTTATTTAAATAAATGAAGCCTGTATTGTAATGTACGTAAAGTCACGACTATGTTTTATATAATGCGTGTTAATTTATATTTTTATCAAAATATGTAGTGCTTGGGGATATTACGTAACAGTATTCGCGACGGTTTACTATCGCGTGGTATTGTATTCATCTATAGGAAAGACAATTCGCCGCAAATAGGGTAGTTGACAAATTTTTAGAAAGTGTAAATTTATCTACTTTGGACACATACATAACCACCAAAAAAAAACATTTTTGTGTCTGTCATTTTATACAAGCAAACGTCAATTTCACTTTTCCGACGTCAGACAGCATGTCAAGATTTTTTCGTATAGTGCAACAAACTTTTCAAAACTACAGTCGCTATAATAAAATAGTGTGAACTTACAACGACACTAGCGACCAAACACCCAAGTTCAGGAGGTCAGAACTTTTGGTGGCACAATTTTTTTAGGATTTTAGTCCCAGCATTAATTTCGCATAGATTAGTGTCAGAGCGCCATTGTCGTAAATTAATTATCTGCATGGCTCTTCGGTGTTTTTTTTTTTTCTGACCAGATTTACTTGTAGAGTCGGTGAGGGGACAATTCGTGTCGCAAAGACTGGTAATTTAATCGAATCTGAAATGTAGGTCTGAAAATGTTCCTAGGGCCCTGTGGCTGGATAAACGAAGTGCAGGCCTGTTATTTATATATAATAACATATAATATGTAACGCGCATATAAATTAATTATGTATAATAAAGATATGATTTTAAATTTTTATCTCCCAAACTACATATTTACACACTTCATTGAAATTACCAGGAAGTGCAATTTAGTAGAAAATCTTTTATCCAGTATCGCAATGTACATATCACAGCAACTTCTGTACATATATATAGCAACCGCGACGCGATTGTCGCAGGTCGCAATGCTGTTACGTAATCTAGGGACAACTGTTTTTATCTTTAGCTAGAATTTTGACTTGGCATGATATTTGTAAATATTTAATACGTTCATAATTTGTTGTTATGTGAACAAAGTATTCGTGCCAATTTTAACTAGATCATTTTTTTTAATATAAAGTTGGTGCTTAAATAAATGTCACATATTTGATTTCTCAAAGACAGAGTGGAATATTATTAGTACTTTTTCATTTTGACATACTTATTACTGTGCATTAGAAGGTAAAGTGGGCGTGACCTCACTATGTATTCTATACAAATGAAGAAACAAGAGTTTTCGTGGCATGACTGACTTATTGTTGCGAGTTTAAACGATGATTTATTCTTTGGTTCTTTCGTTTCGTTATGTTAATACTGGAACTCGTTAAATGAAAAAGTCACTCCGACCATATATAGGTACTTACTTTGCCAATGTGTTTTTGGAATATACAGATTTGAATGTAGTTTATAACTCCAAAACACTCGATTCCACTTTTTTGACAGAAACATGCTTTTATGACTAGCCTATGCATATTCGTGGATATATTATCCAATGATTAAGACCCGATTCTAGTAAAAGTTCTGCGGTGGCAAACGTTTTTTGTTTATAAAGCCTTAATATTTTATAATTTACTTACCATAAGAACCCCCTAAATTTTCTGATAAGAATTCTGTTCAATGTTAACAATTTTTTACTTTACGAAAAATATAATATCCACATGTATTTTTGTTCCACATTCCAATTTACTTTTTCGCTATGTTGACTTTCCAACAGTTCTGGAACGCGTTTATGGCAGCTAATTATTACAGTAACTCGAGTTAAACTCAACCACATCTATGGTAGGCATGAATTTAACTTAACAGTGGAATAATTACCTAGAGCTGGGCGTTTCAAAATCACTTTTCTTATTTTCTCGTATTGTTTTGGAACGGAGACTAAGTAATCTAGTTGCTTTCAGAAAGCAATATTTTATATAACCGATAGTTATTGTCTGCCTTGGTTGCTTAGCTGAAAATGATACTAATCAATGAACCGAGGGACATAGGTTCGTAACCTGCACAGTATAAAAATTTGTTTGTCTTGACTCTGAATGTTTTATATGTATAGTGTGTTCTTATGTAGGTATTTACAAAAAGTATATAAGTATATATTTTGTCCGGTGCCTACCCATAGATGTATGGAGGTAGGTAATTATGTCTTTCCAAAAAAACTATCTCTTGTCTAGTACCCATAGTACAAGCCTCTTTTAATATAGAAACAGCGCTGTGCAATAATAACTGTCTAGAAACTGTTCCTGGAAACAAATCAATTACCCGACAGAGTGATAATAATTGTAGTGGGTATGCATTAGGTACTGAAAAGGGTGCACTAATATCAAAAAATCTTACTGTTTCATGTATGGATAGTTTTCCCAATTTTGGTATTTATTATAACGTTATGGCGAAGCGGTTAACGTAAGCACCTGCCTGTAAAATTGTATCGATTAGAATCGATGTAAAGATGGACTTATTAGGCTGTGACGCAGACCCACTGGCGGACGTGGTTTATGTTCTGTTTTTGCTGTTTTGCTACGGAACTTCTAAAACGGCTGTCTTTTAAACTACTCATGCCTGCCACAGTCACTAACTGGCTAGGTATAGTTTTCAAAATAAATAAGAAATAGTTCAAAATACCTGCACTTGCCTTGTTATTTTATTTTTTTACGTTACATCTGTTCCCAAACTAAGCAAAGCTCGTTCTATGGATACCAGACAGCGGATACAATTACATAGGTATATACCTTTTTTTTTGTAAATACATACATATTATACATAGAATTTAGCTGTTAGAATTTTTCTTTAGCCTCTGGTATTTTTTCGATTGAATTCTTTACCCAATATATTTTCATTATTGTTCAACAGAGAAACTTCAAACCACTTTGTTTCAAAGCTTAGCCTAATTTGTACAGTCAAGTAATGTATCTCGATTTATATTGGTTGTGTTTGTATGGAACATACGTAACGTTTGGACGACTAGAAACTGGACACTATATTCTTTGTTCATATAAACTAAAACTATTGTTTTACGATGAGAATTGTATAAATAACATAAATGCTCTTAAAATGATATTTTTATACAATGTTATGCAAAATGAAATTAAAACATAAAAACAAATTATGAAATAAAATATAAGAAAAACTTTAAGTTATTTAAATAATTGACTACCTAAAAATATTGTTGCTAAGTATATTCTGACACCCCTATCTAATTTAGATTTTTTTTCTTAAACAGTATTCTGACTTAAGAAGGTTCCTGGCGTCCACTAGCGCCGCCAATAGATAGTAAATAGCTTTCTGCTAAAAACGGTAACTTTAAGCAAATATTCTGTCTACTAGTCGGAGATTTATCCTAGGAACACTAAAAAATGTTTTAAAATACCGGTTATATATTTCTGAATAAGCACATTTTTAAAATTTGTTTTGTACAAAAAGGAATTTAAAAATATAAATTGGCGCTAGTTAGCAGGGGTTACGCTTTTAAGAAGGTATTGTTACTAGAACAGCTTACCATTAATTGGTATTACTGCTGACTATTTTATAATGAATAATTTTGCTTGTGGGAACTCGTGCCCAGTTAACTAGTACTCTCTTTGTTACAATTATGTTATAGGTATTTTAGTTTATAAATTTATAATCAACAAAAACCATTAAAAATGTTATAAATTTAGTTAGTTTATTTATCTCTATTTTTCATCTAAATGTGACACAACACACCAAAGGTAAATAATACCAAAAATACTTTCTTCAAATCTAAAAAAAGCGCATTACGCATCCTTATTCTAACGTTTCTATTAATTTCATTTTAAATTTACTCGTTTTTTTCGTTCATATCCGAGGGGATGTAAATAACATTTGTGTTTATCTTGTGACTTAGTCTTGTCAACAAGTCCTTTTTTGTTCAATTTCAACAAAAAAATTTATTTAAAAATTTTTAATATGAAAATTAAGAAGTGAAAAAAATCAGACTGGATAGATTAACAAACAAATTCCGCCGGCAAACAAAAATAACATTTTTCAACTACGTAAAATGTTGATAAAAATCTGAATAATAAAGATTTTTGAATATTTTCCACCGGGGATCTATTCTATAGTCTTTCAACAATAGCTCCATAAAAGGAAAAATATCCCACTTTTATAGTGCAACAATTTATCACACTTGCAATGTCATGAACATTTTCATTCAATCATTGAAGCAGAAGAAAATTGTTAATTATTGCATAACATTTTTATGCAATTAAAATAAATTAAAATCGCGATAAAAGTTTTTTGCCGACGGATTATTGTTTATTGAACTATCCAGTAACTGCCTGAATTTTTCATTTCTTAATTTTCATAATTAATGTTTTTTTATAAATTTTATTGTTGAAGTGCCCGAAGTGGGCGGGACTTGCGCAAGCCAGAGTTCCGGTTTTCAGCTGTATTTTCACCCCTCTGGGAAAATCAGAAATATTGGTACACAGTTACGGAAGTCGAGACTTTTATTTTGGAAATTTCGTCCTCTTTTTGAATCTTCTTTTAGATTTCAAAAATCTTGATTAGTTTCTGACATATTTGCAAAAACCAAAGCCCTCTTTTTTCAGTAAAAATTTTTTTTCGAGCGTAATTTAATTTGTTTTCAAAAACCATCAAGATGCGATTCCGAATCGAATGAGACCTCATTCATATTATTTGAGACTGTAAAAAAAAGCACTTGTTGACTAGACTGGATGTTTTCTATGCATACAGTATGACTTTACAAAAAAAAAAAGTATAATATATGTATCCGTTGTCCGGTACCTTTTGTACAAGCTTTGCTTTCTTTTGGATCAGACTGCGCTGGGTGTAATGACCAAAATATTTATTATTTATATTAGGGCTCCGTTTTGCCTTTTGGAGTTTCTCTATACTCCAAAAAAAAGACAAAAATGCAAGAATTGCGGCTTGCGGCTAGCGACCTAATAGTAAAAATGCTAAATAAAAGTGACCCTCCAAGGGTCCATGCAGGGGGGGGGGGGGGGGGGCGTGGCGTGGCTACATCTCGGGTAGGTGTGGCAGCCAACGTACTACCTAACTTGATCCTTAGCCAATGTACTGCCTAACTTGTTCCTTAGTTAACGTACTACCTAACTTGTTTCATAGTCAACGTAATACCTAACTTGTTTCTTAGCCAACGTACTACCTAACTTATTTCTTAGCCTACGTTCAACCTAATTTCTTTTATAGATAGACTTAGTTACCTAACTTGTTTCTTAGCGAACGTAATGCCTAACTTGTTCCTTAGCCAACGTACTACCTAACTTGGCAGCTTTTTTTTTTTTGCTTATGAGGCTAACATTAGGTTACCTAAATATGAAACTGCCCAGTCTGGAATCCAATGCCGTTTAAATAAATAATTTAATTAATGAATAAATATACTTTATTGTACACCAAACAATCAGATTCTACAATTCCAGAACTCTGTCCTCACCACCTTTAAGAGCATTGGGATCCTTGGTGTTGGCATCTCCAGCGATCAAGTTCCGATATTATTTTCATTTAAAACTTTGTGTACTCAACAGAGCGAAGCAATACTTCACCTTAGGACAAAGGTTGCTACTTTACAAGTCGCAAGTCCGGCTTCATATGGAGTACTGCTGCCATCTCTGGACATCTGGGTGCATTCGGATACTAGCTTGGCCCGTTTGACTCGGTTTAACGACGGGCTGTGAGAATCGTCGTTTAGTCCCCATTAAGTCTGAGAAGAGACTTTGCCTCCCTGTGTGTGTTCCATCGCTTGTATAAAATGGGATGTGTTCTGAGGATTTGTTCGAAATGATGACGGCTTCTTTCCACCATCGCGCTGCTTTGCATCGGCAGGGAATTCATTCTCACACTTTAGAACCTAATTGTTCGCGTACAGTGCTGTTTCAGAGAAACTTTCTCCCGCGAACGCTTAGGTTGTGGAATGAGATCCCTGCCAAGGTTTTCTCTAAGGACTACAGTATGGGGTTCTTCAAGAAAGAAGTTATTCGATTTTAGAAGGCGCGGGTGATGCCGCAGGTGATGCAAGCGTCCATAGGCTGCGGTGACCGCTTACTATCAGGCGGACCGCAAGCTTGTTTGCCACGTTAGTGGTATTAAAAAAAAGTACATTAGGTAGGTACTTGAAGTGTTCACCCATGCTGTCAATGCAGCTTTGCCCAGCGCAGTGCCAATTTATTGATGCTCTTGTCCGGTGGACGGGGGGCAACGAACGCTTCAAAGGCATTTTCGGGTATTGAATCTTACCTGCTTAGTTGTCGAAATTCTGAAAAAATGTTAGGCTGGGCGCAAGGTCTGGTAAGTCGGGTGACGAAGAGCTTCCAACCCAACCTTAGCTCTTGTAGCGTGGATCCCTTGCCATCTGTTGTGCAGTGTGGGGTCATGCGTTGTAGTGCAGGAGAAAGGGGAATAGTGATTGACCAAAGTTGGCTTTGCGACCTTCTTTCACCATTATGTTCAGTTCTTTACTGTTTACATCCGCAGCAATGCTCGTGCCGTTTGGTAAGAATGAATCATACCGACTAGATTCTCAAAATATTTAGCTTATTCAAGGACGGACCTAGATGTGTGCGTGGGGGAATGCTGGAAATAAACCACGCACACGCAGCAACCATTTGCGTAGTTTACGCCTAACACGACGGAACCTCTATTCCTTAATTACCTATTGTAGAGCAGGCACTGAAAATAGGTGAGTATAGAAAATATGAGGATCGGAGTCTGTTGACTGATTCGTATATCTGAGACTCTTAATAACCCAAAAAAAAAACGGGTTGCACTCCGGGAGTGCCAGCAGAAGTGAAAACTTGAATATTAACGTTGTGCATTTTTGATATTTTGGAATGGTTAGGGAATAGTTTTGCACGAATTGCTTTAATTATCTGTATAACAGTACTATCATTTATGTGGTAAAAAACAAAATTAATTTATTGCGCTATCGTACACAAACATGACAATTTATATTACACTGAAACGTGACAATTTATATTAAACTTTACGCTTCAGAACTTTCGCCGCACGGAAGAAACCATTACCAGTATCCCCCATACTTCCTCTCCTACTCTCCCTCCGTCTTACGAATTTTCGATGAGGTCACGTGATCCGACGCGAGTTTAACATTTTTCACCCGTCACAAGAAACGTGCACAACGCCGCTAAAGAAGTTTTCACTTCAAAAACATGTTGCATACCTAACCTACTTATTCCCAGACTCCTTTACTTGTACTTTTAATTTTTTGTCGCGTATATGAAGGTGGACTGTGTTTCGCCTGTTTGCCTTTTTGGGGTTACGTAGGTAGTTAAATGGAAAAAACGGAAATCATATGATTTCGTCATGTCCGTACGTCACAGCCTTATAATCCCGTCGTCACATTTTCTGAGCAAAGTACTAAGAGCGCGCCCGATGAGCCTTTTTCACATCTACATTACCACCCCATAGGTAGACATAAGAGAATACGACAACGCATTCCCTAGCCAGATATAAAAAAAAAATGTTCCCGAAATTGTGACCGAGACGAAGCGAACGTGTGGTGTCTTGATTTTGAGAGAGAACAAGTTAACTTGTCACGTTCTTAAGTATGGCCAATTTCGTTAGCCTATTGCGCAGACCATAGTACAGATAACAGAACTGGAAGTTTTTGTACCACTCTAATATTTAATTAGGTCCTTACTTATGCACGGTAAAAACAGATTACTTAAAACAAGGCAAATTGCTTTGTATCAAAGCAAATTCATTAACTCCAAGAAAATGATCCCCTTCCTATTCAATGCAATTAAACAAATGAATTGAGTCAAAGATAGTTATTCTTTAAGTGAAAGATGTTTAGAGTTCCATAAAGGAAAATTTTTGTTAGAATAAGAAATTCTTTTTCTAGCAATTTTTTTTGATTAATTGATTCTTCAGAGTAGGTAATAAATATTTCTGTTTAAGAATATGCAATGACACATACTTATGCACAGTACCGACGATTCAAAAACACCATACTTAGAGATGTAACTGCCTTCTTAATAAGTATCTGTGACTATTGTATTTTAACTCAACGATTTAATTATGAAAGTAGTCATTAAATCATAATAATTCTAAAAAGCGCGTTCTAGTTTAGTGTCAATAACCGTACAACACCATCTGTTTATATTATTTAGATTTATCTTAGAAAGGATTAAATTCTTGATTTTAAAGAAGTCCATCTTTTTTACTGAAATAAAGCTAAATCTCAAAATAAGCATATGTATTTATTTTAAAATAACAGTAAATCTAAGAATAAAATAGTATTAGAAACAGACAGGTGGTAATTTTATAACAAAAATATATTTTTAATCTGAGAAAATATATTTTTGGAATGACTAAATATTTTGAGAAAGTACTCCGTCTTGTAAAGAGAAATCCTTTTTATCTATGTGAAATTGATGTTTTATATGGAAAAAGCGAAACTATTTTTTTTTACATTTTTTTATTTAATCCAATAAAGTAGGTACTGTTGTGATCTATGCACTTTTGCCATTCTATAGGGAGTTCATTGATTCCTTTGCTGAAAAAATTGCGGTAGCAAAAATCAACAAAACTTTGAAGGTGTTTTGGACTGCCTCATCTGAATTGAATTTTTTATATTAAGAAATTGGTTGGAGCAAGGTCTGGGGAGTATGGTGGGCGACGGAGACATTCCAATCCTAGCTCCTTTAGTTTCGTCACCGTCAGTTGTGCAGTGTGTGGTCTAGCGTTGTCCTGAAGCAGCAGTGGTTGACCAATCTCGGCTGTTTAGCGACTAGCTTTTCCACCATGGTTTCCAATTCTCGGCAATACAGATCTGCTGTAATCGTCTGACCAGATCTTAAGAAGCTGTAGTGGATAACACCAACGCTGGTCCACCAGACACTAACCAGTACCTTTTTTGAGTCAACTTTCGCTTGGGACAGGATTTAGCCGGTTCTCCTTGATTTAACCACTGTGATGAGCGTTTCCGATTATCGTATAGGATCCATTTTTCATTACAAGTAATGATACGATTCAAAATTCCCTCGTTATTGTGACGGTTAAGTAACCTGATGCAGCAGTCGATGCGTGTTTGTAAGTTTGTTTTATTTTGTTTATGCGGTACCCATTTCTCAAGCTTTTGCAAATTGTTTCAAATGATTTAAAATGGTTTAATCACTCACACCGAAGCCTGCAACTAACTCTGACGTGGTTTGAGTTGGATCCGATTCCACGATCACTTTCAATTCCCTTTTGACAACTAGAGTCTCCGGCCGTCCACGAGCTTTGTTCTAAAGGTCAAAATTTCTAGAACGAAATCATTGGAACCAGAAACGTACTCTGTTTCCTTTTACAGTGGCTTCTCCGTACACATCATTAATTCTTCGAGCTGTTTGCAGCGCTAGTGCCACGATGGAATTCGAAAATAATGCGATATTTTTTGTTTTCCATATTGAGCACAGCACTATGTCAAACCAAAATTGAATGACGCGAAAACAAATGAATTATTACATTCGAAACAAAAATTAAAATAAATTTGAATTTGAATTTCTTAACCAAACGCTGGGTTTTTGCGATCAAAGTGGCCAGTTCTATAAAACATCATTTTCATAATAATATGTAAGGACCTAATATGTATAAAAAAACGGGTTGCACTCCGGGAGTGCCGGCAGAAGTGAAAACATACAACCTGGATATAACATTTTAACATTACAAGGTAATTGCATATAATAAGGGCCAGGGTTTTTGGAAATCCTTATAAATCAATTTTGGGAAGTGTGTTAGTTTGTAGGACAACATTATCAAATAAACTGTTTTTATTTGAAGAGATATTATTGTACAAAAATAAGGTACCAATCGCCAGTCACTTACAAAAACAGTTTTTTAAAAGCTTGTCTATGGTCCTTATTGGGCACTAGGGCTCTAAATAAAGTCCATAATTGAACTGCAAGATTTTTGGCTTTGTATACCAGAAAAATCACATCTTTAGAAAGCAACAGCTTTTAACTACTATTAAGTTTGTAGCTTTCGAATAATGAAACGGAAATGCATATAAATTAGAATCGTGGCCCTTATAAAGTCTTAAGAAATGTATATAAGCTATAACTTTTCCAATTTTTAGTCATGAAACAAATTGTATTTTTATGCTTATTTTTATTAATTCTAGAAAAGAAAATAACAAAATGTAACTAATCATTCTTAGTCACTTTTTCAGTCTTAGTCCTTGGACCTTATTAGGTATTATACTTCTTTAATCACAGTCTGGACCTTATTAAGTGTTTGAAAATAACAAACATGGCAACTACTAGCAGCTAATTAATAAAAGATAAATATGCACGTACCCTTATTCACAGTGTGTATAAGGTTATTAGTTTTTTTTTTAACTTATCCTTATTATATATATTTTAAACATTATTGTTATCAAAATAAACCTATACAAATAAAACATAAGCACTTTTTCACCTATTAAAAAACTTAATTAAACTTGTGGAAGAACAAATAACAAACAACAAAAGTAATTAACAAGTGCAGGCAAATAATGTAAAGCTCCATAATATAGAAAAAGTAATAGTTTGACTACACAGTAATAATAATAATATCTTACAATAACTAACTCCAATGATTCAAAGCTCTAATAAATTAAGGAGAACTAAGTAAACATTCAAAGCGAATGTTGCACACAATCAGGACAAAAAAAAAACTAAATCGTCTTTAGTAAGACCCACGCATTCTTCGTGACACCAGACGTGTCATGTTCTGCATTGTCGCATTGTTAGCATTGTATTCATTTTACAAGCTGGGCAATACCAGCTTTCTTTATCATTTCTTACTTTTTTGCTTTTTTTTGTCTTGTACCGAACTTTTCAATATTTTATTTTTTTGTTTAGTTTTGATTTTATCTAGTTTAGACTTTAGAATTTTGGATGACTTTTCTTTTGCCTTTACTTTTTGATCTTAAGTAATTATTGTTGACATTTTTAGTCTGTTTGAAAGAGTTTTTTGCATTATTGCTTGACTTGTCTTTAAATAAATCTTTGGTTATTTTTTGTCCGATGTAATTTAATGCCCTTCATTTTGGCTTTGCCTTAGTTTTAGCATAATTAGGAGTTGGAAGAAATTCTTTAATACTTGAATCTTGATTATCTGATCGTTTTTTATTACTTTTAAGTTCTGATAGTGGTAAGTCATCATCAAATAAATTATTTTGGTTCTTTTTCGGCGTAAAATGTGTTTGAACAGAATTATTATTTTCTTCATCAGATTCGGAAGAAGACGTATATATTCTAACACGTTTTGCTGGACAGTTTTGCGTCATTGGAAGATTGTAATCTATGTCTGATATATCTGATGGAGAAGATAAGAGTGTAGGTGGACGTTGAACATGTCGAATTTGTAACCCCAAAGGACCAGGAACAGGTGTAATGTATCGAATAGGAACATGTATGTTAACCGAGTCTAATGATTCTATTGAAGAGCTATAGTCAACTTATTTCTGAAAATAACTATCTTTGTTCTGGGGTTGCTTTATTGTTACGACTGAATTTTGAGCTGTAAAGCCATCTTCTTCACAAAAAGTTATATCAGAGTCAAAGTTATGATTTAAAAGGTTAATAGATTCAGGAGAGTTTGGTACCGCTACAGAATTTTCTTTAGTAGAGAGTTGTGTAGCAGTTAATTCAGTGAGTATGGATGGCGCAAAGGCTTCTTCTGGGATTGAACTCTGATCCCAGGGATACAAACTAGTTGCCCTGAATCCGTTAGTAATATTGCTATGAGTCATGCACTTGGTCCATACTTTTGTAAAGATTTTATTAAAACGTGCTTTGGTGAGTGTTTTTTGTGGATTTTGGTAAATAAAAAGTAGTACCTCTTCATCCCAAAAATGCTCAAAATACTTATTTACTCATTTATCGAGCGGTTGGAGCTCGTGGGTTGTGTTCGATGGCAAAAAGAACAGAACTATGTCATGCTTTTCTGCAGTATCTAGGCGGGATGACGCGCCATTGAAAATCAGCAAACATTTTCCTGGGGATTTGTGTTGGGCAAAATGATAAATAAACTCAACGAAGAACTCTGTAAAATTTTCCAAAAACTCTACGCTGTCTTTTTCCTTTAAAAACAATAATTTGTGGAATGGAGTTTCTAGTAACATTCACACAAGGTGCTATAGTGACATTTTCGGCATGTTCTTGCGCTATCAGATGAACCCTTCGAGAACCTTTTCCAGCCAAGACTTTTTGCTGCCCATGTATCGTCTGTCGGCATCCTTTTTTATTAACATTATCGTTCTGGGTGTTGGTCAATATTCAGCTCATCATATATTTGCCGAATGGCTTTAAAATGTTTGTCAACTATATGCTTATTTAATTTCAGAGCCCTTGCAGGGTTCATGAACTGTGCTTTACGTTGAGATATGTCTTTGTTACGCGCAAGGAAATTCTTTAGCCATTTCTTACCAGCAGTCGATGCTACTAAAAGGATTTTTTATATTGTTTCTTTCACAAAATAAGTAAGCTTGTTGACGTATTATATTTGGTGTTAAAGGCATGCCTATATTTGAAAACTTCCTAATTCTCTCTACCAATTCATTTTCCTGTGTGGCGGTAAAAACTTGTTTTTTTCCCAATCCTCTTCACCACGCTTCCATATTTTATATGATTATTCAACGTTTGCCGTGGTATATTGTATTTTAAAGCTGCTGCACGCTAAGATAATTGGTTGTTTTTATATCATCTAGAGCATCCTAAGATCAGTGTGAGACCAGCCTGAGCCACGTTTTCTTTTTTGCGATGATTCCATTCTTGTCTTCACTGAAAACAATATATATATAATGTATAAACAATACTTATGTCGAAGGCTACTGTTGATTTGTTGATAAGTCCAGGTCATTCTTGCAGCACGAAAGTAGAATTAATGCTGTGGCGATAAGAGCGTTGAGAAGTATGTGTGGCCTGACCCTAAATGACAGGATAAATAATTGTGTGTTACGCGAGCGTTGCGGTGCGAAAGAAAGTGTCATGACAAAGATTGCGAAAGGCATGTTAAGATGGTTTGGGCATGTTGAGTGGATGAATGAAAATAGATGCACAAAACAGATTTATGAGGCAAAAGCGCAGGCAGTCTTTGGTCTCTGCCTTCTTCTCTAGGAAAGAGGCGTGATGTTATGTATGTGTATGTATGTTGATATGTATAAAACTCGAAATGCTGGATACTGGATTTTTTTAACATTCGTTGATGTCCACGGAAGGAAAGATGTCTAGTCAAGTGGTATTTTTGTGCGATAGCAATGACCCAGTGTAGTGAAATGTCGTTATCGTCAAACAAAAGTGCCACTTGCTAGGCCAGCTGCTTATTTACACTTATGTTAGTCATTTAAGTAATTTACCATGTCCATTTTAAAACTTCACAACCCTAATAAGGTCCGGACCTTATTTGGGGACAGCAACCTGGACCTTGTTAGGCACTTAGATATGTCCTGATAAAACCAAACAAAATCGTAATTAAAAAGCAATTATTTTAGTTACTTACCTCGTGAATCCACGTGCTAAAAGTATTTTTCACATCCCAATTGCAGAAAAGAAAAAAAGACCGGTTTTTATTAATAAAACCACGAAAAATTCAAACCAAATCTATTACTAATATATAAATAAAGCTGAAGTGTTTGTTTGTTTGAACGCGCTAATCTCAGAAACTACTGGTCGGATTTAAAAAATCTTTCAGTATTGGATAGCCCATTTATCGAGGAAGGTTATTGGCTATATATCATCACGCTAACACAAATAGGAGCGGAGCACTAATGTAAAATGTTTCAAAATCGGGGTTTTTTTCTATACTAATTTATAAAGCTGAAGAGTTTGTTTGTTTGAACGCGCTATTCTCAGGAACTACTGGTCGGATTTAAAGAATTCTTTCAGTGTTGGATAGCCCATTTATCAAAGAAGGTTATAGGCTATATATCATCACGGTAACAAATAGGAGCGGAGCTCTAATGAAAAATGTTTCAAAATCGGGGTGTTTTTATCTTTTTGAGAGCTTCCGCTGCGTGCGCTGCGTAAACGGTTAGAGTTTCGCAAAAATCATGTATGACATAATTGTTCCCCTATAAAAGTTCTAAAACAAAGTCCCCAACAGCATATGTCTATATTTTAAGGTTGGCTCACTATAATCTTTTTTATGCTAACCATATTTGTTCTAAAATAATGCATTATTTGTGAAGGTGATTTTATAAACATGATATTAATCTTTATCCAAATAAATACGTTATTCATCACAAGCATTTAATTTTAAACAAAATTGCCCTGTTCATCATTCGATTTCAATGAATATCTTCGGAGTTATCGCAGTTTTAAAATAACGTGGCAGCAAAAAAATTATGAAGTATTGCGGGCGCATTTATGATGTGCGAGGCCGGCGGGCAGTCATGAGGGGGAAGAGCGGTACGTATTATTTAAAAATATTTTACCTTCTGTGTTTTTTTTTATAATTGAAGAGTTGCCGTAAGAATCCTATGCCGATAACCAAATTTAGGGCGGGCGAAGCCGCTGGCAAAAGCTAGTAAGAATATAAGGAGAATAAATAAATAAAATTACCAGAACAAAATTGACATGGCGGAAATAGAAGAAAAGAAAACAACGCCACCGCCAAATGGCGATAATATCTAGGGAATTTATAAATTAAAAAGTTATGGCTTAAGTTAAAACTTGTAATTGCCTGCTTTTGGTGCGCGTAGTTCATATTTTGAAAGGACAGCTTTTATATATACTTGATAGAAAAGGCGCGTTATTACCGCCCGTCAGTTCTATGAATGCGCGCTTTGCCTTGAAAAGAGTAAATCATACAAACAAAAAGCCCGTGGGAGTAATTAAGTTCTTAGCACTCGCTTTGCCTGCACTTAATAACACTGTTTACGAGTTAATGTAATAAAAAAAAAATTAAATTAGCAAAATTAAAATAACTCATAATTAATCCAAAAAGCATGGACCTTATTAAAAACACTCTCAAGCTATTCGGACTCTGAAATTTCAGAGAAAAATGTATGCAAGTACATTGGCGGGTTTCGAGAGGTAAGTCAGACTTCTTAATAAAATAAAATAAAAGTTCGAATAGCTCGAGACTGTTCCCAATAAGCTCCCTGGTCGAAGTCATAGACGTATAGATACCTAACATTCGTTTAATAAAATCTTACTCCTGTAACGGCTAACTTCATTTATTTATCTTTAGTCGTTCTTTTACAAAATATAAGTTACGTGCACATAATTCAATTATTATAAATTAATTAACGAATAAGTAAACTAACGAGATCCAAATTTGAAACTTTTTGTAAGCAAACAAAACAAAGTTTTATTATTACACAAGCTTTTACAATGTAATATACATAAACATTCTGCAATGTTTTCTTAATAATTAAGAATAAACTTTCAACGAAAATCTATGTAGATGTTGTTAGTAAAACATACTTCTGCTTCCAGAAAGCTGTGTTATTTTTAAACTCGTTTCACAAAGCTAGCATAAAGAGTAACAAGAAATGGTTAAATGCAACGAATAAAGTGGCAGTGAGAAAGTAGAACACATTTCATATTCTTAACTTGATATAAAACTGTAGAATTGTGGTATTGCAACTTTCTCTGGAATGCTTGTATTTTATAAATTGAGTCGTGTCGACCGCTTCTGAGTTAAAACGAATTTATAATTCGAATTTGTAAGTTGCGTACCGCCTGTGTTACACACAATGTTTTGCATCACATATGCAAGTAAATAAATAAAATTATAAGTTGAATAAATTAATAAACTCACCAAACCACAATTAAAATGGTGGGAATAGAAGTAGAAAAAACAACGCTCCGCCAGATATCTAGAGAATTTAAAACGTTTTGGCTTGATGTTTATAACTTGTAATTGCACGCTTGTAGTCTGCTTGTAGTTGTGTACAGCTTTTTTACATAATTGATAGAATAATTGAGTCATTCCTGGTGGGTTCTATGAACGCGTACTTTGCTAGAGAAAAGTAAATTTACAAAGAAAAAGCCCGTGGGAGTATTTAAGATGAAACATCACAACCAAACGAATGCAAAAATAGGTATTTGAAAAACATTTGTTGTCGCTCTAGGACCCGGTACAAGATACGGATGTGCGTTAGGGCCAGCTGCGGCTCGGGCTGTTTTACGTACTAGTCGTAATCATCAAAATCGGGGTGTCGTATTCCCCACTTTCTCATGGAGGAAACAGGGGAATACGTTTGTATGGGAAAAAACAGCGAGATATTTCCTCTTAAGGTCTTAGCACCCGCTTAGCCTGCACGTAATGACAATATTTACAACTACCTGTGATGAAAAATTAGTTATCTACACACTTCATAAAAATACACTAAATTCCCAAGCATTACAAAAACGTTAATTAGATGAACAATCGTTTATCTTTCATAATTTGGTCAAATATGAATATATTAATAAAATAATATCTGAATTTGAAATGATTTAAAGGTAGCGCTACACCCACAGCGACAGCAAGACGTGATTTCGCGGTCAGCAACTGAAAGTGATTTTATTTTGAGAACTATTATTTTCTAGAATTTTATACTTTGCCGGTACCTAACATAGAGGTACATATTTTTCAGACACGTATATACACTCACACTTCACTTGCATAACACCAATTTCAAACGGTAATTCAGATCACATTTTTGGCAATATTTTAGTGCACCTTTTTGAAGCTGGTTGTCTTTTTTACGTTAAAAAGTTTTTATATTTTGATTTTGAGTGACGTATTGTTTTTTTTTTGCGTACACTAAAAACATCCATACTTACAATCATCAAAATAAAAGGCGCGTTTCACCAGTTTAAAATTATTAATTAATTTTTTTTCTCTAAAAATTTTAGTTTTAAATCCACTTCATTTGGGACCACCTGAAGAACGTACTCTTCGAATAAAAAAAAGAATTTTTGAAATCGTTTCACAATTGACGGAGAAATTGAAGCCGGTTAAGAATAATAATAAGTAATTATACTTGTCCTTGCGATGTTATAGGTTTTAAGGGGCTCTACGCCCTATTACGCCTATTACGAACGGTGTTTTAGCACTCGGTGGGAGCTTTAGCTCAGTATTCAAGCACTCGCTACCTTCGTTTGAGGACACACGACCGGACACCGAAGCTTATTGTGAAAATGCTTGAGCACTCCATACTTGAGGATTCGAGAGAAAATTAACTCAAATACTTAGGTCTTATGTCTCCAGACCTGTGAAAGTTGGCATTATGCATTCTACTACCGAATTTGCAAGTCGTGCGTAGTCGACACTTTTTGCGGGGCCTATTCTATTAACTGTATTTTTTTTACTGTGGTTTTGCGGCGTAAAAAGTTTCAAGAAATAAGCCCCAAGCTAGATCCGTAAGACAGCATTGGATGCAGACGGTGCAAAATTGGCCGTTCTGGAATTACCTGCATAGAGTAGGCCTAAGTTCAGCAGTGGACACATATTAAGAGGTTGATGATATTCCGCTTCATAGCATTATGTAGTACCAAACCATATTACAAAATGAACCAGTTACTCGACTTTACGATAGGGAAATACTAATTAGGTAGGTCATTATGAAATATTCTTTATGATAACATCAAAGATTCTTCGATATGGTATCTATGTCATAAATAGTGACTATTATACAACGATCAAAATAAACTATAACCGGTTTGATACAAAGCTTTTGATATCTGAGTCTGCGAAGTCTCACAATATTGGTTCCAATGTTTGTCCGATCTTAGGATTTATAATGAATATATTACAAACTGGTTTTAGAATTATTACTGGCTCAGTTTACTTCTAGCCTTAGTTCGAAACGCACAGTTTTGTTTTAACAATGGATAGTTTAAGTGAAAGGGATAAAGCTGTGCTTAGGAGTATATTCGACCCGACTGCGACCATCGGCGATGTTGTTGATGATGGAGATACTTTCGATGAGGACGAAGAAGGTATGTTGTTACTAACTTACTTGTGTTTAAAAAAGTAAGCAACGTATTTAGTGTTTTCCATCCATCCGTATTTGTCTGGACACGTCCGGAGTTTAGGTCTCGTGTCCGGATTCTGTCCGGACTTGACATTTGTCAAGACTTTTGACTTATACAGCATTTTTAATAATGAAAAAAAAAACCGACTAGTTAATCAATCTCATTCATGAGTAATCTCAAATCAAAACAATCAATTTATATTTTTTAAATTTCAACTTAAATTAGGGTATGATAATTTATTTGAATTATAATACTATGTCCGAACTGTTTTTGAAGTGTCAGGCTTTTTGTGGTAATGTATGTGGGTGGAAATAGTAACCCTACATAATTGATTATCCAAGGTATTCTCAATTTAGTTAACAATTATCAGCATTATTGAAAATGTAAGATATATTAAAATTTTTAGAGGTGTATCGACATCGTGTGCAATGAAATGCTATTTATGGATTTCGTATCTCAAAAAGTGAAAACTGAACCCTTACCACTTTATTCTGTTTTCTGACACTTAAGACCCCTTTTCTTCGAAATAGTTTAAGGTACCAAGCTGAAATTAATATCTACCATAAAATGCTGTCAAAATTTTGAGTTACTAACACGTAAATCTTTTAAAATTTTTATTTAATAGAGTCGTTTTAGTAAGCGATTTTATGACGTTCTATTAGAAACAAAACTGTGGGAATTTAGGTACAGTAGAATAAAATTTGTCTTTTGAGGGTTCCATACCACAAATAAAAAAAAAACGCAACTTATAGGATCACTTTGTTGTCGGTCTGTCAAGACCCTTTTTTACAGGAACGCGAGGAGGTATCAAGCTTAAAATAATAATCAAATACTCAGGTCTGGAGTCCCTTGGAGCAGTGAAAAACCAAACTTCTAAGTCAACGCAGTTAAAAAATACTAAAACTGATACGAAAAATTAAACTTTTAAAGGTAGAATGAGAACGGCGGAATAAATAATATATCAATAAATTTGATCTACTGGTAACATAACTTGGGGGGGATAAACTAAATCAGTTGTTTAATTTATAACAAAATATTGGGTATTACTAAGAAGATTTCGAATAGCTAAACCAGTTCAGTTATCATTTTTTTTCAGTGTATATACCATTTAGCACAAGTTTACAAAAAAACCGTAAATTTGTAATACTTACATCACAATTACTTTTTTGCTATTATAAACTTATTTGTAGTTGGTAAAATGTAGGTAGTATGGGGATAACAGCTTTCCAACGGCAAAAATAAGTTTGTCCCTCAATACAGTTTATCTTTTCGTTAAAGCAATGTTCTGTACTTTCACTAGTTACCTGCCTAGTAATTATTTTACTCTTTACTCCATACGCAACTTTTATTATTTAACGGTATTTGTCATCCATTAAAAATATAATTCTTCCCGTGATGAACGAACTATTTACATACCTACAAGTTTGTACTGAACCCTCGGTGCGCGAGTCCAAATCGTACTTGACTGGTTTTTTATTAAATGGACTTCTTCCAGAGCTTACATCCGACCAGGATAAGCAGTCCGCCGCGCTGTGCGCACGCGGCGTGCAACTGGCAGAGGCTGGGAAACTGCACGAGGCGTTGGAGATGCTGACAAGAGGAGTGGATGCGGCGCCGAACCGACCCGCCGGGTACAACGACCGAGCGCAACTCTACAGACTCATGATGAAGGATGATGGTAAGGAAAAATCAATGGCCTTCTAAGTAGATATACAGCGCTGATGCGCTAAAACTGGAACCACAAAATTGTTCTTAACACTGATCGTAAGCCCACGTTTTTCTCACCCCCCCCCCGACCGACCAGGGCATAGTCGAAAAACCGTTGTTAGACGGCCTCGGCACGTACTAATAGCCCCTGACGACGATCTCGTTATCCAGATAGCGAGACTAGTCTCGTCGACCTCCCCCCGTGGGGGCCCCGTGTAACGGGGAACTCCCCTTGTGGCACTGACTCACCTTCTGGTTTGAGGCTCACGCTGGTCGAAGGGACGACCCCAAGAGCGACACCCTAAGCCAAGGTTCCCCCCGCGGGGAGCCCTTAAACTTTGGGCGCTATATGGCCTGAGACTTCCTCAGGGTCTCGCCCCAAAAGCCCGGTGTAGCAGAAATGGCTGCATCAGCCATACTGTATTAGTCATACAGAAAAAAAAAAAACACTTTTCTCGCAGTTGCTTGTTGATCACTCACAGCGCCGCGGATGCCAAAATGCGCATTAAAAAGTTGTCTTAACAATACATTAACATCGTTAAAGAGAACTCGTGTGAGCTATCATCGGTGAATAAATAAAATAAAAAATAAATAATAAACCTCATTTACAACAAATTACAGATTAAAAAGGCAGCATTAATAATATTATTAATAATTAATTAAACGTTACAATATGAAAAATACTTTATTTTCACATGTCAGAATTATCACGAAACAGAATAGTATTTTTTTTTTGCAGTACTTTCGAATTCGAATTTCAAATTTCGCATTACTACGTAAGTTCTCTATTTGAAGTGTTAAACGAGATGAGTCGTTTATTAAGAGTCAATTACAGATGTGATTACAGTGGCAAGTACCCTATGATTGCGGTAAAAAAGGGTACATAAATGTTAGGTTCTGTAGTGGTTACGACCTCTTGATAGGTTAAAAGGAAGTAGAAATGCTAGCGAACGTCTTATCGCAGTAAGTACTGAATTGTGATATTACGAAGCTGTAAGAGACGGTGTCAGATAGTTCCTTTTTCCATAAGATGGCATTCAAGTGTTATTATACACCCGGAAAGTCTTGTTAATTTGGAGGGCCCTGTATTTTGCCATGGAGCCCTAAGGTATTATAGAATGGCTTTGTGTAGCCAGTAGAATCAATGTCAGACACTCCTGTGTCACATATCTGAGAATATCTTACAGTAGACATAGATATAATGCACCAAAAGCAATTATAAACCTACAAGTTTTTAAAAGAAGGGTTCATGAATGATGATTCTGGAAACCAAGAAATTTCAGAGCTAAGTTACCTTTGTTTACTTTATTTCTCAAAGGATAGGAATAAAGAAAATGTCATTAATTGAATCAGATTATAAAAGAACAATAAGATAATGCATTCTCTCTAATATACCTAGTTCCACTTAAGCAGACAGATCCCGTACCCAGGGGTATTTTATAGGTAAAGCAGCATTACGCCCCCGCTCGCTGCAATACTTATAGACTTTTGCAATTGATTTGAACCTGCATTCTTCAGGAAACTGCTAATTAAGTACCTGCGGCTACAAATCACACAGTGGCAGCACCAATAAAAAGCGGCAAAAATGTATTAAAGATTTTAGGGTTTTCAACTTAGCTTTTAAATGCATCTTTAATTTATTTATTTTGACTGAAGGTGTTTTGTTTCAACTAACTCCAACTAAAATAAAAGCTTTCTTTACTAGTTCAATACATGGTAAAAAGTACGATTAAGGTACGGTTTACGCAGGTACGTTCTTGGTACGGTTGGGTCATGAATAGTACGGAAAACCGTACTAAAAGGTACGGTCTGGCAACGCTGCTGCCCACAAATAATCCACATCTACTAGATGAAGTTATGTGATTAAGTCATAGGACTTAAACTTACTTATAACTGTAATCAAAATGCTTGATAAATCTTTAATGACTTGTTTAGACGCCATGTCAGACCTGGATCGCGCCCTGCAGCTGACGTCAGGGCGTCGCGGTCGGGCGCGGGCTCTCGCACTGTGTCAGCGCGGGTTGCTGCTGCGTCGACGCGGTGCCGCTGACGCAGCTCGTGCAGACTTCACAGACGCCGCTAACCTAGGCAGCGGATTCGCTAAGAAACAGGTCTCTTTACTGTGATTTATCGTTAAGGTTTGGTGGTTGTCATTTCTTAGTTACGAATTGAAGGGTTTAATGATTTTTTAACTTTTGCGACTTGAACACAGTTTTAAGAAATATTTAGAAGGGCCGAAATCTCGGAAATATTGTACTACACTCTGTTTTTTCTTACCTAACTTATTTTTTCAACTTTAAAAGAAAGAAAACTATGATTTTGGCTCAAAATAACAAAAACCGCAAAAAGGCGAAATGCACTACCAAATAAAAACAAAAATTAAACTGTAATATTCTAGTGGTTTTTCTTATTTGAGCCTAGAATATAGTGTTCTTGATTTAAAATAATAAAAAAAAAACGGTCAAGTGCGAGTCGGACTCGCGCACCGAGGGTTCCTTAAAAGATAAACTGTGTTGAGCACATAACACCGACGCTCGTTTTGAGGGACAAACATAGCTTTGCTGTTGGACAACTGTTGTCCCAATACATCGACATAGGTCGCGGTTAGTTTACCAACTGCAAATAGTTTATAATCGCAAGAGAAACATTTTTTGTGATGTAACAACTTTACGGTTTTCAGATTTTTTCCTTTATGTGTGCTACATGGCATTGCTTCTTGTCAAATTTCATGATTCTAAGTCAACGGGAAGTACATATATAGGTTTCGATTAAATTGTGTCACAATTAGTGCAGTCATTGAAGCAAAAAATAGGGTCTTACCTCCGAATTTTTCACTGTGAACCGATTTGCATGAAATTTTGGAATTAGGCTAATCTTACCCTTAACTTCAAAAGTGAAAATGATCTGAGCTCCGCCTATTATTTTTAAGGGGTGTAAACAACCCCTTAATGAAAAAATTGACATTGAGCCATTTTATCGCTAGAAAACGTGTTTAATATTAGTGGGTGAAATTATAAAGTGTTTTCTAACACAATTACCTCATAATAAAATCATTTTCAACCCCTTGAAAACCTTACAACCCTTGCAAAAACCCCTAAATTGAAACCCTTGATAAAAAAATGTTTAAAAAAAATTTCTTTTGATGAAATGAAAAGGATATAAATGTTACTCCACATTCTCGAAAATGATTATCATATTCTCTAGCTTTTCCACTCTTAAAACTACCCCTAAATTAAAACAGTAAATATATATGATTACGCATTTAAAAATAATTTAATGATAGAGTAAGAAATCACCAATTTTTGAATAAAATAAAAACTTACAAGTTGTCTGAAACTGCACCAGATTGAATTAGTAATACATTTAAATATAAATAAATATATAGTAGACAATAGTTTTGGGTCTCTATTACTGTGTTCTTTCACAGTTAGTTTTTGGACCACAACTCCTTCAATTTTGATGCTATCACAACTTATAAAAACCATTTTAAAGGTAAATAAAAGAGCTACAACTTTTTTCATACAATATATAGAGAATAACCTTTTATTTTTAAACGGTGAAGGGTCAAAGGCGTTCGAGAGAGACTGTGATTGCGCTGCCGCGCGCTCTTTAAACAATCATATCTCCGTCAATTTTGTGTGACAGAAAAAAAAAACAAATTTTTTGTCAGAAAAAGACCTACATTTTTTTTATCATAATACTTTTATTCGTATCTTTCATCATTTTTGAGATATTATGAAAAGAAGTTGGTTTTTGTAAAAATTCAATATTTTTTAATAAAAATATGTGTCTTAAAGCAGCCAATATTAAAGTTAATTCTAGTCGGAATACGATAAATTTTAATTTTGGTGGAAATGGCACTTATGAAACCCATTGATTTAAAAGAAAAACCCATAAGATGTTCCTCTTATTTGCATTACAGCTCACTCATTTTACGTGCAAAAGACTTTAAACATTGCTCATGTTAAAGCTTATTCAAGCACTACAAAACCCTATTTCATTAGAATGCATAAAATGTATCTGCTCGCCGCTAGATGGCATTGAATACATCGTTCAAATTTCAGGCCACATAAAAAACGGCTTTGATCTTTAATATCTAGCTTAATATTGCACTTAAAACACTTTATAAAAAACCGATTTGTTTTGTTTTTTACCTGCTTCAATTTTGTTTATCATAAAATTATCGTTAAAATGCTTATTTTTGGAGGTATTTGCAAAAAACCGATGAAAAACGTAAAAAAATCCGAATTTTCAATTGCCAATAACTTGAACAGTATTGGGTTTTTTTAAAAACTTTATAGAACATTTTTTTCTTAAAATTAGGCCTTCTATCAATATCCGAGGTTGTTTTTTTAAAAAATTATACCACCGAGAAGGGGTGGCAACCACCCCCAGGGTGAGTGCGGAGATCAGATCATTTTCACTTTTGAAGTTAAGAGTAAGATGAGCATAATTCCAAAATTTCAAGCAAATCGGTTCACAGTAAAAAATTCGGAGCAATAACGCTTCAATGACTGCACTAAATATGTTTTTTTTGCAACTTGCATTACCAGAAGTATAACTCGCGCGTTGCCGACCCTTCAAAAATCCAATAACTTCTATCTTGAAGAACCCCATAACCCCATTTCTCTAAGGACTACAGCTTAGAGAAAACTTTGGCAGGGAGCTCATTCCACAACCCAAGCGTTCGCGGGAGGAAGTTTCTCTGAAACCGCACTGTACGCGACCATTTCGGTTCCAAAGTGTGAGAATTAATTCCCTGCCGATGGCGAGCGGTGCGATGTTATTAAGTAGCCGTGGGCATCATTTCGAACAATTCCTCAGAACACATCCCATTGTACAAGCGGTAGAACACACACCGTATTACCGTATTTTGAGCATATTTTTTATTGTACGGACTTAGAAGCTTGTTTTGTTTTTTCAAGTTGATGACAAAGTATTCGATATTAATTTCAACTTGATGCCTTCACGCGTTTCTGAGAAAAAGTTTTCTTGACAGACAGACAGACAGGCGGACAACACAGTGATCCTATAAGGGTTCCTGTATTCCTTTTGAGGTACGGAACCCTCAATATAAAACAAGCAATAAAACAGTCTATTGTTATAGACACCTCTTTTCCTGACTTCCTATTTCGATATGATTGCACCGATCGAGTCACGGGAGGGAGCGAGGGTAATCTTATCCCTTAAGAGGTTGACCAGTGCAAAATGACACTTTTTTAAATGGAAAACACTCATAAATACTCGTAATCAGTATTTTAGGTTAAAAATTTAACCCTATATAGAAGAACATATATCTAATGGCTTGTACAACCAACAACGCGATAGCATTAATTTGCCTTGATAGAAAAAAAAATACCTATTTTCTATTTTTTTTGTTTTTTAACCGCTATTCGCTAACGTATAACATTTTAATGTGGTGGGTGGGTAAATACTAAAATTTCAAGTCAGGGTACCGGTCTTAACCTGCCCTTCAATGCGCTTAATCTGTTAGAATCAAGATAAATTTTAGATTCCCAAGAATCTAAATTGTGGTATTTACAGGCATATATAAACAATAATTAAGTTATTCTTATGGCATAGGCACAGTATGCACACGCATGCTAGCAAAAAAAGTCGTACTACTCGCGGTTTCACCCGCCCTAAATTAGGTTATGGGTGTAGGTTTCCAACGACAACTCCTCAATTATAGAAAAAATACCGACTTACACTTGACGTTTTCAAGTAGCCTATTTCCTGTCCCGGAACTCAAACTATCTCCATACTAAATTTTATTTTAATCGGCACAGTGGTTTAAGCGTAAACAGACTTACAGACAGAGATACAGCGTTACTTTCGCATTTATAATATTCAATAGATTTTGCCAGCGGCTCCGCCCGCCCTAAATTCGGTTATCGGTGTGGAACTCATTCATTATACTAAGCAAGGTGTTTCGGGATAAAAAGTAGCCTATGACCTACATTTCAGGACTTATATGTGCGCCAAGTTTCATCCGGATCTGTCCAGTGGTTAAAGCGTGATTGAGTAACAAACATACATATATTCTCATAATTATAATTAAAATACTATATTAATATTTTTTTCTAACTTCATATTTTGCATTTGTTAAGGTGGTGGAGTTGAACCCGTATGCAGCACTCTGTAACCAGATGCTCAGCCAAGTCATGAAGGGAGAGAACATCCAATTGTAACGATTTATCGGCGAAATGAGCGTTATTCACTTTAAATATGTAAATAATATATAAGAAACTAGCTTTAGCCAGCGGTTCTTCCTGCCCTAATTTTGTTTACCAGCATTCTTACGGCAACGCTTTGATTATACTAAAGAAGTTTGCTATAGCTGCGGTGTGTACAGAACTTGCATCGACGCAAATCGGTTTGTCGAGTTGTTTGTAACAAACATTGTGTCGCTAGTGTCGTGTAATGTCACAATATTTTAATATGGCGACTGTAGATCTAATTTTTTAAACGACTGAACGATTTATAGGCAATCGTCAAACTGACATCGTTGTATAGACATTCTCCACAGTAGCAACTCGACAATAATCCGTTGCGTCCAGTCAAAGTTTGTCTTGAGATTCTAAACTTAGCCATGAAGCTATAGTTAGTTCAATAACAATTCAGTTATAGTTATTCCCATGGGAACTTTTGTATTTCTGGGTTAAAAGTAGCCTATGTGCTTCTTCGTCTAGTCAAATGTTGGATGCTCCATTGCGACGTGATTTAGTTACAACCTTTAACATTTATGATATTAGAAGGACTAAATGTTCAAATTGTATATAAATAAGATAAATGTAGATATGTTTCCTAATTATAACAACACACACAAAATGTATATTATTTTCAATAGGTACCTACACATCTGATTCTGTAAGTTAATTGTTATATTGATACCAATGAGTGAATTTTTATTTCTACCTTAAACTACCTTAAATAACTTATATTATCTGTGCCTAAACTTCTACTAAAGTTCGTTTCAAACCGTTTCGTAGTTTCAGCGCGATTCGAACTGACAAATCATTGAAAACTTATTGTTGAATAATTAAGAGTATTTGACTTTATTACTTAAAAATAATGCTTCTAATAAAATGCAGATGGTTGTTGGTTTGGGAGAAAATACGCAAATTAATTTTTGTTTATACAATTTTCGTCATCTATTCCATTAGCGAAAAAATCCTAGGTCTGTGATCTATTCTAATATTATAACGAGAGAGGGGGAGGGAGCGTATTTTGTAAGTTTGTTTACATGTGGCGGATAATCACCTATTTTAAAAAAATCATTCAATATTTTCCGGATGGACGTAAGGTATATATTATATGTAGTAGCTGTTGCCCGCGGTTTTACCCGCCCTAAATTTGGTTATCGGTTTAGGATTTCAACAAAAACTCCTCAATTAATGAAAAAATCGCTCGCTTGACGTTATCAATTAGCCTGTGTTCCTTCTCGGGATTCAAACTATCTCCAAGGCAAATTTCATCTTAATTGGTACAGCGGCTTACGCGTAAAACGGTAACAGACAGACAGACGGTCAGACGGACGGGCGGACGGACATACGTTGTCCTGCCCGGTAAAGCAGCTCTACATAAAATATATTTTGAATTTAACATTCACATTTTTTCAATTTTGCGATTCCATAATTACTTCTAACAAATATATACGGGTGAGTCATAATTTTTGGATATTTCACTGTTTACTTTGACCTCTATGTCTAATTTTTTAATTCTTCATTTTCTTCTTAATCTTCTAGGGTGGAAGTATTGGCGGGAAGCCTTTCCTTAAATCCTTTTGGTTTTAAGCTAGCCCTTTCGATGCGTTTTTTACGTTCTATGTAGTCTCGTTTCCAAGCTACAAATATCACAATGATTGAAGTTGAAAAATATCATTAAAATCTTCTCTGCCGTTTAGGAGAAGATCAGTGACACACCGACTGCAGCAACACCTACCGGGTCCATTTGTAATTCCAAACCTTGCACGGACCCACTTGAACGTCAACAAAAAATATAATTAAAAATAGTTCCTGCTGTTCAGAAGATCAATGTACACTTTGTACAATTGTATTTCCAAACCGATCAGAGACCCACTCGAACGTACACAAAAAATATCATTCAAATTATTCCAGCTGTTAACGAGAAGTTCAGTGACACACCGACTGCAGCGCCACCTGCCGGGTCCATTTGTAAATTCAAACTATCCAGGAACCCATTGAAATATTTAGATAAAATTTCACTAAATCGTTCCAGCCGTTAGTAGGAGTTAGATGACAAAAACACGTACAGAATAATTTTACGTAGAAAAAAAAACGACTCACACTGGACGTTTTTAAGTACCTTTTGTCCTTTCCCGGGACTCAGACTATCTGCATGCAAAATTTCATCTTAATCCGTACAGTAGTTTAAGCGTAAAGGGGTAACAGACAGACAGAGTTACTTTCACATTTATAATATTAGAAGGATATAAGGGATAGGGACTATAACAAAAAACGTTCGCCGGCTCAGCTAGGAGTAGGAGAATAGTTAAAAAGGCTTAGACGTTTTTGAGCCGCTCGAACGGCTGAACTATTCTTACAGGCAATTAACTTCTATGTAGCTTACAGGCGTATGTATGCGATCAGCCTAACGTGTCGGCGACCAAAGTCAACAAGCAGCGTGACCTCTTTTCGTAAAAGCGGGTAGCGCACACAAGTTTCTATTGCAATGCCACAATTTATCTTATTCGAAAATCGAGTATAGTAGTAGCTTACATTATATATATACATAATTATATTCAAACTGTAATTCAGATCAGATTTTTGAAAATAAGTAATTATTTTTACCTTTTTAGTGCATGTTTTTGAAGCCGGTTGTTTTTTTTTTGTTAAAAAGTTTTTTATTCAAACTTCGCATTAATTCGACTTTTTTTTAATTATTAAGTTATATTTTATGGCGGTAAGCAATAACTGAAATGTATTATTTTTAATGTTTTTTTAACCTATTTACAAAAATGTATACTGCTAACCCTGAATATATTTCTGCCGTCCACAGTCTGTATATGTATTAGTTGTGAATGTTTTCAGGTTTTATATTTTTTGAGACATAATTGGTAACATTCAAACTAAGCGTGAATATCTCTACATCCACTTACCAAATTACAGGAGCTAAAAAAATATTTTCAATTGTCAAGTAGGTGTAGGTATCAGAAATAAAACAAGTTGTCTCTAATGGATTAGAAATTTATATTATTGAGTAGGTACAGTCGACATTCACTTTCGAGAAAATACAATATAAATAAAATCACACACAAAACCCTCCGATCTAGTTGTGTGGGCCAAAATTTGAATTGCAATTAACAATTAATTATTTTTTTTACTGAGACTGCAGCAATTTACCAATGATAAATTTTTGATTGCGTTAGCAAAAAATAAACAATTAATTTATTGTTGCAGTAGCAATTAACATAATTTGAATAATTGTAAATGCGATAGCCACAATTGATTGATTGTTAATTACAATTATTTTTTCCCAACACTGCCTACGAGCCATTTCACTCAAAATATAACATTTTAAAAATGACAAATACTATTAATATAAACTTGCTTACTTTACTATAAACTTTAATACGGAATCAAATATCGTAGATAAAAAAAACAATATTATGTGTAGCTTTAGTAGTTATTTCCACACACAACCATTTAAAATTGAATAATAAAATAATAATGAAACGAAAATATAAAAGTGCACTTTAAATATTTCATATACAAAAACTAGGCAGAAAAGTTTCACGAACACTCATGGTAATCCGTTAATGTTGTTGCCTAGGAGACATATACATTTAATACATTACGCATTTGGGGGAGGAGGGGATGTGACAAAGTCAGTTTACTCATACAAATGTTGGTAAAATAGCATGCTAAGGGATCTAATATTACGAAAAAGGCAGACGTATTGAAGGATGATTAATGCAAAGAATATAATACATTGCGTTTTTTGATTCATGCTACACCAGGCCTGGGGCCAAGCCGTGTCCCGGCCGGGCATGTACAAATAATCTCACCACAAGTAAGTATGAAAGTTTTATCCCGGGCCACGGGCCTCCCAGTCCGTGTGGCATATATCATCCTTAAATGGAAGGCCCCCTATTGAAATATTTTTGGCACATAATTTTTGATTATATTCACTTTAGTTCGAATATAGTTTTTATTTGGTAAGATTTGGTATCCTATATATGAAGCGAGGGTAACCAGAAAACAGGGAAACAGATGTATTGCACAATGCGTGTTTGGTCTGTGCCAAAGCGAGATATCTAGATATTCAGCTAACTACGTCTCATTATAAACACTTTGACGCTTAAAAAACTCTAATCAATAAAACTCAGTCGACCTTATTGATTGAAGCTAAAAATACATTAACTTATGTTTATATTTTTGATATCATACGTTAGATTCTTCGACGAATTTAAACAAAAAAATATTGCTAAATTGTACCATCTGAAACATTCGTAAAACACTTCTACTTAGCTGGCAGAAGGGTGAAGTTATCACAGAATTTGAGACAGTATAAATTATGAATTGTTAGTTCTAGACACATCTAAATTCAATTGTATACATTTCTGTGTAAAATCAGTGAATTTTAATACATAACTTACATGTAATTTAGCCTTCACGAAACCATATAAGGTCAGTCAATAACTTAAACACAGCGATGAACTGGACAGCAGATGGATGGGAACAGCAAGTTAATAAAAGATTAAATATTTAATGTACGTATATATTTTCATAGGGTTAGGCATGTCCAGGTTGTCAGTTAAGGGGTAAGGGTAACAATATTTTTGTTATACAGTTAAATTTGATTCGTCCGTCTCGTATTTCGGCCGGCCTACATAGGGGTGTTCCCATTTATTTGCTAAGAACAAACATTCTACAGCTGCAAGTCAATGAGTTGTAACCGAATTAAACCGGCGATGTACCGCTTGCGAAATTTTTAGTAATCATATTTTGTATCGCTATACCAGCGAGGAGCGAACTGACAAGGTTCTATACGAGTGCATTCATTCATTCATTCGATGCCGCTCAAACCTTTTTTTTAGAGATATCAAAATCTTTATCGAGTAAATCGAACTCCTTTCCATGAGTAGCTTTTATAATAGAGTTTTCCGCTCTCGGTACGTGGCCTCTTAATACCGCGTTACTTAAGTTCTTTCATGGTTGTATGTGGTGGAGTAATAATTTATTGCAGTGGACTTTATGGCCTTCAATTATTGTAAGTATTGCTCTCGTCAGCAGTTGATTCTCAACTGTGCCTATGAACATTGTAAAGCAGGTATGTCAAAACTAGCGGCCTCTATGCATCTGGCTGCGGCTCGCTCCAATTCTAGGAATAGCTCATATCTAATAGTCCTTTGAGAAACTGTTTAGTGTTCATGCATTAATTCCGTAAATGAAATAATTAAAATTCTTACAAGGAATTTAGTACTACGAGGGTGCAATGAGCTTTGGGGTCCGCTGATGGTCCGATCATTATCCCATTGGCCCAACAATGACTTTGACATGCCTGCTGCATAGTTTTGAACTGGACCAGAATTTTCATAAACATAATAATTTTATTTTGTACAGTGTGTAACAGAACTAGCTGTTATAACATGATTTTATCAAATATTTTGGGGCGGGTGTATAAATTTATAAACATAATTATATACCTAATTAATTAGATTAGAAAATAAACTGTTTGCTTAAAGCAAGTAGTTAATGTTAATGACAAAATTGTATTTAGTTACCCTATTTAATAACAGATCAACGTGCAATAAATTTAAATTCGTCATAAATGCGAATAATATTTTTTTACTATATTAACTATAAGTTATCTAGGTAAATATTTCACGAAAAATTAAATAAAAAGGTTAACATTAGGAAAAAATCTTTTGAGTGATAATTGTATATACATAAAATTGTAATAAATAACAAACTGCGAATAGCGAATGAAAAAATGTGAATACTTTATGTAATTAGAAATATAAGTATGTATTCTTAAAAATAGTGAACAGGTATATGTTAGCGAGACGACAAAGTCGTGAACGCACAAACACAGTAAGGTAACTCGAGATAAACGTATGACTATCATAATTATTCAATACACTTATATCATGGAAAAATATTTACAAATATATTTGGCACGGTGTTGGTGCAATATTCGAGAATTCGTAACAAAAATAATAATACAATCGTAAAATTGAACTCAGTCTTGAAATCCAAGTTAGAATATTGTAATAGTAATGTAAGAGTACGAAGGTTACCCAAAAAAGTCATATTATAGATAATAATATTTAAATAATCAAATGATAATACAAAAACAAAACTCAAGATAATCAAAACAATAGTTGATTGGCGGAAATTAAACTCGAAACAGAGCTGAAATGTAACTGATTATTAAGTAGGCCCCAAGAGTACATGCATCTCCTTAGTGAAGGAGGTTTTAGCCGTAGTCCCGCACTAACCTAGTGCGAATTAAAATCAAATCAATTACAAAAATCAGTACAGCTGAGCTTTATTACTACTATTACTAGAAATCATACTCAATACTGATCTTAGTAAACGTAACCATACTCAAAACTGAGCTTAATCTTAAGAGTTATTAACATTACCATTGCAATTATTCAGACGACATTCGAATATTGATTAATACAATATTTTAATAAAATATTATACTAAACCTATTTTAATTAGAAAGGAAAGTGTTTAGGCCTATAATTTATTGAGATTTAAAAATAATAGGAAGTATATGGCAGTTGCTAGGTGCTGCGGGTGGTGAGTCTCAAAAATATCAAGAAAGAATACCTTTATATTTTTTATTGTAAAGTGTTTTTTTTACAGGGATATGGACTAGTGTTTTTTTACAGGGATATGGACTATGGTGAATATTATATAGGAAAATCCTTTTAGGGTAATAAATATACAAGTTATTAAATTAATATAAGTCAGTATATTTAAAGTACAGTAAAAAAAAAAAAAAAGTATACTTAAAGTGGAGAGAGTATAATAAAAAAGGACATAAAAGTTGAAACTTGATAAGTTTAAGAAGTGGGGAGAGTAAATTAAAGATGCTATATACTTAAACCTAGACGAGTTAAAAGTATACTTAAAGTGACGAGAACATAATAAAAAGAGACATTATACTTACTTGAAACCTACTTGAAGTTTAGTATAAATAAAAGTATACTTTAAGTGAGGGTGTATAATAAAAGCAGGACACAGTATATCTGAAGTAAGGGGAATTATGTAAATCTTAACAATATCAAAGGATAAAACCAACTGCCATTTGAGGCATACGAAATTGAGTTAAAACTACAGTATGAAAATTGATATATTTTAAAATTAGCATTTTCTTCTAGCAACAAATCCACCTTTGGAAAGTAATACACGATAGTTTTCATGCTATATACAAGTGAGATCTTAGCATATTCGAATACAATATCAAATGTTTCAAAAACTTTAAATAAACCTGACCGAGTCAGTGTTAACTTATGTGAAACGACGTAAGCTAAATCTAGCCACACTACGTAGATCCGCGATCTAAAATAAACAGCAGAAATTACTATATTCTAGACGTATTAGTGATATCTAAGTTATTTGGTGTTCAAAATACTTTTAAGTGAGAAACGAGTTGGAATTTACATTAACATTGCTAATTATATTAAAGGAATACTGAGAAATATTTACTTAGCATATATTGATGTAACTTCCAAAGAGCGTTAGTCGCACTTTTTATATAAAATTGATATAATTAAAGGAAAATGCTATTAAACTATGTTTAAACTACGCGAAATTAGCCGGGGAGATATAAACACTGTTGCAAATTTTAATTAACGTATAGATAAATAAAATTAGGTAGGTATGTTGTGGTGTGCTCTTTGGAATACATATTACGTACTTTCTATAATATTTAAGACATTGAGATAACTTTGAGCCATTCAAGGATGTGGTCTGCGTAGCTTAGTAGAGTGGCTGACTTTTAATAAAGAGGTCTACGGTGGTTCAAATTTAGAGGTAGTCAAAGATTTTTCCTACAGAGAGGATATACCTACGAGCATGTATAGGTAATGTCGTAGTTCATTTTTAAATACTAAAAATTTAACGATTTAATGTACATTCGGGGTCTCTGGCATATCTTCCAGGAATTGGCGAGAATCATTACTAACGCGTGTAGCTGCAAGCAATTCTCGACTTAACCTGAGAAAGCACCGAAGACGCCGACTGGACCGTCCTTGCAGTATATATACTCTATGTGACGTCAGGGATTCGAAAAAAAACAACATACAATTTTCTAAACGACATACATGTAGAACACTACTACACGGCTAGAGTACGACCTTACCCTACACAGCAGATTTTGAACACGTCCCTAGTACTTAATGTCAACACTCGACATTTGTTAGATTTACTACACATACCTAATCATTTCACTGTTCTCACTTCGTTTTCAACTTTATTACTGGAAGACATAGATCATTTTATCTTGCATTCATACTAAAAATATGTGTTATTTAAATCAAATTGAATAAGTTTAATATAAAAATTAACAATTAATAACTATTACGTAATAAAACGTATAAGTTTTTAATATACCTACCGAACTGACGTATCAACTTTTGTATGATAGAAGAAAATATACTATAAAAAGATAGCAAAGCCGGCTTAAGAAATATGTAATAATTGAAATAGATTATTTGACAACAGTGTTTTAATATCAGAGGGGTGTCTTTGAGAGGTGCATTGGACGTAAAGCGCACGCAAACATATCAACATGCGTGTCGGACGAGCAGGTAAGGTGCGTGCGAGGAGCGCCATTCTGGCGCGCACTACATTGACTCCCTGTCCAGCTGTATTAAATAAATTAAAACATTAGCACAATTCCCTTACAAATATTTCAGGTTTGAAAGAATTTATAGTCTTTACTGATTTTGGCTAGCTAATTTTTCTGAAAAAATTTAAGGTGTGTAATATAATTTTACTTTAAAACACTCTTAGTTATTAAATAGAGAAGGAAAATCTTTTTGTGACGAACTAGAAGAGAAAAACTATATAAATTATTTCTATTTTAATAAAATACAGAAAACAAGTTGATAACTATTTTTGATAAAATAACTAAATTTAAACTTTTTTCACAGATTTACTACAATCTTTGAAATTTTTCAATTCTCTTTATATTGGTCAAAAATATTAAAACGCCAAATCGATATTGTAAGGGAAATGTGTTAGCTTTATTTTTATTTATGCTTAAGCTAATAATATAATTCAAATATCAATCAATTACGTACTATCTACACTATAAAATATACTCAAAATGTGAAGCCTGTAATTACTAAAACATAGCATCGGTAATATTAAATATTATTGAAATAACTTGACCTACATTATTCTATCAATAATATTTCAAGAAGAAAACTCTAAAAAATTAAAAACATCTATAATGTCATTTTTTTACAAATTGATTTAGAATTATATGCTTTCCTTTTTTTAAATTCACATTAATATTATTCTAATAAGTGTATTTACGATTTTATTAATGCTTTTAAATTTAATTATACGTATTATTTAAGTTAGTAAGGCTATTTTAGTATAGATTTATTAACAGCGATTCGCTGTGAAATTTATAAAAGATTAGAAGAACTCACTCGTGACTAGAAAGTCATCTAAGTAGTTTAAATTCTTAATTTCAGACGACTTTTATATAAATAAAATACATAAACATTTAGGCACTAATAATCAAGAGTTATAGTAGGTTTGTCAGTATTTATAAAAGAACTACACAAATAGAAATTTATTTTGACTTTTTACAATAAAATAGTATCTGGTGAAATGCCTAAGCTAAGTCAATGCTAGTGCAGTTAATCAACACCTTAAACTATTAAATATACAGTTGTTTGGAATGAGTACTTCTAATCCCCCAACAGTAGATAAAACGAATATACACATACACACATCAATAACAAACATACTATTTATCTTAAAAGCTCATACAATACATGATTAGATCATAAATCACAAAATGCAATCACCGCCGATACTGAAGTAATTATCTTAAATGCTTCATACAATAAATTAACAATAGAAAATTAAAACTTAATACGATAGCCTTTTTACAGCCGTGTTCTAAATTATAAAATGGTCACTTATGGTCAACAGAATCAAAACGAAAGAACCGAAGATACAATTTATTCCAAAAACTACCAAAATAACAATAATAAATGTAGGCTTATGAACTAAGTTTCAAGGTACTCAATATCATCAGAGCGCTACAACGAGATTCAAAATGATTATTAAACATTCTTATATATCAAATTTAAATTAGAAACACTTTGAACTGCCATTTCCTTAAAACCACTCGAAATATGAACAATTTGGATAGGTGCTCATCGTAGTTCCAACAGTGCTTCTTAGTAAACACTATACCGTTATGAAATATATTTTAGTAACAAATAATGATAATAACCAATTTTGTGATTGTGTAACTTACTAAACTTAAATGGTCATTAACATACCTCGACATAAAATTATGTATTATACTATTTACACTTAAAATTGATATGTGACAGATCTGTTGAAAATTAAATAAAATAAAATTTTCAACACCAATTTCAAATACATGAAGGATGTACAGTATCAAGAGCGAGCACAATTTTAACAAATGTATGCCGAAATTTGACGGTGTACAATACCAAACTACAAACATTTACTACGAAAGTGGCCCCAAGATCACGATATATTTAAAGATTGTCACACCAAAATTGTTGAGGCAAAGTAAAATGAATGTATACGCATAATTACCACAAATAAATAACTTTTCGTACTTGTAATCAAGACCTTTGGCCATCACACAAACAAAAAATACATTTAAATAAATGTATGACAAATTAATGTTGCCAACGTCATACATTAAAATTAGAGAGCATCACATTTAATAATAACCACAAATTAGCACATAGCAGATTCCAATCAGTATTGCTTCATTAAATTCGTTGAAGTTACGAATATTATTGCAAATAAATTAAACTTATTAGAAATTACATTTAATAAAAATATGCAAAGTCGAAGGAATGAGAAAGTTAGTCATGTTTTATTAGACGGGCAAAACAAATATACTAAATCTAAAATGGCTGACTATGACAAGTGATACATTAAAATTAAAATTTAGAAATAAATCGGCAAATGAGCAAAGGCTAAGCCTCGAAATTTAACACGAGTTTTACAAACAATAAAGTCACAGATCAGCTATATCAGACCTAATGGGTAGATAGAAATTCGTGAGCGAGACAAAGAGCGATTTGCTTCCTACGAGCGACAGAGACAGATGAGGGCCTCAGCGACAAAACGTCAGCAGACTTGATAAAGCCATTGCAATAATTCTGCAGGGTAGCTTCAAATGAGGTAAGGAAATTCAAATCTGAAACAAAAACATTAAAATAAAATAATTAATTCTTAAGAAGTTTTACTTAAACAGTTAAATAATATAATTGGTAAAAAAACCTCACCCGAAGCATTCAGACGTGTTGCACGTACTCCGGGTTTAAGAAGGAGAATCCCATGAACTCTGTCTGGTCGAGGTTCATCATGAACAGCTTGTCAGTCGGCGTCAACTCAGTTTTCTCCTGCGTGAACTGTTTGTCAAAGTTGGAAACGTCCTTGCGGTGTTTCTAAACGAAAATTAAGTATATCAATTAGAATAAATAGAAGAAGAAAAATCTTTTTTTAATCAATTTAAATGTCGATAAAAAAAAATTAAACAGGTTTTTTATCCACGACAGTTACGTGGGAACATTAAAAGTTACTCGAACTGGTCACTGATAATAAAATAAAGAAAAAAACCAATTACGAAATTTGAAAATGGAACTTTCTAAAAACTTATTACTTTTTAAGTTGTCGGAATCACAATTTTTATACTTTAAAAAACAAAAAAATATCATTACTATAATATTTGGTCTTATCTATTACAATCTAGAAAATATTAGGATGACCTAAGTAACATGCAAAGTCTTACTATCTTATAATGTTTTTAACCCTACCGGGTTATTGTACGGTTTGGAGGTAACTTATAAATTTTTCCTAGTCATAAATTTTATCTTATATTACAAATAGATGATTAGTTAACAATACTTACGATTTTAGGCTTGAATGGTGGCTGCACATCCCTGGCTTCAATCCTTGCCCAATCAATGCGTCTGAAGAAAGGATGCGTACGTACATCTTCCTCCCCTCTTGCCCCACAGCCCAGCCTTTTCTGGGGGTTTTTCATCAAAAATGACTTGCAAACATCTTTCGCCTCCTTGCTTAAAGTTTTTGGATAAGAAACGCTGTTATCCGTAATGGCTGCGAACAATTCCTCCTCATCTTCGCCATCGAATGGCGGTTGACCTACTAGCATCTCATAGAGTAATACACCATAGGCCCACCAATCAACAGATTTCCCGTAGGGCTGATATAGAATAATCTCGGGAGCTATATAATCTGGGGTTCCGCAGAAAGTCTTCGTAGTTTTGTCACCGGAGATACCTTCTTTACACATTCCAAAATCGGCAATCTTGATATGACCATCTTGGTCCAAAAGGACATTGTCTAATTTCAGATCTCGGTAAACGATACCTCTAGAATGTAAATAGAAAAGGCCGATAGCAATTTCTGACGCGTAGAATCTGAAAAAGAAATTCTAATTTATTATTAAAAAATAAAGTTGGACTTCTATCATATATATAGGGCCTAACAAATTGATTAAGCACAACACAACTAAATCAAACGACATTTTATACCTTAAATCTGCCGATATTCATACGAGATATACGAGACATTTTCATAAATCAGTCAAATAGTCTATAAAATTATATGCGAAAGGGGTTCGAAATTTCAAAAAAATACTATTATAATATACTAGTATATAGATGTAATTTTTTTTTAATATAAGGGTTATGTTGCATTATATTTGAGGTTTAGGACATTCATACGCATTAGATAATTTTATTCATTAGTTTGCAAAATGTGTCGTCTTTTGAAGCCAATAGAGTTTAAGAATTATGAAGGCAGGAATAGTACGACTGCTATTGTCATCTATTTTATTCGGCTTTTCAAGTTCATAGCGAGATTTGATTTTAAGATTATGTGTTCTGGTTGTCAAATTTACTGAACACGAATTTCAATATTGTGCCTGCAGAAACAAGTAAGAAGATTAATTTAGTGAGTTTTATTCGTGACACCAGTCAATAAATCTAGAGTTTGCTACCCTTTGACTTGGGCACAATAACTGACAAAGTTCGAAAGTCGTTCAAGGCGAAAAAACGTTTTACGAAGTGTAAATTTGCCTTTCAATACTCTCGTCCTCGCCCTTCGTTAGCAGCAGCGCCAACTCTATGGTGTCTATCTATCTAATCTATCTGGTGCTCGTGCCCCCAAATGTTAGTGTCTACGGCACTGAGCCTCCCTAAAATTTTATGGTTTTACTATAATTTCTGGAACTCGGCTCCCCTAATATCTTTTAAAGCAACGTTTTTTTTTTTTTTTAATACCAATAAGGTGGCAAACAAGCTAACGGTCCGCCTGATGGTAAGCGGTCACCGTAACCTGTGGAAGATTGTAACACTAGGGGTATCACTCGCGCGTTGCCGACCCTTCAAAAATCCAATAACTTCTTTCTTAAAGAACCGGGTGCTCACTTCACACTTCAAGCGTTCTGTTGGTGGATAGTGTACTGGGTTCTGTATGACAGTTTGTAGGACTTTGGTTGAATTAAGTAAAATACGAAAGCTGTAATGGCGTTCTGTAACTATTTAGCTGCTCAATTAGTAGCTAGTGAGACTACATCAAACCACAAGCACAACGGAGCGCCAGCTGGCACCGTTAACGTCATATTTTAAAATTTAAATAGAGTATTTGACTTATTCCGATATTGGACTACTCAGTATAGGAATTATAATATCGGACTTAACGTTCCGGAGTTACGATATTCCGAGATTCCGATATTCAAGTCCTAGACGCATCTAAATTTCTTTTTGTGAGAAATCCAAAACTAAACTATGATAATCTTACTCACACAGCGACTGGTTCCTTGAACTTCCCACACTGTTGTATTTGAAACATGAGATCTCCGCCGTTAACATACTCCATTACGAAGTACAATCGGTCCTGAAACGTTAAATATCAACACCTTTGATACTTTAACAACTAATTATTGTAAAATACCTGCCTAAAACAGTCTGCATACTATAATCATTACAAAACTAATTTCATTAGACATAAAATTGTTATTTTGTTTGGTTTCTTTGTACAAAATAAAGAATGGGATTAAATCAATGTCTGACCCATTTTTTTAATATCTCATAGTTATTTTAAAATTAGCCTTTGCTTATTAAAAGATTATCTACTTTTGGCATCTATAGTAATTAAAGGACTATAGTTTATATATAGATGTGCATATGTATTTAACAATACCCGTATAAATCCCAATACTGGAGATCATAACTGGAGATAGGCCTGTCAATTTATATAAGCAAACGTCAATGTGACATTTGTGACGTCAACAGTACAACCCTGTTAAAAATGTATAGTGTTCATGTTGGTGTCATGACATAAAAGTTTTAAACGACTTAGTATTTAGCAACACCAACATTCGTTTTAATATCCAAACAAGCCCTAGGTATTCAATAAGGCGTTATTAATTCCGACGACTAATAAGCCCAAAAGGATTAGTTCCTTAAACTGATAGACCTCAGATAAGTTGGTGGGTCTGTTAATAAAATTCTTACTGCAAAACAAGAAAACTATAAGGCTTAAAAAAATTATAGTTTAGTCTCATTAATCTATTTGATTGTGTATTTCAGCTTTATCATATTTCAAGCCCGAACCATTGTTTTATTGTTTTTTAGATTAGGTTTTTTTCTACAAAATAAAACAAGTAAATTAAATTCAAATTAAATAAACCACTCACCATGGTTTGAAAGCATGAGTGCAGTTGCACCAAGAAAGGCGGTTTGCTGCTGAGGGCCAGCACTCGTTTCTCGACCATGGTGCACTCCACGTCATCGTCTTGGATGATGATATCCTTCTTCAAGATCTTGATCGCGTAGAGCTCATCTGTCCCTCGTCGCTCTGCTAGCATCACCTGACACAAGTTTATTAGTGTAAGTTAGCTAAGTACCTAAAAGTATAGTAACTGAATTCCGACACACACATTAAGGCGTTTGTAGACGTCCATTTTAACACGGACGGACTGGCAGAAATCATAAAATGCAAATATTTGGCTATCCTTCATCCGACTCTTAGTGTAACGTACCTAACTAACACTGCCCGCGGTCCGTTAATACGTTCGTCCGGCATCCCGTTGAAAAACAGATGGCTCTTTTGTACCAAGATCTAAAACAGTTTTCCTGATTCAACTCAATATTTATTAAAATACTTTTAAAATTTTTACTTTAAAATAAAGATAAAACCATACCAACATGAATTATATTAGATTTTTGAATTGCAAACCTTTGGGCAGACTTCGGGTACGAGAACCGAAAGATTGAACAGAAAACAGTATCAAAAAGACTTACAAACCTTTCCAAACGATCCCTTCCCAAGCACCATAATGAAATTAAAATCTGATGCTCTGATGACGTCAGCGGCCGCCATATTGTGGGGGACCTCCCTGTCGGGTGGCGGAGGCACCCTACGGGCCCCTACACTTGTAGCCCGCATTTGGGTCTTGAGCTGGGCCAGATCTGCCCCTTCTTCTGGCACAGGAACATTGTAAAACTCCCCCTCTTCCTGAGTTAAAAGCTTAAACCACCCCTCAGCTGGAGATTTCATTAACTCCGAGATACCAAACGAAAGAGAACCCATGAAATCGTTTCGGGATGTACGGTCCCAGTCCCAAATCTGTAAAAAATATTTTATCTTGTTTTACTTAAAAAGCTTTGAAACTTTAAGAACGTATTTTAAACCGTTTTGTAAAGTATAAAACAAATCTTATAATCTGTAGTACAGTGTAAGTGAACTACCGAACAACATATATGTGTGGTCCAAGGGTAAAGAAGCGAGATAGCGCTGGATTCGCTCTTCTCTGTTGCACTTACGCACCGCGTACGTAGTAGTGGATGAGCCAATCGGGCGGTGATTGTGTTGACGCGAAATCGGAACTCTTGTATGAATGTATTTACTGGTTCTACTGTGGCAAAACCATCTTTTTTGAGTTGTTTTCTAATTACACAATATATACTTCGATATTAGTTATTAATATCACCTACATCATGTTGTTGCCTATGTTGTTATTTTATTTTAAATCTTATTAGTTACAAAATTAGTAGGTACTTGCAAAATTTTGGAATGCAGTGGTCTTTAAAACAAACGTATGCCTTGTGTTTCAGAAGTAGTCAGAACCAGACGTCCCAACATCTGGAACGGTCTGTGCTTAAGCCAGTGGTCTCGTGTCACAGAGGGCTAAATAATAAGAAATACAAACCTCGATGAGTAATCTTCTGTCCTTGTCCTCCGGCTTGAGGTCGAACGTAATTGTCTCGTTCCACACAGGGTTGAGCGTGCACCGGATGGTCTTCGTTTTTTTCTTCACGTTGTCCGCATCCGGTATCAGCTTCAGTTTCACGTACGGGTCAGATTGACCGTTAGGGTCCATTGGTATTAAGTTCCGACCTTGCTTAACTGTGCAAATATTAAGAATTGTTTAAAAAACGTACTATTGCATTGTAAGGCATTTTTACGGAGTAATTGATAAAGCGAGCGATCATGACGCTTGTAACAGTAAGTACACCGTAAAATAGACGAATATTTTAGACCGCAAAACTTGATTTTTTAAAGCGAAATATGACTAAACTAAATTATACTAGCTTATGCTGGCGTCTTCGTCCGCGTGGACTAAGAGGATGCATTTTACAAAATTCTTTCTTAGTGCTCGCCTACGTTATAACAGGAACCTCTGCTTCAAAATTTTAAGTTCCTAGACCCTGTAGTTTGAGCTGTGCGTTGCGATTAGTCAGTCAGACAATCAGTTTACTCAGTTGTATATATAGATAATAAGATCGCACTATAGCCTACTCAAACATTTGTTGAAATTTCAGTCGAATCGTCTAGTCAATATTTGCCGCACTTTTAAAGCCAAATTCATCTCCTACATTTGTGTTTCGTTCTTATCAACTTGATTCTCGAGAACCACGCTACCAAAAATGAAGTCCACGATCAAAAATTCAGCAATTCAGAAGCAAACGGTACGTACGTCCAAGACGTCAAGAATCAGATTCAGTTTTGTTACTGTTACCTTCTATAGTGAGCTTGTTTCCGTGGCAGGCGATGCTGAGCAGGATTCGACCTCGGCGCTCGGTATGGTCGCAGCCACAGAGGTTCGGCACCGATTCTTCGCACCGCTGGTGTACGTTCATGTCGCATGCTATCCCCAAACGTCAGATTAAGTTCACTTAACCCTTAAAAGCTCAAACTGTTTTTTACGACAGCATTATACTTGCATGTAAATAATATGGGAATGCTGATGGTGAACAAAATATAAATTTCGTTAGATTAATGATTTAAACTTTCGAACTCGACACATTTGAAATATATATATAACCAAGTCGAAATCGGTAAACAAACGGTTGAATTAAAAGATTTATTGTTTAACGGCTTTAAGGGACCGTAGAACTTAGTATTTATATTAATTTTAACTTAATACCTTCTCGAGTTCCAGAGAAAAAGGATTCTGACAGACAGACAAAGTGATCCTAATACGGTTTCTTTTGAGATACGAAACCCTAAAAAACAGTATTAGATACCCCGTAATTTATTTTTTTGAGTTATTACTAAAATGTAAGTGTTGAAGAAGTGAGTATACAAGGCAATACGGAGTATAATAAATTTCAATAAAAGCTTAAAATGTTCTATCTGTTTTACTTTCTGACTACTCTTTGTCTTATTACTGGCTACATTATCTTCTTTGGATAACCAACTTTTTAAGTTTGGTATGTGCTGGGTAAAGAAAAAACGTGACGAGTGTCATTTTCTCAATCCGTTTTTTGTTAAGCACATGGATCCATGCACATTTTTTATTTTAAGACATGTGCGCATAATAATATATATCATTATTTTATAGTAAACGTGATTGGATTATTAAGAGTAAGTGCAGTTTAATATAACGCGCGTTAAAAAACATGAGAATTCTTTTAGACCATTTGCCTTAATACGTTTAATTTGTGTAGCCGCTTCGACGTTAACCAGTCTTTATCGTGTCAGACTTAAATTGTACTATTAATTACTTTTTCGTTGGATATTTCTTTTACGTCGAGTCCTCTGGTCAATACTTGATCTCGCAATATAAACTGTCAATGGGTCTACTACGACTTGTAGTAATTAAGGACTTAAAAATGATTTTTGATTGTAAATTCAATGTCTTCTTTTTTATGGATGGTTCTAAACTCAGCAAACTATGTTTTATATCACTAAGGTGGAAATAAGCCAACGGTCCGCCCAATGGTAAGCGATTACTGCAGCCTATGGATGCTAGGAGTACTAAGGGCATCACTCGCGCGTTGCTAATTCTCTCAAAACCTAATAACTTCTTTCTTGAAGAATCCCATCTTGCAGTCCTTAGAGCAAACCTTGGCTTGGAGGTCAATCCACAACCTCAGCGTTCGCATGAGGAAGTTTCTCTGAAACCGCAATGTATGTGACCATTTAGTTTCTAAGTTGTGAGGATGAATTCCCTGCCGATGGCGAGCGGTACGATAGTAGAAAGTAACCGTAGGCATTATTTCTAACAATACTTCAGAACACGTCCCATTCTATAAGCGGTAGAATAAACAAAGAGCCGCAGACTCTTCTTAGACTTAAGAGTTCGAAATGGCTTTTGAGTTTGGGATCGTCGACGATTTTCTCAGCCCGTCGTGGAATCGAGTGATAAGGGCTAAGCTGGTATCCGGGTGCACCCACCCAGAGATGGCAGCGGTATTCCATATATGGGGCCGGACTTGTGTAGCAGCAACCCTTGCCTTGAGGTGAAGTATTACTCCGCTCTGTTGAGTACTTCAGGCTTGCTGCACCTTGTCTTCTAAATGATCAAGGAACTGAACATCACTGGGGATGTCAACATCAAGGATCCCAATGCTCTTGCAGATAGTAAGGGTTATGTTCTCAAGTTATGGGCCACAGTGAATGAGGTTTGCTTAGCGGTGAACGCGCAGATTTGTGTCTTCGTAGAGTTGAATCGGACCAAGTTTATCCGTCCCTAGTCAGAGACCTTGGACAAAGCCATCTCGATTTTAGACCATTTTACCAGGTCGTGTTTTTCAATGTATATTAGATGCTATGTGTTAACACGCTTCATAGAGGACCTTATAGAAGAGAGAGGCAACAGCGAATATTTAATTTACTTAACAATGAATATATTTATAACATGTAAATTAAAAAACGCGATTGGCTTTTAATGCAGGCGCAAAATTAAATTGGATTAATAAATTACACATTAAATAAGATTTATTGAAGCTTTTTCGTCCTAAAAACTTTGAAAAGTTAGTTGTTCAGAGTTCTGCAAAAGAACTTCCGGATTCTTGAGTACTTGCGCGAACTTTCTTCATAAATCCATTCCTACGCCGAGCCTGGACAAGGGTCAGACAAATTGTCCCCTCACTTAAAATTATTTCAACCGAAGGTCAACACTATAAATCGAGGAGGGTAGAGGCTTTAACGGTTGCTTTTAAATAAATTCCATACACAATTCTTTAGGTGGTTAGTATAATCCAATAAAATATTATAAAAAAAAATTGATGATTTTTTTTTATTATTTAAGGTGTTTAAATATTAAATCACTCATAAGGTATACCTTCTCAAAGCTGTATATTTAAAGCCTTAATTTAAACTAAAAAAATATTTTTAGAATACGTTTAGAATTGGGGCATCGACCAGTTCTCGTCGACTGAGTCGTTTGAAATAATCATTTATATTGTATACGTACTGCGAGAGACAGACAACCGCACAATTTATCTCTTGTTCACCATCCATTGCTATTCCATTAATGGATAAGGACTTGCAATCGTGTGGAAAACAGTAATGGATGAGTAGAAGTAGTATTTAGTTAAGTATTAACGATAATAAATTAATGAAAATGTTAGCATGCTGCATGTGCACAATTCGCACTCCTGCAAATATACAGTCGTCGTCACTCCAAATTGAACACTTTTGTATATCCCAAAAAAAACAAAGTAAACACCCAAAACTTTTTTTGATGGAAACCAATTTTACTATCGTGAATGATAAAAACCAATAATTTTGCATTAAGTAATTTAAATTGTAGTTTTTATAGTTACGATTCTATATTTGCTGGACTGCGAACTAGGAATACAAATAAAGCTACGTTACCACTGAGCCAACTACCATTCACTACTAAATAAAATATTTAACCTAAAGAGGCTGCAGCAAAATATACAGTTAAAACAAAGAGAAAATTAAAAAAAAATACTTTTGATGTAATTAACTCAAAATGGAAGATAAAGCTCTGTTGTTTTGTTAAATACGATTTGTTTCTTTGATGCCTTTCGTGGGCCGTATTCAATAATAATGTGGCATTAAGTAGAAGCGGAGTTCAATAGCCGCTTCCTTAAGCTCATGCAAAATAGATATTTTAGGGTATTTTCTTCTATATCTTTAAAGAACACATTGGGAATATTTTACTACACCATTTCCTAATATTTTGCGACTAAATGGAATTACCTGCAACACTCAGTTCGTTAATAAGGTAAGTATACTTGGGGAACTAATTTCGTTCCAAAATTGCTACAGGCACTAATTTCGTTGGTCAATACCTCCGCATTTGAATCCTTGATGTGCGAGACCATGCAGCAAGGTGCCGCAATGGTCGCAAAAGGTCGGGGCTAGGAAAGTCCACGTATTCCATTTATGGGGAGCGTTGGCCGCCTTTATAACATATAACATAACTATAATAAAGCTTAGTGAAATAGACAACGAAGAGGATAAACATTAACAAGTGACAGATGAAGACTTAGGGCGCATTAACGTAGAAACCAGGGAACCGGCACTGGTCGACGGACGTTGAGACGGTCTATGACGGTATGGAAAATCTACCGTGTCGGTGCCGATAACTAGGGCTATACTAAATACGAACGACTTGCACCGGTTGCCAGAGTCATAAGTGAATGCGCCCTTACATAAGTGAATGCGCCCTTACATAAGTGAATGCGCCCTTACATAAGTGAATGCGCCCTTACATACGAAACTAACAAAAGAAGACACATAAATATAAAGCATTAGCGGAATGATAAGCACCTCCACCAAAATCTGTAAAAAAGAACGAGCTAGAAAGATAAAGCATAGAGAAGCGTTAGAACTCGAAGCGTTAATCCGGATCCGTGTCCAAGCGTTGTCCAGGTACCTTGACATTTGAGACCCTGATGGAGGAGTCCGTAGAGGAGGGACCCGCAGTGGTCGCAGAAGGTCGGCGAGGCGTACGTGTGGGCTTTGAAGTTGTGTTTGGTGCGAGTGTCCTGTTGGTTGGTAAAGTACATGGATGACATTATAATGGATTTCAGTTAGAAGGCGCGGGCGCTGAAAAGTTGTGTAAAATATAATCTATGAAATGATTAATTGTTTTGCAAGTAGGCCTGTATTAGGCGCTTGTAAGTATATTTTTCATGTCATAATTTTTCTTTTAGTTCACGAGTGTGTTACCGACCTGTATGCCGAAATAGCGGTGCGTTATTCATAATTCAGTTAAGTAAGTGACATGAATCTAAAAGACCGTGAAAACCTGATAACTCTCTAATTTTATACCTAAAAATAATGTAAATTTTGTTACGATAACTGTTTGTTGAGCACGCCTTAATGTATTTAAATGAAATTTAGCTAACAGGCATTTCATGGGATGAATTGACATATACATAGTATACTTTTATTCTGATCGAGAGTTCCCACGGGATTATTTTTTTTCCGTGGAGAAATTACAGGGAATAAATATTTTATTTATTATCATACCCATGTTTAAAAACACTTCGTTTACATATTGTTTTCATAACCTTATAAGAATATGTTATGTTTCGTTTTTTATTGATTTGCACTCGTCGCTGAATTCAATTGTTTAATTATTTGCAAGTTGATTGAATTTGATTAAATCAATCAGAAATATTCTTTGTTTTTTAATTTTAGTACAAGTTAAAGATTTATTTATTTTCAAATTTAAATTTTATTTTATTGACTGAAAATAGGTTTTTTATTATTCACTGGGTATATTGAAGTGTAGTGTCATGAATTAATTTGTGTAGAAAACCTGCGCTAAAAGATGTAACAACTGGTTGTTGTCTATTGATGTGGATTGTAGACCTTCGCTTATAAAACTAAAAGAGTTAGGTCAAGGATGGATGGATGTACCAAAGCTTGCCAGCTAAGCTCTTATTTTTTAATTTTACTGAGTCGCTAAACATTTGTATGGTCTGACGTTATCGTGGAAATCATGACACCATTTTTGTGTATCAGCTCACACTGTCTCAATTGCTCGCTTGAATCTCGTCAGTTGAAAGATGTCAGAATCGATAGTAAAAGCTAATAATGAACTATCTCTTTCACTCCTACTAATACCGTACACTCATTATCTTGTTTAAGGCTTGGTTCGCTTATGATACACCGTTTGTTGAGGGCTACCGTGCTTTAACTACAACTATGTTTGCAGGTTTTTATCGCAACTAATGCCCAAGTACATTTAAAAAAGTAATTTCTACACCGCTTTTTATTTTGTTTGTTAAAACTAATTCCGGCTGTGATAAATTCGGTTATATCGGCGTGGGAATCCTACGGCGTATCCTTGATTATTGTTAAGAAGTTTGTAATAGCTGTCGGTATAGTTCGGTAACATGAAATTCTGTTATAAGTCATGCGGAAACTTAAATTTTTCGGGCTATAAAAAATTTAAGCCTATGTCCTTCTCCATCTCTTCAACTGTTCCTGTTCCTAAATTGCTCCATTGCGACGGAAAGGTAGGACAAACGAACGAACTTACTATCGCATTTATTTGATATTAAGTATGGATATTTCTAAATAATCATATTCATATTCACTTTTCACTCAATCTTACCCTGAAAGCAGTGAGTGAGTAATCACATAAGTAATAGTTGATAGAGTGCTTAATAGACACATTACTGTTTTATGTACATCTAACCTAACTCAATCTATCAACTAATATTGACAAGTCGCACGCGAGAGGCTACTAAAATTTTAAGGCTATGGCATACCCTAGTAAAAGCGTGCCGTTTCGACCAGTGCATAAATACATTGTGTAGAATACAGTTCCACGGCCGATAGGCGCTAGCACGTGATTGCACGATGTAAATCTCGATTTCAAATATTTATTTAGAACTATGAAATAAAAATCAAGAAAATATCACTCTTAGTTTTCCATACAACTTGAATTAAAGCTGAAAAGGAGAGTGTCAGAATTAATTTATTTTCTAAATGTTTTAATAGCCAAATTTTTAACTGTTTATAGTTTTACCTACAAAATATCGGGATTCTCAATTAAATTTTTATCCCCTCTCATGCATTTCAGGAATGTTTTTTACCGTTTTTGAAAATAATTATTTTTCCAGACATGTAAAATCTCCCTAATGAATGAATGAATGAATGAATCCATTCAGTATATTTGTCTTTACAAGATCTAGTCTTTTAACGAGTTAGGGTAACGAGTACAGTAAATTATTTTCTCCTTTTATTAATTTTTCTTTTATTTAGAAATTTATTCCATGAATTTGTTTTCATTAAACATCGAAATTCTTTGCAATTGTTTTTTTCTGCGATTTTTTAAAGGTTAATGTAGCTAACATAGTAACGGTGTAAGATCTGCCCTTTGATGATACTAGGGTATCCGTTAGCGTAGGCGATTATAATGTAGCTACTTGTAAAAGTAAAGTTGGATGATTTCAAAACACGGCGTGGGAGTTTAATGTTTTTTGTTTGAAAAGTAAATTTTACTCTTTCCGCAGGAAATTAATTAATCATGTAAGAATTCTCTTTTTTGAATTGTTTCAAAGCTGCAAAAAAATTGGACAGACAATAAGGTCCATCGTGTGCATCTTAAGGCTGTTAAGAACAACGACCTAACCTAATGATCGCCACCACACCAGGTCTTCCGCCTTTAATGGATAAGCAATCCACTTTCGGCTTTTTCAGGTCATCGGTCCACCTGGCTGGAGGGCGACCCACGCTGCGCTTATCTACCCATGGTGTCCCACTAACCTAACCATCAGTTCTGTGACAATCACGAACTGCCCTTGGCCACTTCAGCTTGCTTATTCTGTGGGCTATCGTAGACTTTTGTTCTTCGTCGGGTCTCTTCATTTCTGATCATATTTCTCAAAGAAACTTTGAGCATAGCCTTTTCCACAGCCCACTGAGCGACTTTCAGCTTGTGGATCAGGCCAGTTGTCAGTTGGGTTTTGCCTTCAGGTCCTGTACTTGTATGTTCATTGTAGCTGCGTCATACAGCCAGCTCTGCACCTCCATATATCGCCAATCTTGCCAATCAACTTGGCATCGCTGTAAGGATTCCAGAAAAGCCCAGATTTTGACGGAATTTTGCCTCTCTAGTAAAATTCTTAGCGGCTACCAATTAACATCGATTTTATAAGTCCAGCCTTTTAAATATTGATACGCTAATTAACAGTGAAAGGCAAAGTAATGAAAATTACTGGGTGTACTGTAGAATGTAATTAATTCAATATGGCGGGCGGAGTCAGCCATTACAAGCTCGCCATTTTCGATACCAGCCTTACGTAAATTGATTCGTTTCTTAATACCGAATATTTAACTTCAAATTGAAACTCCTTTGTTATATAACGAGAAAATTAATGAAAGTCGAATCTGTATAAAGTTTCCAATTATTGTTTGGTATATGCTTGGTATTGGTATTATAGACGATAATATGTTTCGTATTTTCATTTGTAATGGAGTTTTTCATTTGTTATAAAAGTACTTATTTAAACGCAAAAAAAGTTTGATTTATTGGACTACACAAAGTAAGATAATTCGTTTTTTTTATATGGTAAACAGAAACAAATGCAAACTGTAGAGACTTAAGCATTGATAATTAGTATAAAATTGTTGTCGTAGATCTTAAAACTCTTATAATAAATATCAAAGCTTTGCCATTTTTGACAGTTACTGTACACCAAGTTCAATATGAAGTCATCGAAGAATTGCAGAAGTTGATTTACTTACATGATTTAAGACTATAAGGATGTAGAAGTAGCGAGCAGTGGTACTAGTAGCACCTCATTTTTAGGGTTCCGTGTTATGGAAAGGGTTTCAGTGTCTGTCCGTATTTCGCATCTGTTTTCAGCAACTTGAAACGTTATCGACATTGATACAGGATATTAGTAAGTTTCTGACCCGCTTTCGAATACTTGCTTTTGACTTTCAAATAGATGCAGAGGCTTAGTATAGTTATTATCTTAATATTTTATTGAAAAATTGCCTGCTTATATATATATATATATGGCACGTTACCGGGTGCCTACAGTCATCGGGAATTTTAAAAGTAGATATTTATTATAAGAGTCTTAATAGTATCCATAATAATTTAAGACGACACCAATCCCTCATAAACGGTAAAGAAAATCCAAGAGCCGCAGGAAAAAATAGTTAAGCAAAAGTTGAGTGATGTGAAACTCACGTCTGAATCGGCACCCTTGTCGGCTCCTGGACAAGTGAACGTGACGTACTCGTGGCATCTTTTGTGCACCACGAAACTGCATACTGGAAAAGAGATACATTTTTATACATAAATAAATATTCCTGGACATAAAGTAAGCAAAGCTACTAAGTACTATAGCTTGTGCTATGGATACAAAGATTTATACACTTTTGTATTTACATATTATACATAGAAAACACCCAGTCTGAAGACAAACACAAATGTTGATCACATAAATGTTTTATTTCTCAAACCCGCACCCCTCGAATCCGCATGAAGGACTTACCAATAATTATATTTTATTTGAAATCAAATTTCAGCATAACAATCGGTTCATCGGAAAGATCAAGAAAACTCCTTTATCTTTAATGCAACCATTTTCACCATGTTTGTCATCTGAACTATTAAATTGAGTGTAATTCAGGACGCCAATAGTTTAGGTACCGTAATCCTAGTTTACTAGTAATAATGGGAAAATCAAAGGTCACAGCCGTAGGAAGCAGACTGCTCAAAAGCAGCCGTTTTGGAGACATTATAATAATATGGTGAGGTTTACGATTACAACAGACAACAGTGAACGTCTTCCGGCTGCGACGACCGTTGATGAGAAACTCTTGTGACATATTACAGGTCTCTTACTAACAACAAAAAAGTTTTGATTGCGTTGTTTTTATCTATACTTAAGAATGTAGGCCAATGTGCTCAAAACAATACCTAAATTTCCGTCCATGCTCAATGTCGCTTGTTAACATCAATTGGACTCGACGTTTTAGAATTCCACATGGCGTGTTACGGCAATAAAGTCGCGGATCCACTGCTGCGCACGCCAACGCTACGCACGCGTAGTACCTACGCATTGCTTTGTATGAAAATGTGGGCGGAATCATCTACTCATGGACGCTGTACACTCAGACAGCCAGCTTTGGTGGTGAAAGCCTTTGTCATGATCCACACCTAAAGTATCTCTTGACCGCACAATGTCATACTATCGTCAGCTCACTATGCTGAGCAAGGAACGGGACACGCAACAAAATCCTTTACAAACTGACAGGCACATCTTAGGAGCTAGTGCAGATGTATTGACTAAAACGTGCTTGCACCAAAAAGGTTGACATCCAACTACGTAAAATTATGCGCTGTATATGGCTAAGAGTGAGTTTCTGAGCCGCATTGCTCCACCAACACCTAAAAAAACAACAAGCCATATTCAATGTAGCCAACAAAATTATAAAAAATCCAGTCCTACCAGGTTACTAAGAATTTGTGAAAGTCCAACACAAAAATCCTATGAACCTTTGGCTTTGGGAATGATGTCAGTCAAACAGATAACTGGGCACACGCTCACGGGAGAGCCGCTATGATTAAATGGCACCTACACACGTGTGTCTGCGCAACGCCTATGCAGTCCATCCATAATACTATCCATGATTGCCCAATTTAGGTCAGTATTCCTGGAAATTTCTAAATCTACTCTTTCCTGATGAAGACGCAGCCCAATTGGTCAAGGATGAAGATATAAAGATAAAGGTAGAAAGATATTCCACATTTATTGGTGATTCTGTTTAGATGGATTTATCCTTGCCATAATAAAATTTTAAATAAAATAAACGGCTATGGCTCATACGCATGCGCGGCTTAATGACGTTACCAATACAAATGGACCTACGCAGCTGACGTGCGTAGCCTCTGCGTGCAGACACAAAACAAATACAGAAGTCTCACTGCCGTATAAAACGCGTAAATATCTGAAGCGTTACGTACGAACCATTGAAGTTATGCAAAACAAGCCAATTTGTCCCCTATGCGCATAAGGTAACCGCTAAAATACACTGAACCGCTCAGGTCAGTGACATCACGGGGCAGACGCGTAGGGTTGCGACAGAACACGAGCTGACGACGATAGCACGCACGCGCCACGCACTGAATTTGGGTGTTGTAATTTATACTTTAACTTCGCAGAGCGCAACGCTTGGTGCAGATCTTAAGCGGCAGTGGATTAGCAGTATCTAAATTATTCTTACCTTGACACTGAAACCCTTGCTTGCCGAAGCCCCTGGAACAAACAAAAAAAAATTTTACTTTTGCCGAAAATTAAACATCTTAACTAAAGTTTCTGATATTGATGTTAGAACCTACAATTCTTGCTAAAACATTTATGGAGGCTAATTAGGTGACAAATTTATTTAAATTCGAGCATTGCGCACGCGCAGCTCGAAAGAATTCATTCAATTCATTATTTCTGTGGGAACTCTCGATATAGGCAAAAAATATGCTATTTTTTTATGCAAGATACGGTCTATCTGTGCGACAAATTTTATCAAAATCAGTTTGGTTCTAAATACTCGCGTAAATGTCTCACTTTCGTTATGCCTAATTCTGTTTTCATATCTAATGCTGTAACCTTGAGTTTACATTTTAAGCAATATACAAAGAGAAAACTGAGAAAAGAGCTGCTCTTTTGCTCTTTGGATGGGCTTTATAAATACTACCATTGAAAATTGTCCTGGACAAAATCGGTTTATAAGTTGTTTAGAAATCAGCAATAATTCCCATTCCACGGAACCCTTACTTAATGTGTCTTATTCAATTTAATTTATTTATTTCTGACAACTTAGTCCATATTAATGTTAGTAACACAAAAAACTTAAAAAGATGTTAGTAGTTAATTCAGATAAATAGCAAAACTTAAATTAAATATAAAAAAATAGATAATGTTCAAAAATTTTAAAAATTAGATATTTATTTTAAATTATAAATAAATAATCAAAAATTACAATGCAAAAAATTAAAAAAAAGATTAAATTTAACTATAATATGTGGAGCTGCCTTCCACAATATCGGACAATCTATTTTGCCAGCTAGCACTCTCAGTATATTGTTCGTGCTGCCCTTACGGCTTAGCATTGACGCGGCTCGTTTTCTTAAGATGGCATGGAAACCATCAGTGTGTGATTTCGCAAATATGCCTGATGCGCTGCAGTGCCGCGGCAGTCCCAACAGCAACCTGAACGAGTTATTATACTGAACGCGTAGGGCGTTGATTGTTGTCTGCGTATAGTTGACGCACAGACTACACGTATAAAAAGACTGGCAAAAGACTTAAAAAATAGAACTTTTACTGCCTCTATGGAACGCGCGAATCTGCGAACCCGCATGTTGCTTCGAACAGCCAACGCCCGCCGCTCTCTTTCTATATCCTCATCGTCTGTGAGGCTCTCCGAAACCCAGTGGCCCAAGTAATTGAAACGAGAAACTCTGTTCAAAGCGACTCCGTCTAAGTAGATATGTAGAACAGTTGAAAGTTTTTGACCACGCGCTTGGAACACTAGTAGTTCGCTTTTTGTCACATTATACTTAAACGGATGGGCCCCAATGTATAGTTCACACCTCTTGAGGAGCTTTCTTATAGCACTTTTCGAGGGACCCAATAGCACTATATCGTCAGCGTTACTAATGTTATTTATAAAATTACCATCTACGTACGTATAGAGCAGCCAACATCGGTGTTACTGAATTCCTCAATAAGCCCATTAATGTATAAGTTAAAAAGCCGTGGCGAGGTCAGTCCTCCTTGCCTAACTCCACAAGTCATCACATACGAATCTGACATTGCTCCCGCCCAACTTACAACGTTAATTTGGTTGCAGTACCAATAATCAAATATGCTAATAATTTCATCGGGTATGCTTGTTTCGACCTTCATTTCGTGCCAGAGCTTTTTATAAGGCACCATATTAAAAGCTTTTGACAGGTCCAGAAAACAGGCGTAGACTGGGGTTTTTCTGTCTGTATAGTACCGGACCGCAGAGTATGCTTGAGACACAGTACTCCAGTTGGCCCTAACCTAAAGCCGAACTGAGCATCGTTTAGTTTAACATGGTCGCTAAGTATACGGTCAAGCAAACCGTCCAGTACCTTCGCCACAGTCGTTGCTAATGAGATGCGCCTACAATTGCATTTATCCGTTTTATTTTTGATTATTGGTACAACTACCGTTTTCATACATTCAGCTGGCAGGTATGAATGCCTCACCGACATTTTATAGAACATAGCTAGTATCCCAGGCAAGTTATGACACGCTCTTGGCCGGTTTTCTCTTTGTATACTGCTTAAAATGTACAACATTAAGAATAATTAGGCATAAGTGAGACATTTACGCGAATATCTGGAACCAAACTGATTTTGATTAAATTTGTCGCATAGATAGACCGTATCTTGGATGATTAAATAGCATATTTTTTGTCTAGATCGAGAGTTCCCACAGAAATAAAGAATTGAATTAATTTTTTTCAGGTACGGATTGCATTGCGTATTTAAATAAATTTGTCACCTAATTAGGTTTTATAACAGTTTTAGCGAGAGGGTCAAGTCAATTTGATACCCACAGTATCGTCAGTTCTTCATTACTAAATGGAATACTGAAGTAAGTATCGTACATTATCATGTTTGTTCGTAATAAATAACATTTACTTGGGGAAGCTTACAAGGTTCCAGGGTAATGAATATTAAGCGCCCCGGGGAACAGCGGCGATGTAGGTACATAGTAAGATGTTGTTCTTATGTGCCCGCTCCACTCTTCGCGTGTTTAACTTTACATTTGTGTTTATTTTGTGTGTTTATTGGGTGACATAATGGTCTATGTGCATTTTGGCAGAAAAAAGGTTGTAATATCGGATGTTAAAACAATAATTTTATTCAATTTTATGTTTTCTTATTGTATTTAAAGCTAAGACATAAAGAACTGAACAGCGCATTTCCTGACCAGATGTGATAAAAAATGTTCGCAAAAGTGTGACTAATATGAAGCGAAACCGAGGTTTATTGTTTTTTTTAACTTGTTTTAATTAAAAAAGTTCGTTTCAGCCGGAAGACGTCTACTTGTCTCTTTCTTAAAGGATAGTCAATTTCATGAGGCTATTGCGCAGTCTGTCCATTCAAGAATTCGAAGCCTATCAAGTCCAAAACATGTTTTTCATGTCGGCACGGCAACAACTTTGACCTAATGAATAAAATGAAAACAAATCTACTGCAAGACCATAATAATACCAAAGACGAATCTTGTGACGTAAAAAATAAGAAATCATGCTTCGCCTATGCCCGTTGTTGTTGAGAATTTAAAGAACGTTCCAGATAAAGCATGGCTGAAGAAGCAAGATAAACTATCGACAAATAATCATATATTGGGATGAATTCTTAAAACCAACGTCACTCGATACATGACGGACTCTATATCTATATGTCTATATGACGGAGTTATGCCCGAACATACATTAAAAAAAATACAAACATCCTAATTGAGAACCTCCTCTTATTTTGAAGTTTGTGTTTTCATACTGATCAACTATTTCTCGATCGCCGTAGGGCCTTTCGGATTTCAAGAGTTAGTTAACTTAACTATTGCCAAATGTGATTGTTTTTGAGACTTTTATGAATTAAATTAATTACTTACGTGCGCGGTTATGATATATAATATGTATACTTGAAATCGATTACCATTAGAGTTATAAAATCGCCCAGCTAGTTAGGTAAGGGTATTTTACTTGTATGTGACGTTTGTATATTCCTGAAAATAAATTTGACATATACAACACCACGTAAACCGCTTTTATATGTAGATATAATTCGGCCAAAGATATGACCTGTAAGTATGATTTATTTATTCTCCTTAGGTTTATTTTGCTTTCATTGATTTTATAAAAGTCTATGTGCTAATTGAGCTATTATGTTTATACTAGAGGATAAGCTATGCACAAACATCATGTCACAGATACTGGTGAGATACAACGTCATTCACGTGCTATACGCGAGAACGCCTGTTTCGGTCGGTAACTTAGTTCACTGCAGAACGGCTGTAGTTGCATATCATATACTGCATTTGAGACGGCAGCGACAAGTGCGGTGATTTTTCTAGTACATAGTAAGTATTACAGGACAGCTTAATGATAGTACCGAGCTTTGCTTGTTTTTTTAACAACGCCATCTATTGTCAAGTAGCTTTAGTGTTGCTTAACAACGCCATCTACTATCGAGTAGCTTTAGTGTTGCTGTGTCGGGAAAAATTATAGTATTACTACTCGCTAATAGATGTCAGGAAGAGTCATATTTTTCAGTTTATCATTAAACGACACGGATAAAACGACATTTTTTAAATATGAAACCTAGCTAGATCGATTTATCGCCCCCGAAACCCCAGCACAAGAAATTTCATGAAAATGGCTGGAGCCGTTTCCGAGCTTCAGATTATATATTTATGTATATATGTTACAGTTAAAACCAGTTTTTAGATAGAACGCGTTTTTCCTAGTTAGAACTAGTTTTTACTAAATGCATTTGTTAAAACTAGAATTAACTAATGCTCAAAATTTAATATCAGTTAAAACTAGTTCTTACTAGACAAAACGCGTTTTTCCGAATTATGAATGTTATATTCCTAACACGCGAGTAGCTGCCGGCGTCACAAAACGACCGTAGTTTAATAGGTCTTGCAGAGTAGCCAAAATTCTTAAGCAAACTGCATATGAGGCTTGGACCACGGCTAGTTATAACAAGGATCTGAATATTTCTGAGACAAAACGCAAATTAAATGCTGCCTCGAGGTTCAGCAAGAAAGCAACTGTCAGAGCAAAATTCCAATTTATCGGTAAAATATGTGGCAGTGTCCCAAAGCTGTCGAAGGGAACTTTTGCCGGTCGTCGTTACCATTACTGTATATTTTATTTTCAGATAATACTAGTTGTCCACACTGTAGTCCTTAGAGAAAAACTTGGCAGGGTTCTCATTCCACAACCCAAGCGTTCGCGATAGGAAGTTTCTCTGAAACCGCACTGTGCGGGACCATTTAGGTTCTAAAGTGTGAGAATGAATTCCCTGCTGATGGCGAGCGGTGTGATGGTGGAAAGTAGCCGTGGGCATCATTTCGAACAATTCCTCAGAACACAACCCATTGTACAAGCGGTAGAACACACACAGGGAGTCAAAGTCTCTCCTCAGACTTAAGCGCTCGATACCGCAAGTGAGTTTGGAATCGTCGACAATTCTCACAGCCAAAAATCAAAAGGGCCAAGCTTGTATCCGGGTGCACCCGCCCAGAGATGGCAGCAGTACTCCATATGGGGTCACACTTGCGACTTGTAAAGCAGCAACGTCTGCCCCGACGTGGAGTACAGCCTCGCTCTGTTGAGTACGCCTAGTTTTTAGCTTTAGCCAGCTCCACCTTTTCTTGCAAACTATCTCGGAACTGAACATCGCTAGAGATGTCAACTCCAAGGATCCCAATGCTCTTGGAGATGGAGAGGGGAGTGTTCTGGAATTGTGAGATTACAGTGAATGGGATTTTCTTAGCGGTGAACGCGCAGACTTGTGTCTTTCTAGGGTTGAATCGGACCAAGTTTAGCATTCTAGTTTTAACAAAGGCATTTAGTAAAAACTAGTTCTAACTAGGGAAAACGCGTTCTAACGAAAAACGGGTTTTAACCATTAGCGAAAAAATACTAGGTCTGTGGTTTTACCTGTAACATATATACATATATACAAAAATTGCTCGTTTAAAAGTATTAGATAATTATAAGATACATGTAGGTACTAGGAGCGCATAAGCAACTAACATGTTATGCTGTTACATCAGTCAGTAATAAATTAAGGAACCAGAAGCCATAGGCTCTCGTCGGCTGCGGAGTTAATAATGTGCCAGAAGCCGTGCTGCATGCTGCACGTGCTTCACCACTTCCGCTCAGGCGGTACGACTGGCCACTCCGCCACAATATATTAGCACAGGCGCTGCCCACTGCCTCCGTTTCCGCACATTAGTACGAATTGACAAATTTGCCACTATACGTACGATTAAATCGAAATACAATTACAAAATATTCTTTTTAATTTTTCTGTGCGAAAAGTGCTAAGCGGTTTTTGATTAAACTTGACTTGTGATAGCTAATATATTCGGTCACCATTTAAGAAACTAATTAACTCAAACATAATACCATAACTAAACTAAAGTACACGCAAAAAATCCACTGACATAGCCAGTACACAAAGGATTTGTGAAGAATTCTTTGAAGATTTTGTGTGTTTGTACGATTTATGTACTAGGACTTTTTTTTTTTTTTTTTTTATACCACTAAGGTGGCAAACAAGCCTACGGTCCGCCTGATGGTAAGCGGTCACCGTAGCCTATGGACGCTTGCAACACCAGGGGCATCACTCGCGCGTTGCCGACCCTTCAGAAATCTAATAACTTCTTTTTTGAAGAACCCCATACTGTAGTCCTTAGAGAAAACCTTGGCAGGGAGCTCATTCCACAACCCAAGGGTTCGCGGGAGGAAGTTTCTCTGAAACCGCACTGTTCGCGACCATTTTGGTTCCAAAGTGTGAGAATGAATTCCCTGTCGATGGCGAGCGGTGCGATGGTAGAAAGTAGCCGTGGGCATCATTTCGAACAATTCCTCAGAACACAATCCATTGTACAAGCGGTAGAACACACACAGGGAGGCAAAGTCTCTCCTCAGACTTAAGGGCTCGATACCGCAAGTGAGTTTGAGATCGTCGACAATTCTCACAGCCCGTCGTTGAACCGAGTCAAAAGGTCCAAGCTGGTATCCGGGTGCACCCGCCCAGAGATGGCAGCAGTAGTCCATATGGGGCCGGACTTGCGACTTGTAAAGTAGCAACCTTTGCCCCGACGTGAAGTACTGCTTCGCTCTGTTGAGTACACCAAGTTTTTTGGACGCCAGCTTTACCTTGTCTAGCAAATGATCTCGGAACTGAACATCGCTGGAGATGTCAACGCCAAGGATCCCAATGCTCTTAGAGATGGAGAGGGGAGTGTTCTGGAATTGTGGGACTACAGTGAATGGGGTTTTCTTAGCGGTGAACGCGCAGACTTGTGTCTTTGAAGGGTTGAATCGGACCAAGTTTTCCCACCCCCAGTCAGAGATCTTGGACAGACCGATCTCGATTTGAGACACAAGTTCTTCACGCTTTTCCTCCACAACGGAACGTGGGATGCTTGCACGGCCCGTGTAATAAGCGTCTCCAGTACTGTCATCTGCATAGCAATGTATGTTGTTGATGTCCAACATATCATTGATGTGCAGTAGAAACAGCGTAGGAGACAGCACAGAGCCTTGCGGGACACCAGCATTAATGTCCATGCTATCAGAGCAACTACCGTCAACTATGGCTCGTATGCTTCTGCCGGACAAAAAGCTAGCCACCCATTTGCACAAACCCTCGGGCACTCCGTAAGAAGGCAACTTCGATAGAAGACCCCGGTGCCAGACCCGATCGAACGCCTTCGCTATGTCTAGGCTACATGCCAATGCCTCCCCCTGACTCTCAATGGCTAGTGCCCATCGGTGTGTGAGATACACTAGAAGGTCACCAGTTGAGCGACCGTGGCGAAAGCCATATTGACGGTCACTGATCAGGTCGTGTTTTTCTAGGTATCTCAAAAGCTGTGTGTTGATCACAGGTTATAGCGATAGGCCTGTAATTCGATGGATCTGATCTATCGCCCTTTTTGGGCACCGGGTGCACATTTGCAGTCTTCCATGAAGACGGAAATTGCCTAGTGTGGTAGGAAAGCGTGAAGAGGCGCGTGAGTACAGGACATAACTCAGGAGCACACTGCTTAAGCACCACTGCTGGTATGCCGTCTGGCCCACTCGACTTATGAACGTCTAGGGAAAGCAACGCCCGCCGGACCTCGCGCTGTGTTATAGTGATTTCCGGCATGGTCTTACCGCACCACGGTAAAGTAGGTGGTACAGCGCCTTCGTCGTTCACATTCGAGTTAGAGGCAAAGAGACTGCCCAATAGATCGGCTTTCTCTTTTGCACTGTGGGCCAAGTCACCATCGGTCTTTTGCAGTGGTGGTAATGACGACTGGCAGAAGTTCCCCTCGGCAGCTTTAGCAAGCGACCAGAAAGCACGACTCCCAGAAGGATAGCTCGCAAGTCGCCCACCTATTTTGCCGATGAATTGGAATTTTGCTCTGGCAGTTGCTTTCTTACTGAACCTCGAGGCAGCATTTAATTTGCGTTTTAACTCAGAAATATTCGGATCCTTATTATTACGAGCCGTGGTCCAAGCCTCATACGCAGTTTGCTTAAGAATTTTAGCTTCTCTGCAAGGCCTATTAAACCACGGTCGTTTTTTGACGCCGGCAGCTACTCGCAGGTTAGGAATGAAACATTCCATACCAGCGAGGATTGTCTCAGTGACTGCGGCTGCGCAGACGTCAGGATCTTCTGAGCTATAGCAGATCTGCCTCCACGGGTACGATGCATAAAATTCTCGCAATCCATCCCAGTCTGCCGACTTATAATGCCACACACGACGCCAATTAGTTTATAAGGCAGTAGGAGTTGTATGAATGATAAATAATTATCAGCAGAATTTAATTACATTTGCTACGAGAAGACCTAACCCAATAATCTGCTAAAATTATATGATATGCGTAACGCGTGGCGCAATTGTTCGCCAATTGAATTGAACTGAATATGGAAATTTTTGCACTGACAAAAATGTTGTTTGCGTTGTCCCGCAAATTATTATGTACGTTATTCGAATTGAATTTTAATTACATATACCCACAATCCAAATGTTTGTGTGCACCATTTTTTGATACTACCTAAATTTCATTGTTTGGCAAAGGTTTTTCCGGATTCGCTGAGCAGATCTTGCTAAAATGTAATGAGTGTGTTCTTTATGTGCAGATATGGTTCGGGTAACGTGTTTGCCACCTTAGTGGTATAAAAAACCCTTAAAAACGTGAAAACACGATGAACGAACTGTAGTTCGATAGAAAACATCCTATAGTGACCCCTTTGCACTATTTTTTTAAAACTGTTGGCAGAGAAATCTTCAAAGTTCTAAGTGCTATTAGTTTACATTTTTGCTAAAGCATAGCCGTGATAGTGCTTTAAACACTAAGAAAAAACATTTTTTGATAACAGTGATGTATAATAAACTATAAATTAATTTCTTTTATTCAATAACAATCTCAGTAAGTTAATATGTAGCTGCACTACTCACGCACATTTACATATCGCGTCATAATATCCATGATCCTTAAAACCCTAAATATCAAATTTCAGATTTATAGGCGAGCCTTTTATTACAACCTTATTATATTAATATTGAAATGAAAAAACAAGTTTTAACTTAATACCTAGTTCGAACCGTACGTTTAAAACAAAACTGCATCAAAATGTGTTAAAATTAGATGTATTGACAGACACACTTCCTACACACACGAATAATACAAGCTAAGGTCACAAATAATTAGGTATCAAGCTCCTTACACGCATTCTTTTTGCGTTGATGTTTGAAAAAGATTGATGGTTTATTCATTCATGGACAAAGTGACGACATTACGGAACAACCACGGGAACAATGTACGTAAAGGTCAGTTAATGTCAAGAAATAAAGAGAGGTTTAAGATACATTCCCAGAGGAGATCAGCCGACTTAACAACATAAAGCTCAGAACAAGTATGTTTAATGGGTATATAAGGACACTCGTATTCGCTTAATAGAGGATCAACGCATGTTTCCTTCAGTTTTGATTAGCAAAACGCAACGTGGAAGTTAAAAAGTGGTTTTGGAACACCCGGCTTAGGGTAACTTTCCAACTGTTAAGTTGAATTATTTACAGTCGCATAGATACGGTTGGAAATCACTTCATTCAGTGTGAAATTTAACTGTCAAACTCCGGTTTTGAAACGGGTGGAAAATAAACTTTACCGGGCGATATCACTCAGCAGAATGTAAAAGTGAATTGGAACGTAGACTAGGGGGACCAGCATACCGCCGGTCTATTAGGGCTCGTTGGTGTAGGTATATATACATAACAAAATCGACAAGTCATGCGCCGCGTCAACTTGTAAAAACAACTGGACATCACCCGACTAGACATATGTGACGATATTAGGTAGTCGGGTGTGCTCGTCTCCCATCTCGCCACGCACCTTACTTCACAATTGCTCTGACTAGACTTAACCAATGGCCCACTGAATAAAATTATCGTTTATGCTGTGACATTATAATGACCAAATTCTTTCTCCATTAGTAGTCGTAAATGTAACCACATACCCTGAGTAAGAAGTCAAACGAGCCCAAGCTTCAAGCATCCAAGATTTTTTATTTGGGTTAACAACCGGGGGTTTCGTCTCACTATCCTTCCTTCGGTAGGATTTGTGGGGATTGAGTATCTAGTCTTTGGGACTATTTCTCACGCTGCAACTCTGCTCGTTAAAACGAGTCAGGGCTTTTGGTTGGTATGTTACCTATATGTGTCGGTGTTTATGTGCCTCCTTTTTGAAGTCGGTTCTTCTATTTGATCTGTGGTAGTCTTGCTACTTGAAGTCATTTTTCTTTTTTTTTGGTCTGGCGGTCTTGCGTGGAGTGGAGCCAAGTCTCTTATGTGAGCATATAGGAACCCCTCGACACGCTCGAACATTTTATCCCTGAGTCTGGAAATAAAATCTTCCAGGGATTCAGGGAGGATTCCTTTTGCTATCGTTGCGTTTCGCACGTATCGTGGAGCTTTGACGATATTGCGTAAGGTGAGGTTTTCCTGGGTTCTAAGCCTCTTTTTATTTGTTTCCGATAATAGGTCGTGCCTGGTGCTGGGGCTGCATAAGTTAGTCGAGATCTAATGTATGTTTTATAGATCCCGACTTTGGTTCTTGTTGGGTGTTTGGATGTCTATATAGGATTGAGTTTGCCTTGTGCTATCTTCGCCTTGCACACGGTCTCGCTCACATAAGCGTTCATCGTGAGGCCGCGATCAATACTGACTCCCAGGTACTTGACGCTCGGGAGCCATTTTAGTGGCTGTCCTTGAAGCGTTAGTTGAGGGAGTAGCTGTTTTTTGCCAGTTAGAATGGCTTTTGTCTTCCCTACATTGATAGAAATTCGCCATTCGGGGAGGGTGTCAAGTGTCCTCTGCATTTTCTTGACTGAGTATTTTAAGTTTCTGCCGGCTATATAGTAGGCTGCGTCGTCTGCGAATAGGGCCAGTTTTACTCCCTCTAGTGCAGGTATGTTGTCAGTGTATTGAGAATAGCAAGTAGGTGATAGGCAGCTACCTTGTGGTACTCCCGCACGAATCTTACGTTCGTTGGAGAAGGTTCCTTCCACTGCCACATGAAATTTGCGGTCCTTCAGGAAGGAGGCGACAACCTTGACTACTTGTCTTGGAGCGCTGGACGTTGACAGTTTGTAGAGTAATCCCTCATGCCACACCCTGTCAAACGCCTTCTCCATATCCAGAAGGACTTGTGGCTTCCTTATTTTTGTGGCTATTTTCTATGTCACCCAACACTCTGGTGAGTTGTAGGGTTGTTGAGTGACCTGGTCTGAATCTATATTGCTCTGGTCTCGGTGTTAAGTGGGGTTGCAGTTTTTCAAGGAATAATTTTTCAAAGACTTTTAAAATTGTGCTTAGTAGAGTGGTTGGTCTATAGCTTTCGGGTTTCTTTGGGTCCTTTCCTGGTTTGGGCAGTACTATAACTCTGCTGTTTTTCCAAGTGGATGGAAAGTGGCCAGTACGCAGAATACCATTGACAATTCTCGTCACTGATGCGATAGTTTAGTTTGGGAGGTGCCGTAGTGCTGTGTTAGTGATTGCGTCCTCTCCCGGGGCCTTTTTGGGTTTCAATTTCGATAGTGTCCTGCGCACTTGTCCAGGAGTGAAGAATATGAAAAATTCATTGCCGTCGTTGGTTGCAGCAAAGTACTCCTGAAGGTGGTGCGTGACCAATTCTTCGTGATTGCTATTTTGGATGGGATTTGGGGTGAATTGATTTTCGAGACTGCTGGCCAAAATCTCGGCTCGGCCTTCAGCTTTGAACTTTAATAGTCCGTTAGGATCCAAAAGAGGGTGCGTTGGGGGCTTAACATTGGATATATTGCGACACAGACAGTGAACAGAGGGCATTTCATCAACTATGTCCTCAATGTGACGGTCCCTCTCTTCTGCTGCAATGTTGTTAAGCGCTTTTGTAACTTTTGCGGTGGCTGCATTTAGATTTGTTTTGACGTTTGGACATTGTGTCCGTTGCCAGAGTTTTTGGAGTCTACGTTTTTTTAAGATTAATTCGTGTACCCAGCGAGGTAAGATTTGTTTCTTATCCTTTGATGGGATTGCGAGTGAGGATGCTTCGAGTGCAGACTGGATGTCGATGGTCAGTTTTTGGACTGCATCTTCAACGTCGTCCGGCGTGTTAATAGGCATAGGCATCGATTGGGTCTTTGTTATAAGCAAGCAAGTAAATTTCTACCAATCGTATTTATTCCTTGCTTTGGATGGAAGAGTTCTGGAAGGTAGGTCCTGAAACAATAGGAGGACTGGACTAGTCAGAGGGTAGGTCGGGAAGCACTTGTTGGGTAGGCGGATTGTGTAGGCCTTGGTAAACTACTATGTCCAGCTCGTCACTGGTTCCTTGTTGGCAGTAGTGCGTGGGTTCTTCGGGACCTACCACGCTATAATCGTGTTCTATTGAGTCTACGAAAAGTCGGCGCCCGTGGAAGTTTGTTGTGGATGCATTCCAAGCTATTTACTTTGAGTTCAGATCTCCGGCTATGGCTGTGGCTCCATTTTGTGGCATGAGTTTTCGAAGTTCGGCCAAGTCGACGGTGGATTCTTGAGTAGGTCGGTAGGTGGCAAATAGCCTTAGGGTTTGTCCGACAATTACACCTAGTTCTTGGAAGCTCCTAGGTTCTGGATCTTCAGTGAGCTGATGGATTACTGATCTTTTTATGAAGATTGCCAGTCCTCTGTAAGAGCGTCCGCTGCTGCTTTCTTCTCTCTCTCTTTTTTACATTTGGGTCAACAAACAGTGTTCACAAATAAGTCTTATAAAATAAAATAGTTATACAATGTTTTAATAATTGTGCAACCAGCACCGTTAACCAAGGATTTAAAATTAGCATGGTAAGTAAGAAAATTAGTAGTGGTTGTGAAACAGAAAATGTTCATAACTAATATACATGTACTTATCATTAAATTAAGACTAATTTAGGCTTGAGGGTGTGACAAAATATTCAAAGTTAGTAACAAATAAAATTAAAAAGGCAATGTGTGTAAGTATATTACTAGTATGTTGTGTTATGTTATGTGTCACTGATCTTCTCCTAAACGGCAAATATTGAATGCACAATAATTTCAACATTCGCTGCATTGAATGCGACTCCATTATTATCATATCCCACAACTTCGATCAATGTAAAATTTGTGGCTTGGAAACGACACATTATATAGAATGTAAAATCGCATCGAAAGGGCTAGTTAAAATCAATAGTATTTAAAGAAAGGCTTCCCGTCATCTATGGTGGAAACCATAGAAGATTTGGAAGAAAATGAAGAATTTAATAATTTAGACATAGAGGCCATAGTAAACAGTGTGATATCCAAAAATGATGACTCAACCGTAGATAAGTTACAAGTCATTACGGAATAGCAAAATTAAAAAAAAATTAAGTGTAAAATTAAAAATATCATTTATTAAATGTAGCGCTGCTTTTCCGGGCCAGAAAACGTCTGCCGGGTCCGCTATATTAAAAATACAAAAGAAACTCTGTATGTCTGTTATACGGGAAGGACACATGCTATTTTCCATCCTGGAAAATTCAAAAGTTTTCGTGGCAGTAACTATAACCGAATTCCACGAAAGAGCCATACCTGCAGCTGAAGCTTGCTGTAACAAACTTTAGTATAATCAAGAAGTTGTCATAAGAATCCCACGGCGATAACCAAATTAAGGGCAGGCGAAGCCGCTGGCAAAAGCTAGTTTTATTATATGTTAGAAAAATACGTGGATTTCCAAAAATAGGTTTTAATCAGAGTTCCAATAATTCATTAAGCTGAAGGCACCGTATTAAGTTGGGTAGGTATACTTAGAATATAATTCTATATTTAATAGTTAATGGCAAAGCGAAAGTAAAGGAGGAATTCTCGGAAGGAAGAAAACTTTCAGCACGAGCCCAGCAGCGTTCGAGCAACAAGTTTTATATAACTGATGTTATACTTTGCTTAAGTCGTATTTATATGAATACGTATTGTCCATATAACAAAATAGAAGTTAAGTGAGTTGTCAGAATTAAATTGTTACAGTTAAAACTAATGAGAGCTAATAAGGCGTGCTTTGTTCGCAGCTTGAATGCGTTCAAAATCATAATCCAGAAAAGTTAAAAATACATTAATCTGTATAACACAGCTAAACAAATCTTGGCTCAACTCTATTGTTCGATTTTGGACATTAAACCTCATTATGTACAGAACACAAAACAAAACACAACACGACCAATGGTGACAAAGTTCTAATTTAATAGCTAAGCCAATCTAATTACACTCGTAATCTTAAATCCATACTTATATTATAAATGCGAAACTAACTCTGTCTGTCTGTCTGATCCATGTGCACGCTTAAGCCACTGTACCGATTAAGATGAAATTTGGCATGGAGATAGTTTGTGTCCCGAGAAAGGACATAGACTACTTGAAAACGTCCAGTGTGTGTCTGTTTTTTTTCTATAAATGAGGTGTTGCCGTTGAAATCCTACACCGATAACCGCCGGCAATACTAGCTTATATAATATACGTTATATGTAAATGAAATTAACTCTGATATCAACTTTTAGAAATAGCATAGAAATATGAACTTATGACCAACCCAAATATATATTATGTTGTCCAAATAGTGGTAAAGTCTAATAACTATATTTGCAACTATGTTGGGTTTGCTGATCTCTCTGAAACCTTGTTTGTCCTCGGTCCCGGCCAACAAACGAGCCCTCAAAGTTGCGGACGTGATCCAAAAACTTTTCACTTACAGTACTACGACTTTTGGGATGACTGGTTAGTTTGCTTTATAAATAAACACATGGAAGGTTCATCAACAACATGACCAACTGCATGTGTATTCTTTAAATTTTTCGCATTCGCTACAGTTGGGAATTGAAGTTTCAGATCTTTGTTTTCGTGTTTAATTACTATCAATAATACTTTCTGAAACCAGGCCACGCTTTGATGAACTTCGGGATAAAAGTATATGAATACAACTCGAGAATTTGTAAAAAAAAAATTTGATAACCCAGAATTGAGTCGAACGCGAACAGGGCTGTTAATAAAAACTTTTGAAGTGTAAATTAAAACTTTCCGACTACGGAATTTGAGATGGAAACCTTTAGCTGCTCTGCTGATGAATAAATTAACAAACAGTGAAGCAGCTCTTAAGGTACAGGCTTATTGCAAAACCACGTCAGTTCTTACAAAAGGCGGTAACGTTTCTCGCTCGCCCAACTAGATTAGATTAGGACTAGGTGTCCAATTTTCACGTTTTTGAAAATGTTGCATAGGTTATAGAAACGTTTGTAAGTTATCATTTTAAATTTAGTTAAACATATTCAAATCTCAATTGGACAATCAAAAGCGACCGCAAATATAAAATACACAAAAAATTTAAAAAAAAAAAATTATTATTAAACATTCGAGAAGAACTTTGAGCTTACATATTATATTGAAACTCGCTCAAGTTAAATGAATACGTCAAAGTTAAATAAGTGCGCTTTGATCGTGGGTGAGTTTATTGAGCGCTGTCGAGCTCAGGCGCGAATCAAGAAGTACACGTCACTCAAGCTTTATTTAGTTTAGCATACGCTCAAGTTGGCTCGCCTAACTTTTCACCTACACTGACTGGTTGAAAATAAATGAATAGGGACATGCATGGAATATAGACAAGATATTTTTTTGCTATCTTTATTGCCAAGGAATGTGACCTACAAAATTTTTTTTTTTTGTAAAATCTTTACAAACTATCTTAAAATAACATAAAAAAATATAATAAAGCTAAATACTAAACACCAAAACAAAGCAGTTCGATTTTAACGTCAAAGTTTACAATTAGAAAATCATTAGCAAGTGCATTTCTTATTGTATTCTTACACATAGGTACAATACAGTACTTTTTTAAATAAGTTACTATGATTTATTAAGTAACAATCACAAAAAGTTTTTTTTTAGTATATTTATACCTAAAAAGGTTACCTGTATCGTTTGTGTAGACTTTGTTGTTACAAAAAGAGGCACAATTGCGACGTGTCAACCGCCTACATCACTTTTATTTTTAATGTTATTTTTAGGGTTTCATACCTTAAAAGAAAAAAGGAACCCTATAGGATCACTTTGTTGTCCGTTTGTCTGTCTGTCTGCCTGTCTGTCTGTCTGTATGTCAAGACCATTTTATTCGAGAACGCGTTAAGGTATAAAGTTAAAATTAATATCAAATACTTAAAGTTGCAAAAAAAATTGTAAAATATAGGAAAAAATCATAAAAAACTGATTAAATCCAGGCATAAACCTGCGAGACTTATATAAATTATGGACGTATCCTATAATCCTAGACTCATGAAATTAGGCGTAGTGAAAGGTCTAAAAGCAATTTAATTTTTATTAATTTAACTTACTTTCTTGTTTCAATTTGCCGTAAACATTTTAATCTATCGACAGTGGCGACAATATACAATAAATATATATCGCCTTCTATTGTTAACTAGTTAATCTGCTATATTTAGTAATACGTACTACCCAACAAAACTTAGTAGGTACTCTGTTGACAAGTGAATCTACTATAGTAGGTACTACCAAACAAAACTTAGTAGGAACTCTTGGTAACTAGTTAATCAACTGTATTTAGTAAGTAGGACTACCGAACCAAACTTTTTAGGTACTTTGTTGACAAGTTAATCTACTAAAATTGGTATTCTGGTAATGCCGGACTGACTAATACATTATCGGCACATGTGTTTCTGTTCCCGACATGCATGCGGCGCAGCTCGCTCCCCACAGTGCAGCCCTGTGGTTAGCCGCACCCCGCACCACACCTGCACACTATATATGTATCGCTTCACATGAATTTTCTGATAGTCAAAAGAACACTCAAATATATAAATACATTGTAGGTGATGAAAACTAAACAAAGATAATTATAGTAGCGGAAGACATAATACGTCAGTTTTATTTCTGGAAAGCAACTTTCAGAAAGCCTATGAATTTGGATGCCGCCGCACATGTGGACGTGTGGTTGGTAAACCGTTTCGGGGATATGATGTCTCCCTGTTGCATTTTTCTGTGCAGCTGTAAGGTCCACATTTTATGATATTAGGGTTAAAAAGACCTCTAAGCACTGCTATCGTGAGTCTATATAAAAAAAAAACCACAGACAATTTAAAACGGTCCAGGGGCCTATTCCACACAGCTCACTAAACACTCTTCATGCCGCTAATCCCACTCTTCAATCAATTTTCTGATCCAAAAATCTTTTAAAGCCTCAAATATTTAGACACTAGCTAACTCTTCACTTTGCGCTATGACTTTGACTTCATGCAAAAGTTCGGACTTCTATTTCTGTGATATATAATTAAACGAGCATTTTTTTGTATATTGTATGTATATTTGCGTATCTCGAAAACTGCTCTTACGATTAAGATGAAATTTTGTATTTACATAAGGTTTTGCTTTAAGTTTACCTACATCGTTATATTTCTTGTAAAAACGCGAATTAACAAAAACGCGTAGTTAAAGAAAAATCTCAAGCAAAGCTCGTTCGCCCAGGTACTTATAATAAATAGGTAAATTAACCCTTATTTATTTATCTAGTTCTATTGAACAGCTGTAAAGAGAATATTAAATTGAGGCGTGATATTAAGTTCCTACGGCGAGTTGATTCCATTGCGCTTTCAGCTATAGAAAGGCACAGCGCTGTGAGAAGAGAAATAGGTCATACTGCAGTCTGCACCGCAATTGAAACCTCGTACAATGTAAAGGGTACACGAAGAGAACACTACGAGGGTTTCTATCTGACCTATATTTATTATGCTATTATGAAATGAGATTGTAAAATGGTTTAGATTATTGACACAATACCTACTTACATGCCATTTAAAATTGTTATAAATGCTTAAGGATTTTTTGATGCTTCTTAGGTAAAGTTTCAAGTAACTATAAATTATGTAATTGGTTGGTTTAATCTTTAACAGCACCTACCACTAAAAATAATATATATATTTGCATTGATATAATGACATCTGAAAATTTATTTTAAGGGTCAATTGGAAGTAAGGGATCTTGGATACCGGTTTTGTGATGTGTGACTTGCGGTGCTTAAGTGAAGAAGACACACAACTATCAACCATCTTCAGCGTCTGACTTGCCCAAAATCATTTAGAAGTCATATTGATACTTGAGTCTATTATAAAAAAGAAATGATTCTTTATGAACCTGGGGACTAGAGCACTCATACATTTTTTACGCCCATATTCTAAACTCAACACTATTCAGATAACTTATTTAGCGAATTGTATGTCTACATATATATGTTTCATACTTTAAGAAAGCGTGATTAATTTCTTCTTTACTTTATATTGTTAATTAGGAGGAAATTAAATAAATTAATTTATACATTGATTTTAAAAAATAATATTTTGCTTAACCCAGGCATTATACGCCCAACTGCGGGAAAACAGGCTTCTCCTTGAAGAACGAGGCTTAGGGCATAGTCACCGTGCTAGCCCAGTGTGAAATGGCGGAAGTTTGTCGAGCTAGTGGCCAGGCTTCGACTGTCTTTTTCAAGGCCTTGTGCCTCTGAATTGGCTTAACGACTGCTATCATAATATTACAAAAGCCAAGGATGTTCCAAATGTTCCACTATGCAGTCTACCATCCGGGTATTGACCACGCTCAATTTCCGATAGACGAATGCGACTGGACCACGATCTCTTCACATTTACATATAATACTTTTAAAAAGATAAATATGAAGTCCAGTATGGGAGGGCATTTTCTTCTGCTTGCAATATTGATTACACTATGGTAGTTATGTTTTCTTTCTCTGTACACATTTTTTTTAATTAAATCAAACTGAGTTTTTGATTACAAAATTACATTTTTAATAAACAATTTTATTAACTTCTGTTGAGGGACTTATAATAATAGGTCCGAAAAGCGAAATCGCTAAATTTGCGTTTTCTTTACTTTTTAAGACCTGAAGAATTGATTGCCTTCATTTTAAGTGCGATGTTTTTGTGTGTGAGTTTTTGTGTATGTATGTTTTTTGCCCCTCGATATCTCAAGAATGAATAGACCCATTTGTTTCGTGACCATATCAATTGATAAAAAGAGTGTGAGCAAAGTCGGTCCAGCGGTTTTTTTATCGCTAAAAAACTGATTTTTTTTTAATACAATACGCAATAATAATCTTCATGTATAAATTCTCAAATATAAAAAAAATCTCAAGAGAAATTGCTCGTGCGGTACTTGCTTTATATATATATTACTTTTTCACGATAGATCCCAAAAATACCGAGATTTCGCAGGATTAATAAATTTATGCTGGATTGAAGATAGGCTGCGAGATCGGAAGCCACTCTTACTTACATATGACTGCTACAAACTGCAAAACAGTATGATAAATATAGTTATGACAGAATAATAGACAGATAGACACTGAAATTACGACGTTAGATTTGTTACGAAATAATAGATACCGCATAAACAAACCAACAAACAGATTAACAGTAGCTATTAAATAATTCAAATAAAAAATCCGAAACGACATAATAAAAAGGCATTCGTCAATAACCCTATTTACGATCCAATAACAAAGACATCGTAAGGAATGTTCAATCATCGACATACATGTATGTGGACACAATGAAAACTGTGAGGGTAGGGCTGTCTCTATACACCTGTAGAGCTCAGTGTGCAGCGAGCGGCCAAGGCAGTGTGCAAACGGTCGCGGTCGATGTGCGCGCGCCGCAACAGGTGAAGCTTGCCAATCGCACAGCTGGGTTAGAGCAGTGGCACACCATAGAAAAAAAACCTTAACACCATTTTATTAGTCATTAGACAATCCCGGCGGTCTCATTAGCGGAAAAACCTGTTCCTGTGGGAACTCTCGATCGGGACAAAAGTATTCTAGTTTGTTTTTCATTCAAAAACAGTGTACCGCAGAAAAATGTGTTCCCGTGGTACCTCTTGATTAGGATCTAAAGTATTCTTTATTCTTTTCTGTCCCTCCAGCCATCCCTACGCCAAAAATCAGATTATACCGTTGCCTCGTTGCAACGGTAAGGTAAAGAGCATTTTGCTTTCAACTTACTTAGAAATATGGATATTTTAAACTAAAAACTTATGTTATTCGAAACAAAATATAGCATAAGTTCACCCTGAAAGTCCATTCTAAATATTATCTAAATAATATTGGTAAAATAACTTTTGAAATCGGATGACATCCAATCCCACAAACTTTACCTCTATATAATATAGTGTAGATTGGAACGCGACAAAACTTTACTCGCTTAAGTCGGCCATACAAACACGAGAAAGATGGAACAGATCAAGTTGGTAATTTGCACATACTCTAAGCCATACCATAAGATAATAATAAATATGACACCATCACGACACTTATCCTCGAAGGCTAGAATGATATTAAGAATGAGTTCGGTATCGCATCCACGTTTCACCGATGGTATTCCGTTCCACAAACGTGAAAGATGGTGGGTAAATCTGTCGTCGTAGCGGGTACAAACCTACCTCGAGGCAACTGAACAATTAAACAATTGTAACAATATTGGTTGCCCCTACAGGAAATCGAACTTGGGATCTTTGAGATGGCAGCTCAACGTTCTATCACTGCGCCACTCGGTTTCATTTCTGTGCTGAAGTACTAAAATAACAAAATTTTGCTATAGTAAAACAGTTTTGTAGGCGTGTTGTTTCATCATGGAAAACCAGAAACAATTTATTATCCAATTTAGTTTCCAACAAAAAACTGACCACGCAATAGCGAACAAAAATTACCATGACCACTCCCTATTTATTTTTTTTGCCTGGTGGTAAGCGGTCTCCGTCGCCTATGGACGCTTGCAACAGTAGAGGTATCACTCGCGCGTTGCCTAACCCTTCAGAAATCTAAAAACTTCTTTCTTGAAGACCTCCATACTGTAGTCCTTGAAGAAAACCTTGGCAGGGAGATTATTCCACAACTTAAGCGTTCGCGGGAGGAAGTTTCTCTGAAACCGCACTGTAGGCGACCATTTAGGTTCTAAAGTGTAAGAATGAATTCCCTGCCGATGGCGAGCGGTGCGATAGTAGAAAGTAGCCGTGGGCATCATTTCGAACAATTCCTCAGAACACAACCCATTGTACAAGCGATAGAACACACACAGGGAGGCAAAGTCTCTCCTGAGACTTAAGCGCTCGATACCGCAAGTGAGTTTGGAATCGTCGACAATTCTCGCAGCCAAAAGTCAAAAGGGCCAAGCTGGTATCCGGGTGCACCCACCCAGAGATGGCAGCAGTACTCCATATGGGGCTGAACTTGCGACTTGTAGTACTGCTTTGCTCTGTTGAGTACATCAAGTTTTTTGGACGCCAGCTTCACCGTATCTTGTAAATGATCTCGGAACTGAACATCGCTGGAAATGTCAACACCAAGGATTCCAATGCTCTTGGAGATGGAGAGGGGAGTGTTCTGGAATTGTGGGACTACATTGAATGGGGTTTTCTTAGCGGTGAACGCGCACACTTGTGTCTTTGTAAGGTTGAATCAGATCAAGTTTACCCGTCCCCAGTCAGACACCTTGGGCAGTGTGATCTCGATTTGAGACACAAGTTCTCCGCGGTTTTCCTCCACAACGGAACGAGGGATGTTTGCACGACCCGTGTTATAAGCGTCTCCAGTACTGTCATCTGCATAGAAATGTATGTTGTTGATGTCCAACATGTCATTGATATGCAGTAGAAACAGCACAGAGCCTTGCGGGACACCAGCATTAATGTCCATGCTATCAGAGCAACTACCGTCAACTACGGTTCGTATGCGTCTGCCGGACAAAAAGCTAGCCACCCATTTGCACAAACCCTTGGGCACTCCGTAAGATGGCAACTTCGATAGAAGACCCCGGTGCCAGACCCGATCGAACGCCTTCGCTATGTCCAGGCTACATGCCAATGCCTCCCTCTGATTCTCAATGGCTAGTGCCCATCGGTGTGTGAGATACACTAGAAGGTCACCAGTCGAGCGACCGTGGCGAAAGCCATATTGACTGTCACTGACCAGGTCGTGTACTTCTAGGTATCTTAAAAGCTGTGTGTTGATCACACGCTCCATCACCTTGGAGAGGAGAGAGGTAATAGCGATAGGCCTGTAATTCGATGGATCTGATCTATCGTCCTTTTTGGGCACCGGGTGCACATTCGCAGTTTTCCATGAAGACGGAAATTGCCTAGTGTGGTAGGAAAGCGCGATGTCGTAAAACATGACAACGGAAAAAATATATCTTAATCCAATAACAGATTGATGTCGGGCAGCAGCAACATCCGTCTGAACCTTCTGCACCAACACGCCTGACCAGCGTGGTGACTATGGGCAAAACCCAAAGTGGTGAAAGAAGCAACGAAACAACCGGCTGCTCCCGGATACACTAGCGGTCGGGACAGCGGTTGGGCAGAGGAAACGAAGAATCCCTGGGGTACATTAGACCGATGACTACATTTGGTAACGTATTGGCTGGATGGCTGGATCATCACCTCAAAAAACACCTGTGACGTAACATTGGTTTGACGTAAAAACAGTTGACTGCTTTCGGCTTTCATGGATCTATCGATGGTAAAAATGTCGTACAAAAATATATGACCAAAATGTACTCACTTTACCTGCACTTTTGAATTCTCACTAGCACTCAGTTGGACAGTTACAAGTGACGGCATAGTGCTGAATCTTATTATTTCATGCTCTTATATCGTCCCATATACGTCACCTGGTGGTTCATATGACCCATCCATTTTGGACATACATGGGCCTGTAGTTTATAGCCTCTACCCGCCATACCGTAACGTGCCATACTTTTGTTCTAAAAATTATTAAGGCTCTAGGTGTCTATCTTGCGTTATGAGGGGCAATGTTTTCTCCAAGGACTACAGAATGGGGTTGTTCAAGAAAGAAGTTATTAGATTTTTGAAGGCTCGGAAACGCGCGAGTGATGTACGAGGTGTTGCAAGCGGCCATAGGCTACGGTGACCGCTTACCATCAGACAGACCGTAAGCTTGTTCGCCACCATAAGCTTCGGCATGTACCAATAAGTCTTTTTATAAATTTCTCAAGTATGTTGTTTCGTTTACGCAAGTGGCTACATTAATACAGTGGAGAAAAACATTATGTCGAAATGACACACGTCAAGTCTACAATTTACTCTTTACACTGGGCCCTTTCCCCGTGTGATGGACTATGCCTTAAATCACCCTCGCCCTGATTGAGGGTAGGAAGGTGCCCTAACAGACATATAAAGGCTGGTAACCAAGTATAATTTTTTACTTGGTTAATTAAACCCAATAACGATTGTAATTACTTGCAATAAAACAAACAGGAAAAATAATTTATTTATACCATCTTTTTTTAAAAGTATCAGAACTGAAATTATTTCATGTCGACAAACTGCGAGTTCAGTGAAGTCGCATCAATTATGAACAAGCGAAGACCGTCGAGTCACTTCGCTTTCAGGGCCGCATGAATTATGCACGACGGTAGCCAACATTATGTTAAGTTGATAGAATGAGGAAAACACTTCATACAAACCTAGTTGTCTATTTACGTATGGAGATAAAGCGATTATTAGAATTTAAACATTTAAGGCTGCGCACTACCCGAATGTGCAGTTTTCTGTGCGTTTTTAACACCGATTCAAAAGTGGATTATTTATTGCAAGTTTCAAACAAAAATTGCATACTTTTGTTCAATTTTTAACTAGTAAATTACTATATTTGTTTCGATATATCTGTAAAAACAAAGCTTTAATAAAATAACTACCAACTATTCTAAATGTCTAGTTTTTTTTAACCCTAAACTCCTTAAATACTTGTAGTAAATAAGATATTTATTTATATAGAATTTGAAATTTTAAGATAGCAAATGACTGAAATACATTTTCCACAACTTATGTGATATAATTTTAATAAAATAATTTCCGTTTTTACGCTTAGCTGTTTGAAAGCTTTCAGCTCAATTTGAAAGATAAAATAACTTCATATTCATCTGTCATAGAAAATAATTACAATTATTGACTCCCTCTGCTGACCTGTTGTGCAAAGGGTGTGGGTTCGATTCCCGCACTGGACAAACATTTATGTCATAATATAAACATTTATGTTTGTCTTGAGTCTGGGTGTATTTATGTATGATATGTTTGTATTTACAAAAAAAAAGTAATATTCATGTATATGTATCACAAGCTTTGCTTACTTTTACTAAAAAATATATATAAAAAAAAAGAAAACTCTATCTGAGATTAATATCGTAAATGTATATGCGCATCGAGTCCCCCGTCAATAATAAACAACTAGTCTAATCTACTTTTTTATTTTCTTAAAATTAAAACTAAGGGGAAAAGGCTTACTATTTAATATTAAGATTTAAGTGTCGCGATGTTCCATTTATGTAGCAAATTGTGGATATTTGTTCGATGCCTGGTCGACAATAAAACTTGGCGCAATTGGTAAAAAAATGTTCGAACTTTATTAAGTGTGACCTATAGGCCTATCACACCAATCACACTATGGCATAGTTTAAAGGTGAATGTTACGAGTATTATTACCTGTTCTCCGTAAAAGTTCAAATAATTCCCCTCCCCTCACTGCAGGAGCACAGGCATCTTCGTAGAGAAGGAGGTTTATGCCATAGTGCACCTCGCTTGCCTAGTGCGTGTTGGCTATTGGCCAATCGACTGCCAGTTTTTTAAATAAGACATTTGACTTGGCTTAAAAACTACTGTCGTGATGATATTCTTATAGCACTAAAAATAACAAGCACGCTAACTAAGAAGGAGACATATGAGGCGTCGGTATAATTATCTAGTCGGGTTCCGCATAAAGTTACAGAGTTTAAAGGCTCGATATATATTAAAAAAAATACCTACTATAATAACAAACACAGTCATTAAAAGGCTCTTCGAGAAGCGAAAGAAACAAAATCCCCGGATAATGGTGGATCACACGACGACTAATTGGGTCGGGAACAAAACTGCGAGCCTCCGAAAGAATATTAAATTATAAGAGATTTACGACGGCCCTAATTATAAAAAATAATACTGGCAATTTATATAAAGTTTCGTGTGAACTAGAGCTTGAAAAAGGAAAGTGTTTTTTTTATTCTTATTATTATTATTGTTAAGGTTTGTTTATTTAGGGCCTCACATGACTTTACTATCGTTACTTGAAGTGACCCAAAATGACACTGTTCAATAATATTATTCAAAATTGTATGGTTTGTGTCGATCATGTAACAAAACATACGATAGGATTTCAAAGGCAACGCTTCAATTATAGAAAAAAAACCGACTTCCACTTGATGATTTCAAGTAGCCTTCCGCGGGACACGAACCATCTTCATGTTAAATTTGCCCGCGGTTTCACCAGCCCTAAGTTCGGTTATCGGCGTAGGATTTCAACGGTAACCTTCCATTATTGAAATAAACCGGCCAAGTGCGAGTTGGACACACGCACCGAGGGTTCCATACTATTTACGCAATTTACAAACACAAACAAATTAAAAAGTGTGCCGCTAAGCGGTTTCCATCCAAGTACTGACCAAGCTGGACATTGATTGACTTTGAATATTGATTCCAACAAAAAAATGTGTTACTGATGTCTTAATGATAAGCCAGATGGCGCTGTACCGGTAATTTAAAATAGTAAGTTATTAGTTGTTATACTTTAGAGTTCACACTATTTTTCACTGCAAGTTTGAAGATTGTATGTCTATCTGTTTTTACGATAGAGTATAAAACAACGAAAATTTTGAAAACTTGTATGGGGACCCCCGTTAAATTTTAACTTTTTATTATCTCTTAGATAATCCCTTATTACACATTATGACGCATCGGTCAGCGCTGCACGTTCGCATGCACGGCAGGTTGTATTTATTTACAAAAGTAATACATTTTACGAGTGTTTTTTAGGGTTCCTAACCAAAGGGACCCTATTACTAAGACTCCGCTGTCCGTCCGTCCGTCCGTCCATCCGTCCGTCCATCCGCCCGTCACCAGGCTGTATCTCATGAACCGTGATAGTTAGACAGTTAAATTTTTACAGAAGATGTATTTTTGTTGTTGTAAATTATTAAGAAGGCTCGTTTTTGCTCGATATTGATAACGACAGCAGGTAGACGCTTAAAATATTCACAGAATATTTAGTTATACAGTTACTTTAAATTAAATAAAAATTAAAAATTATTTTAAAAATTATTTTATTTTAATTTAATTAAAATTAAAATAAAACAAATATTTAAGGGGGGCTCCCATACAACAAACGTGATTTATTTGCTAATGATAATAGATAATGGTAAGGAACCCTTCGTACGCGAGGCCGTCGCGCACTTGGCCGATTTCCTAATAAACAAAAACGAAAATTATAAGTTTATATTGCGGTCAAATGGTCTCAAATTGAATATGGCTGCACGCATGCAGAAGTTGCCTGCGTGACGTGTGCTTTACCCATTTCGCCAGTCTGTAAACGAGGGCTTGCACGCGCGTTCGCACGTCACGCCACGCATCTGGCTGCTCCGGCTTTTAGTCGACGCAATACGAAGTACCCGTATTTAAGCACGTAGAATCTCTACAATTTCGTAGTCACATCACAATGTCTACACGACGTAGCAGCTACGCTACGCTTCTACGTCGTGCCGCTTAAAGCAGTACAAACAACTTAGCTGAGCCTTCGATTTAAAATTTGGTTACTATTTTAACAATGGTAAATTGTGCTATTATCACCCGACTAAGGCTAAGCCAAAATGAGGAGGGTATAGTTTTTACCGGGTATGTATCTATATATGTTTGTTCATCTGTTCCGCGTATCTTCTTAACTACCTATCATAATAAGAAAAATGAGGTATCTTCCAAAGCGTCTTAACGGTTCTCTGGTTATTGGCTTAGTTCAATATATCGGCTTCTAGAATGCATAAAAAAATATTCGAAATGTGGCGTGTGGTATTAAATAAAAAGGCTAAATTACACATTTCAAACATGCTATTGCTACCTGCTTTGTTTGCATTAACGCGAAAATTGCAGCTTTTGTTTTATTAATTAATCGTATACACATATAAAAAAAGATAATAAAAAAAAGGTTTAATAAATTAATAAACTCTGAAAAACAATTGGCTTTCAAAACGAATGGTTTGACTGTAGCGTTCTCCGCTCCGAATATGTCCAAATTTAGTGGTACGTTTTCCCAGTCCTACGCTTGAAAGTTGTCGATTCCAGGTAACACTTTTTTCATTAATAACAACTTAGTTTTAACTTTTTCCTGTCGGGAATGTAAAACTCAATTTTGCCGCTGTCCTACATAAAAAGTAGTATTTATTTCCGGGAATAGATATATTTTGTTCCCAAATGTAGAACTGTATATTTTGATGTACAGTTAAATGCGTAAATAATCATCGGACACAATTATCTTAACATTTCAATAAAAACAATTATGGTAAGTCAGACAATTTCGACACTCCACTAATAGACATTTTTCACCTGCGCACTTTATTAGCTATCTCTATCGAAAATTTTCACAGAGGAAAAACTGGGCGTCTCGTCGAAGCAATCCTACTCACGAAGATTCAGCCTTTTAATAATATATATTTGTACCCGTTGTCTAGTATCCATAATACAAGCTTTGCTTAGTTTGAAGCCAGACGGCGCTTTGTGTAATGTCCAAAAAAGGTTAATAAAGATTAAAGTAACTGTCTGTCTGTCTGTATCATCTTCACACCTAAACCACTGTACTGTAAGATGAAATTTGGTACGGAGATAGTTTGAGTCCCGGGAAAGGAAATTGGCTACTTGAAAACTTCAATTGTGCGTCGGTTTTTTTCTATAATTTAAGGAGTTGCCTCAACTCTTCTATTAATTTAATTTCAACAATCCTACACCGATAATTTAATTTCAACAATCCTACACCGATAATTTAATTTCAACAATCCTACACCGATAACCGTCTTTAGGGCGAGTTAAGCCGCGGGCAAAAGTTAGTTATTTATATTTATTATTTCAGTCGGTGAATATTTGTTTATTTTCTATCATCCAAAAATCCTTTTTAGTATTATTTTCTGTTTAACATTAGCACAGCGCGGTACATTAGATCTAAAATAAACCAGCCAAGCGCGAGTCGAACTTGATTACCGTCCTTCAATATTTGAAATAAAAACATCTTAACCTTCGTATTTGTTAGTTTGATGCGCTACCGAAGACCTGCACGTTTATTATTTCACGTAATTGGTTTCTGGTAACAATATTTGCTTATAGATATAGAAACAAGTTAATGGAATCCTTACAGCCGTCTCCAGAAGCTGGCAACCGTTAATTAATTCGTCAAAGGTGTTAGATGCGGTGCAAAGTAAGAGCGGAGCGTTTTTTTTTAAACTACCCCGTGTCCCATCCTGACTCACTTCCTAGTTTGTTTAGATTTGGCAAAGGGATATTTTACTATGCCTGGTCTTTTATTATACTTATTATGGCTTATATATATATATGAAGCTGCCTTAGTCTAGCTATACTGCTATAGAAGCAGCGTTACACCAATAGGCACACTGCCTGTCATGCAAGACTGTAGTGGTCATTATGATGTGGGTATGTTTTGTGGCACTGGTTAAGGTCAGGGAATACAAATCGTCACGTTATTCAATATACTTTTGAGGAAAAGAAACTTGTGATGCGAAGTGACATTTTGAAGACATAAATATATTAAATAACTGAGGACACTGAGGAGTCCGTGACCCAATTACTGAGTGGTCAGTATCTGGATGTGTGACTGCGTTACAACACTGAGCTACACCATGTTTCGTAGTCTACGTTAAATCGTGTGGGTTCTGGTTGTTGTGATATGACTGCAGTCGCTAAGCCAAGTTAGACGCATAAGACTGCTTGAGGTCGACTTAAAAACTCTAACAGTCGAGTGGCCAACATTCACAAGCCCCGAACTAGGCCAGCGTGGTGACTATCACCTAAGCTTTCTTTCTTCGAGGAAAGGCCTGTGACCATGCAGTTGTACGTATAACAACTAAAGCACAAAATCAAACCCAATGATTTTTAATTCATCTACTTATAATTTAAAGAACAGTTGCTTTCGATTTACTAGATGAAGGTTTGTTTCAGCTTTGCTTACTTGAAAAATACCAAAGGAATAATAAGTACAGTATACAAATATATAAAATAAAAAACGATGTTAAAAATTAAAAATGGTTTTGATGCCATAATACAGGATGGCGCAATAGAACTTGCGTATTTAAAAAAAAAACATAAGGTATAGTTAAAATAAAACTAAGGTTTTGTAAAGTAATAACTGAAGTTTATTTCTAAAAAAACAACATGATCTAAATGATGAACCTCTCTACGACAGCACTCCTTTAACCGGGAACGGAAATGACTAAAAACTTTATTTAGCAATGCGAAAAAAGGACCAACTATTCCTCTGCCAGTGATTGCTGCCCATACCGTCACTTTAGGACTATGCAGTGGTTTCTGGTGTTTGAGTTTGGGATTCTCACTGTTGCGACAATTTTGTAGGTTTACAAACCCATTGATATGGAAATGGGCCTTATGAGAGAAAAAGATATTGCCTAAATTGGAACATCGATTAAGCATTTTATTAGCAAATGCGAGCCCTACTCTGAAGTCGGACGCTTTCAATTCTTATGTCAATTTCAGCTTGTATGCAGTTTAAGATCCAAATTTAAAATTCGTTGCAAACTTCGTCGCGATAAGTGTAAGACAGATAATCTCTTGCGAGTAGACATTTGTGGATCTTCTCGTACAGACTGCATAACTTTTCTAAATATTGTCTTTGGACCTAGATGTTCTTGAACGACCTTTTGCTTGTGGTTTAACCGTTGAAAAACGCAACTTCAAAAAGCTTTACCCATATTTTAATTAAATTAGCACTCGGATCTTGAATAATTCGCCGTAGCCCATATTCAGAACAATATAGTCACCTTGTAACAATGTAGGAACGAGAGTTCTCGTAAAATGCGCGATGCTTCCCGTCGAAGTGACTCTTGGTGACTTAAAACTCCATGAGCCCGCCTACCCAACGACAGTAGGCTTCCCCCCGATGTATATTAATTATTTAAGATGAATCTAATTCAGATTTTTCTCATACAACCTTCGGTGCACCAAATATCCACAACTAAAAACATTTTGTTCCTTAAATTGCGTTATTATCATATATTGCTATTTGTCATTGTCTTAAAATGGATATTTTATCACGATATGCTAGCCAATCATATAACATAATCATACGAGAACCATAACTAAAATTTTTGTTGATTTAATAGATTTAAATATTTCGATAAAAACCTTGTTTCTTAATAACTTGTTCTGCCATTAAAGTTAATGCGCTGTAACGCCATCTGTTACAACAAAGGGGTAGTTAGTACTCACGGCTACATCCGCGCGGATTTCAAAAAGATACTTACCCAATCCTGACATGTTTAAGTCGAAAACCAACTAACACTGCCATCTGTTTAAATGTATGGAACTCTTAACCAGCACACGCTTTGTATAGCTCCCTCCCTGTTGGCATGATTTTTCGACATCTTGTACCATTATCGTCATATTTTAACAAATTAACACAAAACAATATTAATAAATATTAATAAATAAATATATCTAATAATAAATAAATATATATAATAGTATAAATCTACTCTTAAATCACTCTATCAATTGATGAAAACCGCATTAAAATCCGTTGCGTAGTTTAAAAGGTCAAAGCGCTACAGACAGGACGAGGGCGGGAAGTGACTTCTAGTGTTTTATACTATGTATAGATTAACAGGCATTTCATGGACGAATAGGTATGCGTTTTGCGACTATGGTAAAAAGCGCTTTATGATTTACTAGCTTTTGCCAGCGGCTTTGCCCGCCCTAAATTTGGTTATCGGCGTAGGATTCTTACGGCAACTCCTCAATTGAAGAAAAAACCTACTGACACTTGACTTTCTCTCTCTCTCCCTCTCTCTCTTTCTCTCTTTCTTACTAAAAATAAATTTACTGATGGATTAACCGCGCAATCTTGGTGCTCAATACAAACTTTGAACCTCAGTTTAGGGGGTGAGTTTTGGAAAATTCTTTCTTAGCGCATGCCTACATCATTATAGCTATATGTGTGCTAAATTTCAGCTCGATCCGTCTCGTGGTTGAAGCTGTGTGTTGATAGATCAGTCAGTCAGTAATAATTACTTTGGGCTAACGCCAACTTTAACCCGTGACTTTGTTTACGTAGAAGGTGAAAATATTTTTAAAAATACGTACTGCCCTTCCCACTCATGACTGCCCGCCGGCCTTGCACATCAAAACCGCGTGCGCAGTACTTGATCATTATTTTGCTGCGATGTCATTTTAAAACTGCGATTAAGGGATTAAGATATTCATTGAAATCGAATGTTGTAAAGGGAAATTTTGTTTTAAATTATATACTTGTAATGAATAACGTATTTATTTGGATAAGATTTATTATCATGTTTATAAAAACAACTTCGCAGATAATGCATTATTTTAGAACAAATTTGTTTAGCATAAAAAAGGTTATAGTGAGCCAACTTGAAAAGTTAGACATATGCTGTCGCGAACTTTTTTTTAGAACTTTTAAAGGGGAACAATTCTGTCATACGTGATTTTTGCGAAACTTTAACCGTTTACGCAGCGCACGCAGCGAATGCTCTCAGAAGGAAAAAAACCCTCCGATTTTGAAACATTCTTCATTGGTGCTCCGCTTCTATTGGTCTTAGCGTGATGGTATATAGCCTATAGCCTTCCTCTCTTTAAATCGGACCAGTACTTCCCGAGATAAGCGCGTTCAAACTCTTCAGCTTTATGATATTAGAATAGATTATTATAATAACACGTTTTAAGTAGCGGTTTTCATAATTAAAGATATTATAGATAAAATACTGTTAGTATTGAAAGAAAAGATGTTCGGCTACACTAGGTTTCTATTTTCTGTTTACTACGACTAGAATTCGCTATTTTCTTTTAGATACTAACTTCAAAATATAAAACTTCATTTGTTTCAATTTAATTATAGCTTGATAAGGACGAGTTCCTATTTTTATTTCAACATTCGACCTAAATTTTTATTTCAAAATAAATACATATTTCAAGACAAAAAATAAAATAATATCTGACAATGGGATAGTTAATTTATACAACACCCGACATATAGTTAATTAATATTTTACTTTAGTTCTTACTTGTGACGTGTTAACATATTCAGCAAACCTTAATAATTTTCGCGTGTGTTAACTAACTTCGACTCGCATTACACGTATGCTTACTTTGCGGATTGTTTAGTATTTGGCGCACGTTCGAAGCTGCCTAATAAGGGTAACTCTGGGGATTCTATAAAGGAAATTGTGTAAATAAAGGAAATTACTTATACTGGCTGTCATGTGCCTAAATAACCATAAAATGTAATACTCCAGTATGTTGCTCTAAGCCATAGGGATGAGGAAGTAAAAATATATCGATGACTAATATCGTATCGATATTTAAAAATGGTAACGACTTTATCGAGACTTTAGGGTTCCGAACTTTAAAAGAAGAAAAGGAACCCTTATAGGATCACTTATAGGTTGTCTGTCTGTTTGTCTGCCCGTCAAGACGCTTTTTCTCAGGAACGCGTAGGTATCAAGTTAAAGTACGGTCCCTTGAACTTGAAGGTGTAAAAAATCAAGCTTCTAAGTCAACGCAATAAAAAACATGGCCATATTTGTTGCATATTTTGGCATTCACAAGATAATCGAAACCTATGGGCTACTGCCTGTTGTCCTAGAATCATGAAATTTGACACAAAGCAAGGTCTTAACAACAATTGTAATGAAACAAACATAGAAAAAAATCCAAAATCCGTTATTTTGTAGTTATAACACATTAAAAAAAAGTTTATCCGTTTGTTTATCTACCCTTTTACTAAAGCACGCTGAACGCGTAGAGGTATCAAGTTGAAATAACTAAATTTTACGGTCACATAAAGTTGTAAAAATTAAGCTTCTAAGTTTATGCAATAAAATAATATCTTAAAAATACGGTAATTTTTTTCGCATTATATGACACAAATATATTAAAGCCTTTCTGTTGACCTAGAATCATGAAATTTGGCAAGAAGCAAGATGTTACATAACAAAGATAGGAAAAATCCAAAAACTGATAATCAAGGCATAAACCTGTGAGACTTGATAAAAGAACTATCTGCATATAATTAAATTGTATGGAACCCTCAGTGCGCGAGCCAGACTCGCACTTGGCCGGTTTTTTTGATATATCGATAATATTGTCCAAAATCAGTAGTGAACATATAGTACTACTAAACATAGCAAAACCTTAAGTAAAAATCGAAAATTAAAAATACCTAACACGATTATTATTTTATTTCTTAACTTATTTTGTTTTACGATAAATCAAACAAAATGTATCGAAATTTTATACCAAAATCGATAGTTGAAAAATATTTTCATCGAGATTAAAATTATAGATGATAAATATCAATATTTTATTTACAGAAAATATCGATATTTCGCAATATTTTCGTATGACATACTTCACTAATATAGGACATGTATATTTGTTAGGAAGGACTCTTACCATTAACTTAAAGTTCCAGTCTTTCTAGTCCTTTCAAATAAAAATACTTGTTGCACAATTGTTAGGCTTGATAATTAGGTACAAAATGTCACCTTTTTTCGAATTTTCATTTGCCGTTTGCTTTTCTTTATATCCTGGATTACACCTTATATATACGCAAGGAAAACAAAATCGAACGAGATCTCAATCACTTCGAGGTCATAAAAAGGCAAAAAAGTTTTAACAATAATAGCATCAAGGTCGCTTTGAGTAGCTCATTACGTAATTGCATTTGTTGATCGAATACGATGGGCGATGTTAAACCACATAGGGTTCGGACAGATATTGGATAAGTGGGCACATTTAACTGTCAGTCACATATCAAGTGCTGCAAGCTTGAAAACTAAGGCTTAGGTTGGGTTGCACCAACTAACTTTAATGATAACATAAGGCTGACGGCTCGTCAAATAATGGAGTGCACCACCTGATAATTGTTAAATTACGTGATAACTGCAACAGTAACAATTACCAGCCGAAAATGACTGGTTAAGGTTATAGTTACTATTGACAAGCCCCTAAATGTTCATAAAATGAGGTTATTAATGTAAAATACAACACATTTAAATTACCTACTGTTTTGAATATTATGTAGGTATGAAATAAATAACTTTAAATAGTATTTTTTTTTACTATGTTATATCGTACATATTATAAGTTAAAAATTTGGTAAAGCCTTATCGAAATAGTTATATAAACCTTCACAAAATCATTTTTTGATAGCACTAAAACAGGAAGTTTCCATATTTATTTCTTGTTTTCCAATCGTCACATCAAGAGTTACAATATAGCTGCACTACTCATGCATGCTTCGTTACATATCGCGTCATCTTCGTCTTGTCTCAAGGTTACTACCAAGCTACATTGGTTTTGTTCTGGCCATGCTTTGGCCAGAAATCTAATAACTTCTTTCTTGAAGAACTCCATGCTGTAGTCCTTGCAGAAAACCTTGGCAGGGAGCTCATTCCACAACTTAAGCGTTCGCGGGAGGAAGTTTCTCTGCAACCGCACTGTACGCGACCATTTAGGTTCTAAAGTGAGAATGAATTCCCTGCCGATGGCGAGCGGTGCGATGGTTGAAAGCAGCCGTGGACATCATTTCGAACAATTCCTCAGAACACAACCCATTGTACAAGCGGTAGAACACACAGGGAGGCAAAGTCTCTCCTCAGACTTAAGGGCTCGATGCTGCAAGTGAGTTTAGAATCGTCGACAATTCTCACAGCCCGTCGTTAAACCGAGTCAAAAGGGCCAAGCTGGTATCCGGGTGCACCCGCCCAGAGATGGCAGCAGTACTCCATATGGGGCCGAACTAGCGACTTGTAAAGTAACAACCTTTGCACCAACGTGAAGTACTGCTTCGCTCTATTGAGTACACCAAGTTTTTTGGACGCCAGCTTCACCTTATCTTGTAAATGATCTCGGAACTGAACATCGCTGGAGATGTCGACACCAAGGATCCCAATGCTCTTGGAGATGGAGAGTGTTCTGGAATTGTGGGACCACAGTGAATGGGGTTTTCTTAGCGTTGAACTCGCAGACTTGTGTGATTGTAGGGTTGAATCGGACCAAGTTTACCCGTCCCCAGTCAGAGACCTTGGACAGTGTGGTCTCAATTTGAGACACAAGTTCTCCGCGGTTTTCCTCCACAACGGAACGAGGGACGTTTGCACGACCCGTGTAACAAGCGTCGCCAGTACTGTCATCTGCATTGCAATGTATGTTGTTGATGGATAACATGTCATTGATATGCAGTAGAAAGAGCGTAGGAGACAGCACAGAGCCTTGCGGGACACCAGAATTAATGTCTATCCTATCAGAGCAACTACCGTCAACTACGGTTCGTATGTGTCTGCCGGAGAAAAAGCTAGCTACCCATTTGTACAAACCCTCGGGCACTCCGTAAGATGGCAACTTCGATAGAAGACCCCTGTGCCAGACCCGATCGAACGCCTTCGCTATGTCCAGGCTACATGCCAATGCCTCCCCCTGACTCTCAATGGCTAGTGCCCATCGTTGTGTGAGATACACTAGAAGGTCACCAGTCGAGCGACCGTGGCGAAAGCCATATTGACGGTCACTGACCAGGCCGTGTACTTCTTGGTATCTTAGAAGCTGTGTGTTGATCACACGCTCCATCACCTTGGAGAGGCGAGAGGTAATAGTTAAAGTTAAGTTTGATGGGCCGGTTAAGTTTAAGAATAGCTGACTGTGCTAATTTTCCTCTTTGCTGACGGCTGGTTACCGTAAAAGTTAGTTTGTGCAACCCAGCCTCAGAAAACAGTCATATTGGCCACTAACCTAAATTAATATAAAGACTAGGGAAGGCTGTTCTGTAAGCAGTAAAATTTTACAAAGCTTTGACAAAATTACTTGTTTTATAATAAAAGTAAACAATTTTGTTCCCTTTAATACTAAACATTTATCTATACAAAAATAAGCAATGTTCTCCCTCAGAACCCTTAAATTAAATCAATATTGGCTTGTCGCTGATCCTCTCAGAGTTCTCAGTAAATAAATCTGCGAGGAGATAAATATTGAGGAAAATATACGGTAATTAATGAGCCCTCAATCAATTTAAAGATGGATCGAGGAACTTTCTGACAGCTTTAGAATTTTAAATATTAAAATATTTGCTTTATTGTTATTTAAATTTATACGTTTTATGTATCAATTAGACAAATAATCCATACTAATGTTTTAATGCGAAAGTAACTCTGTCTGTATGATTGTTACCTCTTCACGTTTAAACCGCTGAACCGGTTTAGATGAAATTTGGTATGGAAATAGTTTAAGTCTAGGGGAAGGACATAGATAGTTAGTTAGACAGGATAGTTTTTATCTGGGAAAATTCAAAACTTCCCACGGGAATAACTGTTATCGAGCTTAAACCAACTAAAGATACAGCTATAGTAAACTTTGTGAGTATAATTAAGGAGTTGACGTAAATTCCCACGCCGATAACCAAATTTAGGCAAAAGCTAGTCCTCTAATATTATGTTAAGAAATACTGATGTTTAAATATTATGTCTGAATTAGAATAATACGACTAAAAAATTCGGTCAAGTGCAAGTTGGACTCGCACATAGTGAGTTCCGTACCACTTTTACGTAATTTACAAACAAAAAAACACTTTAACTCTTTAGTGGATTTAAAGTTCGGATTCATGTTTGTGTTAAAAAAAGTTTATATTATACATTGTTTCCAGTAGTTATACTTAATAACTCTCAAATTATACACCCCAGAGAAGTTACTGAAATTTAGTTCGGTAGCAAGTACCGCACGAGCAACTTTTCTTGAGAATATTTTTTGTGTCTTTAAAAAAAAATCAGTTAGCGATAATAACAAACCGGTGGACCGATTTCACTCAAACTCTTTTTAGATCTAAGTAAGTCATGACGTGGCGTATCGATTGATATGGTCAGGAGACACATTGGTCCATTGGTTCTCCGGATATCCAGGAGCAAGGAAAAGCTAACCTACATACATACACACACGCACCCACACACACACACACACACACACACACACACACACACAAACACACACACACACACACACACACACACACACAAACAGACGTCACTCTGAAAAAGATGGCAAACGATTCTCCAGGTCTCAAAACGCAAATTTGGCTATTTCGGTTTCTGGACCTATTAGAATAAATTCTCTCGAGAAAAGTTAGCATAAAAATAAAAAAAAATATACATATTTATATTTATTAAAAACTCGAAGTACAAGATTACGAGGGTTCACAGTGGGGCTTCCTAGGCAATGCACAATGAGAACACGATTCTTCCATTACAAGTTGTGGTTGTGTGTACTAGTGAAGTAAATATGTATATAAGTATCCATATTGGCAATTATCCGGAAGGCTTAGCTAAGCCCTTCAAAAGGGCTCCCCTAGCAATGTTTGAAACCTTGATATAGAAATAGTTAACAAATTACAAAAAATATGACGGAATTTAATTAACATACTTAAATAACTTATAATATAAAGAAACTAGTTTTTTTCTTCTTCTTTGACTAAGTGATTCTTGCGTCAACGCCTTAACTATACTAATGAAATTTGTTATAGTAAGCTATAGCTGCAGCTATAGTTTGTTTAAGCTCGGTTATAGTTATTCCCGCGGGATCTTTTAAATTTTTTGGGATTAAAACTATCCTATGTCCTTCCCCGGGACTTAAACTATCTCCATACCAAATTTCATTTAAATCGATTGAGCGGTTTAAGCGTGAAGAGGTAACAGACAGACTTACTTTCGCATTTATAATATTAGTGTGAAGTATGGATTTAATCCAGCAAAATCAGTCTTGGAAGAGTTGAATTTAACTATATAATCTATAGTTAAAGCTTAATAAATGTGTAGTTATTGAAGCCATTATTTAGGCATTCAGGATTGTACCTAAGTATTTATTTGTAGTGTCTGGTGTCAACCTATGTCTCATAGCGGGAACAATCATCACTTTCAACTATACTGACTGCACATCAATCACCACTGTGTAATTTTTTTTTTTTTTATACCACCAAGGTAGTAAACAAGCTTACGGTCCGCCTGATGGTAATTCATGGATGTTTTAAACCTTTTTACGGGAGCATATTTTAAAATTAGTGTATTTTTTTTAAGCAATAGTATAAATCATTACAAGCTTTTATCTTCCTTGTCCTGTAAGTGTTCCATTCAGCTGAAAATTGGTATACTTATATATAACTTCAGTGAAAATGCAATAATGTGGTACCTACTGCGGTAGCCAATCTGATGATGGAGCCGAAACGTGGCCATAGAAACTCTGCAATGAAACGACGCAACCCCATCGATATTGGGCTCTTTTAATGTTTATGGCAAATAATGTGGTCTGATGATAAAGCCGGAAAGTGGTTACAGGAACTTTGTAATAAAATGACGCAACCTCGTCGAGTTTGGGCTCCTGTGATTATTTGTGACAAGTACTCTGCTCTGTCCCTTAAATTTGCTATCAAATAATTAAAAAAATTAAAAAAGAACACCTTTTTAATTATTACAAAAGAACTAATAAGTTAAAAAATAAAGTTTTTTCGATTAGAAACAGGTTCCTTCTTTTTTATGAAACTCATTCAATTACCAGAATAAAAATGTCTTACAGTCTCAATCTGTCTGAAATCTCATAGTTAAGGAATTTAATATCATAACTCGTTGCGAAAATTATTTTTAAACCAGTTTCTTAAGAAAAAACATATGCATTAATATCTACATTTCTCCGAAAAGCATTATCAGATAAAAGAAGTCACAACCGATAGTGACCGGTACTTCTTAAGGCCTTCTCACACTCGCACGCGATTCACGCACAACTTTGCGGATCCGATTCGCATACTTTTTGCGGCTTCGCACCGCGTTTGCGCCTTGTTCCCGGTTGTTGTTGGTATTTTGTGCCGCGACAAGGTTCCACATTCGCGTGCGGTTCAAATGCCGATAATTAAGTGCCGCGGGCTATTGTCTGTATTTTTATTGTTCAAGATTTGAACATGCTTATAGCCGTGCGTTGGACAAATAAACTATAAACAATGTAAATGAATGAATCTTAAGATTTTTTTACCGCCAAAGAGCTAAGTGAAGCGCAGCAGCAACAGTAACTTTGGGGTCCATCTTTGTCAAGCGCGCGAACTATACTGTAAACCAGGCACGAACTTCTGCGAGTGTGAAAGAGTGGCAGTTCTTGCCGCGATGCACACCAATTTCGCGCCGTAAATCGCGCGCAAGTGTGGAGAGACCTTAACACAAATAATTTACAGTTTAATTGAAAGATATCATACCAGAACCAAATTTAAAGTAATAGGTATAATGTCTCTGTAATCGTAAATGTATGGTACCTTACTATGACGTAAACGCATTTAAGTAATATTGCATATTTAGCCTTCCCTTAACTGAAAACAAAAATAACTTGTCCATGTAATATCCATTTACTGGCAACACACGCACGAGGGACCCATAAAAATAATATTTTCTACTATATAGGCTTTTCAACAATCATTAAAGCGTCCGTAACAAATACTCATTCAATTTAAAAGACGTAGGCAACAATATATACCAATGCCAATTTGGAATTCCTAGAACTTTTTCGTAACTTAACATTATTAAGCTCGTCGCCAAGTTACTCACCACTCCGCCCCCTAGCGCCTCGGTCTGAAGGGGCGCCATCATTTGTTTAACGAGTTCCAAACAATACTTTTCTGTATAAAATGAATAATTCCAACCTTTTCACTTACTTCTACTTTTTCACGATTTTACGAATCACTTTTTATCGACTTTCTGCGTGTTATTAGTACCTCTACAAACGTATATGCTTTTTATTAGGCATTTGGTAAAATCAGTCAGCCTAACTAAGCAAAAATAACTAGTCACTTATATAAACGTCGATATTAAATAAACTAATAAAGGTTTATTTAACACAAACAACCATATAAATATTATAAATGCGAAAGTAACTCTGTCAGTCTGTAAGTCTCACACTTTAACCGCTGTACCAATTAAAATGAAATTTGGCATGGAGATAGTTTGGCCCAGGGAAAGATATTGGCTACTTGAAAACGTCAAGTGTGAATCGTTGCTTTTTCTATAATTGACGAATTGCCGTTGAATTCCTACACCGATAACCGAATTTAGGGCGGGTGGTACCTAGGGATTGCAATACTGCAAAACGGGATCACGGATTCCCGCTGCTTTTATTTATCTGCACCTTTAAAGCGCAGATCCGCAAAACCTGCAAATTTAAAATTTGGCGGTAAAACATTCGCTTAATTCGCGAGTAGCTCGAGTGCGACGTTTCAGTGGTTCATAAATGGCGCTGCGCCTGCGCACGTCTTTCTGTAGGTGACGAGTGTTTTTTTTTTTCGTATTCACCGTCCGGCGTTTAATATGGCGTTAAAATAAAGGCCATTTGCTTCTTAAGAGCGTATTTTCAAAAGTTATCACCATAGGTTGATTTTACAGTAATAGCATCTAAGAGAAAGTTGTGATTTGATTTGATTAATCATTATATGAATAAGACTGAATTAAAAATATGAAATACTAGATATCTAGGGAATTTATGAAGTAAAATTTTTGACTGAAGTATAAACTTGTAGTCGCTCGCTTGTAGTGGGCACAGTATTTATACATGTTTAATAGAATAAGCGCGTCATTACTGCCCGTGTGTTCTGTGAGCATGTAAATAAATATAATGCGAAAAAAGAAACTTACCCAAAACACAATTTATATGGCGGGAATAGAAGTATAGAAAACAACGCCAGATGGTTTTGGCTGTAGTTAAAACTTGTAATTGCTCGCTTAGCGCGTAGTTCATATCTTGAACCACAGATGGTTTCACTTACTATATCCTTTATATAATAGACAGAACGCAAAGCGGTGCGTTCATATGTCATTATCACCCGTGAGTTCCATAAACGTTCGCTTTGCTTTGAGAAAAGTAAAATTTACAAGGAAAAAACCCGTGGCAGTTAAGGTCTTAGCACCCGCTTTGCGTGCACGTAGTTACACTGTTTCCTACAAGTAAGTTTGATGAAAAAAAAAATTATTACGAAAACTGTTCGGTAAAAATATGCAAAGTAATATAAATCCCCCATTGATTGACTCACACTTAACGGTTTCAATCTGCTAAGTCGGTACAAGTAGGCTCCGTTCCGTAGCATCATTACTTTGCCTGATAAACGAGGAGCAGGGCGCGAGAATAAATTTAAAAATAATGCCCGAGATCAATCACCGCGTTCTCGCTCCGTGATAAATAACCTCACACAAAATCGATCTCGACAGCTTTTGCTCGTGATAAAATGATGATATACATATGTCAGATACGTAATAGATATCAAAAAAGTATGAGAAACGACGACTGATATGTACTTTCGGGGGTATTCAATTGGATTTTCTTAGGGTTCCGTAGTCAAACAAGGCACCCTTATAGTTATGCTATTTTGTACGTCTGTAAGTGACATCCATTGTATTTGGAAAGTATTAGGGTTTAAAGCTAATAGATGATTACATCTGGAACAAAAATTGAATTATTTTTTGAATAAATGTATTATGGCACCCGCTTACGATGCCCTTCCCGAATGACTGTCCAAATGAAATTTATCAGTAAACGTCCAAGCAATCCTAGGAGATCTCAAACCACCACCTCCTTTCCAGTTACAAGGACAGAACATCACTTGGTCTAGCAAATTCACCTAATTGGGGGTGATCATGGACCGTCGCCTCTGTATAAGACACCAAGTCTCTGCAGTGATAAATAAAACAAGAGCCGCACGGGACTTACTTCGTCCTGCGCTCTCGTCAGATCTCTTAGGGAAGTCCCGTCTTACGTATGCTTCGCCGGCCTAGTATGCACTTATTAGTGCAAGAGAACGCGATAGGCTACAGAGGACTCAAACCAGCACACTGCGCTTCATGGTAAAGGCTCCATGTTACGTAAGGAACACCACCATTGCAAGTGATCTTCGGACGATTTTGTGAGACGACTCGCGACCACGATGTTTAAGAGCGCCGACTGTTCGGCGTGGCTACACATTAGAGGATTAGCTCCGTTTCAAGCGCGTCCTCCGGAAGGGAAAGCCTATCCTCGCGACCTTATCACTGTAGAGGCAGATTAATATATAGTAGTAGTACAAAGTCTCAAAAAGACCAATAAAGGAAAATATGGCTTAGGCAAAGAGAACACTTGAGAAAACACTCCAAAAGAGCCGTAAATAGTCATACCCAGAAACCAACACTCAGTGGAAGAGCTGCGCACCCATTTCACTGCAAATGGGCTGAGCCCAAAAGCAATTTCCCGATTCCTCCGTAAGGAGAAATGTGAGAAGGCTTCACGATGGTACCCCCTCTAGATGTACCTACAGTAGGGATCAACTATATCTATTCCTGGACTCCATCGAATTGATCTTCATTATCTTCATCAAATTTTTAAATTTATAAAAATACATAAAATCGTTCTTTACTTATGACTACAGGTAGTCCTATAAGAGGTCTTTGGTCTTAAAAAAACAAGGAAAATCTTATATTGTTGAGCGTAGGTACAGACTAACAAAATCAACAGTTAATTACTTAAAATAAAAAAAAAAGTGCCATTTATTTTTTCACTTATTAAATTTCTTTTTCGTAATATGTGTTTCATTTTCTCAGTCCTAAATAAAATCTTGTATGTAACTGCACGAAATTGATATTTTAATACTCTTTTTCCTATTTCTTTACAACGGCATTACCTTTGTCTGTCACAAAGCAATTTTAAAATAGCTATTTTATCACTATAACAACAAAATCTTTTTACACAAAAATTATGATAAAATTTAAATTTGGAAGCAGAACAGAACGATAACTACTAAACCAATGAAGTAATACCTACGTGTATTTCATTTTAAAACAGTTTGAATCAGACCTTAACTAAACTTACAAATGTAGCAAATTAAATTTTTTATTTCATAAAATCTTAAAAATTTTCGTCGATGAAATAAGCAAACACTACAAAATATAAACGAGATTCCTTAAAATATACAAGTACTTACATCTCTAGAAGCGCAAAATCACAATTAAAAAAACTCTTTTATGTTACTAAATTCGTTTTCATAGCAACCAATTAGAAAAAGATTCAGGCATTTTTGTAATTGAAACTGGCATGTTTCTTTTCCTTCTACAACTTAAAAAAATAAAACGCTTTATTTTTGCTGGAATGTGAACGCCTACATACTTTCGCCCCCGCAAAATTTGGGCGATTGGTCTAAGTGCCAGGGAAGGTCTTTAAATATTTATTATACAATGGCAACATTATATTTCGAAATAAGTACGAAGCCCTGTTACTAAGGCAACGCTGTCTGTCTTTACGATACTTAAAGGACTCTATCTTTTAGCATGAAGTAGAAAGAAGCCTGAATATGTGTTATAATGGCGGAATAACTAACGAATAATGAAAATCCAAAAAAAAAAAAATTAGGGGAAAGAGTACAGAGACTTGTGGGAGTAATTAAGGTCTTAGCACCCACTATACCTGTACGTAATGACACTGTTTACGAGTAAATGTGATGAAAACCAATATAAAATAGTGAAGATATTATTTATCCAACATAAAAAACCGGTGAACAGCGTGTCGGAGATGCTGTATAGGGTTAAGTTTTCGTCAGTACATTAAAATACTAACTTGGTCTTCTATATCTCGCAAAGTATTTATGTGCGTACGTTTGTCGTGTTATTGATAGAAATAATTCTATTCTATGTGTAAGTATTCTGGATTTACAGTTTTGAACCCGACTACGTCAAAGCCCAAAATTAGGGTTATGTGTTTGACCTGTATATATGTCCGACTCTATGGTCCTTTGTTACTACTAAACGGCTAAGCCGATTTAAATTAATTATACGTGGTAAGATTCGTGTTAACCACTAGATTGTCAAAGACCATATAAAAATTATTGGAAATCAATATGGCGGATTATTGGCGCCAAATTGCGTGGGATAATTTTTTTTTTCTTTTCAAAATCTGTCGAGTGGGGTTTCAAAAGAAAGAATTTTGAGAGGTTATTTTAAGCAAAAATTGATAAAAAAAAATTACACTACTGTATATAAAAAAAAATATAAATAAATAATAAAAAAACCCGACTGTAGAAACGTTAAGAACTAACAGAAATTTAATTATACTAAATATTTAACTATAAGCAAGCTCGACTCATTTCAATACAAGTTCAACACTATACACACCATAGTAGTTACTCTAAAATGAGTCCCGTCCGCTTATAGTTAAATATTTAGTATGATTTAATTTCTGTTTAGTTCTTAATGTTTCTGCAGTCGGGTTTTTTTTTATTATTTAATTATTAATTTTTTGAAGTGAAAACTTCTTTAGCGGCGTTGTGCACTTTTTTTGGTATGGGTAAAAAATGATAAACTCGCGTCAGGTCACGTGTCCTAATCGTGGAAATTCTTAAGACGGAAACCGTAATGCCACGCCTATTATAATTTTTTTTTTCTATTATATGTGTTTTTCTCGTGGGGTTACCTTACCGCTTACATATTTCGATGGCTTAACGTCCCCCCCCTTTTTTTTTTTCTTTCCTATGATTCTTTCGTGGTTGAGTAAGTTTGTAAGTGATTTACTTTTCTTTATGTATATGTGTATTTAATGGTCTGTCCGTCCGTTCGTCCGTAAAGAAAATTGAAAACAAACATGTGTGTACATTTAATACTCGTATTTATCTATTTACACGTTTAGCTCCCGCCAGGGGCTTTGTCCGCGTAAACTTTTGTACAAATAAAAAACGTTATAATACGTAGATAGCTCTTTCATCATGAGATCGAGATTCCTATGTGAAAGGTTTTGATTTATTTGTGTCACAATATGCGATGAAAATTACCGTATTTTGTGTATATTTTTATTTTTAGTATTCGCGATTATGAGTAGTGCAGGGAGGTTGGATATGGAATTTTAATTCTATGACAGATTGCGATGTCAAATATACTACGTCAAAAAAGTAAATAAACGAACATTATTATTTCTTGACAATGTCAAAGACATGTCTTGTGACATATTTGAGTGTTAAGCGCGAATCGTGTGTAAAGGTTTTCACTTCTGCCGGCACTCCCGGAGTGCAACTCGTTTTTTTATTACCAACTTTCACGGGGGGGGGCGACAGAAAGAGTAGCAATAATGGCATGGTTTTATTTGGTTTCATATACAGCCCTAAACTATACCTTTTATCAACAACTAGATACATATAACAAAAACTCAAGAACATCAAAATTACATAAAAGAGCAACTTACGATGTAAAGTTGTCGAGTGACTAGAGCTTAGAACATAGCTGCGAAAAACAAACGTTTCATTATGATAGTTATTTTAATATTTGCTAAATATTGTTTAATATATTTTTTTAATCTAATTTGCTTTAATAGTACTCGTAAAATTTTAATAATTTTTAAAAATCTTTTAAACGAAACAATGCAGTGCGCCAAAATAAAATATCTTTCGGTTCAATGTTCAAAGGAGAGCTACCCTTAAATTTTTTTGCTCAATGTCATTATAACTTTATTACGGTTCATATTAGATTTTTCATCATACCGTTGAATCTCATCAGAATCACAATCTTTGTATTAAAAATGATGGCAGAATTCAAGGCTGTATGATATACAAGGTCATATATATCATACAAAAAGGACAGACGTATGGGTATGACGAATCTAAGGCATCCGTTTAAGCCATTTGGCTACGAATCCCTTACACGCCATAAAATGGTATTTTAACGTGTATTGAAAGAGTAGGTTACACTCTTCACGTCGCCCTTCCTTAAATCCCCTCTCTGAATGAACCAGTAAATAGTAATTGCACTGTATTTCTAGTTCAAATCCCCGCATCCTTTCCCGCGTCAGGTGATCACTGCAATAAATCCGGGTCTATCCGGGGGATAAGCGCAGCGGGGCGCTGTCGTTAGCGTGTCACTGGAAACGGGGTCACGGAAGCACTTGCAACTTCCCAGTCACGTCGATAAAAAGAGTTTTATAAACATCTATGTACCTATCGTTTCAGTCGTTATACGCCTCACTGCATAGAGGAAGGAGGCGTAGGTCATAGTTCACCCCACTATATAACTAACGCAGGTTGACGGACGTTGTCGAGCTAGTGGCGATAAAGCCTTAGCTTGGCAACTTTTGTCATATAACTAACAGCTACGACCGACAAGGTTAATTACTATGACGTTTTGACCCTAACTAGGGGTTTTAGTTAATTACCTACATATTTCGATTAACATGTCAGGGTGTTGACCATAAACAAAACAGTACTATTACTTATATTTTGCCAAGTCAAGTTACACTGTATTGTACTTTCGATTCGATTTCGATTTAACGTATAAACGTACGCGTTTATAAGTGATTGGCGCAAATGAGGATCAGCAACGTGCCAAGTAGAGCGGTTCATAGCAAACTCGGCCAGTTCAGTCCCTGTAAAATTCTGTTAAGAGGGCGATATATGCCAGAAAGCTAATTTTTGTAATACTTACGATGTGCATGTCAATATATAATAAAAACTTTTTAACAAAAAAAAAAACGAGTTGCACTCCGGGAGTGCCGGCAGAAGTGAAAACCTTTACACACGATTCGCGCTTAACACTAAAATATGTCACAAGACATGTCTTTGACATTGTCAAGAAATAATAATGTTTGTTTATTTACTATTTTGACGTAGTATATTTGACATCGCAATCTGTCATAGAATTAAAATTCCATATCCAACCTCCCTGTACTACTCATAATCGCGAATACTAAAAATAAAAATTATAATAGGCGTGGCATTACGGTTTCCGTCTTACGAATTTCCACGATTAGGACACGTGACCTGACGCGAGTTTATCATTTTTTACCCATACCAAAAAAAGTGCACAACGCCGCTAAAGAAGTTTTCACTTCAAAAATAATCGGCTTCAAAAAGATGCACTAAAAAAGTAGAAATAATTTATTATTTCCAAAAATCTGATATATGAATTAAAGTTTATAACACTTTTCACTTGCATGCACGGAACTAACTTCAAACTGTAATTCAAATCAGATTTTTGGAAATAAGTAATTATTTGTTCTTTTTTTAGTGCATCTTTTTGAAGCCGGTTGTTGTGTGACAAATTGCTTTTTTCGTACACTAAAAACATCCATACTAGTAACAAATTGTTATACAATCATCAACATAAAAGGCGTTTCATCAGTTCCACATTAACACCAATAGTTTTTGCTGACAAAAAGTTTTTATTACGACATTTGTTACTTCCTACTCGCTTTTTGGATAACATATGATCTACTTTCAAAGTATGTGAGATGAAAAAGCCATTTGTACTCGGTACGAACGTCATTTTTTCTACTACTTTTGAAAAAAAAAAAAAATTACGGTAGCAAGTACCGCACGAGCCTCTTTCTCTTGATAATTTTTTTGCGTCTTTAAAAATTAGTTTTTTTGCGCGAAAAACAAACCGATGGACCGATTTTGCTTAAACTCTTTACAGATCTAAGTCATGACGTAGCGTATCACAGACATCGTAGTCGAAAAATGATAGCAAACGATTCTCCAGGTCTCAAAACGTAAAGGAAACGCAAATTTAGCTAACTCAATTTTCGCTAGAAGTTAATAAAAAGATATTTATTAGAAAAAACTAATTAAAAACTAGAGTTTAGTAATCATCATGCTACGCGGCGAGGCACCCAGTGAAGTAGGTAAGTAAGTAGCCGCACCCGCACACCTATGTGTTCCCCGAACTTGCATTGCAGCATCCCCGAAGTAAACACCGCACACCACCGTGTTAACCGTTTGACACCGGAAAGTTAATATCGCACAATCATAAAGGGCACCGAGAAGTTCTTGCTTTTTTTAGTGCATATAATATCTACATGGCTACGTTCTAATTAACTTTTACTCTGCCGAATGATTATTGCACGGTTAAGTTAATTTTCCAACCGTTTCGAAACGGAAGACTGACAGTTAACTTTTTCACTGACATAGGAGTAGTTTCTAACCTTATCTTTGGCAGTATAAATAATTCAACTTGACAGTAGGAAAATTACCCTGAAACCAACTTCCACTTTCACATTAGATTTTGGAATATAACGTTTAAATAGGAGTGTTTATGAAAAGTGAATTATTTTGTTCAACTCTAGTTCTGCGTCCAAAAAAATCGACACTATGTCAGAATTTAACGTGTTTTACTATCTCGATAGCACTTACATAATACCCTAATTACAATTTCAATATCACACCAACATAACAGAAGCTATGTCGTAAACAGAAGGTACGTAAGTACTTATCATTCAATACTGAACATAGTAAAATGAAAGCAAAACACACCAATTTCGCACAAATAACAGACTGAGCGAACTAATTTTAGCTGAAATAGAGGCTCAATGTTTACGACAGAGGGCGTCTTCCAGAATAAACAACACACGAATCGCGAAAGTACCCGCAGGCCAAATGTTGCGTACCGCGCCCGCTCCATGCACAAACGACTATCAAAGACGGTAAATGTTTGCGTATGACAAATACCAGTAAACCAAATGTGTTCAAAAATTTTTTCAAATGAATACAAAGTTTCCCTGTAATATGCAACCCGCATTGTTAACCCGCTGAATGTTGTTACGTTATCCCTCACCTTTATATTTTTTTTTATATATAATACTATATTGTCCGCGGTTCCACCAACCCTAAATTCGGTTATTTAAATAATTATTCACACTTGACGTTTTCAAGCAGCGTATGTCCCTCTCGGGACTATCTCTAAAATCTTAATCGGTACAGCAGTTTAAGCGTTAAGAGGTAACAGACAGAAAGACAAACAAACAGACAGAGTTACTTTCGCATTCATAATATTTATATAGATATTATATGTATGCCGACTGGAATAATGTACCCTGCAAATTTTTATTACACATTTTACCACTTCGGAAGTGCCTCTCGCGCAAACTATTCAGTTTAGAAAAAAATAATATGAGAAACCTCAATATCATTTTTGAAGACCTATCAAAAACATACGTGTCTATCTATACCTATATAGATAGACACGTATGTTTTTGATGAAAAAAAATTTTTGCGTTTCAGTTCTAAGTATTTTTTATTTTCTTTTTGTGTCAAAAATTTTTATGTGGTACACAGAATACATCTACTCACCAAGTTTCAACAGTATAGTTCTTATAGTTTCGGAAAAAAGTGGCTGTGACATACAGACGGACAGACAGACATGACGAATCTATAAGGGTTCCGTTTTTGCCATTTGGCTAGGGAACCCTAAAAAGGGACCGTGACGTGAAGATACAAAGGTGTTATTGACTTAATTGATTTATTTTCAGATCGTGAAGTTGACACATAGGTTTAAATGCTGTTTAGGTCCGATAACGAGAGGAAATAAATTTTAAAATAATGACGTCAATTTATCACCGCTGCTCGTTCCCTAATACATAACTTACTACAAAATTGAATTTGTCAGCTTTTAGCTCAAGATAAAATGCCGAAACACTTGGCGATATTAACAGGTTTTGAATATTTAACAGAAAAAATCGGCCAAGTGGGAGTCGGACTCGCGCACGAAGGGTTCCTACCTATAAAAATGGCAAAAAAACCACGTTTGTTTTATGGGAGCCCCCTTAAATATTTGTTTTATTTTAATTTAATTATTTATTTTTAAAGTGACTAATATAACTAAATATTCTGTGCATAATTTAAGCGTCTACCTGCTGCCGTTATCAATATCGAGCAAAATCGAGCAAAAAATTACGTTTGTTGTATGGGAGCCCCCTTAAATATTTACTTTATTCTGCTTTTTATTATTTGTTGTTATAGCGGCAACAGAAATACATCTTCTGTGAAAATTTGATCTGTCCTACTATCATGGGTGAGGAGATACAGCCTGGTGACAAACAGACGGACGGACGGACGGACAGCGGAGCCTTAGTAATAGGGTTCCGCTAATTACCCTTCGGGTTCGGAACCCTAAAAACACCTTACAGTATAGCGTTCTTCAAGCAGGGCGTTACTAGATTTTTTAAAGGGTTGACCAGACGCGAGTAATGCCCCTGGCGCAAATGTCATAGTCGAAGGGCGAAATCCGTCAAACCTACATTGACAAATTAAAACAAATTATTGTAATAATAATTTTAACGACTTTACAAACCTAACTTAAACAAAAGCGTTTTGCAATTAGTTAATTTTTGCGACAAGTTAAAGCTTGTTTTGAACCGGGCTTTGACTTGTCAAACCTCTGCCTTTTGACTAACGAGTGTATCCATACTAATTTATATTATAAATGCAAAAGTAACTCTGTCTGCCTGTTACCTTTTCATGCTTAAACCGCTGTACCTATTAAGATGAAATTTGGCATGGAGATAGTTTGAGTCCTAGGAAGAGACATAGGCTACTTGAAAACGTCAAGTGTGGGTCAGTTTTTTTTTTAAATTGAGTAGTTGCCGTTGAAATTATACAACGACCACCCGAATTTAGAGCAGGTGAAACCGCAGGCAAAAGCTAGTAGGTATATAAAATGTCCTTTGTGTCTACATTACAATCTGTAATAATATTTCTTTTTCGCTTTAATATGTAAACCGACGTTTAAAATTATAAAAAATAAATACAGAAATTATTCAAAAAGTATCATTGTATGTTTTTATTAAATTTTCCATTACATTAGTCTCATGCTAAAATGCTACAAATAAAATCAAGCGAAGCGCTCGGCTCTTGAAAAAATAAAATTAGCGTTGTTTCAACGTGCCGTTGCTGCGCCGTTGGTGCGTCGTTCATAATGAATGGGGGTTCTCCTTCTGTCATACATATATCTATATATATATATCTATACGTGCGCATTTCTACTAAAATGCCCGGATCAGTTTTTGTACAACTAGCTTTACCCGGCGGTTTCATTCGCTTCACTCGTCAAGGGTCAAAAGCATTTCCCATTTATTTTTGACGCATAATGAAATTTTTAAGACGTGTTCTAGGAATAAATATCTAGGTCTGCACTGTGTCAGTTGTCTATTAATAGTTTAGTTTTAAAGTTATACATAATTCTAGTTTAAAGATAAGATTATATAAAATATTTTTAAGATTTTGGAAAACCAGACAGTGTTTGATTTGTAAATGTCAAAATGAGTATAAACATACAAACGCATTACTCATGTGTAACTCGCGCTGCGACCTTAAGGGTTGGCTCATACCGAGACGCAACGTGAAGAGGCGACGCATCCCAACTATATATAACCTTTTTAATAAACAGGCTACAGAACAAAATATACAAACTCAGCACTTTATATATTAGTTAGTACTAGCTTATTCGCGCGACTTACTTAGCGTGGTATTAAAAAAAAAAATAAAGCTTTTAACTGTTTATAGTAGGTAAGGTAAAACGGAATTCTCATACAAATTTTCATCCCTTTTTTTGCGCTTTCGGGGATGATTTTTCAAAAAACTGTGAAACACGTCAATTGGCCTAATACCATTTTTTAAGCATTAAGCTTCATAAAATGACAACTTCCATCCCCCATTGGTAAAATAAAATGAATGAAATTTGGAAAATGCTTTTCTTAGTGTCGCCTTAATTATAACAGTTTTTCATAATTTATAATTCTTGGGGGGTTGTGTATAGAGTACACAAGAGTTTACAAGATCCCATATACCACCCTGAACTGGCCTTTACATAAATTTTAATTCAACGATTAAATGACATTTAATAAACGAAGGGTAGTCCCTTGTTGACTGTCGTCCAATATTTGAATGTAAGAAATAATTGGAGTCATTAAAATTATTAAACACTAGATTTTGCCAGTGGTTCCGCCCGCCCTTAATTCGGTTATCGGCACGGAACTCCTGAATTAACTCCAATTAATTAGTTATACTAATGTATTGCTATAGCATGCTATAGGTGCAGCAATAGTTCGTTTAACTCTGTTATAGTTATCCCCGCAGGAACTTTTGAATTTTTAGGGATCAAAAGTAGCCTATATGCTATTCCAGGACCTAACCTATATGTATGCCAAATTTTTTTCCGATCCGTCCAGTGGTTGTAGCGTGATTGAGTAACAAACATGCATCCAGACATACAAACTTTCACATTTATAATATTAGTAGAGAGTAGGATGTCGGAGTAATTTTTAAGTAAGGACCGGTTTGTATTTGAACGTGTAAATTTTTCGTTTCTATGATGTATAATTTACTATTATTTTGACTAATTTTTTTCTAACATTATTTTTTCTCGTTAAATTGACTTATGTTCATATAGAATTTCTCAGCCAAATGTTCTCTTTTCTTTTTTAAGCACGTACATGTAGGTACCTCCATTGAATTTTTGAAATGTGAAAGCGCCCTTTTAATCCTAAAAAAAAGATTTTGAAATATTTTTTTAACCTGTGTGTAAAATTTCAAGAAGACACCAAAATTGAAAATAGGAAATAAATAAATATTTTTGGACAAAACACACACAGCGTCGTCTGACCCCAAAGTAAGCAAAGCTTGTGTTATGGATAGCAATCAATGGATACAAATACATATATATAACTTTATTTTGAAAATAAATACATAAAGACTCAAGACAAACACAAATGTTCATCACATAAATGTTTTCCAGTGCGGGAATCGAACCCACACCCTCTGCACAGCAGCCGGCCACACTACCAACTAGGCTGCGAGGGAGTCATTATATCAGTATTCTTATTCAAATTTTATTTTTTTGCTCTCCAGGGAACGATTTTCCAGAAACGGTAAAACACGACAACCTTAATTCTAAACCTAAAGACTAAATACAAATTTTAATGCATTTAGCTTCAAAACTGTCGGAATTCTATAAAAACGGAATCTTTTATAAATCCTTTTTTACTGCTCGCCTTAGTTATAATACAAAGCTTTATCCAAAAAATCATGTAGTTTGTCTTAGAACCAGTAGTTTGGGCTTAGAGTTGATATATAGAGTCAGTCAACTTTCATCCCCGTTCTCACCCCTACAGAAGCGAAATTCGTCAAATTGGAATACGCGCAATAAAATGTTTTGCAATTGCCGTGAACAATTTAAAGATAAAAATCAGTGTATAAAATGTCATGGGAGAGGCCTGACATTTGTGCATATTGTTTTTCACATCATACAAGACTCAAAAAACAAATGCCATCCGATTTCAATGGTTTTAGGTGCATTTTTCCTAAGTTCTCGTCCACCGCTCGAAAAATTCAATTTTTTTCCCGCTTCCAACTCTGACGGATAGACAACCGACCGGCTGGGGCGGTTTGTATTTTGTGTGTCCAGTGTCTGTATGTGACGAAGATTAAGCATGCTAATTTTCAAGCGACTGCCTGACAACAACCTTTTTATCTTTTCTTTCGCTCGTCTACTTGTCGCTTAATCTTAGGAAGTCTAAAAACCAGCTAAGTGTGGGTCGGAATCACGCATCTAGGGTTCCGTACCACCACAGAAAGGCCCACTCGCACTATTCCGGTTTTCATAATTTGTTTTTACGTTTTAGGTTTAAAGCTAGTATTTAGTAACGTTTTTAGGATAGAGCAAAAACAACCAAACATGTTTGTTGTATGGAGAACCCCCAAAATTTTTACCTTTAGTTATTTTACTATTTTTTAGGAAATCCGCCAAAATAACGCAATCTGTGGAAAATTTTAATTGTACTGATAGACCTAAATAGGTCTTAAAGATAGAATCCAATAAAGGTCGTGCAGACAGACCGCTTAGGATGAGTAATAAGTCCTCGTTTGTACCCTTTGGGTTCGAAATCCTAAAAAGTAATAAAAATTGCTGAGAGACAGATCATCGATAAGTACGGCAAATACTTAAAAAAATCCCTGATTCCCTCACTATTTTAAATTCATCATTAAATTTCATTTTCTTATCCCTATCTACTGTATCCACAGCAATAAATTAGAGATAAGCTGTAGTTACTCTTATACAGTACAAAAAAATAAGAGTAAATTGAAATACACTCCGACCAGGAAACAGAGTCCTTTACTTTATTTATTTTTTGCTGGATACCGAGTGCTCGTTTCCGCCCCCAGGCAATTTAGGCAAGCTGGCTGAGTGCCAGAGAGAGCTTTTATATTAGGTGGGTCAACTTTATCATTTGGGTATGCAATCATATAACAAATATAGACCCGCAATTTATTACGAAAGTGACACATAAAATGTTGTATCATCGTGCGTGGCCCACAATGAGCTTTTACAGACAGCTACATTCATAATATGTATAAGTTTGTAAATTTTCGCGTTCCAGTACTAATTTAAAAATAAAACGGGATTAACCGCGTCGTTATTTGGCAAAATACCTTTTTGAAGTGAAAACTTCTTTAGCGGCGCTGTGCACTTTTTTGTGATGGGTAAAAACGGTTAAACTCGCGTCAGGTCACGTGTCCTGATCGAAAATTCGTAAGATGTCACTCGCGTTAGGACACGTGACCTTTATTTACATTAGGTTAGTTTTTATTTATAGTATATGGCGATTATGAGTAGTACAGGGAGGTTGGATATGGGATTTTAATTCTATGATAGATTGAGCTGTCAAATATACAACGTCAAAAAAGTAAAAAAACAAAAGTTATTATTTTTAATACATAAATATGGATAAGAAGTGATGGAAAGTAAATAGCGAGTATGTTTTCACTTCTGCCGGCACTCCCGGAGTGCAACCCGTTTTTTCCGACGTTTCGGCTGGGTTACACTAGTCTTGGTCACGGGTAGACTGGTAAACGTCGGGAAAACCGAACCACCTCCTCCCTCCCAAACAAAACTAATTAGCCGTTAGCTAATATTACTTGTTTTGACTCCTTTTCATGCCACTTTCCGTGTGACATCCCATCTCTACTGTTACCGACTACTCGATGCATATCGACCGCTAGCATAAAATATGCCTAAAAAGAGGTTCCAAGAATACGAAAAACTATTTGCAAACATTATCCGCCATGTTTTTCCGACAATCTAGTTCAAACTAGGCGATGTAAAGACTAAAACAGTTACCACGATTAACAAGTCATGAGTAAATCCCTTAAACATATCTCGAATTCGAGATTATCTATATCAGCAAAAGAATCAGGCCCTGAAGAATCCTAGTATAACTTGAATAGTTAGCAAACTGAAGTGACAATAGGCTGACCACATTGCTTGTCAAAGAGATAACCGATGGGGCAGAAAGGTCTTCGACAATCGACCACGGATTGGAACAAATAACATGGAACGACCTCCTACCAGGTGGACAGACAATCTGATTAGAGCCGCAGAAAGCCAATGGACGCGGGCGGCTCAGGACCGGCCCACTGGGAAATATCTCACGTCTATTCACGATTTTCAATTTCTTCCGAATGTATTTTGGAATGAAAACTGATTTTTATTTTAAGATGATTCTACATTAAATTTAATTATAAATCTTTTGTAAAAAGAGGTGATTTCTACAGTAATCGGTGAAGAAAATGAACTTTTTCGAGCAGAAGTGTAAAAATACCAACATCTGATAACGTGACCGACAGTACTTTTAAAACTCGGTATAGTAGCAGAGCAAATTAACTACAAAAAAGTACCACACTAACGATAGACCATAAGCTTAAATGACAGTCAATATCCGTCATAAAGAAAACGTGCAGATAAGAAGTTTCCTCGTCAGCTCAAGATTCCGACGCTTACGAAATACGTACCTACAATGTGTCTTTGTTTCTGGAGAACAAACATTAGCCAGAACGACTTTGAGAAGTAAATCGATTGCTATCGTCGGATGTGTGGAGGTAAAAATACTAAGCGGACATTCGACTACTTTCGAAATCTTTCATTGTTTTTACACTCTAGGGTAAACTCAAATGATTTATTGGTATGTATTAGTTATCAGTCAGAACTCGGGAGTGATAAAATCTAGAAATTGATTTTATTGAAGATTACAACGAAGTTTTTATTTTTTTCCTTTTTAGTTCACTTATAACCATGGTAGGGTCTTAAACATACTGCAGGTTGCACAATTTTTGCTATAATACTTATTAATTCATAAGTATTTAAAATATTCGAATCTTGTAAGTATACACTATATAGGTACTAATTCATTAATACATTTAAAAAAGTAACTTAACTTATTTCTAGGATACTGAAGTAAAATTTTAATATTAACTTCCTTAACTCATTGCACCTCGCGCTACAGCTTCAATTAGACAATTCGTCATTAATTGCCACGTGATCGGTTGTTAGGGACCTTCCAAACAATGAGCGTACGAAAATGTCAAATAACTAACAAAATATCACGTTGCTAAATTTAGTGTTACTACTTTACTGAACCAAAACGAGATCATTATAAATAACTTTTTCCAAAAAAATATGTTATTTAGAGGTAAAAATTAAATTAAGAAAAAACTAAGTATAATTAATTCTAGCCATGATTGCCTGCTGAAAATTGTTTTGAACAACAATCGGTTTAAATAAGTTTTTAGACATCCGCAATAATTCTCATTCTACGGAACCCTAACATAATGCGTGTACATCATGCACTTTATAGGTTTCTTTTGTATAGAATATAACATTGAATGTTAATAAAAAAAATGAAATACAGAATATATGCAGGTCTGGGGAAATAATGAACCTAATATATGTAGCTACCGATATAAGGCAGAGAAATAGATCAGATTTGAAAATGTTCTGTCATGTTTTGAAAGTGTTTGGATTAATTGAAAAACAATATAAGCTTATCATAAGTAAAAGTAATAATATGTAAGAGACAAACCAACGCATTTAGCGCATTACTGCGAGGGGCGAGAACCAACTTTGTTTCTAGTGCAGCGTTGATAGACACAATTTTAGTTAGCTTTTTAGCGCTTCTGGTTCTATTTAGGAAACTAGAAATGTATTGAATCAATTATTTAAGGCTGCGCCCTATCGTCGTTTTTTAAATCGATTTCACTGTCCGATTGCATATTTCTGACTGGAAAAAAATAACATTACTTTACGCATTATTTTACTAGGAAGTCACTGTATTTATTTTTAGATATCTAAAAATATCGCTTTAAAAAATAACTAACGAACCTCTCGTTTATCTACTTTTAATTTGCTTGAAGTGGAAAAATAATTTATAACATAGAATCTTATACCTTTAAACGAGCAATTCTCGTATATATATATAATCTGAATCTCGGAAACGGCTCCGACGATTTTCATAAAATTTAGTATGCAGCGGGTTTCGGGGACAATAAATCGATCTAGCTAGGTTTCATTTTTAGAAAACGTCGTTTTATCCGAGTTTTTAGGCAGTGATAAACTGAAAAATATGACTCATACTGACATCTATTGGCGAGTAGTAATAAGCAGCACTAAAGCTATTTGACAATAGATAGCGCTATTAAGCAACGCTTAAGCTACTTGACAATAGATGGCGTTGTTTAAAAAAAAAACGAGCAAAGCTCTGTCCTCCAGGTACTGTTAATGGTTACTTAAAACTTACAAAGCTAGCAAATTAGGTACTGTAGTAGATATTCATAACCAATGTGACACAACTTTTTATAAGTTAATTTCTGATTTACGCTAAGCTGTCCTTCAATTTGAATAATATTTTTGCTACAAAAAATTTAAGTCTATGATCATCGATTTCACCTCACGCTCACAACACAAATATGTATGCGAATAGATGATTCAATTAAATCTCAGTCGGTCCAGCTTTAAATAGGCCAGTGCTTCGTCGAATACTTTTTGAATTTTTATTAAATATGGTAGTTATGTAGGCTCGAACTTTTGTAAACTTGTTAAGTTGAATCTTGAAATTTGACTAACTGACAAATTTATATTTAGTTGTAACATTAATTGCTAATGATAAACGTTGTGTAAACTTGTTGGGATAAGCAAGAAACAACATAGATTCCTAATTCTCAGTTTTTTTTTTATTTTTCATAAATTAATAAAAGTTTTACGAGAAGTTGGCCTGTTTATTTTTACGTTAATGTTTATGATGGGATAAATTTTACAAATCAGTGCTTGCATTTTATTTTGTAAATACATACATATTTTGTATAGCAACCAGACCCAATACAAACAAATTTAATCCCACAAATGTTTTGTCCTGTACAGGCATCGAAGTCATGCACTCGGTTAACCTTAAAAAACATAAATTGGAATTTATATGCTAAAAATATCATTTGATACACTAATCTTAAATTAAACTTAATTTGGAATTCATATGCAAAAATTATACGACACACGAAATAATGGTCGCCACACGAAGTTACGGCGTTTCTGCATCAAGTAATTCACAAAAGGGTTCGTTGGAGGGCCACTCGAGGGAGGAAATAAGGGATTATTGGATCATAAAGCAGTACATTAGGTACACCTTTCCGTTCCACAAATGAGACGTTCACATTTATCCAACTGTGATCTGATCTGGTGTCCAGGTTTTGAGTTTTGTTATGAAGTTTTTCACATAACATGTAAAGGGGTATAGGTTTCTATAGGTAAACACACAAGAAGCCCCTTATATTTTCACAATGTCCGTTTGTCTGTTCATCAGTATGCCATGCCATATAATCAGAATAAAATATAAAAATAAAATGTACCTATTGAAATTTTGAATGAAATAAATATTAATAAAAGTGCCTCCCATTCATCTAAAGTGGGGATGAAAAAATTACACACGATTCGCGCTTAACACTCAAATATGTCACAAGACATGTCTTTGACATTGTCAAGAAATAATAATGTTTGTTTATTTACTTTTTTGACGTAGTATATTTGACATCGCAATCTGTCATGGAATTAAAATTCCATATCCAACCTCCCTGTACTATAAGGAATTTAAAAAAAAATTGAGGTTTTTTGGACTGTTACCCCTCTTCCCGCGCAGTCGGGTAAGAATTATACATACACATCCGTGTATAGTCAAACAAAATAAACCTTTTTTGCGGTTTAAAACAATGGCAAAGGAACCCTACACAAAGCACGGCCCAACACGCAATTAGTGGGTTTTTTAGGGTTCCGTAGACGAATGGCAATAATGGAAACCTCATAAATTCGTCGTGTCAGTATGTCGCAGCCGTATAATTCCGCCTTTGGGTAGATTTTAATATAATTATACAGATATAACTCTTTTGTTAACCGTCATACTGATATGTTTAAAAAAATTGACAAAAAAACTTTTTTGTGTGCATCTCCCAACATTGAACCATGGGATGAATTTATTTTCGCGCACTCCATCATGTGGGGCATAATTGGCCTAACCTACCAAAGCATTTAGGGTTTTTACAATTTTTTTTGTAAGCTTTATATTTAATTTGTTTATTTATTCATTAAAAAACAGATATATGATAGAAAGCAACATATTATTTCATAAATAAAACCTATAGTTTTCCAAATTGAATTTTTACATAAAGTTTCTTAACGGACAGCAAAAAAAACATTAAAAATTAAAACGCATCAATTGCGAGGTGATTCTGCGATTTATTGACTTCCAAAGTTAAAAAAAAAGTGTACAAATAGAGCGGGGGGCCTTTACTTTTAAGCCGCGTGATCTAAAAATATGAAAAAAATTGCGATAATACGGCTTGATAAATACTATTAACGGAAATTTGTTTTGGACAAAATTGGTTTACACAATTGCAATTAAACACAAAATTTTACATATTCGCAATATTTGTTATACTACGGAACTTTATCTTAATGCGTGTACGACACGCACTTGGCCGGTTTTTTTTGTGTGTGCCGTGGTTGGTTCTATTTGTTATTGTTGGCTCGCACAGTAACTGTATTATTATTACTATTATAATAGAATTGAATACCTACACCACTCACTTTTCACAAGCAACAAGTCAGTAAAGTACAGTACATACTTCCTTACTACTTACTTACATAACACAGATTCAATTATAACTTCAAGAGAATTTCTGATCCGAGCTAATGCAGAGTATACAAGATGAAACAGAATTCATTAAACGTGAGCATTTGGCCTGGAGTCAAGCACTGCCACATCAAACAACTGGACGGACAAGTTATGTGCGAAGTCTGCACAGTCAAGGATTAAATAGTAAATATACAGTGTATACTGTACTTGAGTTCTCATTGGCATAAACAGAAATAGGCTTGCTTCAATTATGGTTCAAGTCATGTTCAAGTTTAGAGTAAAAAGTCATCAGTATGAAGTGGTTTGGTATGAGTAACACGTAGTTTTTTTCTGCTCCAGAGAATATTAGTCCAATTCAAAATGTCTTCATGGTGTAATTTTAGATGATAAGTTATCCAATTTAAATAATGAAAATTTAATAGGGTATACAAAGAAATTGGACTGCACACATTTAAGTTTGGAAAAAACTCAATCCCTGATTTTAAAATACGAGCAGATGATCTATTTTGGTATCTCTACAACATCTTCGTTTTCTTATTTGGTGTGCATTTTTTCAGGTCTACTAAGCACAAAATATTTAAAAATAAAATCTCTTTTCTAGGTACAAAATTAAGCCTAAGAGCTAAAAAAGGAAGAATAAAATAAATAACTTTAGTCTTGATAACTTAAGCATATGTAAGTAATCGGTTTTGAGTCGGCGCCAAACAAAGAAATCGACGAAGATCATGAAATTTCTTTAAAGATGTATATAAATCGATTCGACGACTCAAAATTAGTTACAGCGATTTATTTTACTTTTGCTTTTTCAGGTTCTTCTTGTCGGTTAAATTTTTTGTGTAATTTTCTTTTAAAATAACAGAAAGTAAATAGTATAGGTAATATTCATACGGTACTACATACTTATGTAAATACTGTGTATGTATGCTCTTTGTTGCAAACGATTTAATCGATTGCTTCAAATAATTTGTATGTACCCAAAAAATGCTATAAGGATGTGAAGTTGCCATAGAATCCATTAATACGATTAATTTGTCCAAAGATAGATATCAGAAACTAAAAATCTTTTTAACAAAAAATAAACAACCGGCTTCAAAAAGATACATTAAAAAGGTAAAAATAATTACTTATTGCCAAAAAATCTTATATGAATCACAGTTTGAAGTTGGTTTCTATGTACCTAACAGTTTATAACACTCTGCACTAGCATGAAATCAACTTCAAACTGTAATTCAGATCAGACTTTTGGAATAAGTAATTATTTTTACCTTTTTAGTGAATCTTTTTGAAGCCGGTTGTTTTTGTTTTTTTAAAAAGTTTTTAAGCTATTGCATAGCTTTTATCGCGGGCTCTGAGCGCGGCGACCGAATCAAGAAATTCCGTAACGAAAATAAAACCTAACAATAGTCTAACGTCGTTTCAGTTCGGCAGACTGCGGCAGTCCGGCGTCACTCGTTTTACCAATAAGAAAGAAAGTATTATCCTACTAAATACAGCATCTATTTTTTGGAAACATCCTGTTTGACTTAGCAGGTATTTATTATTTGGACGCATTATAATATATATTTGTCGTGTTGTCATCTCTACCGTTGTTTATGATCTGTCAGTGTTGTTTGTTTACAAACACTTTCAAATACCTTTTTATTAGTGAAATATTAGTTTTTATTAGGTTTTAATCTCTGTGCTTTTAATAAATATGAATCGCAAGTCAAGAAGCAAGTGCGAGGTGTGTTATCTGTCGAAGAAAACAGTGACATAATTTAAGCCAGATTTCCGTTAGACGTAAATCGGTATGTAATTACAGTGTTTAGTTACTGTCTTACGAATTTAATCTATATAATTTCAATTTATATCTTTGAAGACAATTAGTATTTAGTTAAGAAAGTAAAATTTGAAATTAAACAAAGAAAATATAAAAAATGAGTGAGTAAATGCAATAGCTTTACCGCGGCAGGCCCCGAGTGCCACTGTTCTTTTTATTTTTTTCGTTTGAGTGACGAATTGCTTTTTTTTCTCGTACACTAAAAACATCCATACTTGTAACAAAATTTTATACAATCATCAACATAAAATTGTTCCAAAAGTTTAAGTTTTAAATATTCACTTCATTAATATGGGAGCACCTCAGAAGCGTACTCTTTCGAATAAAAAAATATGTTTTGGAATCAGTTCACAATTGACGGAGAAATCGGTAAAATATACCCGTCGAACATAGAACCTCCTCCGTTTTTGAAGTCGGTTAAAAATAAAAATTATTTCTGTAGCAAGTACCGCATTAGCTACTTCTCTTGGGAAATTTTTTTGCGTCTTTAAAAAAAAACAGTTTATGCGATAAAAACAAACCTTTTTTCTCAAACTCTTTTCAGATCTAAGTCATGACGTGGCGTATCGATTAATATGGTCACAAGACAAATTTGTTCATTGGTTCTTGAGCTTTGATCATACACACACACACACACACACACACACACACACACACACACACACACGCATCACTCTTAAAATGATGACAAACGATTCTCCAAGTCACAAAACGTAAAGAAAACGCAAATTTAGCAATTTCGTTGTTTGGAACTACTATAACTTTACACAAAAGGTTAAAAAAGCACCCTTAAATAAAACACTAATACTTTAAAAAAAGAACGAATTGCACTCCGGGAGTGCCGGCAGAAGTGAAAACCTTTACACACGATTCGCGCTTAACACTCAAATATATGTCACAAGACATGTCTTTGACATTGTCAAGAAATAATAATGTTTGTTTATTTACTTTTTTGACGTAGTATATTTGACATCGCAATCTGTCATAGTATTAAAATTCCATATCCAACCTCCCTGTACTACTCATAATCGCGAATACTAAAAATAAAAATTATAATAGGTGTGGCATTACGGTTTCCGTATTTTACAAAGACAAAGATGCACTTTGTTCAATTTCCATATTTTAAACACTTTATATACACGAATTTTACGAATACCCAGCAGTATGGCCACTACACAGACGGTCGAGCCATCAGCTGTCACCATCCATGGATGCGCGTAGCACGCTGTAACATAAGCACACACGACCATTCGCGCAAGCGCCCTGCGCCGCCTAAACGAAACAGTAGCCGCAGGCATACATTTTCGCCGCGCCGTAGAAAGAGAGGGGGATACTCCCTCTCCTACGCCACGCCAGCTGCCTACTCTCCATCCGTCTTACGAATTTTCACGATCAGGACACGTGACCTGACGCGAGTTTATCATTTTTTACCCATACCAAAACAAGTGCACAACGTCGCTAAAGAAGTTTTCACTTCAAAAATCAACCCTAAACGCCTATACCTACACACCTTTTCCGTTCGTTTCGCCGTCGTAGGTAAAGAAAGAACATTAAACAATTCTAAATCTACTCAATGATATATACTATACCTGAATCTTGGCCAGTTAATTCACAAAACAATATGTCTTAGCTGTCACTATCGTTAACACAAAAGGAACACGGCATTAGTGGTCCACAAAGAAACTAGAGAGACCCTCCTGAGTTGCTGCTCTAGTCGGCATGACAGGCAGCGATGAGAACAAATGAAGAGAGTTGTTACAAAGGAAGCCTGGAGAAGATAGATTTTATTATAGTATTAAAGAAATTAGGTACTTGAGGAAATTTCTTAAGGTGAATCTATATATATTCTTGCTTTTAAACTATTGAAAGCAGATTTTTCAATAGTTTAAAAGCAAGAATATTGTTATCAGAAATTAACGGAAGATATAGATTATTTGCCTAGTCTAAATAAGACAGTATCAATAAATTTAAACATAATTTGTTGTTTATATTCAGAGTCGCGTAGTTTAGATAAATATTGAACGCGCAGCTGAGGTCACGAGCTGAATCGAATAATTCATGCGATACATCAGCATCGCCGGAGCCAAAAGACACAACGCGCGACTCGACAAGACAGGGGTGTCAAAACAAGATCAAATTTATAAAAAATAATATACAATAATTTATTATATATTTATTATATTATATAATAATTTTAACGAGCAATTCTTGTACGAAGTTCGGTCGCCCCGGTACTATAATATAAACAGTCATATGTAAATACTGGGTGGGTTTTTCTTATGTTGATGACATAGCTCGAATAATTTACAGGTTGAAGTGCATTAATACATTAATGTGGAAAAAAGGTTGAGAAGCGATAACGAAGGTGAAGACGTCACTTGGGACGACCACCTAACTGGTTTAATAGATTTCCTACATTCAGCAGTCTTCAGAATGAGATGATAAATTTATTTAATTTATTACTTACTAGCTTTCGCCCTAAATTTGGTCCCAACATCAACTCCTCAATTATAAAAAAATCGACTCACACTTGACGTTTTGAAGTAGCCTAGCCTATATACTTCCCCGGTGACCAAACTATCACCAAGCCAAATTTTGCCTGCGGCTGCACCCACCCTAATTTCGGTTTACGTTGTAGGATTTAGACACCTCCTCAATTAAAGAAAAAAAACGACTCACACTTCTTCCGAAACTATAAGAACTATTCTGTTGAAACTTGGTAAGTAGATGTATTCTGTGAACCGCATTAAGATTTTGACACAAAAATAAAAAAAAAACAAATAATTTTGGGGGTTCCCCATACTTAGAACTGAATCGCAAAATTTTTTTTCATCAAACCCATACGTGTGGGTTATCTATGGATAGGTCTTCAAAAATGATATTGAGGTTGCTAATATAATTTTTTTGTAAACTGTATAGTTTGCGCGAGAGACACTTCCAAAGTGGTAAAATGTTTGTCCCCCCCTGTAACTTCTTAAATAAGAGAATGATAAAATTTAAAAAAATACATTATGTACATTACCATGCAAACTTCCACCGCAAAATTGGTTTGAACGAGATCTAGTAAGTATTTTTTTTTATACGTCATAAAACGTAAACCGCAATTTAAATTCAATCAACTCAAATATAAAAATAAAAAAAAAACATTTAATTTTATAGATAATGGTACGGAACCCTTCGTGCGTAAGTCCGACTCGCATTAGCCGATTTTTTTATCGTAAGTCATTATACAATGTAAACATTTATATTCGGCATTTAAATCATACTAAACTTTTTTTTTTTTTTTGTTTTCATTCGTCTCAAATGACAGGCTAAGGTGAGGTAGAACTTGCTATTAATTATTTATTATTAACCATTATTAATCTCGTTCTGTTATTATTATTACACTTATATTTATGAGGAAGCTTTCATAAAACACAATCATTATCATTGAAACCATACGAAACAGAGGAATAAATATCCATTAATCCACTCCCTTTGCATTTGAATTCCTGATTCATCTTTTTTATATCTATGTCAACGAAACAAGCAAAAGAAAATACCTACACGGTTAAATCAATTGGGACTTGGGAATATTCTGCAAACGCCGACGCAAAATGTTCATAATACTCTCGCTCGGAACGTCATAAATATTCTATACGATTTCTGATTTTCTGTTCAAACAGCTTGATAGATTTCCCACAACGAATGAACATTGATCGATATATAATTTAGGTAGTCATTTTAATGAAATGGAAGTTTATTTATTGAAGTGAAAACTTCTTTAGCGGCGTTGTGCACTTTTTTAGGTATGAGTAAAAAATGATAAACTCGCGTCAGGTCACGTGTCCTAATCGTGGAAATTCGTAAGACGGAAACCGTAATGCCACGCCTATTATAATTTTTATTTTTAGTAAATTTCATACTCCGTTTTGCCCCTTTGGGGATGATTATTCAAAAACGATAATACACTTCAATCTTAATTTCCAATCCAAAGGCCTTATATCATTTTTTTTGCATTTAGTCTCAAAATCTTTCAAAAGTTTCTCGTACAAAACTCCAACCCCTATTTTACCCGTTTAGGGGATGAATTTTGCATCGTAGAGGAGCCCAACATCCAGTAAGGAACCCACACGCTAAATTTCAAATTTCTTATCAAAGCAATCTTAAATTTCGGGCATATATAGACGGATTTGCAAAATTTTTTTATTTAAAAGGGTATACTTACTTCCGAGGTGGTCCCATATTAATGTAGTGAATTTAAAACATAAACTTTTGGTCCAAAAAAAATTTGGTGTAATTTAGAACTGATTATGTTGATGATTGTATAACATTTTGCTACGAGTATGGATGTTTAAAGTGTACGAAAAAAGCAATTCGTGGTAAAAAATAAAAGTTTTAAACGAAAAAAAAAACAACTGGCTTCAAAAAGATGCATTAAAATGGTAAAAATAATTACTTATTGCTAAAATCTGATATGAATCACAGTTTGAAGTTACTGTCTACGTACCTAACAGTTTATAACAAACTTCACTTGCATGACACCTACTAATTATTATACTAATAATAAGTAATTATTTTTACCTTTTTAGTGCATATTTTTGAAGCCGGTTGTTTTTTTTTTCGTTAAAAACTTTTATTTTTTACGACGAATTGCTTTTTCCGTACACTAAAAACATCCATTCTCGTAGCAAAATGTTATACAATCATCAACATAACCAGTCCCAAATTAACACCAAATTTTTTTTTTATCCAAAAGTTTAAATTTTAAATTCACTACATCAATATGGGACCAACTCGGAAGTATAACCTCTTAAATAAAAAAAAATTTGCAAATCAGTCTATATATGCCCGAACATACAAAAAAATATAAACATCCGAATTGAGAACCTCCTCCTTTTTTGAAGTCGGTTAAAAAAACGTGGCTCTTAAATAATTCTTAAAAAAATCGGACTAGGTTCATCGAAAAAAAAAGTTTCGCTGTTTCCATAGAAATTTTCAGGTTTACCTTCTCTCAATGCCTAGATGTAAAAAGGATTTTAAACCATAGGCGAGTAAAACATTTAGGCGTAGAAGGTATATTATTGTATCGTGGCTTAAAGGAACCGCCATTATACGGTCGCCAGAGCCATTATTTTTAGCATTGGTATGCGAACGCTAACCTAAGAAAAAAACTAAAATCATGGGTTTTGTTGTAAGCGTACCCTAATAATGGGCCAAGAAATACTAGTTTACCACGTAGCCAAGGTCTAGAAACATAAGTATTTTGTAGTAAAAGTAATGCTACATGCACGTAGAGTAGCAGAATGTCTTGGATATGTTCTAATAAGTTTCTCCGAAAACAAAAGAAAATAATGTTGGCGCAAAGAAAAACAAAATAACGGAAGTTGTGGGAAAGTCTGGAATTCAAATAAATATTTTTACGACTAGCAATATAAATGTATTTGTTTCAATATTTTTCTTTTATGACTTGCTAAATTATACTGTTGTGTGGATAATATCCTACCGAAAATATTAAGGTCAGACCACGGTTATGATTTACGTTGTTTTTAAGGGTTGAGCCATATCTGACCTATCTTCGGCGGCGTCTTTGTAAGTCAGTCAGTACGTTTTTTGACGCACTGACGGATCATAGGTAGGGTGTCATCATAAAATTGGTTTTATGTTTTCGTATGTATTCTTCTGCTCCGGCATTGCGCGATGGAAAAGACGCCGCTGAAGATCGGTTAGGTGTGGCCTAACTCTAAGGGACAATATATGCATAAGGTAGGTATGCCAATTGTACATCTAATATCGGTTTATTATGGTCACTTACTGACATCATCAAATCATGCCGTCCAGAAAGCAAGTTATTTCATTAGTAGGTATATACATAACTAGTTGTTGCATGAAATAATGGATCTGAAATTTGAAAATTGATGCTGGAAGGCTGTTAAATTTAAGTAAGTGGCTATCTTCTTCATCAGTTCCACTTCACCGAATAATACTTCGTCGGCTCCGTGGCTCAGTGGGTAATGACCCGTCTACTGAATGAGGGGCGTCGGTTCGATTCCCACAAAAGACAAACATTAAAAAGTATGTCACATACATATTTACATTTGTATCCGTTGTCTGGTATCCAAAGCTCTGCTTAGTTTGGGGCCAGATGGCGCTGTGTGTAAAGTCCAAAAATATTTATTTATTATACTTTCTGTACGCAAATGCTTGATTTGTAACTAAAATACCAAAATTGCTATTTACATTTTCATGGATTCCATTTTAATTTGAAAAAATCTGGAAGTACAATAATAATATACTTTTTGTAAAACTAAACAAGAGAAACCTTATAAACAAATCATAAAATACAAGTACAAACGGCGGTCTTATCACTTATCACTAAGTCGGTTAAAGAGTAAACAGGGCGGGTGCCAAGTGCTAGTTTGTTTACTGTTCAATCAAAGACATAAATATATATATTAAATATGTCTTAAAATTTTACCTAGCTATCGGCATAGTATAAATAATAGCACTACCAATAGAAGACAATACAGAGTAAGTATACCTATTCAGAATATTGTAGGTATTGAAATAGTTTACATTTGCACGTATAGTATTAGTACTAATATTATTGTAGTCATAGGTACTACTAATATATCTGTATATATAAAAGAAGAAACTGACTGATTTCATGACATATCAGGCTCAAAATCAGAGAGGTGAGCATTTAACGTTTCCAAATTTCGAAAAAATTTAGTTTGCTTTTCAATTTCATTGTGCCAAATGTTATCAAACTTTCCTTACAAAAGCCCCGGAAAAAAAAACATATTTTCATATTTCTGGCGGACAATGTGAATTATGCTGCCATAAATCATTTTAAAATGATATGTCAATATAATCACATCAATATAATATCTGAAGAATTGGTTTTCAAAAATTGTAATAAACACGTTACTGAATCGAAAAATATGATTTACTACATTTTTACATAATATATATTTCATTTATAAATATGTTGTACTATAACAATATTTGCAAATTATCATTTGGGATACAATGGATGCGATATTATTCCAAATATAAATCAATTGTAAGTGTATACTTTTATTTAAAAAACCGGTCAAGTGCGAGTCGGACTCGTGCACTGTAGGTTTTGTACCACCATATAATTTAATTTAAACACAAACAAAAAAAGTGCCTCACGGATATATTTAACCCATCCTAAAATTTTTACTTTTTGAAAAAATATTTATTTACTAGGTATCCGCCGTGAAAATTTGAGGCTTCTTACCTACTTCGAATTTAAAAAAAAAGGTGTATGAAAGTTTGGACGTACAGACAGCTTAGGCTTAGCATAGGGCTCTGTTGGCACCCTTTGGGAGCGGAACCCTAGAAAATGAAAACCTACAAACCTAGTATTCCATGACATCAACAGCATTTCTAAAAATTCTAAGAATCGAAATAGGTCAAAAGGAACAGAAACATTATCGCCTTTTGTGTTAAAATTTGCAGCTTGCTACAAGAAAGAATATAATAGCCTCCACAGAGAGCCGGCGCGCGGCGGCGCACAGTGATACGATTAGAACCTGCTAGCTGGACAAAAACATTTATTGACTTTTAGAGCCTTCTTACGATGTATTAGATTAACCTAATTGTGTTTTAGGGTATTGAAAGATTGCCTCAATTTATTAAAAATAAAGGCGTATTTTGTAGTGAACCAATTATCAAATTCTAAAAATAATACATAATAACACAAAACTTACAGAACTGAAAGAACATAACAATAAAATCCGTTGTGTTGGCTACAGACATGTCGTACCACGTGGGTCGTAGATAAAAGATAAACTTTGATGTTCACTTATTGAAGTTTAAGCACAAATTTACTTATGAGGGTACATTTAGCTAAGTAAAAAATTAATATGGTGGTATGCTTAATTCACTAATCTTTTCAAATTATGTGATTGCTAATATTTAATCATAATTAAAATGAGATGGATATGCACGAGTGTTTGTTAAAATTACAAGGTTATGAATGACTGATCATTAAGTGATGACGATGATTAAAATTTTATGCAATAATTTATGATGTTCTGGTTCCAAAATACGGTTGCATTTACAATTACATTCAAAATTATGAATGGCTGATGTAGATGGTTCGCGTCTGATAGGACGTGGCGGCGTGGTTCGGATATCGGTGGTAAAATTTATACACAGTTCTCAGTGTCGTCTCGTATATATATCTCTCTCTCTATCTCGTATGTAAAGTACAAGAATCTTTTCTGACCTAGCGGTCAAAAATCAAAACAAAAGTTGCCAAATTGAAATGGTGTAAAGTTACAACGACACTAGCGACCAAACACCCGTGGTTAGAGGGTCAGAAAAGTTTGTTGCACTGTATGTAACAAACGTTAGTTTCGGTGCCCATTTAGTAGTGAATCTATTCCTGTTTAAAACAGAAAAGTGACTTTTTCTACTACCTGCAATAAAAAGTTCCATACATACTCAGTTCCGAAAATAGAACTTTTTGAGACCCCAGTGCGAAATAACTCCTTGGTCAGTTACAAAACCATGTGAAATTGCATTTAGTACTCGATGTGGCCAGTTATATTTTTAGCGCGGCCGTAGAAGAAAAATATGGCGTCGCCAGCCGATAGACCGGCGACAATGATGCTGGTCGCTTCGCATGGGCAGTCATTCTAATAAAAGACATACATTTTGCTGCCAAAACATGTGATTTTTTTCTATCCACTTTTTTTTTAATACTATATTGGACTTTAGTAGAAAAAGTAACGTTCGTACAGAATACAAAATGGCTTTTCTTACCCTCAGAATAGAAGCTTTACTACTAGTTTTAATACGAGCTTCTTCCCTCGGGAAAGAAAAAGCGTCATTTTGTACTCGGTACGAGATATACTATTGTGCAATTCACGACTTAATAAATCCTCAAAAGAGAAATCGCACAAGGGAAGTTGCGTATATTTTTCCTTCTCAGACAATACTCGTTCACTTCCCATAAAAGTAGGTCAATCCCAGCAAATCGATTGAGGAACGATCATTCTAAAATACTGCAATCAGACGTGAATCACGTCGACTTATACCATGTCAACTCGGAGAACTTGAGCCATTTACAATTAAAAAACTAATGTACTTTTTTACTAGCAGATTTATTCAATATTGAGTCAATAAAATTACCTAAACAGGGTAATTTAATTTAAATAATGGATGTTTAATATTGGATAACGGTGTATAATAATTCCAATTCATCGGCAAAATAGGTGGGCGACTTGCGAGCTATCCTTCTGGGAGTCGTGCTTTCTGGTCTCTAGCCTAAGCCTTAAGCAGAAGGGAACTTTTGCCAGTCGTCGTTACCACCACTGCGAAAGACCGATGGTGTCTAAGCCCATAGTGCTAAAGAGACAGCCGATCTACTGGGCAGTCTCTTTGCCTCAAACTCGAATAAGAACGATGAAGGCCCTGTACCACCTACTATAAAGTGGGGCGGTAAGACCTTGCCAGAAATCTCCATAACACAGCGGGAGGTCCGGCGGGCGTTGCTTTCTCTAGACGTTCATAAGTCGAGTGGGCCAGACGGTATACCAGCAGTGGTGCATAAGCAGTGTGCTCCTGAGTTATGTCCTGTACTCACGCGCCTCTTCGCGCTTTCCTCCCATACTAGGCAATTTCCGTCTTCATGGAAGACTGCGAATATGCACCCGGTGCCCAAACAGGGCGATAGATCAGATCCATCGAATTACAGGCCTATCGCTATTACCTCTCTCCTCTCCAAGATGATAGAGCGTGTGATCAACACACAGCTTCTAAGATACCTAGAAGTACACGAATTGGTCAGTGATCGTCAGTATGGCTTTCGCCATGATCGCTCGACTGGTGACCTTTTAGTGTATCTCACACACCTATGGGCTATACTATACTAGCCATTGAGAGTCAGGGGGAGGCATTGGCATGTAGCCTGGACATAGCGAAGGCGTTCGATCGGGTTATCTTACGGAGTACCCGAGGGTTTGTACAAATGGGTGGCTAGCTTTTTCTTCGGCAGACGCATACGAACCGTAGTTGACGGTAGTTGCTCTGATAGCATAGACATTAATGCTGGTGTCCCGCAAGGCTCTGTGCTGTCTCCTACGCTCTTTCTACTGCATAGCAATGAAATGTTATCCATCAACAACATACATTGCTATGCAGATGACAGTACTGGCGACGCTTGTTACACGGGTCGTGCAAACATCCCTCGTTCCGTTGTGGAGAAAAACCGCGATGAACTTGTGTCTCAAATTGATCCGATTCAACCCTTCAATGACACAAGTCTGCGCTTTCAACGCTAAGAAAACCCCATTCACTGTGGTCCCACAATTCCAGAACACTCCCCTCTCCATCTCCAAGATCATTGGGATCCTTGATGTCGACATCGCCAGCGATGTTCAGTTCCGAGATCATTTACAAGATAAGGTGAAGCTGGCGTCCAAAAAACTAGGTGTACTCAACAGAGCGAGGCAGTACTTCACGTTGGGGCAAAGGTTGCTGCTTTACAAGTCGCAGGTTCGGCCCCACATGGAGTACGCTGCCGTCTCTGGGCGGGTGCACCCAGATACCATCTTGGACCTTTTGACTCGGTTCAACGACGGGCTGTGAGAATTGTCGTTGATCCCAAACTCACTTGCCGTATCGAACCCTTAAGTCTGAGGAGAGATTTTGCCTCCCTGTGTGTGTTCTACCGCTTGTACAATGGGATGTGTTCTGAGGAATTGTTCGAAATGATGCCCACGCTACTTTGCTACTTTCTACCATCGCACCGCTCGCCATAGACAGGGAATTGATTTTCATACTTTAGAACCGAAATGGTCGCGTACAGTGCGGTTTCAGAGAAACTTTCTCCCGCGAACGCTTGGGTTGTGGAATGAGCTCCCTGACAAGGTTTTCTCTAAGGACTACAGTATGGGGTTCTTCAAGAAAGAAGTTATTGGATTTTTGGAGGGTCGGCAATTCGCGAGTGATACCCCTGGTGTTGCAAGCGTCCATAGGCCACGGTGCCCACTTACCATCAGGCGGACCGTGTGCTTGATTGCCACCTTAGCGGTAAAAAAAAAAAAAAAAAACTTAAACTTCAAACAATGGTAGTGGTAAGCCTGTGGCCGGCCATATAATAAACTGCAACAGGCGACGTCTCTAGGACATAGGAGTTAAAGAAAAAGATAATCTCTTTATAAGAGCAAAATAAGTGAAAACAATTACCTTTAGATTTTTTGTTTGCTTGTCTGTATATATATATGTTGCTTATACGCACTCAAACAGAAACTACTGCACGAAATCGGATGAGGTTTTCAGTTGTACTGTTGAAGTTCTAACTTAAAAGATGGTGCATGTTTCATATTGAAACGCCGCCTAAAAGCAGAGTTATCAAGGAGTGCCGTAAAAATTCCACGCCGGTAACCAAATTTAGCCCGGGCTTAGCCGCGGACAACATTTAGTAGTTGATAAGTCAATCAACCATGACAACTTGAAATTTAATGCTGTACGTATAAAAACTTTACAAAATTATTCAGAGCAGAAGAATTAATTGATACGAAGTTTTTAAAATATAGCTTACACATCGTCTGGCAGCATGCAGAGTATGAAGAGTTGTTGGAGCTGGGCGTGTGAAAGAAAACGCGATATCAACACAAAATAAGTAAGTACAGTAAGGCCGAAAATCCTTCCCCTTACGCGTATATCACGTACCTTCACGCCAGCTCAAAGAATTTTAAAGGAATTAATAGAAGGGACAGAAGGTTAGTCATAATGGTCGCGTCAAATAGTCATGGTATGCATAAGCTAATATATCTCTAATAGCATGACTAAATTCGTTTACGACTTGGCATTCCTATGACAACTCCTTAATCATAGTAAGGAAGTTATGGTTATCCTCTCTGCAATAATCCGACTCACATTTGACACTTTTCTGAGAAGCTATAACCTCCTTTTCCGTCCCAACATTAAATAAAAAAAAAATTGAAATTTAGCCAATTCCTTTAACCCTCTGTGCGCTTATCCGACTCACACTTGGCATTATTTAAGTAACCTATTAAGCTGAGGCATCCTATCACAATTGCAAATTCAAGAATGCGTCAACCGTTTTGCCGTGTAGAGAACATAAGAGTTTTATAATATGTATAGAAAAGAAGTATGTATAATAATCCTCGGTAGTCGTACGTCGTATAATAACGTATCAATTTCGTTCATTTCATATTCAAAAAAATATTTTGCAACAGTGATTCGGCAGTTAAGATGGAGTCGGATTTTTTATATTTTATAGGACTTTAATAATAGTTTTGCCGTACATAATAAATGGTCAGGACAGTTTACACGTGGCAGGTGGGCGTAGCAAGCTACGACACCTTGTAGACGCTACACGTGTCGTAGTACCGCAAGGTAACGACCATCTTTAGGCAAATTATGTACACTAAAGGACACCCACATTGTACGATTCTGAGCCGTTTCTATCTAGCAACTTTACAACCAAATTTTCAAACTAATTGTCAAATATTCCAAACGCGCCGAGCTCTTAAATCTTTTTTTAATTAAATGTGAAGTCCTATAGGAACCTCGGAGGTTTTTTTCAGCATTTAGTTTTAACTCTAATAACCTTTTATCTTGGAAGAACCCCATACAGTAGTTCTTAATCAAAACCTTGGCAGGGAGCTGATTCCACAATCTAAGTGTTCGCGGAAGGAAGTTTGTCTGAAACCGCACTGTACGTAACCCCTTAGGTTATAAGGTGTGAACTATATGAACCCTTTTAATTTTCTTCAGGGTAAATAGGATTAAATAAAAACTCCTTAGGATACCCACTGCATGCATATAATAACCTTAGCGCGTATGAGCCCGGTTTAATTAATTAGTACAAGCTTCGTAGCTCCCTGATGCCGTCTTTACAATCTTTTCATAATAAATAATGATAATGAATCAAAGCATGAAATAAGAAAATATTTTTGTCAGCTTCTTGGCGTTGGGGGTTTTAGTGCTGTATAAAACTGTATATATAACAAGTCATCGTTTTAATAGACAATTTACTATTTAGAATCTGTATCAAAATATAACGATATCTAGTGTAGCTCACTGGTACTATTGAATCCCATCATCAGAACTGGATTTTAATAAAAATTAGTTCGGTAGTATATACCGCACGAGCAACTTCTTTGGAAAATATTTTTTTCGTTTTTACAAAAGTCAGTTTTTTAGCGATCAAAAACAAACCGCGGGACCGATTTTGCTCAAACTCCTTTCAGATGTAAGTAATGACGTGGCGTATCGATATGGTAACGAGACAAATTGGTCCATTGGTTCTTGTGATATCGAAGAGAAAAAAAAGCTAACCTACATACTACACACACAAACACACAGACATCACTCTAAAAATGATGGCAAACGATTCTCCAGGTCTCAAAACGTAAAGAAAACGCAAATTTAGCGATTTCGATTTTCGGACCAATTATAATAACCTCCCTCAAGAGAAGTTACAAAAACCTTTTTTCACAAAAACAAAGCAAAACCAAAACAAAATCAAGAACACCTCCAGAGTTGTCAAGCCGCCTATAAAGCCTTTAACTTAGCTTAACTATATAATAGTTTTTACACGTAGACTTCGGTTATAGTTAATACTGCGGAAACTTTTGACTTTTCCAAAATAAAAAGTAGCCTACGTCTTTCTACGTCTCTTCGACTACACGTTTATCTGGGCCTTATTTCAGCTCAACTGGATGTTCCGTTGTGATTTAAAGGAAGGTTAAACTCACAATTTCACTTTCGCATTTATAATATAAGTATGGATAATTACCAAGTGCAGACTTCTTTCAACAGCAGCAAGAGTATTGCTTACCTAAAAAGAATAAAAAGTAAAATTAATTGATGACATTAAATAAATCTCAAAAAATCAACATCATTTGGATTATCTACTTTTATTTTTAATTCAAAATAAAACAACTCTACAGCAAAATGGTTTCCGTGCGCAATCAATAAGAAAAAACAAACTGTATAAAAATATACATATATCCAGAAGCAACAGTTTCGTCAAATTCAAATTGGGTCGACTAATTTCACAGCTGGCGGCTAACAACAAAGGATCGCTGAATTCAAAAGAACCGCTGTAATATTTCGCCGGTAAAGGGTTCTAGTCTAATGCGGATTGTGGACCCAACGTAAGATTGATATTTTGCGCGTCATCCATTCAAGTTTATTTATTTTATTTGTTGAATAACCTAGTCTTGATTTAAGTCACGCGTATGATTAATGATTCCAAAATGGCTACCAAAACACTTTTAGTCATTTTTCAATTGACTAATCGTGATTCTAATAGCATTTATGAGCTTTAATCTTTAAAACCATATTTTTTATATTTTTCTGGTAAGTTTATTTTTATTTTTCATCACAATTACCCTTAATATCTATAATACTAAAAAATATCAATCGATAGATCGAGATCATATTATGAATCGCTCGTATTTACCACCTACGCAAAAAACATACGGATGGACGGACAAACGGACCTGACCAAACATTTCAGAATACCATTTTTTGGGTTCTGTACCCAAAGGGTCCAAACTATTCAGAATTCCATTTTTTGGATTCTGTATCCAAAGGGTAATTAGCGGAACACTATTACTAAGACTGTCCGTCCGTCTATCACCATGCGTGAACCGTAACAGTTAGACAGTAATTTTTTTTACAAAAGATGTATTTCTGTTGCCGCTATAACAACAAATACTAAAAAACAGAATAAAATAAATACTTAAGGGGGCTCCCAACAACAACTACTACAACAAACGTGATTTTTTTTGCCGTTTTTATAGATAATGGTACGGAACCCGTTGTGCGCGAGTCCGACTCGCACTTGGCCGATTTTTTCATTTGGATGTTATTTTTAATAATTTTTAAATTTATTCAAAATTATTTTTACAATGATCGCGGGTATTAAAGCTATCATTTTAATGGTGGAGACACTATTACAGATGTACTAATAAAATTATGGGTATCAAGGATGGAAAGACCTATAGAGAAACAAATCTGATCGTATTCTAACTAAGTCGGGGCGGGCAGCTAGTAAATTATTTAATGAAACTAATTTATTCAACATCAGCTCTTCCCTCGCAGTTAACCTTACATTAAACAACCGACAACTTTCGACTAAAGCTTCCAAACTCTGAATCCCCAACTTATTTACCTGCTCCCGGGCGTTACGCCGCCACCGAACTTTATGTACATGCGGGCTTTACTTATTAATCTTATCTTTAAGATACCAATTTTGCAACAATACAATTTTATTGAATGACTGCTTAAATTTAACCTTGTGTCCTGAGTGGCGGTAGTTCAAGCCCGGCGTCAACAATGACTTTCTTAAATTCACAAGTAGAGTCAGCTGCAGAGAGAAGTAACCGCATCGAACCCTTAAGTCTGAGGAGAAATTTTGCCTCCCCGTGGATACTCTACCACGCTTGTATACTGGGATGTGTTCTGAGGAATTGTTCGAAATGATGCCCACGGCTACTTTCTTCCATCGGCAGGGAATTCATCCTTACACCTTACAACCTGAATGGTAACGTACAGTGCGGTTTCAGAGGAACTTGTTTTCGTGAACGCTTAGGTTGTAGAATGAGCTCCCTGCCAAGGTTTTCTCTAAAGACAACAATATGGGGTTTCCAAGTAATTATTAGAGCCGGCAACGCGCGAGTGATGCCCCTGGTGTTGCGATCGTCCACAGGCTGTGGTAACCGCTTGTCATGTCTTGGTTGCCACCTTAGTGGTATTCGAAAAAAAAGGGGGAGGGGGACAGATATAGAAATGCAGAAGTACATAGGCTTTTTCCGAAAAATTCAAGTTCCTAACCTTAAATCTATGTTTGCGATACGTCCGGATTGTATCCTGACTGTCTGGATTTCATAACCAGTTCCGGACTTTTGTCCGGACTCACAATTAGGTACGGATTTTCATTTAGTTAATATAGTATCAGTTATTAAAATTTAGTTAACAAACCCTGTACCTGTAAACTATGAGCGACAGGTATCATAATCCGGAGTACATAGCCAAACAAAGGTGTAAAAATAAAGTAAGTCATCATATCAAGACTGAGATCTTATAGGTATTATGGCCTAAATCTCATTTTCCAAGAAGAAACCTGTGTCCCTGCCGTAGGTCGTGAAATGGCTGTTGCGATCTACACATGTACCTCTACTACATCCAGAAAAATCGATCGGCGTTCGGACTATGAATGATTCTGGCAACCCTCGCTATGGCTTGCTAAGCTAAAAAAACTTAAAACTTTATTTAAAGGAGTTGCCGTAGGAAACCTATGCTGATACTCGAATTCAGCGTGAGTGGAGCCGCTGGCAAAAGCTAGTAAACGACAAGTCAGAATTATGCAGGGGGAAATATGATTATACTATCTAAAAATGCTCACTTTACACGATCCGAATTCGCAGCCAGTCGTCAGAATAATTAGCACGTGAACGGCAGTTAGGAAATATCCGGAGACCGGGTGGACGACGAGCCTGTCAATTAGCATTCGATTTACCCGAAAATACTTCTCTTTGAAAATAGGTACAATACAGTTTGCAATAGCACTTACTCTATCTTCTACCCGAGCTTTAGTTGTCTCCGGGGATGTTTTACATTTAGAACCTACGGCTCTAGGTACGGATTATATTGGGAAAGAGCAGTTAACAAGGAAACAGGGGTCCGAACTGTAGTCATTCTTGCCGGCAAGAGCAACGCACGCAAGCATATAAATAAAAACTTGCCAAGTCAAATTTATGGAATTATTCAGTTAGTGCATATTTTGTTGCATCAAACTATAGCTAACAATATATATAGGCTGTGTTAAATTGTTGAGATAGGCAAGAAACTTGGTATTGGTGCCTAATCAGTTTTTCAGATTTAGGACATTTTTAACATCTGAGATGAGAAGTTACTACAATGAGTCCGAATATCGGGATTGATGAAATTGTGTTTTCTTTACGTTTTAAGACCTAGGGAATCATTTGCTACTATTTCCGGAGTGATGTCTGTGTGTGTGTGACCGATTTGCTTCATCGACATTTTTTTTAATCGATTCCCCTCCACGGAATCAAACGGATTTGTTTTTCAGAAATATGAAACCAGCGGTTCATTTTTTAACAAAAATTCTTGGATCTTCTATATTAACACAAACAAAGAAAAGTTGTTGCTGCGGTAGTTGCTGCAAATTATAAATCAAAATGTATCGCATGAATTTGGCCTGTTTCCTTATATCAATGTTTTAATGGGATTTTATTTTTTTAAGTTTCTTTGTGTTAACAAAATAGGCATTCAGCCTCAGTGTCGTAAGTGATATTTACAAACCTCACTAACGAAAATCAGATTAATTTCGGAGCAAACGCGATTGCGACCAAATACAAGCTTAACGTACTTAGGGTAATAACAAACTTTGTGACTATTAACAATAGACAACTATTAACAAGTAGCAAGAAAGCATTTTTGGTCTAAGTTAAGCTCTCTGTTTTCTTTTCAAAGCAATATTTAGTTGTTAGTAACTTATTTAGAAATTCTTAACAAATAGTATTAGGACAGAGAAGGACGAAAATACTTTAAAATCAAGCAAGAGTTCCCACGGGTGCCAAAGGTAATCTCCTTTGGGTAAAATCGTGGCGATCATATAGTGTCAAATAATTCTTTTATCCTTAAATAAATGTAAAATTCAGGTGGAAACCACAAGTAAGAGGACCAGCTATATCGTATAGACACAGAAGTCTCATTAATAATAAGACTCCTTATTTACCTTTTTGGTACAGAATCCTAAGAAATGAGGCTGATCCACTATTTGAAAGCTTTACAGATAAATAGTTTCCGATATTGAATTGATCGTAAATAGATTTGATCCAAATCAGAATCAAATAAAGCGGACATGAATTTGCTCAATCCGGAAATTGATTTCCGTATCGCCTCTAGTCAAGGGACAGAGGGGACTAATGTCTGTCAGGTTCGCTTGTTAACTCAGCAAACTTACCTGAAAACAACGGGTTGCACTCCGGGAGTGCCGGCAGAAGTAAAAACCTTTACACACGATTCGCGCTTAACATTCAAATATGTTACAAGACAACTCATACGTCATATTTAATTGTACAGAACCAATGTCCTTAACTCATAATTCGCGCCTAACACTCAAATATATCACAAGATATGTCTTGACCCATTGTATATTTTTGAACAATATCCTACCTATATTTCTCAATAATGTAATAAGCTATATTAAACCTAAATGTAATATATTACTATGCCACTAATACTATGGAACTGGCTCTCTATCCGATCACACGTCATTTCACGCACTTTCATTATTATAAATAATAATGTTTGTTTTTTTACTGTTTTGACGTAGTATGTTTGAGATCTCAATCTGTCATAGAATTAAAATCACATATCCAACCTCCCTGTACTCATAATCGCCATATACTAAAAATATTGCGTGGCTTAATGGTTACCGTCTTGCGAATTTTTATGGCGTGGCATTATGGTTTCCGTCTGACGGTCAGTCTGACGCGAGTTTATCATTTTTTTACCCATTACAAAAACTAACATAATGTAAATAAATCTGACGCGAGTTCCATCTTACGAATTTTCTATGAATTTTCGACCAGGACACACGTCCTCGAGTTCAACATTTTTTTCTCATACCAAAAAAAAAATGCACAACGCCGCTAAAGAAGTATTCACTTAAAAAATTGGATTTCTTTTTTTCAATACACCGTTCGTTTATCGCTAAAAACTGATAAAACTTGCCGCCATGTACAACAAGTATCTACTATGTAGTTAAAAAATCTGCTGCAATCATTACTTTAAAGAGGATGGACCGCTATGTAACTAGCTGACCCGGCAGACGTTGTTCTGCCCTTTAAAGTTGATGCGCTGTAGCGCCATCTGTTACCCACACGGATTTCTAATAGACACTTACCCAATCCGGACATGTTTATGAAGATAAACTAACTTACACCGCCATCTGTTAGGAATGTATGGAACTCTTAGCCATTGCAAGCCATGTAAAGCTTCCAGTCAGCATGATTTTTCCGACACCTTGAACAATTATCATCATACTTTAACAAATTAACATAAAACAATATTTAACTATACGTATAAATCATTCTCTTGAATCCCTCTATCAATAAAAATCCGTTGAGTAGTTTAAAAGATCTAAGCATACATGGCTACACACGGCGCGGGCGGAAGGCTACTTTGTTTTATACTATGTATAGAAACAGTAAATGTTACGTTATCAGCCTTCGGAGACAAGATCAGGACAAAATGTAGTACGTATCCTTCTGGACGGAGCACAAGTATTTATGCCAAAAGTCAGGTACCTCCCTGTATATATACAAAAGCCATACTAATATTATAAATGCGAAAGTAACTCTGTCTATCTGTCTGTTACCTCATCACTCTTAAACCGCTGTACCGATTAAGATGAAATTTGGCATGGAGGTAGTTTGAGTCCCGAGAAAGGACATAGGCTACTTGAAAACGTCAAGTGTGAGTCGATTTTTTTTAATAATGGAGTTGCAGTTGAAATACACTACACAACACCGATAACCGAATTTAGGGCGGGTGGAACCGCGGCCAAAAGCTAGTTATATATAAATAAACAACAGTTTTACTTAGTTTTTTAAATGACTTAAAAAAGAGCTTCCGTTGTTTTTTGTATGTTTGATACTCAGAACTTCGTAAAATTTGACGCAATTTGAATTTTTTTTTTTATTTGAAAGGGTATAGTTCCAGATTCGTTTTTAAAATACAGTTCTGATGACCCCCCATTAGGAATAACTTTTCAAATATGTTATATACAATAAAACCAATTGTATCTATTTATAATATGAGTAGAGATAAAGACAAAGACCCCGATACAAAACCAACAATTTAGTTTTTTTATTTTCATTTCAACCCAGTTGTCTATCGAATAAAAACAAAAGCAGTTTCAATAAGTTTTAACATAATGTGTTGTTTATATTCAGCGTCGAAGTTGTTTTGATAAATATGTAACGCGGTGCGGAGGTCGCCGCCGGCGCCGCCCGCCCGGCGAATGTGCGACTCTCGCAGGAACGAATAAATAATTCATGTCGATATCACAAATTGCGACAACGAACGGCAGCAACTGTCAAAACGAATAAGCATTTATTATACTTAGACCAGACACGCACCGCCCAATTTTATCGGCCGATAGTTTTGTGTTTATTATTGACAGGTCTTAAACCTGTCAATAATAAACATCGAAGACCTAAAGACGATGAATGGCGACCATTGAACATATAACTACGAGAAACATCGTTTGCTGTGATAAGAAAATACTAACCGTTTTAAAATATCTGCTTGGTGGTATATTGCGGATTTGTTAACAATCCTCAAAAACACGATATACGAATATGGAGCAACTGATCTGCGAAGAATCAGCGTAGCATCTATTTCCACAAGTGATTTTGGACATCTGAGGAATTATTGTGTAGGCGGGATAGAATTATTTTATTTACAGCCAAATTATTGCGTTGCCCACTTTATAACGGAATTTCTACCAACGAAGGAAAAAAATACTGATCGGTAATCTAAGGCTAATATAGCTACTAAAAATACAGATACCTTTATAAGAAAATCTAATATAGCTACTAAAAACATAACCTCAGCACTTTTTTATTAATTTTTTCGGTTTTAAACATAGCAATAAACTTATTTATTTACCTTTAAATTAAATTTTTTTTATGAGCAGAAATGAGATCGATGGGATCTTTTCACGTTTATTTTGTATTGTTGTACCAATTATTAGCTTTATGCGACTTATTTTTCTATGTTAGTAAAATTGTGTCTATTTTGACTGGACTATAATATGCGGGTATCCTAAATGAAATAATGTGCATTTAAAGTTGGCGTATTTACCCGTTTCACAACTTTATAAACTCGCCACTTTTCCAGTACAGGTTTAAATATCGGATGCACGTGTTTTCACAACAGAATTTAACTCTATTATTAAAATGAAAAAGCTTTGCGAACGAAGTACATATTCATAGAACCAATTAAATAAATATTTTTTTTACATTTATGTCTATTTCTCGAGATTAGCGCATTCCAACAAAAACCAACAAAACCTCTTTAGCTTTATTATATTAGTATAGATTATGGCAAATTTCTTAACGAATAATAAAAAAAAATATTAGTTCGGTAGCAAGTAGGTACCCCCGAGCAACTTCTTTTGAGATTTTTTCTTAAATTTGAGAATTTATACATGAAGATTATTCAATGGTTCTTGTGATATCGAGGGGCAAAAAAAGCTAACATACATACAAACGCACACACTCCACAGACATCACTCTAAAAATGATGGCCAACGATTCTCCAGGTGGTATGATACCACGGAACTGGTGTGGTGGTGGTGGTGGTGGACATAGGAACTTTTTAATTACGCAACGTAATCCCTGTTGTATTTGGTCTCGTTGAATTTGCTATAACAAGTACCTACTATAGACCTAGTTGGTGTCCAGGGTCTAAAGATGGAGCCAGAAGGTGACCATTGTGTGCTGTTGTGTTTAAGAATGAATAAATGAATTTATACTTTATTGCAAATAAAAATAACAAAAAAATGCATTTTGCATTTAGCATACATCTTTACTTTTTAGTTTATGAGGTAAAAACTTGTTTGGTATAAATCGCGGCACGTAAGTTGAGCTGCGCAGTAACACATTTTTGGTTCGTTAGTACATTTGTCCGTTTTGCACCTGCACAGACGGCCCCCCTTTTAAGTTCAGCTTACGTGGCGCGAATTATACTAACGTTTGTTCTTTCATAATTATTCTAAATCATCCTATTAGTGGAATTGTTTTAAAATAAATCATTGTTTTTATTATCATTTGTGACACAGTACGAGGGTTGATCAAAAAGTAATGATAACCGGATATTTCTAGTATTTACAAAAATCTAAAAAAAATAGAGAGCTTGCTTAAACCTTCACTAGTAGGTACAGGTTAAAGGTATTTAAACACACAGTCACATTTTGAAAATTCATTCATTTTATGTCAAGTCAAAGCCGTTAACAAAACTTCTGCATGAAAAATGTTCTAATGTTTTATATTATAGATTTATTACTACTTTTCGATCATGCCTTGCACATAGGTATGTCACTCGGTTTTTCCCATTTAACTGCCATCTCGCCCGACGCCCAACACTACAAACACACATGTATGAAAACAAACTCAAATGACCTGCTAGTTTTATTGCAAATACCTACGTATTTTAGTTCAAATTGAAAAGACAACAACACCCACCAAAACCGTGAAACTTTAACCAATATTTATCTAAGGGAGAACGACAAAGCCCGATCCGTATTGTTCACCCCCGGAACGTCATACATAAATATCCTCTCCAATTCCGGAATCCTGTCCAAATCGTCGGCATTGTGTTGCTGGCACAATGCTATGAATTAATCCCGATCACTTTTGATGCGGAATACAAAATAAACAAAGGCGATAATGACAAAGAGAATTTGCGACAGGACAAATTTATTCGTATTTATTCCCCCGTCGACGCCCGCGACTTTTTCCGGAGTCGATTACGCTGTTACAGTGTATAAAAAATGAAAGAAAAACGCATCAGAATCGGTTTAGGAACTTTAGCGAGATGCGCGGACATAGTAGACAAATATTACAAAAATAATAAGCGGTTTTAGTTATGAAACATCTATTCAATAGCCGGGACAGGCGCTAGTCGTCGAAATCCAGTCATTGTGTTAATCGCTTCTCATTGTTCTTGGCGCTCCCATTTTAAGACATGTAAAAATTACAGGATTTATTGTATACAGGATACATGTGGACAATGTGGCTGTCAAAGCTTACATATGACGAAACCGAAAATTTATAAGAAATATATAATAATAAAAATCACCAAAATAATAATATATAAAATATCTTTTGTACTAACACGCACACACACACCTACACCCCAGAACCCAATTCACACCCTCATACGCACCCTAACACATACACACACTGACACACACACACACACACACACACACACACACACACACACACATACACACACACACACACTTACTTCACACTAGCTTAGCAACAGGTTAGGTGCATACTTATAACGTCTTTTTAAATTCCATTTGTTATTTTACCGAGAGTTGGAGCCAGGAGACCCATAAAACAGGGCTTACCTAGTTTGGGCTCCTGTCCCATTTACTAATATAAGTTAAAGTTAAAGAGACTGTATAGTTATTACAACAAAATTATATTTATGTGGAAAATAAATAAACTATTATAATTATTATGTGGACAATAGGTAAGAAACACATCTATTTATTGTCTCGTGCACGTAAGCCATACAAGAGACCAACAGCGCTTTTCAGTATAAGTCAACAGGAGCATTAAATCAGTTTTTAGATGTTAACTTAGAAATTAAATCGTTTTTTTATTTAGAAGTATCATCGATACATTTTAATGTTATACGATTACGGATGGATCAATTACCAAAAAAACAGAATTTAGAGGTAGAGGTTAGGAGGCTTTTTGATATTTTTTCTGTCGAGTCAATCAAAGCTGTCTTGTTTTTGGTAGTAAAAGCCAATAAGTATATGTTTTGCCTTACATGACTTTTTTCCAGACGATTGTGCAAAACAACTCATCTCAAGGTGCAATTTTTATTCACGTCTGTCCTGTCCGCTAAGTAGACAGACATACAGACGGACGGATATGGCGAAACTTTAAGTGTACCTTGTTGACTACGGAACCCTAAAAGCGAATATTTATGGCGAGTGGTAAACACATTTTACCACTTTGGAAGTGGCTCTCGCGCAAACTATTAGGTTTAGAAAAAAATGATATGATAAACCTCAATATCATTTTTGAAAACCTATCCATAGATAAACCGACACTTAAAAGTTTGATGAAAAAAAAATTTTTGAGTTTCAGTTCTAAGTATGGGAAATTTAATGCGGTTCACAGAATACACGTACTTACCAAGTTTCAATAGTATAGTTCTTACAGTTTCGGAAAAAAGTGGCTGTGACATGCGGACGGACGGATAGACAGACATGATATTAGATGTAAATAGTTCTTCCATCAGGAAATCAAGTATTACAGGCTTATGATCAGTTTTGGATTTTTTCCTATGTCTGTGATCTTGATTCTTTCCAAATTTCATGACTTCCAAGTCAACGGGAAGTACCCCATAGGTTTTGATTGATTTGTGTCATAATATTCGACAAAAATTACCGTATTTTGGGCATATTATTTTATTGCATACTTAGAAGCTTGATATTTTTACTTTTTTTTTTTTTTTTTTTTTTATACCACTAAGGTGGCAAACAAGCTTACGGCCCGCCTGATGGTAAGCGGTCACCGTAGCCTATGGACGCTTGCAACACCAGGGGTATCACTTGCGCGTTGCCGACCCTTCAGAAATCTAATAACTTCTTTCTTGAAGAACTCCATACTGTAGTCCTTGCAGAATACCTTGGCAGGGAGCTCATTCCACAACTTAAGCGTATTGCTTAAAGTAAAGAATCTAAAGTTTTCAAGAAAAGTGTGACAAAAAAAGAGATTTATTTGGAGAACTATAAGTCTACAACAAGTTTATTTATTTTTTTGTGTAAAATAGTATGTTTCACACTTCGAATTCTGCACGTGAAATATTTACATTTGTGATACATAGACACGACTTATAATTCTCAAAATATTTTTTTTTTTTTTTTTTTCACAAATACACGTTTTTCAACATTTTCCATAGTTTTACCAAAGAATGTATTGTTTATAAAAATCTTTTTCAGTCACTTTTAGCTGTAGTTCTTACTGGTGTATTTAAATCTATATATATTTCAACTAAGGACTATGCTTAAACTGTAAAACTCTATGAACCCTAATTAACTTCATAGTAAATTGTAAACATTGTTTGAGATTTCTATAGTAAATTATATTTTAGTTTTATTATAAAAATTTGATACTAATTTCTTATTTTTACTGTAACCGTTTACAATGTTTTTCAGGGCATAAAGGTAAATCTGAATTAAGATCATGTAAATATTCAGCGTACTTAAGGTTACAGGTTAATTTTAAAATAGAGCTCATTTTCCGAGGCAAAAATATATTATAGATAGGTGTAAAAAGAAGAAAATAAATAATTACAATTATATCACATTAGATATAAAAAATTCTAAAGTTATCAGAAATATCAGTGAGTAGCATTACATAAGTTCTTAAATATAGATTGGAATATTCTAACATATTTTTACATTTAAATTGGGCTGACATCGTTTTAAGCATGTTTATAATTATATTTTGATACACTGGTATTAAAGAGTTAAAGAAAGTGTCTTGATTTGGAAGAGATGTAATTTTTATGGACTCATAAGAATTAACAAATCCATGAAGAAAAACACCTTTCCTAATAAGTTTATTAAAATCATTTTCGTTTGTAATTGATTTCTTAATTCTGCAAATTGGTCTTTATATAATATTCTATATATCTAAACTCTAGTAGATTATAAATTAAAAATAATCTAAAAACCGCAAATGAACTATACGACATTTTAGGTTTATATGAGAATAAAATATATTTTTACTTATTTTGCGGAATTATTTTTATTTCTCAATCTTTAAAATTCAAAGCATAAACAATAAAATGAGCATTATAATTGTTTTGATTGTGAAATAGAATAGGAATGAAAAATGGAACACGATACTTTATGCTACTAAATAATTCGTGACTAACACCTCTAAAATTACTAGTATTCCAGTCATAGTCTACTGTGATTTCATCACCTAATATAACATAATTGCGATTGTCTTATAGATTCCTTCTCTTCATTAGTTAAAGATAGTGGACATTTTTGAAAACAATTTATCCTATGTATATTGCTAATATCTTTGTTGATGCTTTCCATAAACATTTTTTACAATTAGGCTCTGAGTATGTTCTGTATATAGACAGTTTATCATCATATAAACATTTTATATAGTATCCATAAGAACAAACTACATGTTCATGTATTGTTTACGTATATGACTTCGATGGATCAGGGACACAATAGGTGACGGGTTTTTTAAATGAGCTACAAAGTCTGCATATATTATAAAATGTAATTTTAATATTCTTTGAAATTTATCAAAATAGATTTCATCATTATTTGTTTCCCTATTAAACTAATATTTTTTCTTTTTTATGAATTCCTAGTTATTCAGTAACAATTTGAGCACAGTCATGTTTCTGGTGATTAATTAAATTAACTTTAGAAATACAATAATGACCATTTCAACCATTGTTTAAAAATAATAAGTTAATTTGTAATTAATTAAAACATTTTGTAAAGTTTTTTTTTCTTTGTTAAACTCTAATTCAAACATATTAATGCTAATGTCATTTTGTTTTTCTACCTTGGGTATATCAGATAATTTGATTGGGAACTGAATATTATTAAACGTTAGTTTATTTTGATGCCTCAAGTATGATGATACCCTATCGGAATGTGTATTTGCAGGATATAGTCCACTTAAAACATTGTTGTTCGTTCTTTTTTACGAATATACGAAGATCCCCGTAAGGGATTGATCTTATTAACATGATTTTCTAAGAACTGTTTTTTTTTAAGGTCTACCATTTTCTTTTTTTTTTTTCTAAATCACTATGTGTCATTACACATTTTATTTTTAATATCATCACTTAAAGGTTCTGAATAATTTTCTAATTCACCAATTTTCATCCAATTCCTAATAGTCAAATTTAAAAATTCAAAAGAATTTTTTAAATCTTTTGTTTCCTGATCAAAATCTGCATGAATAATAAAATAGTATTGATTCTTCAATTGATGCTATAAATACTTCACGAGTGATATAACAGACACATAAATTAAATTATGATTAAGAATAAGACATTTCTATTTGTGTTTCTTAGATCGTAAGTGCTGAGCATAGAATCTTTGGTTAACCTGTAAATCACATATTTGACACATCATGTTGACGTCGATGCTAGTTGTAAATCTTTGACACTATTATCAGCTTTTCTCTTTAAACTTCGACCGACTTGAATTGAAGATTTTCTGTAGGTATAACATCTCAAGTCATATCAATCGTGAACCGAAACGTCTCCAGGTTAAATTTTTTGTAAAGCGTGAGTGGACACACCCCTAAAATCTTGAGATACACCCTCGGGGGACTAGTTTTTGGAATGTCATCACCAACATCATTGTAATTAAATAACAGGAATAACTTAATTTTGAACGGGAAAAACATGACAACCCATTACGATAATGATGTAATTACATAACAAAACTAGAGACAAGTTATACACAGGAGCCACTGTGACGTCACGCGGTAGTTTTTGTCAAGCGTGAGTCGCCACACCCCAGACACAGGGGTGGTTTTGAGAGTGGTCAAGCGCGAGTCGTGCGGGGCAGAAAAGTTTTAAGGCGAGGGGTTGACCAACGATGTCTTGAGAGTGGTCAAGCGCGAGTCGTGCGGGGGTAGAAAAGTTTTTAGGCGAGGGGTTGGGGTTGGAGGGTAGTGCGCCAGAACCAACGATGTTTTGAGAGTGGTCAAGCGCGGGCGAGGGGTTGGTGTTGGAGGGTAGTGCGCCAGAACCAACGATGTTTTGAGAGTGGTCAAGCGCGGGCGAGGGGTTGGTGTTGGAGGGTAGTGCGCCAGAACCAACGATGTTTTGAGAGTGGTCAAGCGCGAGTCGTACAAAGCAGAAAAAAGTTGGTGAGCTTTTTTTAGGCGAGGGGTTGAGGTTGGGGGGTAGTGCGCCAGAACCAACGAATCCCCTCTACTATGGTAGGAGAGCCCACGATGCTAAATGGGGATTTACTCGAGCGTCATATTGGGTTGCAAAGCTTAGATGATAAGAAGAAAAAAAATTATATAATATATAATATTATGTAATAAATAAAAAAATATAATAGTGGGGAAAGCGGCTAAAGATTTTTAAGATATACTCCAGCGCGTCAGATTTTCTAAGGGGGTGTTAACGGTCATTTCGAACAGGGGTATCGTTTGATTTTAAAAGACCCACGATACCACCAGGGGTATCGCCAGGGGTATCTTGGGTCCGCAGTGTGTTAAGTGAACCTAATAAAAGCTCTCATTCAATAATCTGACGATTTAGATGTGACGCAAACTCGCGGCCATTATTATAATGTGCAAAAAAAATCGCCATTTTGAAATGCTCAAGCGCATCAGATTAAAATATATATGGTTTATCTTCATGTCCTGGACATGCTGTCTCATAATCTGACGATTATCTAGGGATTTGCTTAATCTGACAAAAAAACATTTTTTTTTAAATAATTGAAATTAATTAATTGAAAAGCTTAGAAAACAGTATGCAAATAAAAAAGTGTATGTTTTTTTAAATAGAATACTTGTATTAATAAGAAAATTATTTAAGAAAAAAAATTAAAAAAAAAATATAATTTTTTATCATTAATTAATTAATTATCATCTTCATAAGTAGAATAATCTTCCTCTTCTGGCTCGATTTCATCCTCAAAATAGAAACGCGGAGATGGAAATATAGGCATTACGCAGCTACACGCATTAAACTTTATCGGCGAATTTTTGTTATTTCGGCTTACGTATTATATGTTTTTCGTTACCTTCAATTTGAATTATTTCCTTCAAAATAAAAAAAAAAAAAAATTAGCTACGCTCGAGAATGTCCAGATGACGTTTTTTTTGTTAACTTTGTAGCCCTCCCCTTTCTTTACGTCACTCTCAAATTGTCAGATTACTGGAATATACACTTTTTAGCATGTAATTAACTTACCCTACCTTAATCTGACGCGCACGAAAATTTCTGATGATCAATTTTTTTTTTACTAATCTAACTCTTTATCCTTGACGGGCGGCCTTATATACGGGGCTCATGTTTGGTGGAGGTACTTAACCGAGTACCGCGCTGTAGTAAATCCCGAAATCCCTGCTAGGGCTCCCCTACTATAAAGGTTCCTTTCCTTTTGATGTCGAATGATGTAAAAAGGCATGTAAAAGAACATATTCCTAATGGCTTGGCTCAAAGACTTAGTATAGTCACCAGAAACCTGTAATTTATCATGGGTATACATATTAATCACGCCTGCTAAGTGGTAAAAGAAAATCTTGAATAAAACATTTTTTCAGAGTACACGTTACATATACACGCACAGTGGCGATGAATTATTTCTTCTTCGTCCATAACGTGGTATCCCTTTGCATAATATTAAACTTAAAGTGGTAATTTTTGCTGGAGACAGGCGTGGCCCGACACACACTTAGCCGGTTTTCGTCAATATTATCAGTAAATATAAACTATAGACATAGGAAACTGGACAGCAAATTTCTCAGCCAGATAAGCAAAAGAATGTGACAGAGAAAAAGCGAATCTGAGTTTTCTTGTCTCTTTCTAACTTGTTTAATGAAACTAAACGAACGAAATGGCGAACATTGATAGAACAAGACAACAGACCTCAGGTTTACTAAGTCTCAGGATGGTGTAATTTTGTGATGCCATTGCAGTCCGTAGGACAGATTACAGAACTCGAAGTCAATAATCCAAATCAAATTAAAAAAAGACGGGTTGCACTCCGGGAGTGCCGGCAGAAGTGAAATCACACTAGCTATTTACCTTCCATCACTTTGCTATACATATTTATCATGTTTGATATCACTCAGTGCCTCAAGTTTAATACACATAAGTACGTATGTACATGAGCCAAGCTGAACTATGTGAGCTAACTCAACTCGAGATCGATGAATCACTTGCAGTTCACTGGTCCAGAAGCGACAGCTGAATCAAACCAAGTTTCAATTATTTTGGACCTATGTTTACTTAGTTTCTTTTGCCAAGGCTATCAAATTATGGTTTGCATTTTACTGTAGTCGAGTACTGACTTTGTTACCAATATTATTTTCATGGTTCCGTAATCTCAAAAGGTAAAAAGTTTCTACCTTAACTTTTTCTAAAAACGGAACCCTTTTAAGTTCTCTGTCCGTCCGTATGTTCGAGTTTTTAAAATTTCATATGTGGATATTAAGGTGTTTTGGATGTATATCTCAATTTTTTGTGCAAGAAAATTAATGAATCCTAAATTTTAGACTTTTAAGAGTACTACTTTTAAAGAGCTTTATAAATAAATGGGAGTTTTTGTAAACCATATTCCTCATTTCTGTCACCCCAGCCATTTTATATCTGAAAATTTCAATTATATTAAACCTGTTTTGATTAATTTTACAGTGCTTCTAGTGACGCATACAATGCTGCCGATTATTTTAGTTCCTTAAATAGCATTGTTAACAAACTAAGTGAATAAAAAATATCCTAAAAACTACCCGACCAGAGCTTATGTTGTCAATGTACACTAACCACCAACAACACCAGAATTTTCTACCAAATAAATATTTCCGCAACAATTACTAATAAATAAATAGGAAAATGTCACAAATCGCTGGACATTTAAACAAACATTAATCATGAGTTCGTTGACCTGAACTTTTTGTGAATCGTAGATCAAAGCTACTCAGGCCAAGCGGTACAGCAGCGGATATCAGCCATCAGACGAGAAATATATGAAGCTCTTACTCCCGATACTATTTTAATTTGACATCGAATTGAATGGGGGCATTATTTTTTCATATTGGCCAATAGAAGCGTTTATATTTTCTCTAGGTAGTAGTAGGTATTTGCAAACGTAAGATAAAGCTATCCCCTTCTGTTCCGTGGCTGTTGGTACAGTAGACTCCCTGCCAATTTGAGGTGCGCGAGTTTGATCCCCGTCTTGTGTCTGGGTGTTTTCCATGTATTACAAGTATGTTATTACTGAAAAAAATTACAGTATTTCAATGCCTGGTAACCATAGTACTAGCTTTGCTTCGTTCGTGACCAGATAGCGTTGTGTGTAATGTTCAGGAATATATTATTTATGTACTGTATTATGTATATTGGCTTACAAATTGAAATCTATGTTATAATAATTATAGCTATACCAAATAAAAAATTAACTGAATATCAGATTCCTAGCTTTTCTAAGAAAAATCCTATGGCAGAAGATTAACATAACTTTTATTTTTATCTTTTCATCGCAAATATTAATGATAATTTTAAATATTCATTAGACAACTGATAGGCAAGTTGTTGATCTACCTTTTAAAAATGACGTTTTGTAATAGAGCGGCGGTTACTGACCGTGCACATAGATTACAGCATTTGGATCGACGCCATAATTCGTCGCTTCCTCATAATATATTTATGGCATTTTAAAAATTGAAATATAGTTATTCAACATATAACTTCTTGAGCAATGTTAAACTATGCATTCGTGTATTTGTAAATAATTTACGTGTTAAGAGAATACACTTCGCGGCGCCTGCGCGCGTTTTACATTTTTGCTAAAATGTTGCTGTCCCTATCGAACACGACGCGAGCGCGAGACCCCCTTACACTGCGCCGCGCGCCCTATTCTGGTATGATTTTGTCGTATAGCTGAAACGTCAGCATTCTGATAAGCGATGACTTTCACCCAAAAATACTATATTTTGAGCATTAACGAAGTATAAATGAATTATCATCATTATTTTTTTAATTTAATAAGTATTTAATGTGCTGCCATATTGTTTATTCGATTGCGATAAAACTATGTTAATTTATTGCTACCACTTGCGCAAAAGTTATAGGCATGAAAGAATGTCATTGGTTGTAATGGAATAGGTTAAATACTCAAAGCATTGACCAGCATCGGACGTAACTGACGGTAATACAAAACAATCCTATACTTTTGTCAACGAGTGTTTGCCATCTGTAATCAAACTAATCAATCATTCATGCGATTTGCTAAATTCCTTAGTAGGTATTAGACGTTCTGTTCGGCGCGCTCTCTGAGAAAATAGCTAGGTACCTACTTATACAAACTTATAAAGGTTGTGCGAGTTTTTTTTTTTCGAAAAATTATTTATTTATAGACAGGAATGAATATTGAAATAGGAGGAGGTTTCTAAGCTAACATTCATTTATCTTTTCACGGAGACCAGCAAGAACGATAATAAAATAGGTAGGCAACTCGGTACCTCGTAACATTCTTACCCATACATACGGTACCTACCGTTTTTAAAATTTACATTCAAATCATAATAATGTTAATAATGGTAAAATGTAAGTACAAATATTTACTTACCTTTTACCATTTTTAAATTTATACTTATATATTATAGGTACTTATAGGCTACTTAATTAGTATTTTTCAAAATAATTGTACGTTACGAAATAACGTTACGAAATTGTTGATGAAGTTAAGTAGTAAGTTGTAACTTATAAAAAACGTGTACACTGTCTACTGATTGACTAAAGAAATGAAAGGTAACATAAATGTAACATTGGCGGTCAATAGATAATTAATTATACCAAAATAATCTATAAAGGTTGTAATTCGTAAACAATATTCGTAGTAAGTATTTTTTAAAATGGAGTAGGGTAAAACACCCAAATGTCGGCCAATTAACGTTAAACGCAACTTTCAGTCCTAACCATACCTGAACCTTGAAGTTATCCGTTGAATTTGCATTGTCGGGCTATTTGACATTTATACTTTATGTTATTGAGTATATATAGTGATTATCAACATCTTAAATTACGAGACAAAGAATAATAAGCGTTTAAAGTTTTGTACGGCAAATTTCCTTAATATCGGCCATAACTAACTACGGCCTTCTTCTATCCTAATGTCGAATCGTAAAAAGGGTAATATATCAATAGAAATTATTTATTTGTGTTGAAACTTAACCATGCATAACTTTAACTTTTTATAATAACTTTTAAAATAGAAATCGTAATAGGTTATATATGTATTCTTGTTTTTCTTATTATTTGGAAATTGACCAATAATAAATAAAATAAAATAAATTGTTGAAATTTCCAACGGTAACTAGTTTTAATGTGATAAACAGCATTGTGTTTTTCAGCAAAAAAATATAAACACACTGTTGTTGTTCTACACAGTTACATGAATAGACTTATTTAGTATTTTAACATACTGTATTTCATGGAAACAAATGAAGCTTGCCAAGCTTAGGTTGTTAGAGCAGCCTAATTTTGCCGTGATTTTTATAGTCTATTAAAAAAGTATACCTAACATTTTGAAGCGGCCGAACTTTGGTTATTCAATTTACGGTTTAAAGGCCCTAACTTAGGATACTAACAAATCCATTAAAATTTAACATTGCTATTTAACTGTCCGGAATTAGTAAGAAAACTATTTTAAGCTATTGGTGAACAAAAAAAACATATTTCCAGAGTGGTATCCGTTGACGTGTTTTGCCAAATTAGTGACAGAATTGCACTGTGCTGCCCCTCGCCGTCTTTACATAATCTTTATCATAACTTTTCATTTTATTATTCTATCAGTAGGCAGTGAATACATTTTTTAAAAGCTATAACGCCGTACTTAACTTCATCAGCAATTTCGTAACGTACAATTATTTTGAAAAATACTCATTAAGTAGGTAGGTATTTACAATATATAAGTATAAATTTAATAATGGTAAAAGGTAAATGCGAAAGTAAATCTGTCCGTTTGTACCTCTTGACGCTTAAACAGCAGTACTGATTAAGATGAAATTTATCATGGACATAGTTTGACTCACGAGAAAGGACATAGGCTACTTGAAAACGTAAAGTGTGAGTCGGTTTTTTATAATTAAGGAGTTTCCATTGAAATCTTACATCTATAACCGAATTTAGAGCGGGGGGAACTGCAGTCACATTGGCATAGAGATAGTTTGAGTCCCGAAGAAGGACATAAGCTACTTGAAAACGTCAAGTCAAATTTGATCATATATCAGAGTATCGCTCTAAGTTCAAGTGACTCCATTCGCCAACGCCGGAATACACTCCTTCTCTCTCTTCTTTATTCCGTTCTGTTCATACCTACATCACCAACTTATCTTAAACATTGCTTTGAATTCCTTGGCTCTTCTATAAAAAATCTTAGATCTTCTACAAATTTACTTCTGATGATTCCTTCACATTCATCTCAGTTTTTATAACGATTCCTTTACCGTTAAATCTATAAAACTATGGAATGCTTTACCGCTCAATATCAGAGAAGCCCAAAGCTTGCATTGCTTCAAAACGCAGGTAAAAAATTACTATCGATCACATTAATAATTATTATTTTACAAATAAGAAATGTTATTTTATTTATTTTGTGTACGTCTATGTAGTAGGTATTATGTAAGTATATGTAAATATATTTTTTCATACTATATTTAATATGTTGTAACGTGTATTATGTTTTATTTATATATATTTTATAATAACATACTTGTTTGTTTTTATTTATATTTTTTTTTTTTTTTAAAGTTGCATCCACTCTTCAATCTTATTCTACTAGATTTCGTCTATCCAAATGTTGTCTGGAAGAAATCGCTAAATAGCGATAAGACCGCCTCTATTGTACTCTACCAATCACATGTATTTACTATCTGTAATTATTTTCTTTTGCAATAAAGAATTTACTACTAGTACTACTACTACCTGTCTTTCTCCTCACACCATCAATTCTCATAACAATCGCCCCAGCTGCAGTTTAACCCACTTCACTGTGTGCCAATCTCACTCACACTTGACGTTTCTAAGTTGACTATTTTCCCCTAAGGTGTTAGCTATTCCCTTGCCAAATTGATTGATTGAGATTGGTTCAGCGGATCGGTTAGGTACCAATGACAGACAGATAGAAAGATAGACATACAGACACTTTTGTATTTATAATAATACTGTATGCATGCACAAAGAATCAAAAGGCATAGAAATCAAAGTAAAAAACTTGCACCTTACTACATGCATGGCTTTGACTCAAATCCTCTCCTCCGCAATCTTCTAAATTGTAAAGTGCCATATTATGGGACTTCGTTTGAATTTTTTTAGCATTATTAACATCACGAAAAGCGTATGTGCCAAATTCTCGTCTATCGTAGCATGTAGCACATTGTAACGTAGCTTCGTAGCATATTGTACCGTAGCTTCGTAGCACTATGTATCGTAGCACTGTGGTAGCACTTGGTATGCGTAGCAAGGTCATCGTGACGTAGCACATAGACGCTTACAACAGACCTACTACTTTATTTATGCACTCCACTTTGTTCTATTGACTATACTATTTTTATGGTGTTCAATTTCGTTGTACTATTAGGTTTTGAAATGAAAACTTCTTTAGCGGCGTTGTGCACTGTTTTTGGTATGGGTAAAAAATGATAAACTCTCGTCAGGCTGATCAAAAATTCGTAAGACGGAAACCATAATGCCACGCCATAATAGGATGATTGGCAAAAAAAAAAAAGATTGATTTTGAAGTGAATACTTCTTTAGCGGCGTTGTGCACTTTTTTGTAATGGGTAACAAATGTTAAACTCTATAGGACGAATAAAAAGTAAGAGGAAATAAGGTTGATGGAAAGATGAAAGTGCGGATTACAAATGTTAACATTATTTATGGAGTACTGCTGCCATCTCTGGGCAGGTGCACCCGGATACCAGCTTGGCCCCTTTGACTCGGTTCAACGACGGGCTGTGAGAATTGTCGACGATTCCAAACTCACTTGCGGTATCGAGCCCTTAAGTCTGAGGAGAGACTTTGCCTCACTGTGTGTGTTCTACCGCTTGTACAATGGGTTGTGTTCTGAGGAATTGTTCGAAATGATGCCCACGGCTACTTTCTACCATCGCACCGCTCGCCATCGGCAGGGAATTCATTCTCACACTTTAGAACCTAAATGGTCGCGTACAGTGCGGTTTCAGAGAAACTTCCTCCCGCGAACGCTTAAGTTGTGGAATGAGCTCCCTGCCAAAGTTTTCTGCAAGAACTACAGTATGGAGTTCTTCAAGAAAGAAGTTATTGGATTTCTGAAGGGTCGGCAACGCGCAAGTGATACCCCTGGTGTTGCAAGCGTCCATAGGCTACGGTGACCGCTTACCATCAGGCGGGCCGTAAGCTTGTTTGCCACCTTAGTGGTATAAAAAAAAAAAAAAAATATCCAGGTTGTATATTTTCACTTCTGCCGGCACTCCCGGAGTGCAACACGTTTTTTTTTGAAATTCATTTATTCTAATATAAATGCGACAGTAACTCTGTATGTCTCTGTCTGTTACCTTTTCACGCTTAAACCGCTGTACCGATAAAGATGATATTTGGCATGGAGATAGTTTGAGTGCCGGAAAAGGACATAGGCTACTTGAAAACTATAAGTGCAAGTCGGTTTTTTTTCTGTAATTACGGAGTTGCCGTTTGAATCCTACACCGATAACCGAATTTAGGGTGCGTGAAACTACGGGCAAAACATAGTATTAAATAATCTTTCAATGTTGACACTCCAGCACGCCTACAAATCCTTCAATGGATTTTCATACAACATTCCTAGTGCGTTTATTTTTCAATTAAATAAATACTCCAGCAATGGTTTTGGTTTTGCTATGAACGCAAATACGGAACTACGCGTGTTTTTAAACCGACTTCAAAGAAAAGGGAGTTATCAATTCGACCCGTATCTTTGTACGTAATATAGAATTGCACAATATTCGAATGCCAAATTTCATCGGTGTATGTATGTTTGTTTATCCACGTATAAAGAAACTAGTGGTATGATTTTAATATTTTTTCTTTAATTGAATTAGGCAGCATTCAACTTAGGAAACATCGCAGTCTCATTAGAATCGGTTCAGTGGTTTCTGGGAAATGAACTGTTGAGTGGGTTTTTATCAGTAAAGTTTTTTTTACGCTGTTGGATAAAAAATGAAAAATAAAAAAAACTTTCCGTTGCAAAACCCCACTAAAAAGCAAAATGAAATTGAGTTTAGTGTTATCTTCTCCTTGCTGTCGAACTCCAAAAATTAACAGCGAAAATATAAGACGATTATTTTTTAGCGTACGACTTTAAAAGAAAACACTTCGCTCAATGTTCCTTGTCCGTGCGTAATTTTTTACATTTTAGTGGGACTTTCAAGGTGGCGTAATTTTTTTTTGCTAACTTATTTCAAAAGTAAAATTTTTGCCAGGCTGGCGACACTTAATAAAGCCCGAATATTGGAATGAATATAAATATACTACATTTTACCAGCGGTTCCGCTTTTCCTAAATTCGTTAAAAGGTATGCAACTCCCTAATTAACCCCTTAATCAGACTATTATAATTATGTAGCTGTAGCTATAGTTTGTTTTAACTCGGTTATACTCATAATAATTCCCGCGGAAACTTTTGAATTTTTCGTTCTAGCCGATACGTTAATCTGGGTAGTAACGAATGTTGTACCAATTTTTATAACGATCCGTTCAGTCATTGGCGAGTTATAAACTAACAAACATTCATACAGAGATACTTTCACATTTACAATATTAGTAGGATGACAATAACATAAATATAAAAAGTATACTGAAGCATACATTTTATTAGGAATACAAAGGACGTTAGTCTTTCTATATATCCCGCAGGCATGATGCTGTATTTAATTTATACCTATGTACGAAAAGAGCTTCTCATATTCTAACAACTCGGTAAAGTCTCTAGATGACAAACTGGGTGGTAATTAATTAATGCGCGGAGAGGACTAGCTCAAACGGGTTTTGTTTTTACCAAAATTAGTGCCTTACCGTCTATTAAAGTAAAGCCTAGAACTCGACACTGCTATTTTGCACATTTCATTTGGTTGATAGTCCATTTTTGTTTCTTTCCTCGGGGACACAAGCCTTTCCTTAGAGAAGGAAGCTTAGGCCATAGGCCTCGCTGGCCAGTGCGAATTGGCAGACGTTTGTCGAGCTAGTAGCCATTATACAGTCAGTTTTCGGTAAAATGCATTGTAGCCTTACTTACACATTAGTAAATATGTTGTATATCATATATAAAAATTAACTAAGCAATCATAAATCTTAAAGCATCTGGCTTGGTTTGATGAATGGTGCTATAAGAAAACACAGCGAGGACCGACGGTTTAACATGCCCTTCGAAGTAAGAAGCTCAGGAGAAATGTGCCACTAGGCGGTCATCCACCCAGGTACTGACCATGCTCGGTGTTGCTTAAATTTGTTTGTCGTTTCCGATAGAAGAATGCAACTGAGCTACGAGCTGCTCCATTTTTTATTGCACTGGTGATATTGTCATACGCTCAGATTGACAATGACATATATTTGAATCATCATAAATCTGCTTTTTGTAATCAAAAATAATGTTTTTTTTAATTAATATTATCATGGAAGGTAAATTATATTAAGTAGTTGGGCGACTAAGCTTGCAAAATCTGTTTTTTTTTTTAAAAAAAATCGCATTTTTACCATAAATACTACATATAGGTAATAAACTTTAAAAGCAAACCCTATCTAAATACATAATTCCATTTAAATCGTTTGAGCCGTTACCGAGATAACCATATATGTAAGAGCATTGCTCGTTTAAATATATAAGATTAGCTTTGTCCATCCCCGAGACTTAAACTATCTCCATACCAAATTTAATCAAAATCTGTTCAGCGGTTTAAGCGTGAAGAGGTAACAGACAGACAGACAGGCAGACAGTCAGCTAGACAGACAGACACAGTTACTTTCGCATTTATAATATTAGCATGGATAAACAGATCGGTATTTTGTCAATTTTTTTTTTCAAAAGCAATATTCTCTATTGTCAGACATTATGTTTAAGTTAGGGGTCCACACCTTATTGTATAACACGGCTCAGTTTATGTAGGTGATCTACCTACTGGTTTTGTGGAATGAAATGTCTGACTGTGACAGGTCCTCATTCATCACAATTACAAGTGTTCAAGTTTGACAGACCAATTAAACTTGGATCAGTCTATTATTGTAAGAGCAGTTATATCTATACCGTCTTGTTATAGGCACAAACTTGAAATTTGTTTACCCACTCCGATTAAAAAATTGGCGAATTAAATTCATTTTATAGTAGTTTTATTTGCAGAAAAACCTACCCCCCTGAGACCTTTCGATCAGGATAAAAGTATTATTTTTGTCTATCTTGGTATCTAAACCTATCTCGGTACCACAAATAAAGCCAATTGTATGCACTGTTACAACGAGGAAAAAGTACACCCCAAAAAATGTTCCCGTGGGAACTCTCAATCGGGATGAAACCAGTCTAACTCATAGCTTCGTTGTAGCGCAAAGGAGTATTGCCTTTTTTCTTACGACTTCATTTACAAACATTAATATTTCGAACTAAAAACTTATTATATATATATTTTATATTTTTATACAAACAAACAAATTAATTTTACCTCTTCATAATATTAATATAGATATATTAATCACAAGACTTTGTATCCGTATTTTACGCTTAAAAAATAACAACTGGCGTCTATAATGTAAATAAGTCAGAAGCGTAATAATGCTGCCTTGGTAATGAGGAATCTCGTCGGACCCTTAATGAGTTAGATCTTTTGATTTGATAGATCGTAGTAGGTAGAAGCCAGAAATTTACACAGAATATGTGTAATCATGGCAGATTTTAAGGAAACATTTAAGTAGGGTCTTTAGGTAATGCATACTCGTACAAGCTTCAAACTCAAAAAGTGAAACCGACTTGCACACAGTAGGTACTCCGGAACTCTCGAGTCTGAAATATTCGAGACAGTACGGAAACAGGCCCCTGCGGGACCTTATTGGGATCATTTTCGAGTAAGCCAGACTCTGGAATTCGAGAGATAAATGTATACAAGTACTTTCACGGGTCTCGAGAGGTAAAACACACTAACAGTTTCATATTTTTTTTCTCCCGAATATCAGAAACTGGCGTGCTCGAGACTGTTCCCAATAAGCATTCTGAACAAAGCTTTGTTATTCGCACTTTCTTTTCGTCTCTCAAACGCGGAACCATACAACATTATGATGCAAATCCCACTTAATAACTACATCAATAATCTCAGCTGCAATGGCAGGGGATCTGCGTCAAATTGATTACATTCGTGCGGCAGCGGCAGCGGCGGCGGCGTGTCGTCGGAGATTTGCATATAATTACAAACAGCTTACCGTTTTAAACTGCCTCTTAACGTAGATTTTCATGTGAATGATGTAAGTAGGAGTTTTATGGAAAGAAATAAAAACTTATTCCGTTAAGAATGTTCATGCTGCAGTAATAACATGTCCCAGGTTTGACCATTCGCTTTTTTTCATCATCATAGCACATGATGGCAAAAAAAAGCCTACAGCGGACACACATCCATTTACCGACACAATGTGTTACAATGGACACAGATGTTACCTTAGTTTAAACTATAATAACACTAATTGCTCCCCAACTATCTTTAATATTTACTTTGGGGTTATTTGAGTGTGCTATATTTCCTGATATCATGGAGTACAGTGAAGCTTTTCATATGTATATTTAAATTAGGCAGTACCTCTCGAACATTAGACCAATTACTATACAACCTGTTTTCAGTTTTAAGGGTTCCGTAGCCAAAGGGTAAAAAACGGGACCCTATCACTAAGACTCCGCTGTCCGTCCGTCCGTCTTTCACCAGGCTGTATTTCATGAACCGTGATATTTAGACAGTTGACAATTTCACAAATGATGTAATCTGTTACCATTTTTTTTGCTCAGTAGACGCTTGAAATATTCACAGAATATTTTCACTTTAAAAATAAATAATTAAATTAATATTAAACAAGTATTTAAGGGGGCTCCCATACGGCGTTTTAATATATAATGTCACAGAACCCTTCTTGCGCGAGTCCGACTCGCACTTAGCCGCTTTTCAGTGAATTTATCCAGCTCATATTTGATACCTGGGAGGACTCGATGGACACCTTGGATGTTTTCTGTGGTCTATCTAAGGCATTCAATACGTCAAACAGGAAACCCTGATTAGGAAATTGTAACATTTGTGAAACTTTGTATATTTTGTCTTATGTCTGGGTTTTTTTAGGCATAATATGTATTTAAATTAAAAATAAAATAAAAAGGTCTTTTTATCAGTTATGAGAACTCATAGTTTGATTATTATTTACAGTACTACTCGAAAGCTCTTTGGCTTTAACGTCTTGCTCTTACGCACGCAAGGAAACCTCGGACCGAGGGCACCTCTGAAATTTCCTTTTCAGCTCTTATTTCTTCTGGCTCGGTGGTGGAGGAAAACGACAAGATGAACTTTATGTGAAGAGAGATACACGGGATATGTACCTACATTGTAGGGTGAGATTTTAAAGCAGGCAACAAATTTTAACTGCTGTCTTGGAAAATATCCTGGTCTTTAAATCTCAAGCTAAAGATAAATGTGAGAATAACACCACTCTACTAAAGTAACGTAATAGCGACACATTTACGACATTTTTCACATCGTCCCTCTCATATTCAACACCTCGTAAAATTTCCTAAAAGGTTTTTGCTACTTACACCTATCATACTTCAGCGTAGTAGCAACTATATCATATAACAGTAAAATCGGTCAAGTGCGAGTCGAACCCGCGCATCATGGGTTCCGTACCACTATTTACATAATTTTCGAATACAATCAAAAATAAGGAGTGTGTCGCTATGCGGTTTCCGTCCAATGACTGCCCAAGATCGGCGTTGCTTGACTTTAAATATCGTTTCTAATAAACAAAAGTTAACTTAATATTCTAAACTATTTTCGCTAGATGGCGCTGATACAGTAATTTAAGATGATAATGTCTTATGCCTATCTCACAGTTGACCGGTTATTATTTGTTGCTATTCTTTAGAACTAACAACATTTTTCACTGCAAGTTTTAAGTTTGTATGAATGACCTACTGTTTTTACGATAGAGCCAAAACGTCGAAAACGTGTTTCTTATACGGGGACCTCAATTATTTTTTAGGTAATCCGCCATTATTTATTTATTTATTAACATTATTACAGACTGACAGTAAGCCCCAAAGCATCTATAATCAAGTAACATTATTTATCTTAACTATATATACTTAACCAAATTACACGGAAACACAAGAACAAAAGAATAGTAGGAAACATATAAAATAACAAGAAATAAAAAGGCACTAGCAACTAACATGGTAAATTATAAATTTAGAAAGTTTTGTACATTACATTACATCATACCAGAAAAAATTAAAATAATAAAAGAAAAAAAATCAAAAAAATTAACGATATAATATAGAATCAAGGGACAGACAATATTCGAATTATTAATTATTTTTCGACAAATACGTATTCAATGAAAATTTGTTCTTTAATCGTCGGACAGGTAGGCAGGCAGAGAGAAAGACAGCGCAGGCTAAGTAATAGGGCTCCGTTGGCACCCTTTGGTAAAAGAACTTTAAAAAAACATAAACCGCACCTCAGGCTATTTTATAAGTAGGTATAATATAGTCTTGTTCGCCAGGTCAAAATGGTGTTGATTCTTGCTACTGCTTGATAATAGCTAGAAAAATGGGCAAAATTTGAAACTTGCACATAATTAGTAATTAGAAGCAAAGGTTATTTAGAATATATAAAAAAAACCTTAAAACACTCTATTTTTAACTTAAAGGCTAAGTGAAAAAGTAGTATAATAAAATAGTACATAACTAGCTTTCGCCCGCGGCTCCGCCCGCCCTAATTTTGGTTATCGGAGTGGGATTCTTACGGCAACTACTTATAGCAAGCTGTAGTTCGTTTAAGCTCGTTAAGTTATTCCCTCGGGAACTTCTGAATTTTCCGGGATGAAAATAGCCTATAACTTGACACTCATATAGGTAAAGTCACATTCCGATCCATCCAGGGGTTGAAGCTTGATTGAGTAACAAACAACCAAACATCCAAACTTTCGCATTTATAATATTAATGGCTGGTAATTAATGAGTTTTGCTAGCGGCTCCGCCCGCCCTTAATTCGGTTATCGGCGTGAAATTCTTTAATAATAGTATGTAATGAAGTTTGCTATAGCAAGCTATAGTTATTTAAGTTCGGTTATAGTTATTCCCGCGGGATCTTAAGTCCTTCCTCTGCGGACTCAAACTATCTCCATGCCGAATTTAATCTAAATTGGTCTATGTATGAGTAACTTATGAAGTAACAAACAGACATACAGACACAAACAAACTTTCGCATTAATAATATATACTGGATATCGTGTATTCTTACCCACAAAGTGTTGTAAAGTAACTTGTTATACTGTCACTCAGTGTTAGTATAAACAAGCTAACATTATTATTGTCTAAATTATTTGTGGTTATCAGCAAAGTTATCAGACTCCACGTCTCCCATTTCAAAAATACCTTCATTACTAAATTATTTTAAAGTAAAGTAAAAAGTAAACAACATTAAGCTTGATAGGGTAGAGTCGTTTCGTTACAGAGGTGCTATGACTATCTTTAGACATTTACATGTGTGCGCAAAATTTCAGCTCAATGGAACATCGGGAAGTGGGAAAAATTTAACTTGCATAATATGATTACGCACCTACAGACAGAATAGGTGAAACTAAATAAAAGCTCGTAAACATAGAAATAGTATGTGTTTGTGTGTTGAAACAAAAGAAATATTGATACAACACTGATCGCACACTTCCTTGTTCACCCTTTCTAAGAACATTTCGCGAAGCAAATAGGGTAAACTGAATTACGAAATTCAATACGTTCAATACGTCCCTCATTTGGCTGATTTCACTTCGTGCGCCAGATCGAACAAATCCAGAGCTAAATTGAAACAATCAGAAACTTTCCGCTGCTTGCAAAATTTATAACAGTACCTATTGCAATCATATTATAAAGCAGATTGTGCCTTTGCTCGAGGGACTTTTAATGGCTAAGCTCCAAATTAATATTGATAAGGATTATAAGGGGAGCGTAAGCCAAAAATGTATTCATACAACGCAGAATATGAACGTATAATATGGACGAAAAGCATTAAATATTAATAACTTGAATATTATTATATGAACTGAAAATTTGTTAATAAGTGTCCTAGGTTTTTTTTTAATCAATACTATAATGAAATTTTTTTTAAGTTATATGTACCTACCGTTATAAGTTATATCTAAGTTTCAAAAAAAAATTAACGGTAACTTTGTGATTTTACGCAGTTAAAATATAGAACGGTTTTGACATTTTGCTGTAAATATCTGATATTGGCTACGAAACCTTAAATATTAAACAGTACATTATTTTTTGGAAGTGAAAACTTCTTTAGCGGCGTTGTGCACTTTTTTGGTATGGGTAAAAAATGTTAAACTCGCGTCAGACTGATCGTCAGACGGCAACCATAATGCCACGTCCTGTGGCATTATCATGTGTCCGGATAGGAAATTCATAGAAAATTCGTTAACCGGGACTCGCGTCAGATTTTTGAAGTGAAAACTTCTTTAGCGGCGCTGTGCACTTTTTTGTGATGGGTAAAAACTGTTAAACTCGCGTCAGGTCACGTGTCCTGATCGAAAATTCGTAAGATGTCACTCGCGTTAGGACACGTGACCTTTATTAACATTAGGTTAGTTTTTATTTTTAGTATATGGCGATTATGAGTAGTACAGGGAGGTTGGATATGGAATTTTAATTCTATGACAGATTGAGCTGTCAAATATACAACGTCAAAAAAGTAATTAAACAAAAGTTATTATTTTTAATAAATAAATATGGATAAGAAGTGATGGGAAGTTAATAGCGAGTATGTTTTCACTTCTGCCGGCACTCCCGGAGTGCAACCCGTTTTTTTTACATTAGGTTAGTTTTTGAAATGGGTAAAAAACGATAAACTCGCGTCAGACTGATCGTCAGACGGCAACCATAATGCCACGCCATAAAAATTCGCAAGACGTAAACCATAATGCCGCGCCTATTATAATTTTTATTATTAGTATATGGCGATTATGAGTAGTACAGGGAGGTTGGATATGGAATTTTAATTCTATGACAGATTGAGATGTCAAATATATTACGTCAAAAAAGTAAATAAACAAACATTATTATTTCTTGACAATGTCAAAGAAATGTCTTGTGACATATTTGAGTGTTAAGCGCGAATTGTGTGTTAAGGTCATTGGTTCTGTACAATTAAATATGAAGTATGAGTTGTCTTGTAACATATTTGAATGTTAAGCGCGAATCGTGTGTAAAGGTTTTCACTTTTGCAGGCACTTTCGGAGTGCAACTAGTTTTTTTTTAATACGCACAGGCCTCGCCTTAAACAAGGCTTAGGCTATAGTGCAGCTCTCTTTAACTAGCGAGCCCAGTACGAATAAGAGGACAAAACCGTATATGGATAACAATAAATGTATGCGCATATAATCAGAACTTGAAATTTTGTACAGATAATCTTTATAGAAATAGTTACATCACTTAATGACAAAAGTAAAAGCAATAGCTAATTATTTTTAAAAGACTTGCCAGTTACTTACTTTACAATGACTACAGTTTATAGACGAATATTTTTTGTAGTCACAGATATTTGTAGACGAGGGTCTATCTCACTAAAGTCAAATTTACTTGTTAGACAAAATACCCACGTACGATAACAATCACTATGTTACGAGGGTTATCGCAGACACAGTCCGTCCCTGCGCTTTTCGGTCGGATGTAAAGGGGAGATCTTCTTGTATCCTCTCTACGTAATTGATTAGCTGTAGATATACGTTATGACGTATTCTATCAACGCTGGACCTACCTTTCTTACTTTATACCTAGGTGCAAATAGGTCAAAATTCGGATGAGAGAATTTTAAGGTTATTTGTCGGGCAGGGTTTTTATACAATTTTCTTTTGCCATCATCTTGAAAGATCATACAACTTTACGTTTGATTTTAAGTTTAAATTAATGTGACGTCACATATTCTATAACCAGCGGACAATCAAGACGTTTTCAGCGATACCTCATTTGTCAAATTATTGTAAGTATTCTGGAAATTATGAGGCAACAGATGAACACGCATAACGGTTCAAGATAGGTACCTTTATAAAAGGTAAGTATGTAGCTATCTACCTACCTACACTTAGATTTCATGACCACGTAAAATGTTTTGCATAATTTCTTCTGAATTTTTAATGATAGATGTACAAATTTGATGCTAGTAAAATATCATGGGTTTTCGTTAAAGTTGGAAAATATTTGCAACAATTTTGAGCAACCGTCCCCAACCTTTTTTGAACTGTAACGCAACGATCCAAGTTTACTTTTACTTGATTTTTTTTTCAGTGTCAGTTGTGATAGTGTGGGTATGTAAGACTGCATGAGATTTTTGCCAATGTTTTAATTTTACAATTGTTTTCCTTCACCGAAAAACAAGTGAATTAAATAATCAATAAACTAGAGAAATTAAGAGAAAGATTAATTAGTGTACGCCGGAAACGAACCTCCACCACTCAGGACGCAAGGCGATATTAAATCCTCTAGGGCCTCTTGGCCATCACCGACTTAGAAAAGTATTTACATATACATTCACAGGGAAACAAAACGTATTATAAACTCGCTGGCTGATTTTTATCATGAACACAAAAGAAACACGGTATTGCGAATATTTACCGCTTACAAAGACACTGAAGTGTCTACTCGAGTCTGCGACGACAAACGAAAGTACGGAAAAAGAAAAAAAAAAAAAAAACTTTTTCGATAAAAGAAACCTACAAAATCCCTCTTTTGTCACTTATAATACTCACAGCTAAATGCTCAGAATTTAATTATTTTTCAAATAAAGAATTTTTATAAAAAGATATCAAGTTGTAGAAAAAAGTTAAGGGTATTTAAATACCAATAGCATTCAGCATTGAAACTCAAATCAAGGACAATTCACAAACAACGAAGATATCACAGTAATCTAGCTAAAAAAAGTTTTAATTATATCGAAAAGTATCAATGTTTTTTTCAGTATATTGTTGATCAAAGCTAAGCTTCTTTTCTACTTTTCACTTTTCAACATTTATACAAGTCCTTAAACAACGAAGTGACAAATTAAATATTGAACAGCTTCGAAACAGAATCTTAAACGATGAGCCGTATTCATCACCGCCTCTTGTTACTTTAACTAATGGCCCTATTCATAAAACATCTGACACTGACTAGCCGGCTCTAAAGAAATAGAACAAGGCTATCGATTATTAAAAGTTGACATAAACAGTAGAATGAAAAAGTCTAAGTATTTTTAACGATCACTTTTTTTTTATAAAATCAATAATTAAAATGAAGATTCAAAAGTGCTGTTTAAATAAAAAATTTAAGTTTGAAGTCGCGGAAAAATACGACCAATAAATAAAAATATGTAGTCTGCTTGAAGCAAAAAATGTTTAGTGAAATAAAAAAAAAGTACAAATACGTTCGATTTCCAATTTCATTACTTTCTAACGGCGTCGTAGCGGCGTCGACCCGTGGGCGTGGAAACAGCTTTAGTTGGGTACAAACTCTACTAAGGAGGTACCGTACTACAGCCACAAAGTTATTTTCTTACCAAACCTTTTTTAATTTAGGTAACTAACCAAGTAACATTTCAGGCAGATATTTTTTGTTCATTAGACTTTTCCTTATAAACTAAAACAAAATTTAAACAAAGGAATTTTACTTTTGTTTTTATTATAATTTCAATACATTACGTTCTACTTACTCTACGTATCTTATACATAGGTATAGGGATTTTTCTCATTATTTTCCTGTAACAGGTAAGTTGCCTAATTTTTTTATCACACTTACTCGTAAACGTGCGTGCATAACGTGCAGGCAAAGCGGGTGCTAAGACCTTAATTACTCTCACGGGCTTTTGCTTTGCAAATTTTAAAACAAAGCGCGCGTTTATAGAACTTACGGACGGTAATGACGCGCCTATTCTATCAAGTATGTTTAATACATGAACTACGCGCACACTACAAGCGAGCAATTACAAGTTTTAACTTCAGCCATAACTTTTATTCATAAATACTCTAGATATCTAACGCCATCTGGCGGTGGCGTTATTTTTTCTATCCTGGCAATTCGGATGTCTTTTAGTGAGTTTATTTATTTATTCACATTCCGACCTTCGTCCTTAGGCTTCTAAATACCCTCTCGTTAGTACTTTACTCCTTACCACTTTTTCTATACAAAATGTATGTTATACATTGTATACAATATATAGTTTATTCGTAATTATGAAAGGTCAATTTAGGTAAATTATAAAACTTCTTGAGATATTAAAATTTAAAAGTATGCACCTTCCTCCTTTTTCAGCCAAACGAAAAACGCTCTAAAACAAATCGTACAAGATGAGCAACGTCACCAACAAATCGTACAAGATGAGCAACGTCACCAACAAAAGAGAAAGTAGAAAACAAAAATATTTAAATATGATATTTTCTCGTAAATTTTTAAATATCTGTAAAAAAATCATTCTATATCAAGCTAACTTTTTCACTAGTGTTCTCATTTTTTTTAAGTATACACTACAAATTTTAGTTAGTTTAATCAAAATATGACGACCTTGTCAACTTTGCCAACTCCCTTCTTATTACTGAATTTTCGCACGATATAGGAACACACGTTCAACCAGTCGTAAAGTCGTAAACATTTGGAGTTTAAACTTTTCGGAAGCTAACGTTTCAGGGACCTCTCAAAAGGTAAGTAAGACATTTGACTAGAACAAAACTGGAAGTACTTCGTCTTAATTTAGATGTATTAACACCCGTTTACACAGGGGCTGAATCTCGAAATCGACAATCCCAAATCCAACCGTACGACAATTTCAAATTATCTATTATGTTCATTATATTTGGTAATGAACAATTGATTTTGAGCATAAAAAGACGTTATATTATATATAAGCATTTCATTTTTATATATATATATATATATATATATATATTAAGCCCCGTATCCAATTCTGACTTACTTCTTTAGTTGTAGAGAATTGGCAAAGGAGTTTGTTTATTAATTAATCTATCCATTTGCCACCAAATAATTACAACATCTTTTTATGTCCCATATGAAATTGTATTATCAAGATTACACACTACCTAACTGTAATCAAATTAAGTATCAAAAGTTATTGGTTTTTATACGAGATATTGTAGGATTGCAGTACAATTGGAATTGGGATTGTCTATGGGAGTCAGCCAATTGATCCTTCATTTCGTATTTATGACACGGGACATATATAAAGCCAACTTAGTCCGGATACACTGCTATCAGAAGCTGTATTGCGGCACTGCAAGACTAAAGTGGTTGGTATAGCGAGGATGTGCCTTAGATTATGATGTGGGTGTGTTTCCAGCTACTGGTTAACCCCTTCGGGCTATAGAAAACGTAACGTTATAGATAATTTGATGCCAAAATTTAATTGCCAAAAACGCAGCGGAATTGAAATGTTGCGTCGAGAGTTACCCTACTGGCCTTTGCTACTTGCCATTCCGCCTTTTTAATATAAAACAGTGATTATTATGATATGAAAGTTATAAGCTTACTGAAGGAGCCGAACAGACTTTCATTAGGCTTATATAGGAACAGATAACCATGACAGCAGATCGATACATCAGAGACATTTTAGAAGAACATGTTGTTGGTGACGACTTTATTCTAATGCAAGAAAATGCTCGTGCTCATAGTGCACAATCGGTACAGGCATATCTGAGCCACGTAGGTATACCGGTAATGCAGGGGCCAGCAAATTCCCCCGATATAAATCCGATAGAGCATGTCTGGACTTGCTAAAAAGAAGGGTTAAATCCAGAATACCACCCCCCAACAATCTGAATGAACTTGGAAACGCAAATTTCACTTATTTCAAATTTCTTTGTTTTTCAATAAAAAATCACGAAGACTTTTCAAAGTCGTTGTTAAATGATGTTAATCAATTTGTTATTTTGTGTCTAATTACATTTTCGTTATTATCTCATAGTCTCACTTTTTTTCTGTTCCGCTAATTGTGCCGGTGTGTATATATGTAGGTATTTAAAGATTTGTACAAGAATTGATATAATCATTCGGTTTAAAGCTACATTCGTAAATATCCTGTTAATATAACGATGTTTAATCCCATCTCTGTGAAACTATTAATTCGTATATACAAAGCTTACTAACACCAAACAACAACCTTCATAATAAAACGTGAACAGACCAACAAAAAGCCACAAAATAGTTGTGCGGTGTTAATGTCCGGTTGTAAAGGAAGGTGGTGGACGGAATGTGGAGGATTTTACGAGGAGCGGGATGTGGGACGGCGATGTGGAATGTCGTAAATGTGGGACGACGAAAACAACTACGTGACGACACTAAGTGATTATATCATACAAGCAAATTTTAAACAAGTAAAACGTAGAAAAAAAATTTACAAATTAGCTTTTATCAGACCCTGTTTATCGTTTAAGACTAGAGTACTTGTCAAGACAAATCAAACAAGCCTAAACTGGATGGGGTAGCGTCGATTCGGTATAGAGGTCTTATATTTATAAACTTAAGTAGATAGTTATGTTTTGTAATTATTATTTTTTTCAAAAACGTATTGCACCATGACAACATTTCTATAGAGACGCTCAGAATCTTATGTACAAGAATTGCTGGTTATATATAAACTCTTTAAATACGCAAATATTTCTGTATCTCGGAAACTCAAGCGATTTGGGTAAAATTTTGTTTAATAGATAGACTTTTAAAGCTTTTTAAGTTTACCTATGCAGTTGTATTTTTAATTGTTATTTTTGTTATTTTGTAAATTAATTCATGCCAATATAGTCAAATTAGTATTTTAAGAAAGTTATCATTTTACTGGGGCTCCTATGAATCTCAATATCAAATTGCTTTTATTAGGTATTTAGGCACTTGGGGTAAGGGAGAGGTTAAAATGAGTACCTACCTACAATATATGTGTATGATAAAACCAATAATACATATACCACCATTATGTGTAGTGATATATATACCACATTACCTCTTTTTTCGTAGCCAAACAACCTTCCATTAAACAACAGACAACTTTTGGCTAACGCTTCCCACTTCAAACCTAACTTCACATTTATCTTCGCCGCGCCCGGACGTTACTAATGCGCTTTTATTTTCCTGACTGAAACGCGGGTTTTAGACATTTAATACACAAATACAAGCTTATAAAGCACCGCTATGAAAAGTGTAGTAATTAAGGTGTAAGTAATAAAATGATTCAGCAATATCCTGGTATTAAAATAAATGTAAAAAACTAAAAGAAACACTTTTCAAACAAAAAGCATTAATGGGTCATCCATTTATTATTAACGCATTATTAATACGTTACGTAAATTTCCGTCACTTTAGAAAATCCTGTTGTCACTTTTTCCCAATCTTAATATGAAAAATTTGTCATTGTCACACATTGCATGTCCAAAGCGCGTGACGTATTTTCCTGATGTCCACTAGCGCCATCAAGTCATTTTTTACTTCCTATTTGTACAAAGCGAATTTTAAAAATGTGCTTTATTTTATTGTTTGTACGATAAATCTGCTGTTCACTGTTGCTAAAAGTGGTCGTGTTTAGCAGATATGATGTAATACAACATAAAGATTTATCCTAGGTACAATAAAATACTTTAGATTAATAGTTTATAAACAGTTATATATTTCTTTAGAACATTTTTAAATTCGCTTTGTATAAAGAGGAAATTAAAAAAAAGTAATTGGCGGCGTTAGTTTGCAGGGGTAACCCTCTTTAATAGATGGCCCCTAATGTAGTAGGTAAACCAGCTTTCCTAACATGATCTTTTTCTGTTAGGTTTATACGTTTACTTATATTTCATATGAAATCCAAACTAATACATGTGTGCGTAAGTCACAGAGATTGTTAATGGGACGGAGAAGGACATACTCGTAGGCTACTTTTTATTTCGGTAAGGATCCTGCGGAAGTAACCGAGTTTCACGTGGACTTGCTATAGCTACAGCTTTAGGTTGCTATATGGTTATTTGCTTTACCAAACTTTCAATTAATAATCAAGGAGTCGCTGTAGAAATCCCACGACGATAACCGAATCTGGCGCGGGCGGAGCCGCTGGCAAAAGCTAGTAATATTATAAAAAGCTACCCGTGCAGTTTATTAAGCTCATAATGATGTTGCAATCCAATTTAAAATGCAATTAAGGAGGTTATTAATGTAAGAAGTAAATTTTAATAAAAAATAAAAATTTGTAATTCAAAATCAAAAAACAGTGCACAAATACATAAATCGTAACAAAAGATGTGCTGGATCAGTAAAATGTAGATCAAATGAATAACAAAACATCTGTTTATTATTAGTAAAAACTAAATGATCCAGATACATATTTTTAGCACTATCTAGTAGTTCTATCTACCTTCAATGCAGATGAAAGAATATCAAGGTGACCAAGCAAAACTTGATAAATAAAATTATTTGACTTTGCGAGGCCACACCTCTGCTCATGCAATGGTAGTGCTGCCAGCTCTCAGCGATAACCCTTACAGAGACCTTGTTTCCATGAAGGTACTAGTATAATCTACGTCTTGCTTTCGAATTACTGGAGAAGTCTATTACAACCTGGCGTTAGCTTCAACTGCATATATTATTTTTAAATTGTTATTGCGTGCTTCAAATGTGCATAATTATTTCTATATTTCGGGCCAAAATTTTATAGACTAACATACAAAATATTGCAAAAAAAAAACTTCGCACAAAAACTCCTATTCCAAAACTGTCATTAACTAAGGCAAAAGAAAGGTTATTAGCGTTTGACAGAGACAGGGGAGAGTCCTCCAAGTTGCGTCTCGAGTCCTGATAATGACAACTGAAAAGAAACACGGAAAAGTAAAAGAAACTTTTTGTTAATAAAAGAAATCTAAAGAGTTTGTGCTTCATCGCCCCAGATACGAACTTACTTTTAGTTAAATATGGACCGTATTGTTGCTAAGATATTCTTTAGAATGATAAATGAATAAAATAATTGATATTTATTTTTTTAACAAAAAAAAAATTAGTATGTGTTTAGGATTGAAGTGGCAGTAACCTTGAGTAAAAAAAAGAAGATTTCTCTAAGGTTTTTAAAACACTTGGTTGAGAAGTTGCGGAGGGGAGGGGGACGACTCTAAATTTTGTCGTGATGACTAAACTGTACCTACTTTACGGTACTGAATTTTAGATAATACCAATATTGAATGTGTAGCAAAGCCCATTTCGGACCCATTTTATAATTTTACATAATATACGTACAATATAATATTAATGATACTAATGCAATGTAAGTTCTAAGGATAACCGTGTTAAGTGCTAAGTTGGTAGCTACAGATATTACTAAGATAGTCCACTGTGACAGACCGACGTAATTACACAACACCCTTTTTCGAATAATTATATCTTAACACCTCTACAAGATTCACAAAAGTCACAAAGTTAGAAAGATGTCCAATACCATAGTTATTCTCCAACACAACTTTTTACTAAAATCCTTTTAAAATAGTTTAATTGCGTAGGTTTAGTATGTAGAAAATGTTCTCGCCACAAAAACTGATACAGCGAAAGCAGGGAGGGTATAACTAAAGTGCTGGGGCCTGATTCTCGTGCTGATACAGATAATCTCGAATTCGAGATATGTTTAATTGATTTACTCATGGCTTGTTAATCGCGGTAACTGTTTTAGTCGATAAAGCGACTAGTTTGAACTAGGTAAGTCTAAAAAAACATGGCTTTTGGTATTCCTAAAACCTCTTTTTAGGCATATGTCGTACGCTCGAGATTATCTCTATCCGCACGAGAATCAGGACCCTGGACGGAATGCAGATTTTACGATGTGTGTGGGACGACGACGCGGAATTCCATAAGCACGCAGCTTACGCAGGGCAACAAAATCTAGAGGGACACCGAGAATGGGAACATTTTACATTACTACTCATGTAGGTGTATAAAATAAAAAAAAAATTGATTCGGTAGCAAGTACCGCACGAGCAACTTCTCTTGAGCGTCTTTAAAAAATTCCATTTTAAGCGATGAAACAAACCACTGGACCGATTTCGCTCACACTTTTGTTTTTTAGATCTAAGTTATGACGTGGCGTATAGATTGATATGGCCACGAGACGAATTGGTCTATTGGTTTTTGAGTAATCGAGGAGCAAAAAAAGTCTAGGTCTCAAATCGTAAAAAAACACAAATTTAGCGATTTCGATTTTCGGACCTATTATAATATATATTATATTTATTTAAATAAATGTTGCAGCAGCGACTTAAAGTAAGAATTTAGGTAATTTGCCTACAGTATAAAACGATTTCATTTAAGAGGGCGATATAGGCCAGAAAGCTAATTTCTGTAATACTAACATATACATGTGTATGTATGTACACAATGTACACAAATGTACTAAAAATCATTACACAATGTCATATACATTACTATTAGATATATTTGTAATTTACTTCCTTAGTAAATTATTCCATAAAGACGCCTTGAAACTTATTTTTTTTAGTATAGGATTTAACGTTTTTACATTTTTGTAGTAAATTTTTTTAGTTTTTGCGACAACTTCATTGTTAATGCACTAGATAACAAGCTATTCTAATTATTTAAACAACTTTCATTACAATAAAATGCAATGCACGCTTTAAACAATTTGTCCAAGTATTGAAACAATGGTCACTTCCAGATTTTTTATTTTATTACTCATTAAGGTAATGCACTAGACAAAAGCAAGTTTTATAACATTTTTTTTTTTCAATCCTTTAGGTGCTATAGTTCAGCCACACAATTTGCACAAAAACAGCGTATTTACGCAGTCTAGTTTATACCGTAGTCCTAATAAATGAATTCCCAAGAAAAACAATGTAAAGCTTTCTTTATTAAAATACGAAATGAAAGCAAAACATCAAAAATGTTTCATTTCATCCCACGCTTAAGTACGGTGAAGGGTTCTTGAAATTGTGCGTATTTAATAACTCAACTTTAAAAAAAGTAATTCTTACGTAATGTTTTACTACGAGTCGAAGTTCGCTTGGAATTGTCGGAAGTGCGCTACAAACGCAACCGTTACTCAACCAAGCTCTCACGTATTTCGTGCGCCTCCGCTGGAGAGGACAGCTGATAAAGAGCATGAGCTGCTGATTGTCCCTGACTGGGCAACATCGCTTGCGAATCTGTTCAGCCCGGACGGCAATTAATAATCTGATTGAATCGGCTTTTACTCTTTGACTGATTTCCTTTAAGATACTTAGTCTTAAGTCTATACAGTCGATCTTTGTGTTCTCGCAATGTATTCCTCCTTTAAGGTTGGTAGAAATCTTGCTTTTGATTATTTACTTTACCTGCTTACGTATTTTTCTAAAAACTTAATAATTATATTACATAAAATCTATGATTTATATCAAATATTCGTAGTGTGATGTAACTTCACCGTTTCTAACGACATTTAACTCTTGGTAAAAAAAGTTTTTAAGGAGGGGAAAAATCAGAAAAACTTCAGAAAAATCTTGTGTAAGGATTACATAGTAGTTTGGTTTGAAAATGGCCCAAATCGGCTATACTTAAGAAGAATTTTGGATCACAAATTACCTTAAAACATTTTCAGCATATTGTCTCGCTCCTTACCTGGAAACAATAAATAACAAATTACAATGTAATTGAGAAGCTTTCAAAACATATTTTTTACAATTAATCTAAACAAAAATCAGTCAAGTGCGAGTCACACCCGCACACCGTGGGTTTCGAACCACGACAACAAGTATGCCGCTTAGCGGTCACCCATCTATCTATTCTAAGCTACCATTGTTATAATACTGTAATAAGGACTATGTACCATAAACTATTTGAAATTTTCAAGATATTACCCATTCACGAAAAAATTTAAACTCATTGTGTTAATTGAACAGTTTAAAGAACATATTTCCTATGGAATTACAAACAGGAAAATAACAAATAATAGACTAATTGTGCCTAAGTCATGCAACTGTTATGGTAAATGGACAAGAAACTTTTTTGTGCACCATATTTTGAATAATATACCCAAAATGTTACAATCCCCTTCTATGAATAAAATTACATAGATAAAACATCTATACATAGTATAAAATAAAATTAGTTCGGTTGCAAGTATAGTTACTAGTAGTACTTAAAGGTAAAATATTTTTGCGTCTTTAAAACAGTTTTTTAAGCGATAAAAAACCGGCCAAGTGCGAGTTGGACTCGCGCACCGAGGGTTTTTTTTACTGACAGTCTTCAACTAGTATGGTTTTTATTGCTAAAAAACTGATTTTTTAAAGACGCAATAATAATCATCATGTATAAATTCTCAAATATAAAAAAAATATTCTCAAAAGATGTTGCTCGTGCGGTAATTGCTTACTGAACTATTTTTTTACGTATTACAGTTGCTAGAAAATTACTCAAGCGGTAATATATCAAGTGGCTTATGTTTCTAAGAAGAGCTGCGCTACAAAAGAAATTAAAGAGACCCGCGTGTACCTACGTACAGCGTTCCCGCGACATAAAACGTCTTATGTGATTAATGTGGCGGAAAATGCACGTAAGATGAGACGCAAGTGATTCAATCTAGGGAGGCATTAGGTAATACGAAAAATAAAACTGCTTAAGGTGAAAATTGGTCAAAATCAAGCCATCTCGAGTTTATACTGCATTTACTAACTAATTACCTACATTCAAAAAATTGGCCAAGTGCGAGTCGGACTCGCGCACGAAGGGTTCCGTACCATTATCTATAAAAATGGGAAAAAAATCTCGTTTGTTTTATGGAAGCCCCCCTTAAATATTTATTTATTTTAATTAAATTATTTATTTTTAAAGTGACGTCTATATGGGTTAATCAACTTTTTTTGTTTTTGTCTGTCCATGATATAACATATTTTTTTTACATTTAAACTAGAGCAGACCGTACATTCGTAACAACACTAACAATACACTAGATAGTTAAGGAATAAACTAACATATTCAGTAAAAACACATTTGCTAATTTACTGGTTTTTTTAATTGGTGACCCAAACGACAATTTTGGGTTCCTATATTAATGTTTATAGTTTTCAAATTTTGTAATAACATACTCCGCATTTAATTAAATTTTTGTAAATTTTCGTATCATTTCGTGTCCCTTGCAAAACAGTAATATTGAAGTCCTCTTACTTACTATCATAATCTATCGTGAAGTTAAAGCGAGCTGGCAGTGCTTCCCGTCTAACCAATCAGGAAGCGTTCTGATTCTCACGTGATCGAGTCCGCCGTTTTAGTGAGCTTCACTTGACTCGGCCATTTCGCCCGCGGCTCTAAGAGAAGCACTGTGGAAATATTGTCGGTACGCTGGGTCACTCCGTGTTTTCGTAAGTATTTTGAACTTTAAACATATTTTAAAGCATAATACAATAGCTATATAGTCTGTAATGATTTATTAACCCATGTTTATGTGATTTATCAAATAAATATAATAGTAAAAATACTTTTACCTCTAAATGTCTCTTGAATCACTAGTCCCCTAGGTTACTTTCACGGTGACCCAAGAGACTATTGTGGTGACCCAGAAGACAATTTTTTTTTACACTGATGGACCATTTAGTCAGTAAACACAGGAACAAAATTTTTATTTCTGTTCGACGAAAACTTTTGACTACGGATTTTCAGCAATGACGTGGTCTTTTTTTGAAGCAGGCCACAGAAAAGGCCCCGGGGATGGTGTTGGCAGCTTTCTCAAGCGAACAGCTGATAACATGGTAGCTACTGGACGTGACATAGGGTCTGCAGAAAAATTTTACGAGACACTCAAAGATCAGAGTAAGATCAAACTTTTCTTGATTTCTTCAGATGACATTGAAGGCATTTCTAAACAATTGTCACCCAAGATTACACCTCTAGCCGGCACTTTGCACGTACACTAAATATTTACGTCAATTCGCGGTGAGCTAAAATACAGAAATCTGGGATGCTTTTGCCAGAGAGGATTTTGTGCATGTCTTCAACCCAAAATTTACCGACCCATTGCGACTTCTGTACCTGTTGAAAAGATAAATGTAAAGGTTGTGAAATGTGGTAATACAGTTGAAGATCTTAATACCTCTGATGAGAATATTCCTCTAAGAACTTCGAGAGCTCAAAGAAATCTCCACTTAAAGAGATAGATTTATCAGATTTAACTAAACCCCGACGTTAAAATTGGTATCACGTTGTTTACAATACACCGAATAATTCTGACGATGACCAAGAACCATCTACCTCAGGACTTAAAGTAGAAAATAAAGAAAATCGTGCAGTGCGTTGTGGAGACTTTCATTTGTTAATGTACATGCAACAAATGGTAAAAATTACAGATATGCTTGTCTCGTTAATAATTTGGATGAGGAAATATTCGTTACTTTTTCGAGATCTGTAAAAAATTGCCAAAATTTTCGGTTAGACAAAACGGACATGTCTTTTATCGATCGAAAAGACATTGTCAAAATTCTTGAAAAACCACATTCTATAATCAAACGAGACCAAATTTATTATGAATTCAGCAGTCCTATTGACGTTTATGAAAAATGAAGTCATAAAATTAGGTATAATATGTTTCAGTTCCAATAGTTGTTTTAGTACCAAAGATCTCATATTCTGTGATTTTAAATGTCTGGCTAGGTATGGCATTATTTTTATTTAATTTTAGGATAGAAATTTGTAATTTTATGTAGTAAAACTCTTTTATGTCCTTTAACTAATTTACAATTTAGGTGACAATTTTATTTCTAGAAGAATTATTTTTATTTTTGCTGTTTAGTTGCTAGTAAAGATACTTAGCAGTCTTATGAGTCACTTAATTTGTCTCCTAGCAAACCAAATTGTCCCCATTGTTGTTGTGATTATCGTTTTGTTTTACTGATAATACAAAACTTTATTTTTCCATTTTATGTCATTAATTTATACTATTTGGGAGAAGCTATCCCAATTATTATTTTTTCCTTAAATACTCATTTAAACCAAAAATGAAGAAGTTTTAGTTTATTTTTGTTCTTTGGTGACCCCAGAGACACAATTTATTACTATTTCTAGAAATATATATGTATGTAAGTGTATATTTATCATATGTTTAAAGTCAGTCACTTAACGTTTTTGTATTCTTATTGAAATTAAGGCGATTTAATGAATAATTTATCGTCGTTTTATTGAATAGAGTACCAGTTACCCAGGAGACCACTTATATGATCAAGTTCTGTATTGAATCCTAAAAATAACAAACAAAATACTTTAACGTTCTTGCCTCTCCCTAAAATATTAAAGTTTATTAGTGGTTTTAAATGAATAATCTAAAAGAAAACTTAATAATGAAGTTTTTTTTTAGCAAATTTGTGCTGTCTTTACAAAAAAAAAAGTTGATTCACCCATATTACTAAATGTCCTGTGCTTATTTTAACCTGTTGCCGTTAACAATTCCGTTTGTTGTATGGGAGCCCCATTAAATTTTTGAAGTGAAAACTTCTTTAGCGGCGTTGTGCACTTTTTTTGGTATGGGTAAAAAATGATAAACTCGCGTCAGGTCACGTGTCCTAATCGTGGAAATGCGTAAGACGGAAACCGTAATGCCACGCCTATTATAATTTTTATTTTTAGTATTCGCGATTATGAGTAGTACAGGGAGGTTGGATATGGAATTTTAATTCTATGACAGATTGCGATGTCAAATATACTACGTCAAAAAAGTAAATAAACAAACATTATTATTTCTTGACAATGTCAAAGACATGTCTTGTGACATATTTGAGTGTTAAGCGCGAATCGTGTGTAAAGGTTTTCACTTCTGCCGGCACTCCCGGAGTGCAACTCGTTTTTTTTTTTCTGTTTTTTACTATTTGTTGTTTTAGCGGCAACAGAAATACATCTTCTGTGAAAATTTCAACTGTCTAACTATCATGGTTCATGAGATACAACCTGGTGACAGACAGACGGACGGACGGACGGACGGACAGCGGAGCCTTAGCAATAGGGTTCCGCTAATTACCCTTTGGGCACGGAACCCTAAAAAAGACATTCAAGAAGTAAAAACTGCAAAACTTCATCTCCAAATCAGATTTTTTTCACTGCCGATTTTATTCAAACATTGCATAAGTAACAACCTACAAACCTTAACATCTCAGAATGGACTTTGCATTTGAATGCATTTTTTGCATTAAAAACATAAAAAGTTAATAAATTGAGTAACCTACAGACCATAGACCTAAAAATGGTTTTCGGGAACTACTCCGCAATTCCTATTGCTTTATCATTCTATTATAAACAATTTAGAAGGAAAAACTTCCAATTCCTTTTCATCGCGCAATCATTTTCGCGACTTCAAAGACAAACATTAAACACTAGTGATAGGATTCTATATATTATAACGTCATGGTTTTCATTTATCGAGGGGGTAACCAGTAGCTGGATACACAACTACATTACAATATGAGGAACAGCCTCGTGTCACCAACTACTTTAGTATGCGTGACAAGTGGTGAGCCTTTTGCCGCAAAACTGCTTGTCCAGCGTATCTGTACTAAAATTACCACAAGCGTTTCAAAGAAACACATCTAGCGCAGCGCCCACTGGTGGCCTACAGCCGTAAAAATGGTGATACCTATGTAATACAATTAACGCATCAAAATTAGTCCTGTATTTTGTTTGAAACCCTTCATTCTCAGTGCCCCCTGATGGCCTATATCCGCAAACATGACAAAGAACCTCCTCTGAAGTTAGCGATGTCGTGAATGCCGCAAACCGCATCTAAATCAGTCCAGTACTTTCTTCACAAATAGGTAACAGTCACGCAAACATACAAAAAAAAAATCAACCCTAAACGCCTATACCTACATACGTTTTCCGTTCGTTTCGCCGTCGTAGGTAAAGATGGAACATTAAACAATTCTAAATCTACTCAATTATATATACTATACCTGAATCTTGGCCAGTTAATCCACAAAACAATATGTCTTAGCTGTCACTATCGTTAACACAAAAGGAACACGGCATTAGTGGTCCACAAAGAAACTAGAGAGACCCTCCTGAGTTGCTGCTCTAGTCGGCATGACAGGCAGCGATGAGAACAAATGAAGAGAGTTGTTACAAAGGAAGCCTGGAGAAGATAGATTTTGTTATAGTATTAAAGAAATTAGGTACTTGAGGAAATTTCTTAAGGTGAATCCGAAGCAGATTTTTTCCATACAACTTTCGGTGCACTAAATTAAAAACGCATAGTCTTCATATTGCTATTTATCACTGCCGCAAAATGCATATTCATTCACGAAATGCCAGTGAATTATGAAATAACTACAGTTTTTTTTTTATTTCATACATTTTATGGCTTTATGATAATAACACGTTTTGAGCAGCCAAAAGGTCAGTCTCTCAACCGTATGCCGTTTTTAAAGGCGCGCTTGACCCAGCCAAGGCGAACTAAGGCTACGCTTGTATCGAATATGTACTAAATATTGCTTAGTTTTCTATTCTAAGTAATTTTGTTTCGTAAAGCAACCCCTGCAGTAGTACCTACATTTTTTTTTAAATCTTGAGTTTAAACTAGCTAAATATTAATAGTACATTGTTCACCGAGAGGTGAAAGTGAGTGGGCCTTAATACACACGAAGCGGGAATTGTATTTTCACCCTAGTGATAACATAGTTCTTTACACTACAAATGTGAGGATAATAAAATATAATTCATTAAAGTTTTAATTTACTTAACAAATAATAATTCACTTTTCTAAACATAGATGGCACTGTACCAAAAAAAAAAAGAAGCTATTAAGTTTTTTCGTCAGGTTTGAAATAGAAAGTGCTTTTAAGTACCTCTAAACGGCAAGAAAGTAATAATCTCTGCAAACACGTACCTTCAACCCTATTTTTGACTATGCATGAAGGTCCTTTCAGAGCATGTGTAGTGTAAACACTTATTATTAAGACTTAGATTCTATATTGACTTACTCCATCATTTTCTCGCCATCAATTCTGTCGAATAAAATGAAATCAGTTTTTGGGTTTTAAAAGCTAAAGCATTTTCTTGCCTTCTTAGTTTTATTTACAATTCTCAACACAATGTGTGAATTTTTTATCATGCAGTTACAACCGCAAACATAAAAAACTTGCTAAAATAGTTTAATTTTTCTCAAAATGTACGAATATAGCAAAAATTTCTTGAAAATACATGGGCGTTGAGATTCTTCAAGACTAAAAAAGTTTTAACAAGTTGAGACCTTCCCATTGTAACGAAGATCTCAAAAGAAAGAAAGAAGTACAGGTTCAAGTTTGCTTAAAGTTTTCAATCAATTGTAAGTTCGTGGAAAAAAATCAATTTACTGAGACGAAACTTTTAAGTTTATTGTTCTTTACGAAACGTACGTAAAGTTCTGCAATTTATTCGTCAGCTCAACCAAGACTTCGTCCGTTAGGCCTTTTGAAAAATTAAGCTTTTAATTGTGTACGGTGTTTATCTACAAAAATAACGGAAATATTTATTTTATTGCGGCATGTTTTTTATAGCGGCAACAGAAATACATCATCCGTGAAAATTGTAATTGTCTAATTATCACTGTTCATGAGATACAGTCTTGTGACAGACGGACGGACAGCGAAGTCTTAGTAATAGGATCCCGTTTTACCCTCTGAACCCCCCTAAAAGAAGAGATTTCAGATACTTCTTACATCGTAAGATCACGTCTCACAGGTTTATGCCTTTTATCAGTTTTTGGGTTTTTCTCTATATTTGTGATAACATCTTGCTACTTACCAAATTTCATAATTTTAGTTCGACGGGAAGTACCCCAGGTGTTTTTAATTATTTGTGTTACAGTATGCGTTAAAAATGATCGTATTTGAGTAAGTTTTTTTGTTGCATAGACTTAGAATCTTGATTTTTTTACAACTTTAAATGACTGTAAACTTAAGTATTTGATATAATTTAAACTTGATACCTCCACGTTCTTGAGTAAAACAAACAAACATGACAGACATACTTTTTATTTAATGTTTTATAACTACAAATTAACGAATTTCGGATTATTTTCTATCTTATATCTTAAAACAAGCAATTCTTATATATATATAAACGGCTCCAACAATTAACATGTAATTTATAGTATGCAGAGTGTTTCGGTTCGGGCGCGATAAATCAATCTAGCTAGGTTTCATTTTTAGACAACGTCGATTTATCCGTGTTTAACTGAAAAATATGACTCTTCCTGTTCCTGATCTATTGGCGAATAGTTATACTATTATTTTTACCGACACAGTTGTTAAGCAACACTAAGCTTCTAAACAATAGATGCTCGGTCCTCCAGGTACTTTTCGTTAGGTATAATTAGTATATTTATAAAGTAGGTATTATTTTGGATAGTAACTCCAGGTTTTTGATATTTTTGTAATAAATGTATTGAAATTCATGGGTCTAAAGCAGGTACGCCCATACCTTTAACATGTTGACGGCCAAACTTTAGCGTGCAAATACGTTCTCGGGCCGCGTTTAAAAGTACTTAGTGCATTTTAAAGTGGTGATAATATTTTTTGCGACATGAAATAATACGTCAATGTTATTATAGTACAATTTATTAAAATAACAAAATGAAATTTAAAAAAATGGGACATTATAATCAAATCGTTAAATTTGCAATTGTTACAAACTACGAAAGTTAAATACACCGAAATCAATGAGACACTTGAGCTTGAATTTGGGAAACTAATCCATCGATATTTGGATAAATTCCACTGATACAAAGACGTAAAGAATTTTCCAAATTATCGTCAGTCAGTCTTGTACGATGTGTTGATTTATTAACTTTCATCAATGAAAAGAACTGTTCGCATTTATAATTACTGCCAAACGCACAAATCAATCTTCTTGCGAATTTTCTAAGCTGCGGAAAAATGTCTAGGTATTTTCAGTAGAAATTGCACAACTCTAAGTCTTCAAATTTGGATTTTATGGGTAAGTTTTCTTGAATCTCGATCAACTCCATTTGTTAGTGAATTGCAGCATTTTGTACATTACATTTTGTAGGAGTAGCAAATAAACTAAAACAGTCTTCCATGTTTTTGGTCGCTAAATCTGTTCGAAAATTGTTCCGACAGTAACTTGAGATCTTCAGCATATTAAGCATAAGAAATTTTTTCATACGCAGAGAGCGTGTTGAAATGGTTACTGTTACCAGACAGCATCTGTGACTCCCACAAGCGTAGTTTGATCTGAAACGCTTTCAAATGGCTGTACAAATAATTTACTAACCGTCCTTGGTTTCGAAGTTTCAAATTTAATTCATTCAAATAGCCTGTAAGATCGACCAGAATACTAAGTCACATATGCATTTTGGGTCACTTAATTCAGATAGTGGTTTATCTTTTATTTTCATAAAGTGCTACTCTTTTCTAAGCTCGTAAACCGTTTCAACATTTTTCTTTTGCTCAGCCATCTGACTTCACAATAATATGTTACGTCGTTATATTCAGCTGATATTTCATCCAAAAACACCTTGAACTGACGATGGTTAAGCCCTCGGGATCGAATAAAGTTGATGGTTTTTACTTCCACATTCATAACATTCTGGAGTTGGACTTAGAACACAAGTTCTGTTAGTGGATAATGCAATGAAGAACTATCAAATCTTCTCTTTTTTAATTTAATTCTGTTGCTTTTTCATTCAAAATTCCGATGAAACCTTTACGTAAGCCGACCATAGAAGGTGCACCATCAGTGCATACTCCAATTAATTTTGACCATGGCAAGCCAGAACTTGTGAATACCTTTTGAACTCCAATAAAAATATCCTCTTCTGTAGTGATTCCTTTTAGCGGCTGTAAAGCAAACAATTCCTCAGTAACAGTGAACTCCTTATCAACAACATCGAATAAATGTAGCCAGTTGAGCTGTGTCAGACAAAACGGTGCTCTCGTCTAATGCTATGGAAAATGATTCAAAACCAGCCATACGGTGAGTCAATGTTGTTTTTATATCATTAGCCATCATTTCTATACGTCGACAAACTGGTCTTGACAAACTAATTTTTTCAAATTCATTTTTCTTTTCAGGACACAAAATACCGCAAACTTCTAACATACACTCCTTGATAAATTCTCCTTCGGCAAATGATTTTAATGTCCGTGCTATTTTTGAGCTAACTATAAAACTATCTTTCACAACATTATCAAGTTGTGTTCTTTGTTTATGAAACAATTGTTGCTGTTTTTCCAAATCTGCGGTAAGCTTATGGATTTTGTCTGTTCTTAATTGTCCTGTCAGTGAGTACAGCGTAGCATGCTTAGTTGAGTAATGCCTCTTTATATTGAATTCTTTAATTACTGAAATGGATTCATTGCACAGCAAAAAAATATGCTTGCTATTGTACAATTAAAAGATTTTGAATTAAAAAGAGTTCTGAAGTCCATTTTTCTTGAAACTGGCGACCCTCTGTATCCACTTTTCGTTTCTTTCCACCAAACATCTTTTGTTTACTTTTCGTTCAATAAAATTAATAACAAACTATATTTAGTAACCACTCAAGATGCACACAAAGTCACAAAGCAAGTTGACGGCTCGAGCAGTTCGCTAGGATATCGCTTGTCCAAGATATCGCTCGGTAGCTCAAATAGAACTGAACTAACGTTTGAACAATTTTTTTGATTGGGTATTTTTAAAATGTCTCGCGGCCCGGATAAGTAATAATATTAAGAATAAAATTAGGATACAAATTGAAAAACACTAGAATTTTGTCAATGGCAACAATGGTCTGTACGTATAGGTACCTTTTGAAATAAAGTTGGCACCCATCGGCCGACGAGCTTACAGTTGGAAAGCCTTTGCCCTTTACAGACGAGAAGGACAGACATTTCCCAAGTGGATGCAGTAACAATCACATGTGCAAGCCGGTCACGTTCACTTTATAGTCGCCCGGAGTCTGAAGCTAACGAGTTGAAGCATTAAGGTCTGGCCACAAAGGGCGAGCTGTTGCCTTGACAGTACGAAGTTCCTGCCACTCTGTACTCGCATGTCAGTAGCATGACTCGCCATGACCGGTCTAACAATGTCATAAGCTTTATGTATCGTTAGACCGATTATGTAGATACTGCTCGAAAGACTGCATTGCAGTGTGAATTTTGTTGCGTGAAAAAGGTCTCGTACAATGATAATGCAAAATATACACCTGCGGGGCGATTCACGTCCGTTGAAACCATCTGGGTTTTACTGACTTGAATCGCATCGAGGATCACAGTTTTAATCGTTCGTTGACGACCCTATAACCGGTGTCATAGTGGGGGCAGGCCAGGGGAGAGTTGAAACATGAAAAGTTAGTAATACGTATGCCAGCTACTTACGAACACGCACATGACAGTTACTCGCATAACGTGGTCACATGGTGCGAGTAGCACTGCAGTAGCTCGCACGGCCAACACGTACGCAGACTCGCACTGTGTAAACAGGCCATTAGGCAGAGTTGCCAACATTCGTAGAGGTAATCCGCACGTTTTTATATAAATTTCTATAATGTTTCTCACGCCCTAATCCTAATCAGAGTTTTACGATTTTCGACAATGTTGTAGATATCATGGTAAACTAGGGATATACGTTATTACTTTAAAGAAATATAGTAATAAATTGAAAATATTTGCCGTTAAAATTTAGCAAATAGTGCAGATTGATACAATTAGATATAGGGGGGGTATCCGGAAAGCATTCCGAAGTTAATGAAATTTCGGCTTGTTATTTGAGGGTACTTTGGGGTATACAGTCTGAGTTTTTGACCTTGAAGCCCCCTGTGCTAACTTTGGGAATGGAAAAAAAAATTTTTAGGCTTTTTTAGTTTTTTGCTTTTATCTCCTAAACTTTGCAGTTTTTATGTACTTATTAACAAAGTCTTAGAACATTAAATTTGCTTACAGTTTCACTTATCAAACGTATTTTTGTCACCGCTATCTATTGTCAAGTAGCTGAACAACCGCTATCTATTGTCAAGTAGCTTTATCGTTGCTGTTTCGGTAAAAATGATAGTATTACTACTCGCCAATAGATGTCAGAAAGAGTCATATTTTTCAGTTTATCATTGCCTAAAAACACGGATAAAACGACGATTTCTGAAAATGAAACCTAGCTAGATCGATGTTTCGCCCCCGAAACTCCCCAGATACTAAATTTCATGAAAATCGTTGGAGCCGTTCTCGAGATTCAGATTATAAATATATATATATATATATATATATATATATATATATATATATATATATATAGAAATAAATACAAGAATTGCTAGTTTAAAGGTTTTTGATATTAACCGAGATACAGCGGGTCAGAATAAGACAAAAATAACACAAATCGAGGGTGTTTGCCCTTTAACTTTTTATTTTTACCACTTTAACATAGCTAAGCATATCAATATCATTAATATAAACAAATAAGTCTGCCCCCCACCACCATCTGATGCGTACTCCTCCAAATTCAACTTCCCCCCTCCGCGCACTGGGGACGAATTCGTCTTCCGTCCACATCGACATATGATCAATGCACAGCAATGGTACAATCCACAACAACAATCCATTGTAAAAATGTCATGTTTTTAAACTGAAGCGCACAATCAATGAGCGAATGACTCCTTAGATAAGCTGCTAGCATGATGCTGAGCGGGAAACCACTTTTTAAAGCGTAATGTTCTTTTTAAAGCGTAATTTTCTTTTTAAAAAGGGCATCTTATTCATCGATAACAGTGAATAAAGCTTACTTTTACTCACTGATTGAATAAAAACATTTTGAATTTGGAAAAAGCACGAATTGTACGAATTATGAACAAAAAAAAAAACGTGTCGAAAGTACCTATTGGCTGGCTAAATGGAGCTATTAGAAAAACATATCCCGCCAATTCTAGTTTTTTTTTTTCTTTTAAATCCAACTAATTAATAAATTGTCGGTGTAGTTGTTTTATATCATTATTCTCTTATCACCTGGTAATAATTACCGAATTCAATTGTTTATTTGCCAATACTTTCTATTCAAATATTGGTATTTATAGCTCTTCGAGTCTATTTAAAAATAATTACGGGCGAAATCTTTAAGCCCGATTAAAATTAAACAGCTATACGGCTAATTGTTACTTTAACAGTATGTTTTAAGTAAACGAGACAGGAATGTTTAATTCGCTAAAGCTATATAGATAGTCAATAGTTCGAAGGTTAACGAAGTTCAATAAAAGACTTACTAAACTAAAATACACAACAAACAACACAATATTTTCTTATTCAATTACCTACATAAGTAGAAGTTAAGACGTGATCGCATTACCCACAGAACCATTCCTCGCAGAAACACGTTTGTTTATCGTTTGCTGCTGATTATGGCCGACCGTCTACGTCACACAAAGTCTGAAACTAATAGACCTTATTCTCCAAGTAAGAGTTTTTCAATTTTCTTGAATACGCGACCCCTATATAAGTAAAATAATCTAGTAGTGAAACAACCAATGTCAGTGACTTAAAATGCAACACAACTTATTAAAAAAGCAAGTGAACCATACTAAGTAAATAAATCACTTGCTGGAGGAATGCTTATAAAAAATATGCGCGAACCTTAACTTTGCCATCAGAAAATTGGTGAAGGATTATTTTTAGTAAGTTATTTTTCACACTCTAAAGCTGACAATGACATTTAATCCTATTTTAGAGATTACTACCTGGGGGGGTTTTTTTTAACTAGGCCATCTATTGTCATGTAGCTCAAGCGTTGCCTAAAAACGCCATCTATTGTAAAATAGCTTTAGTCTTGCTTATTACTACTCGCCAATAGATTTCAGGAAGTCACATTTTTCAGTTTATCACTGCCTGAAAACACGGATAATACGACGTTTTCTAAAAATGAAACCAAGCTAAATCGATTTATCGTCCCCAAAACCACCTGCATACTAAATTTCATGAAAATCGTTGGAGCCGTTTTCGAGATTCAGATTATATATATATACAAGAATAGCTCGTTTAAAGGTATTAGATTAGATGTACTGACATATTAAAATTGACGATCTGGAGTCTGACAATTAACAGCAATCCCAATGTTAAATCGTATGGTAATCTTAAATTATCTTGTATAGGCAAGTGCTTACACTTTTAACAACTTACATTGCAAGCACATTTGGTGATTCATATTCCTAATAACCCTATTTTATATTGGAGCATAAAAAGATTCAATAAGTGATATATTTCGTGCCAAAATTACAGTGGAATTGAAATTAAGCATCGATTTTTGGGAACACGGGTTCCCTGACTCCGTTGAGGTTTCGTGACAGTAGGTAAATAAAACGTATTGTTCAAGTTGACTCTATTTATTGTACGGAATGTCACACAGCTTTAGGTATCGCTAACGGCCTGAAGTGGAAACGTATGGTCGGGTCCAAATTGTACTATTACGGCGGGCGCGGTCGCGAGATGTTGGACACAATGCGAATTGGCATCGCGCAGTAACTACCGGTGTCTCTGTGATAACTATAGGTAAGTTGCGATAACTAGTGATAACTGTCGATGACTGGCGGTAACTTACGGTAACTAACTTGATCCATTAGTTTCCACTTCTTAAGTGACTGCGTCGGTGCTGTAGTTATGGAGACGCGTTGCCAGGTTGACTTGCTATTGGTCGAATGTGCGGGAAGAGAGAGAATGACCAATCTTATTGGTCAGAAGTGTTCGGCGCGTATTTTGAATGAAGCACCACGTGCTAGAGTGACGTCACAGGGTTGTGGCACGCAGTGTTCCACGCGGACTTTTATGACGGCAATTGCGTTAGCTTACGGTGAAGTCCCACGGTCGAAATAACGGAAATTGATATTTTAGAAACGGGACCCTTTTGTTGGGAGATATCCGTTTGGAGAAAGCGGCGAATATACCGTTAGTTGGGCAAGGCTATGGATGATGCAATTTGCCAGAAAGTTCCTACAGATTGTTACCCGCTATCACAAAATGTAAGAAAATCTTATTGCTTTTACTGGTGATGGTGTTCTAAAATAAAATACTAACTTTTTACAGTAATAGGAGAAAAGAATATTATCCAGACCTGAAAATAGATGCTTATATGATGTGATAAATATAAGTGGCATTTGCCACTTTCTACATAAATATGTGATCTATCGTTGTCTTTGATGTTGATTGACTAACCTAGATAAGAACAAAATAAGATCCAATTAAAAAATAATTTGATGATTTGCCTTTTAAAACTAAAAGCAATTCAACAAATATTTATTTAAAAAAAACAAGCACGGCCTTGACACTGACATAGTTGTACTTTATGTTTTATTTTTAATAAACAGCTCTTGCTTTTTATTTTTACCTAACTTACGAGACTCTACGAACCCCTGGAGGTCGCGACCCACAAGTTAAAAAACACTGCTTTAAGTAAATAAGATGATGTCAAAAGATACGACTTACATGTACTCGAAGATCGTTTTGTCTCTAAATCCAACACAACCTAACAATAACAACTGAATAAAATTTCAACAGGCCGTATTCTCGTTACTTCCCACGTCATATCATTATTAATATTTTAAAAATAACTAGAAGTTTATTTTTAACTACCAATACTTACATTGAAGACGAAATCAATGTATTTCTCGAAACAAGCAATTTTTAAAACCGCTAAATGAAAACTTTTTAATTTCCGCTAGTGTTAAGCTTGCTTTAATCAACAGCAAACCAGTGAAAGCTGTAATTAAGCTAATGCTCGCAAACTTTAGGCAGAAGCTTCACGTAACTTAACGTAAAAGTTCGCAATGACGGTAAACTTACGTCATTAATAAATGTCACCCTTCTCCGTCCGTCAGGGAGCGTTTCCGACATCAGACTTTGGTTTTGTTTGATATTAATGACACAAGCTTAATGGACCGGACCTATTTGATTCAGTTTGAAAACTAAACCCTGGAACGTGTTTGGTTTGAACTGAAATTTCGCATTTATACGGACCAACGAAGAGGTACGCAGCAGAGAGCAGCGTCGCCCTTGTACCCACCCGTGCGCACTTCTAGTACAGAAATTTTAGATAAAATTTAAAATAACACGGTAAATATCTTAATAGGTATAGGTACGAACTTACAATATCAAATGCTTTTGGGATCAAAAAAAAACTTTTAAGAAACCAATTTTTTAAAGTCAAGTGTCCTTCCCCTGACAGTAAAATAATTGTTTTTGCATTTTTAAAAAAATTACGGCAGAACGAAATTTAAAGAAAACTATCACAGCTAAGTAGGCTTTATTAGTACTTGGAGAGTTAAAAATTCCGTACAAATTCCATTGAAAATTACTTAGATAAAGTCGTTAGTGTGTTAAACAGGTAGTAAGTGAATATAAGTTTATGAACCATGTAAAATTATAGAAAATAAAATCCTTAACATAATAATTCCTAAGCTAATAACAATATTCACGTTTGCATAACGTAAATAAAGTAACGTAAAGGTAGGTAGAGGGGTTTGAACACAATAGGTCAATATCCCCCCAATATTTGTCATTCTACGGAAATCTTACTTAATGTATGTACGTGTACGACACTCATCTAGCCAGTTTTTTGTAATAAATCAAAAACCCAGCCAAAAACGTCTTGCGCTATGCGTAAGTAACTTACTTGTAAAACGTAATGTGTTAAGTACAACCTTATTAAAACTTAATCAAGGTCAGTGACGTCTATCGTCCCCTTTACGTTATCATCACAAATGTTTGATGTATTGGTAGAATCAATTTCTCTTCCGCTGTTTTCTTCGTTCTTCATTGTTCCAGCCATAAAAAAATCTTTTTTTTTGCAAGTATAAAAAAAATGAAAATTTAAGACCCATAAAACTGCTAAAAAGCCTTTTACTATTAATAGTACATTGTGTATTAAGGGTGGTAAGGAGAAACTAATGAGAGACTATTTAGAAGCCTAAGTCCGAAGGCTGAAGTCTTTATGACTCGAGTTTGTAATTTTAGTACCGCCCGTGTTATACACAATATTTTTCATCATTTTTGCAAGTGAATAAACAAAAATATAAGGTGAATAAATAAATAAATTCACTAAAACACAATTGAAATGATAAAAATAACAACGCCACCACCAGATGTCGATAGATATCTAGAGAATTTATGAATAAAAAGTTTTGGCTGAAGTTAAAACTTGCAATTGCTCGCTTGTAGTGTGCGCGTAGTTCATATTTTGAACAGACAGCTTTTATACATACATTACATAATGGGGTCGTCATTACCGCCTGTGAGTTCTATGAACATGCGCTTTTGCTTTGAGGAAAGTGAAATTTACAAAGAAAAGGCCTGTGGGAGTAAATTAAGGTCTTAGGCACTCTCATTTGCCTGCACGTAATGACACTGTTTACGAGTAAGAGTGATGAAAAATTATATTTGTTTCTATGACATATTTTAAAATGCAAATTTGAATAAAAACATGTATCTACCGACGATATTATTAATATGTGGGATGTTATAAAAGGTAGTTAATTGAGTAGCAAAAGTGTATACCCTGAGGTATACAACTTCTACTTCTTCTCTTTAGTTAATACAAAATTTATGGATGGGCAATGTACTTTCTAGGTCAAGAACGTGGAAATGTTTGATACTTGACCCATACTCTGTATGTCAACAGCTCAAGTACAAACAGGGACCCTATTGCAAACAGTCTCGAGTACACCAGACTCGTGATTGCGGGAGTAAAATGTATGCGAAGTACTTTCACAGGTCCCGAGAGATAAGACCTATTTGCAATCATTTATATCTCGAATTCCTGGAATGCTTGGCACGTTCCGCAATAAGCTCCCAGATCTAACATTGCACCGGGCACCTGTTGCGGCGCGCGCACATCGACCGCTGCAAACTGCAGCTGAAAACAGTTGCCTCACGATATGTATAGGTATATATTATTTAGTTTTACTTTATATGTACTACTGTACGTGTACACTGCTGAAGGCATCGACCTGTTATATTTACATTAAAGAAGACACTATGAACAAAAGTCATTATACAGACGTCTACGACAACTACGTAACATGCCACACTACCCAGCATGGTAAATTCCCAGAGCACCAAAAATGAAGGCCGGCAAAACTGAGGGCGCTGGGTAGTGGAGTTGCTAATTTCTCTCGGGGAGAGAAAAAAATTATAAAAATTACCATACTCAGCACCTCGACAAAAAAGGATTTATTAAAGTTATTCTTTAAATAATGCTACTCTAGTAGCTATAAATCTTAAGACGGACCAACATATTTTAAAGAGCTGTCTTCCAAGATATCCATAATAAAGCGCTTAAGCAAGCCAAACCGAAAGAAAGAAATAGAAATACCTAAATAGGAAACAAGAAACCAACTCTTGATATGTAACGATTTTTTAATCTAGCAATATAAAGAAATTCTCCCGAATTAGTTGCCAAGTTTACATTTCTGAACTGGCAACCCTTTTCACGCTGTTCATGTCTGACGAGAATTCCTCACAAACGTTGTCAAATCTGTACAATTTTGCTCAATGAACATTTATTATGAATTTCGTACTAATAGATCAGTGTTTTGTAAGATAGTAACATTTAATTATAACCGGCACCTTTTCTAAAAAAAAAACCCGCAAAGTGCCAAGTGCTAATCTGGCTCGCCCACCGAGGGTTCCGTACAAACTTATTATATGTAGATAGCTCTTCCATAATGAGATTAAGTCTTCGAGGTCTACTGGAAGTACCCATAGTTTTTGATTTATTTGTGTCACAATATGCGATAAAAATGACCGTATTTTAGGCATATTTTTTCTTCACATTGACTTAATAAAGAAATGTAACTAAGTAAAGAAATGTAGCACGGCTACCGTGGTACAAGTAAAGAAATGTAGAATGGCTACCGTGTTATAAGTAATGAAATGTAGCATGGCTACTATGTTACAAATAAAGAAATTTAGCATGGCTACTATGTTACAAGTAAAGAAATGTAGCATGGCTACCGTGTTACAAGTAAAGAAATGTAGCATGGCTACCGTGTTACAAGTAAAGAAATGTAGCATGGCTACCGTGTTATAAGTAAAGAAATGTATCACGGCTACCCTATTACAAGTAAAGAATATACCTACTTGAAATACTGAACCGACTTCATTAATGTTACGTTTAGCTGCTATTAAATAAATTTTGAAATGAAAATAACATCTTCAAGTAGTAATACAAAAAAACAATAGATGTGGTAACATGACCATGTGGTTCGGAAACCGGCGTAGCCGCCGATAGGGAGAGTAAAGTAGATGAAGTAGGACTAAGAATTTGACCATTATTATTCAAATTTAACCCTTGTGTTCACTACATAAGGCTTACAAGTTGATACCTACTAGCGCCATTTCGTGATGAGTAGCAGTAATAAAATTTTATATTAGACCTAGTGTTGTTCATGAGGCGATATGAACAAAATTATCGATAGATTGCTTTAATTTACCACCAGCCCCCTTTTTCAACTCATTATAACTATCTCGGTAACAAACGTATACTGTATGAATTTTGCAAATGATATTCAAGTAGACAAGAATTATAGATCATTTTATACATGGTTGTAGATCCGACGGTGAAATGATATCGATTTGATGACATTTCACCTGGGCCAAAAAAAAACGAGTTGCACTCCGGGAGTGCCGGCAGAAGTGAAAACCTTTACACACGATTCGCGCTTAACATTCAAATACGTTACAAGACAATTCATACGTCATATTTAATTGTACAGAACCAATGACCTTAACACACAATTCGCGCTTAACACTCATTTCGCGCTTAACACTCAAATATGTCACAAGACATGTCTTTGACATTGTCAAGAAATAATAATGTTTGTTTATTTACTTTTTTGACGTAGTATATTTGACATCTCAATATGTCATAGAATTAAAGTCCCATATCCAACCTCCCTGAACTACTCATAATCGCCATATACTAGAAATAATTATGAGCAGTTAGCAGCTAGTCTACACGCATACGTCTAGTAGCACGCACACAAACACCGTGCCGAAGTCTGCCGAACTGAAACGACGATAGACGATTGTTAGGTTTTATTTTCGTTACGGAATTTCTTGATTCGGTCGCCGCGATCAGAGCCCGCGGTAAAAGCTATGCAATAGCTTAAAAACTATAATTTAAACTGTTATTAATATCACTCGTCAGGACCAGTAGCCCATCATACATTTTAATCTCTCCTCTCCTACAGTCAACTGTTTCAATTTAGCCCGTCTCCGTGTTGCTGAAAGACTGACAACTGTCACAGTATCCATTACGCTTCTTTGCACGTCACGGTACGTGCCATAAATAGAGCTTTATACATGAAGGGTATAAAATAAAAATAACCCCAGGTCGTTGTCGTTATATCCTATTAGGATCTAGCTTCTCTTAGCTGTGAGGAAAGGAGTAATTTGTTTTGATCAAGCGAAATTTTTGCCTCAGATTTAAATAGCCCTACTACCTGGATGCTGCTACTGCCACGACCACAGCCTAAACATAGAGTCGACCAACGCGGAATAAAAAAAGAACTAGTTTTAAAATCCGTTTTGATTATTATGCCAATTTAAGACTAAAAATCATCATTTATGAAAATCAAAAAAAATGCCATAAAATCTGTGCTGTCGATCTCCGGGCATACTGTAGAAGGATTAATTGTTGGGAATGATCCCCTCTATCACCCCGTGACGTTTGATCCGCGATTTACAGGGCCAGCCTGTATAGTACACTTTAAATACATTACAATGTAAATAGTTTTTACATATAGTACACTTAAAATACATTACAATGTGAATAGTTACCACATATAGTTCACTTAAAATGACAATGTGTATACTTGTCACATATACTTGAAACTAGACTTGCAATGAATTGTATGTTCGGCCACATGCCCAATAACGAATATTCTGCGGGCTCCCTGGCCGATTAGCCGAATATAAGGCAAAAGTATTCGGCCAGCGCGTGACCTTTTAATTTCACACCGCGCCGCCCGTACGCTCTATAGCTACCATGCCGCACTGCGTGTTTTAACATGTTCAGTTTGTTAATACGAACTCCCTTCGTTTCCAATTGTTTACTTTTAAATTAAAATTGTATAAGCCTAATAAAATAGTAATCCATTTATTATGAGCTATAAATACGGCTCCTAAAAAGAACTTACCTATAGGGCGCGTATGTTTCGGGATAAAAAGTTCCCACGGTTGATATTTGTCATACGTTTAATAACGCCAGTTTTGCCGCCGACACCTATCGTTGATATAGTTTTGAAACGTTACTAACAAAAGTTTTGGTTGCAAAACGAACGGTTGACGTACACACACACTAACATAATAAACAATTAATATGTACAGGTAGTTCAACAGATTCAACACCAAAACCTCGCCTCCAGACATGGATCTAAAGTTTCATTTTTCTGTAACAAAAATAACAATAATATTGTAAACGAATGCTTTGACAGGTTGTTATAGATGTTACTTAAATTTTGATATATTTGATACCAATGCTATACGAACGGATGACAGGTGGCAAAAGCAATGAAAATTTTGATTCTTTATCCCAAAACGAACGCGCCCATAGTACGGAAGTTGACAATGCATAATTATTTTATTGTCTACCCAAAAATACAATATTATATTAAAAAACGGAATTGAAATTGAAATTATTATTATTATAATTATTATATGAAAAAATCCGACCTACCTTTAAACTATAAACTTTGGACCCCCGTTTCATCCCCTTAGGGGTTGAATTTTGGAAAATCCTTTTTTAGCGGATGGCTACGTCACAATAGGTTTTTCTTTATACCACTAAGGTGGCAGAAAAGCTTACGGTCCGCCTGATGGTAAGCGGATACCGTAGCCTATGGACGCTTGCAATACCAGGGGTATCACTTGCGCGTTGCCAACCCTTCAGAAACCTAATAACTTCTTTCTTGAAGAACTTCGTACTGCAGTCCTTGGAGAAAACCTTGGCAGGGAACTTATTCCACAACCCAAGCGTTTGCGGAAGGAAGTTTCTCTAAAATCAAACTGTACACCGAAATGGTCGCCATTTCGGTTCTAAAGTGTGAGAAGGAATTCCCTGCCGATGGCGAGCGGTGCGATGCGAAATCAAAGTCAAAATGTTTTATTCAAATAAGGATTTTACAATCACTGTTGAATCGTCAAAGTTATGAAATATTATTTTTTGAAATCCGGTTCACAATGTTGTTGATTTCTACCGAGAAGAATCCGGCAAGAAACTCGATAGTTACTCTTTAAAAAAAAACATAAAAACTAAAAATACAATCATGTTTTAAATAAAAAATTTAAGCTGTACAATTTTATATTATTTCCATTTTAATTTAATTTACCTATGCATCCTGTAATTGAGCATCTTCAGTCCCAAGGATTTTAATCATTAACATAGTCTGAAATATTATAGTATGCTTTTTTACAAAGTACTTGTTTGATAAAAGATTTAAATTTACTTATTGATAGCTTTTGAATATTATTGGGAACTTTGTTGTAAAAGTGTATACATTGCCCCAAAAAAGAGTTACTTATTTTGTGTAGACGTGTATCATGCACCAACAGCTTATTTTTACTTCTAGTATTTACTTTGTGAACATCACTTTTCTTGCTGAAACTATTGATATTTTTATGTACATATAAAAGATTTTCATATATGTACTGCGACGCTAAAGTTAAAATTTTTACTTCCCTTAAACCTATCCCTCAGAGATATCCTAGATCCTAATTTATAAATAGCACGAATTGCCCTTTTTTGTAACAAAAATATTGTATTTACATCAGCAGCGCTACCCCACAACAGCATACCATATGTCATTAAACTATGGAAATAGCTAAAATATACTATTTTTGCAGTGTCGATAAGTTCAATCATTATATTACCTATCTTTTGCATGAGCAATAAAAGTATTATTATATATTCATAATCAATGTAAAAAAAAAAAATTAAAAAAAGTATATTTAAGGACCATGTGTTCCGTGCAAAAATTTTAACAAACGTTTTTTTGACTATACAAGCTTACAGCGCTTCAAAGTGAGTCCGACTCGCATTTGACCGTTTATTTTAATAATTATACCTAGTAAATTATCAGTATATTTTAACTGTTCAATGAAATCTTACCTATGTACAAAAATAAATTGTATTTATCGTATAAACAATTATTTTCAAAAGGAATAAGATAATCGTTTCTTTTTTTTTACCATGAAACTATTCACTAACAAGAAAACGCGTTTTGACATAAAGCAAGTACATCGTAAGGTTGTTTACACAAGTAGGGATTATCGCGATTGCGAAGATAGAAGGTTCAACCGAAATCCTCACAATCCTTTACAAATAGCTGGTTACGAGACATGGAGGTGGAGTGTTAGGTCTAAACAAGCTTTGATGTTTGTGTAACGAGACAGTCGTGTGCAGTTGGCAATGTTTATTTCTGTCGTATATAAAGTCTAAAATAGATTATTTAAATAAATTTTACATATTTACACTGAGAAAACGGGAGCTTTAAAAATAAGTTATTGCTGAAACAACAAAGCGAGGTCTTAATATAGAGCCTGTAATGTCTACTGCTAAAAACTGCTAAAAAATTCAAATCAGCAAACGCTACTTGAATATGTGTCAATTGCTTGAGTTTGTTAAAAATACGTGTAGTCTCGGAATTCTATTCGTAGTATTTGACACATTTTCTTTGCCATTTTATCCAAGTTCATCGATAGCCAATGAAACTTGACTTGGTTATAGTTAACACATTTACTCTGACTGTAGAAAATCTACTTAGTACTCGGAACTCATTGACTTAGTTGCCGCGGCAGATTTAGATTGCTGTTTTATCCTATTTGGTCGATAAGGATTAAGGACTGCAAAATAACTTATATACCATACATACTCTTTGATAGAAGCAAAGCTACTTAGTATTTTGAATTCATTGACTCTGTTGTCATAGCATATTTTATTTGCTGTACCAACCCACTAAGTCATTAGCCTGTGCAACCCTACTTGATTATTTTCAGTATTTCAGTACTCTTGAAAGCCCAAAATTCCATGGCAAGTGCAGTAATGGTGGCATCGGCTAACTGCCGTAGTCAGTTCAGAAAAAAAAAGCTCTCGAAAATCTAACAGAAAATCGACTTTGGTAAAAAAAATATTAAGATGAAGTATCGATTGAAATATCGATGAAATTTTCAAAATTTTTTTTTTACAAAAGTTATTGTATGTATTATATACATTTACATACAAACCACGGCCATTTTAGGTGGGGGCAGGTATAGCCAAATTAGTAAAAAATAATAAGTTCGAGATAATTTTCATTGCTATTTTACATCGGTCTGGTGATCGACAAGAGTCCACAAAATGGTACTTACTCTTATATATGAAAGGCACAAGTATGCTATTAACGCAGAGCAACGAGTTGCAGGTGCCAACCAATTGAAATTTAAATTAGTTTACCCTCCTACAGCTAGGGGGAGCTCGGAAAAGTTTTACCGCACGGCAAACCTTTTACTTTGCAAAAACACTGTGGCTGAATATTTTATCATGGTTGTAACTAAAGTATAAAGTCGCTACTTTTTTCTGTTTAACCAGAAACATTGGGAGCAGCTTTGTTTTGAAATTTAGCACCAAAGCTAGCACAAACTATATTAGACGACGACACTATATTGGAAAACTTAAATAAAACGAAAAACTAATAATTATCACAATAATTTAGTTCACTTTATAATTTTAGCTGCTCTACACAAATCAAAAATTTAATAACTTTTTTCTTTAACAACCCCATACTGCAGTCCTTAGAAGAAACTAAGGCAGGGAGCTCATTCCACAAACTAAGCGGTAATGTATTTTAAGTGTATGTGGCAACTATTCACATTGTAATGTATTTTAAGTAGGCTTGCAACGAATATTCGGTTACTATTCGGCTACTTTTATGATTTTCTGCCGAATACCGAATATCTAGGTACTATTCGGCGGAATATCGAATAGGTACTTAAGATTTTTCGTTGCAGTCGGATGATTGGCAAAATAAAAAAAATGGTTTTTTAATATAATATTGTATATTAAAATAATTTTTTTTTTATACCCCCACGTAATAATAATATATGTACTTTATTGCATCAACATAATAATTGAACAAAAAAATATTTTCAAATAGAGAAAAACTTATGGCTTTAAAGCGATCTCTTCCAGACAACCTTTGAGAGGAAATAATACAGTTAAACATAGTATAGTAGTTGTATGTCGATACAATAATTTAGAAGTATATAACTATCTGCGATAGTTTAACTCACGACCGAAAGTTCAAACTCAAAAGCGCCATATACAAGTCAGCGCTTACGCGTTTTGTGCAGGTTTCCGCTGCCACGCGTTGGATGAAATAGGTAGATTTAGGTTGACATTTTGCGGGTTACGTTTTTTTGGCTTTTTCTAAAGAATATGATTTTACCGTTTGTTCTCTCTGTAGCCTAAAAGTGATTGATAGATAAGATTGCAAAATTAAAAATCAAAATATATTCAAATTTCAATAACAAAGTGCAAACGTTTTTATTTAGACATTTAGTGTAGACTTGCTTTTTATTCAGAATAGCATGAATTTAATTTAGTACGTGTTTGTCCGTAGTGATAATGATAACTTTGTGTGCGTGCTTGCGATTTCATATTTATCTCGAGTTTTGTTTATCTTACAATCATTGTGTTTGTTTATCACGTATTTGTCCATTGCGGTGAGTTTTATTCGTCATAATGGCTTTAATTCATATACATTGCTATTTAACTGACTATACTTGCTGGATCACGAAACTTCATTTTTCAAAGCAATTTTTGAGGAAAAAACATATAACTTTTTTTGACCCCTTGTCTTAATTCCACCCCTCGCCACTGATATGTATGTTTATATTTATTCGCATATCTTTTAAAAAACGGCTCTAACTCCATGTTAGGCAAGTACAGTAAGATGTCGCTCAGAAATAAGCTCAATCTTTACACAACTTGAATCCGCCCTATACTAGCTTACGCGTGCGTGTCTTTGCGTTATCCAAGCGCAATCTCCATAAACTTCAGACCCTTCAAAGCCGCTTTCTCAGAGCGGTCTCCGGAGCCTCCTGGTACGTCCGCAGTGCGGACCTACACAGGGACTTCGAGCTCCCTACGATTCGCCAATATTTCAAAGATTGGCAGTCCGCTTTTTCGAGCGTACACAAAATCACCCGAATCGACTAATTGTGCTATCCACAACGTATCATCCCCCCGAACGACCTCGGCATGGTCGTAAAATTATAGTTAGGCGGCCTCGGCACGTACTAACGGCCTCAGATGACCATCTCGCTGTCCGGATAGCGAGATCAGTCTCTACGACCTCCCCTAATAGGGCCTCCCCTCTAACACGACGCCGACGTCGTCCCCGGGTTCGTCGGCGCCCGCAAGGATACACGAGGTATCAAAGAGTGCCGGGGCGCTTCTCGCCCCCACTCAATCGGAACCGCACCCGCGTAACGGAAACTCCCCTTCTGGCGGTTCGAGGGGACGCCCCCGAGAGCGACAACCCAAGCCGAGGCTCCCGGGGAGCCCTTGAGCGTTGGGCGCTATACGGGCTGAGGCTTTGCATCAGTTACCCACATTATTTTTTATAATAACGCAATTTAAAAAAAAAAATACCGTCTGAAGCTAGGTCGCCCATACTGTCAGAAATGCACCCACAATATATTGTGTTATAAAATTTTATGGCCACCCGTCATTCCACTATTGTGCGTAAAACTAACCCACGTTTCCGTTATTTTCAATAAATTATAATATTCCGTGGTCGTGGAGGTTTCTTTGATGATATTTTCTTTTGAATTGAGTTGTTAGTGATACGTTTTTTTTTTTGTAGGTATATAAAGATTAAGCCTTTTTTGCCGTCAAGAATCTTTAAGACTAAGTTTTTTTTAATACCACTAAGGGAAACAAGCTTACGGTCTTCCTAATGGTAAGCGGTCACGGTGGCCTATGGACGCTTGCAACACCTGAGGCATCACTCGAGCGTTTTCTGAAATGATATATAGACCAGGGATGTTGGGGTTCCTTTGCAACCCACTAAGGGTTACTTAACTTAAATAGCAATGCTAGGAAAATAGTAAAACTTTAGCATTTAACACGAGAGTTTTTTAATGTTGTAACATTAACCATAAAAAAATATCCCCTAAAAATCGGCTGAGTGCGTGTCACATTCGCATGAAGTCGGGGAGTCATAGAATGAGTATTATTGCGAATATCAGAAAAATCTATGAACCTATTTCGTTTAAAACAGTTTCTGTTGAATGTTCATCAAACCCGTTTATCGAGTTTTTTTAAGTTTTCAAAAAGACGCGCTTTAATAAATAAAAAAATTAGAGAGGATATTTCAAAATTGGACAAACGAAAAAACAAAATCCCCATTTTCATTACAGAAATGCATGTCGGTGAAATTTTACACACAGGTAATAAAGGCGCGGCGGAATTAAAAGGCTGTGACATGGACGGCCTCACGGAGTAGTCAAATCTAACAAAAGGTTTCCCTAAAAACAGTAAATTTTACTATGCAATCACAGTATTTTTTTTCTTTCTACGAGTCCACCGCTTTCTGGCCAATTATTTTGCTGTAGATCGCCAATAGTGTAAGTCTGCCCACCCCTGATATTTATTCCTTCTGCTAAGATCATAGACTTCGAGTTCTGTAATTTTTCCTATGGACTACCCAACAGCCTCACAAAATTGACCGTACTTTAAAAGAAGACAAAGCAAACCCGTGGTCTTTTTCCTCTTTGTATATAGACCTCAGTTTCGCTTCGTCTCTGCCACACTTTTGTGATCCTTTTTTTCCCGACTAGGGAATGCGCTGGCCAGTTCTCTATGTATTTGGCTAGGATATAAATTTGTTATTTTTTATCTTGTAATCACTTGTTTTCAATATTTTAAGTGATAGTTCCTTTTTTTTTTAATTTAAATAAGCTATGTGTTTTATAACTGGCAATCACTTTTAGTTTGTCTATGACATTTATACAACCAAATCCAAATAAAAATAACAAGTTTACAGTAAGGTTACAACTGCTGATCAATATTTGCCTTTACTTATTAGTAACGAATGTTCTATTTCGAATTCCACGATTTGTTGATTATAGCTGTGCCTGTAGCACATTTCGCATGTAACTATAAATTTATTTTTCATAGAGGAGGCTTGTGTCTAGCAGTAGACCAATATAAGCTGATGCAATGATGATCAGTATCTTAGCTAACCAAATAGCCTTTACTTTTTAAAAACCCACCGCTTTATGACGGTAAAACACTGGTCTAGATTAATTCCGGCTACTATTCTCCTTAAATATCCATAAAAAATTTACAATTCGCGTAATCGCGTCATAAAATACGCAGACAGATGAACAAATAGTCCATAATTTAATAAACACAGCCGTAAAACATTTCGCAGAATTATTGGCATTTAACTATAAAATTGCCCTATATCTTTATATCCCGTTAACAATTTGATGGTCGCAAATACAACTCTATAAAATTTACGCGATTTCAAGAACGTATGTGTACAATTTGATGTTATTTGTTAGTACAAAAGATAGAAAATATAAATGGAGCTCCACCCATTACTGTGTCACATCACAAGTAAGGGCTGGGCCACACCTGGCCGAAGTTCGATCGTGTCAAGTTTATACGGTTTGATGTTTTAATATATATTCATTTCATCAGTGCACTATATGGCCCAAATCACCCTCGGTGAGAGTAGGCTGTTTCCGCTGAGGTATATGACAGAACATACATCGTTGTTCACATAGTTAATATTCAGGGTAAATTCTTTCTCACTTCAATATTTGATCTTACTCAAGAGGATACGATTCGCGGCGCCTCGCAGCGGGCTTCATACAAACGAATTTCTTATTTGTTTTACATTTACTGATCAATCACTGTGAAATTTCTTAGTCATATCCCAAGCCGAATACCTATTTCTGTGGTTTTCCAAAATCTTTAAAATGATTTTATTAACTAGAAATCTTTTTTGAAACCATTTGTTTGAAAAACTAGTATTCTGTAGAACAATTAAATGGAATAGAAAACTGGCACACTGCAGACCTAGATAGTTATTACTAGAACATATCTTCAAAATGTCGTGGTGTTTAATCAGAAAGTGCCAAAAATAAGTGAGAATTAGTTTGTATGAAGTACGTTGAGAGGCGCTCCGAATCGTATTCTCTTAAATAATTTACAACTTAATTAAGTAAACGACGTAGACACTTCTACGCACAGAAATGTAGTAGCATTCGTAGCCCTTGCTAGCTTGCTACACAATGTTAACGCTTATCTAATTATGATCCCAAGGACAGTAGCATGCGCTACACTACCGTAGCCATACTACGCAGTGTAGCGTATACCTCTATGGCCGAACCACGTTTTAGCAAGGCCACAAAATTAACATTATAAACAGTAGGTAAGTTAATTTGAGATGAATAATTGGCGTTAACTAAAGAAAGTATCATGGACTTAAATATAAACAAACGCAGAATCTCTTTGAGTATCTATCTACTAAAAGGTAAACAAAACCATAAAAAAAACACTATTTGCTTTTTACAGCTATGAATTATATTCCAAAAAACAATGAGCTAAGTATCTAGTGAGTAACAACTCAAGCTCGGTCTATTACCTAATTACCTTTTAAGATTACCTGACAGCAAACAACACTTAAAGATCTCATCTCATCACAGACGAGATGGTGCGAGACGCGTTTTACCGTTGCCAATAAAAGATTTAAGCAGCACTTTAACTCGATCTTACGCGTTAGCTGTAACTCGTTATTTTTATGTACTGCAATAAAATTTAGTAAAGGCTTAGATCGACCGCACTCTATAGAATAGGTAAACGGTCTTTAGACAGGCTAAACAGACAGTCGGTCATAGTATAAAGAAGGATAAAAAACGATCTTCATGTAAGCCGACACACAAGCATGCGCCCCGTACGCACACTCCCAAAACACAGATTTTAACTTCACTTAGGCCGGCTTGCGGAAGATTCAGGGTTAAATAAATAACTAGCTAAATAACTAAACCTGGTTCAAATGTATAACTAGATAACTTGTCAATTGTCTTGCAGAAGCAGAAAGTTAACTATTCCTCAGAAGTGACAACATAATAAAAATAAATGTGCATCCTGTTATAAACCGCCTAAATAAGAAATTCCTGCATAAGTATATATGGGTCTCGCTCTCTCTTGATAGAAACAATAAATCTATCTCTTTTTACAATCTCTGTTATTCTTCTACAATGAACTTTCAAAGATAATACTTTATTATGTCGTCCTTCGACTCCTTCGTGATGCCATGCAGCCGATGGCCAGATGTTTATGAATGACGTTTTAGGAATGAAAGATGCTTTTAAAAATTGTGTTATTCCATGTTTTGCATTATAGGCGTACGTAGGTACTCAGTCTGTCGGTTTATTCACTACATAATTATTTAATTTGAATTGTGCAAATAGAAAGTGTTAAAAATGGACCTACTACAGATCTTTCGTTGTCTTAACGCGTTCGTTCTTGCTCCATTTTTGACGTGACAACGTCTTATAAATTGGTTTGCCGGGTGACACTTCAAGAAACTGCGTTACGCTCCGCTCACGTTATGCGCTCACAATGAGAGCGAGTGAGAGGCACGCGCCCGCCTAAGAGCGAGAGAGACAGACATAAAATCATTGTCACGTAAAACTTTCGCCCGTATACCGACTTTACAGGCAACCAGTTTTTTTCTACGGTGGAGTCTTTGCCTATGTGTATGTGTTGAATATAGAAAACAAACCGAGGTACCTTGAATGCCTGCAGGCAGCAGAAGCAAAAATAAAGAGCCCCGGAATTCAGTGAACATACCTATAATTATTATCTGAGAATAGTGAGTAAAAGATTTGTTTTCTCATACTTTTAAAATACCTAAACACTTTGTTCTTGCACAGTTCTATTAAAATGGTTTTAGTTAATGTATTCGTCAGAAAAATTTAATGTTTTCTACCTACTTACCTATTTATAGTTATAGGTACCTACTCATAGTCGAAAAATAATATAAATTTAACCAGAACACCGATATCAAAACGAATTAACTTAAAAATGTTGGCGCAATATGGCGAAGTTAACTACTTAACCCTCCTATGGATGCGGGTTAAATTTTTAATATTTAACTCGGCAGTGACCCGGGTTAAGTAGTAGCGCAAGACAAATATGACTTTGACTCAGGTTAACTTTATAACTTGACAAAAATGGCGCTAACCCTAAGGAGCGCAAGTGGCCCTTACTAGTATCCTTGTCCACTGTACAGTAGCGCTAATGGCTTGCGGCAGCGACTCGAGACACAGCGGTGAGTGAATGCGAAGGAATTGGCAAATATAGTGCTGATCCCACCATATTAGCCTAGAGAAGAGAAGAGTTGTTCAAGAGTTCTTTTACTTTCTGTACTCTAGTCTAGTTAACAATTTTTAGTACGGAGCACGGCTAAGATGGTTCTATCCCAAATGCGAAGAAACATTGAAAAAAGTTTCATCGCCGGTGTACATCCGCTCTTAGTTTTAATAGCTACTGAAATTTATTCAAAAAGAACCCAAAATAAATGAAAGGTAACATCATTCTGGTCCCTTACTTTGTATACAATACAGGTATGCAAAACAGTAACGAGAGAGACAGAGCGAGCGTTGGTTGCTTGGAATAGCTCTCCATTATGAAGGTAACGACAACAGTGTCCTAAATTACATATCCGGCATAAGTGACAAGATGTAGGCAATTTGCAATTTAAGTAAAATTAACTCATTAATGAACTGGTACAAAAAAATTATGTTATTTTTTCTGGTGTGTCCGTGTGCTAAACTTCAGGCCCCGTTTGCTCCGTTGCTACATGAAGTAATAGTGCACCGCGGTATCGCAGAAAAATATATTGGCGTGGGAACTAAAATTCTGTGGACTCTGTTGCTCTATTGCGACTTTAAGGAGTAGTGCCCCGCTAGGTCTACCTAAAGAAAAATCAATTTCATATGAACTCTTAATCTCCTTTTCTTTATATTCTACCGTACTTTAGTTTTCAAACTTAGAAATAAAACTAGTGACATATAAGTAGATAGTCATTTCAGCAACATGTATAGAAAAGTATGTAGGTATTTCGAACATGAGCAATCCGTACTAAAAAGTAAGATGTTCACGCTCTTGCTAGATGCCGTTCTAGATATTTTCTTTTTGATTGAAGTTTGAACATGGCTAACGTGTTTCAAATATTTTGGTGTGTAACTACCGATGTTAACAATGGCGCTCTGTTGTTGAAACATTTGCTATATATATATATAAAGTTGCTAACCTGTGTATTTTATTCCTGATCGTAAAAAAGCATTGTAAGCAATTTCACGAAATCGGTCTTTTTAACCACTTGTGCTGTGCATTTTGAGCACTTTTATCATTCGTGTACACAACTGCATAATTCGCTAGAATAGCACGAATAGCTATTTAAACCCTAGCGAAAATCAAGTCACCAGTTGTACGGTTCAACGTGAAGAAACAGTGTCCCGCAGTTGCCTTCTTCTTTTCAGCTACTTCTTTTCCAAAAGTCAAATTACACCGTTGCGAAATAAAATTATAGTACATCGCGGTTTCACTCGGGGAAATACACTTCCTTTACCGTACCTCATCTCGATCAATGAAAATGATTTATTTACTCATAACAAACTGTACCAGTTGATATCCTTAAGCATAGATGAAATAATAAATGATTCCGCTTTCGATTTCGTCCTTGAGCCATACAGCCTTATTCTCGAGAGAACAATGCCTTGTGATAGGGGAATTATCGTAATAGGGACCCTCTTCGACCTGAAAGACACTTATTGCTTGTTGTGAATAATGTACATATAAGCTAAACTAGATAATATAAACGTTCAATTTAGATAGAGGACGATAAAATTGAGTAATCTTTATATATAAAAAATTTACTTGCATAGGTATGTTTGTTACCGGAAAACTCGAAAATCAGTACATGGATAGGATTTGAAACTTTCAAATAATGTTGTATATTAGCTGTTTGAGCCCGGCGTCGCCCGTGGGTTTCCAAAAAAAACATCTTTAACACTAATCTTGTACTGACAATTACGAACACAACAAAAATGCGTGATCACAGCGTAGGGTGTTTAGCTAGTGTTTTATAAGTTCTAATGATTATCGATATGTATAAAATTAAAAAAACCGGCGAATAGACCGATAGAATTCTCAAGCATTTAACAAATTCTGCCTTTTCTACGCGTTAAATAAGAAAGATTTAATGTCATTTGTCTAAGCCATAATATAAAAATCCCTTAACGAATTTTAATCAATAGTTAGTTTCTTAATGTAAAACTTATTGTTTGATATATCCCCTTTTTGTTCTGCTCAGAGACGTTCAAAATGGCTATTCGCTCTTTTGGGCTTTAATAAAGTTTTTACAGGTATGTATATATAGGTTACGCTGGCATAACGTAACGATCTTGCATGCAACGCAAATGATACCAGTATATTGGGTTTTGCCACCATGATGAGATTTGAAAAAACCCTCTAAATAATAAATAAAAAGTACTATTAAATATCACATAAAAATCTCAAATTAGGTATAGAGTACCTAACTTTCTTTGGAGCTTCTATTCGCACTCTTTGCAACTGTTTATAGGCTTCATTTTTACTAATAATACAAAGAGGTAAAATTTGTTTGTTATTTTGTGTGTAGGCGTCGATCACTGTAACTACTGAACCGATTCTCAAAAAACCAATAAAGAGCTACATTATTGCTGAGTAACTTAGGCATATAATTGTTTTGATGAAAATACGTTTTGAGATCAAAATATCAATGTTTCTAAATCAAGTTGTAAAAAACTCCACTAACTTATACTCCACGATCTAACGAAGCAATGAAGTGGCCTCAATTTGGGCGCAGGTATTTTATAGCCGCCTGATTTGCGGCACCAAAACAGCTGTAGGTGTCCCTACAGCAGTAAAAGACAGAGAATACTTTAATACCGATTGAATGTTTCCACAGGAACAAGTTTTTTTTGCGTGTGAAACCGATGGGTTCGTCTAGGCAACAATATACAGAACCCCATCCAACCTATCAGCCATGCACACACGCGACATCTCTTAAATACATTGTATAACACTTATTACACACACTGAGTTCAACAAAAACTCGTGTAATGTGCCAAGTCATCATCAGATAGCTGCAGGTAATGCTGAGTCATTAACCCGTTTCAATAACTTTATGTGGAATTCCAAGGTTGTAGGTATTATCGATTTATCATCTTTAATACACCCGTCACATACACAACAATACACACCAAACGGAGATTTGGTTTAAAAGGAGCTTGAAAAATATCATCTATGAGGATATTGCGAGATACTAATTTTTATATAAAGAACTACTGAAATCGATTTTAAGAATTTTAGAGTCAAACACGGAACACATATAGTTTCACCTTGTTCATTTGTCCATCCGTATATCATTGGAATTTTATAAGACTAATTCGGCACAAGCATAGGTACAAAATTATTAAAAAAAAGAAGAAGAATTTACTACGGGGTAATAAAAAACATATTCACTATACATATACATGTACACGGAAAAAAAAGAGTTTCCAAGTTCTATTCCACCAAAATACTTTGCATTCAGTCAAGAAATCCAACAATTTTGGACATATTTTGTTCACAGAAGGCAATATTATTTCCCTGAAAAAATTTCATTTTATCAATCGAAATTGATAAACTTCTTTTCGTATGAACAAATTTTTTGTAACCAAATAAATGTACGTTTTAGATCAACCAAACTTAAATTAATTACCCTAAGACAGTTAATGTTCTTGTATAAAATAAATACATTTTTATATGCAACATTTTATTTTTCTTCGTTTCGAAACAAAAAATAATTTTGCTTTGATATAATTTATTTTGCGCCAAAATCATGGTTTTCTTAAATCTGCGACGTCATTTATTAAAAACTATATCTTTCGATGAAAATAATTGTATCTTAAATCAAAGCCAGTGAAATGTTCAGTTAAGATAATATTGTTTTGAATTAGAGAAAATAATAATTTTAACAGAATTTATTAGATTCTTGACTCAAAATCTGATATTTTAAGATGAAAATCTTGTTTTAGTTGAAACAAATAAAATACCTGCTTTAAAATATTAAACATTTTCGTTGAAATTAATCAGCTAGTATCGCTTTGAACGAATTTTCGTTTCGTTTAAGTAAATACCTGCATTTTTAAAATTGAATGAACCTCATCACTGTCCTTTGAGTTTTATTTACTGGTTCAAAGAAATTTGATCTTGTGTTAACTTCATATTATTTTAAATATTTAAGAGAAATAATATCTTAGATGAAATAAATATTCGTTGGTGCATATATGAAATGATATTCTCTTGGCTCAACTAATTCTTTTTCTTTTTTACCGTGTATGTATAGTGAATTTGTTTTTTACTACCCCGTTGCAGACAAACGTTTAATACGTACTTTATAATTAATGTAAATTTTCTCAGATACTTTTGTTAAAGCTATGCTTTCTTTTTGAAGTATTCAGCTGTAGGTAGTCATTTTCGGTTAGGTTTATGTTGGGCCACAAAATATCTTAGTGCCTTTTAGAAATGAATTTACAACTTAATATTAAGAATTTCTGTCATTAATGATTATATAATGTAAATCGGTATCTAATGTGGGTGTTATCATATATAGTGATTTTTTTTATTTGTCTACTGGTATACTTAAGGATAAGTTAGACAATTTATTTTATACACCGAAAACACTAGTCTTAGCGGTATAAATACAGTAGTGGCTGGCACTCTCGCTCCCTTTTTACTTTTATCGTCTTCAAATGAAAGGTATGCGACTCGTAACCTTGTGGTTAACATTTGCAATTTTTTTCTTTTAATTAGAATTAATTTAGTTTGAAGTGACTGGCCCTTTTTCAGTTCCGTTCCGTTCCAGCGTCTTACCAGCCAGCGTTCCACTGCAAGGACTCAAGGAACGGGTCACATAGGAAAAGAACTGTCGATGAGAGGGTTGTGTAGAGTGCTCAAAAAGTTGTCAAAAAGGTGGTAATTGAAGAAACGGAGGGTCCTCAACCACTGGAAGGTATGTGGCGCTTCCAGTCCGAATTTGTGAGTGATTCTAGAAGTGTCCCGTCCATCTCATGGCATTCCTATGTGTGCCTTTTACCTCTGCCCAAGACACCAGTAAGACGGACTAGATAGGGCAGGTAGTGTAGGATTTTGCAGTCTAGGATGTGGAGTGGGAAGGATAGAGCCGACCGGTACCAGCACCCTTTAGCCAGCAGGATATACAAGTGTTAATATATACAAGAAGGGAAAAATGACTGCTTTGCCGTTTGTGGTCTGCGTGCTGGCTTCTAGACTCTTCTGTGTTCTAATTCTTCTTTGATGGTATTAATTTGCACCAGCTTCTTCAGTTTATATCCGTGTAGCTTTTAGTAGTTTCCAATTAGCATTACACCTCCGGGTTATTTTGTTGCTTGACTGGCGTTCCAACTTATGCATTTTTTTTGTCTTGTAATGATTTGAAGTGGCTGATGCCCTTTTTAACATTAAATTGGCATGTTCAAATAATCGTGATTTTTATCGCCAACCTGGCAGGCGATTGTTCTGCCCTTTCCATTGCTGCCATCCCCCGTCGCACCCACCCCACCCGTGCTTTGTTTACTTTGTTTACACTTAGGGTTTATTCTGAACTTTTTTTTTCTCTTTGCTCGGCTCCTAAGTAATGTTAAATAGCCTCTGACCTTCCTCAAGAATAGGGTTATCAAATACAAAAATAATTATTTAAATCCGACTGTTAGTTTTAGTGTTTAGCGCGTTCAAACAAAAAACAAACCCTATAACTTTATTATATACACACCGGCACAATTAGCGGAACAGAAACAAAAGGGAGACTATGACATAATAACGCATATATTTGACGAAATCATTCAGATTGTTGGGGGGTGGCATTCTGGATTTAACCCTTCTTTTTAGCAAGTCCCAGACATGCTCTATCGGATTCATATCGGGGGAATTTGCTGGCCACTGCATCACCGGTATACCTACGTGGCTCAGATATGCCTGTACCGATTGTGCACTATGAGCACGAGCATTATCTTGCATTAGAATAAAGTCGTCACCAATAAATGGGGCAAATGGTACAACATGTTCTTCTAAAATGTCTCTGATGTATCGATCTGCTGTCATGGTCCCTCCTGTGACTATCACTAACTCCGTGCGAGCTCCCAAACATATCCCTCCCCAAACCATAATCGAGCCGCCACCATAAGCCACTGTGTGTTCAAAATTAGACTGTATGTGGCGTTCTCCTTTGCGTCTCCATATTCGCTGTCTCCCATCGATCTGTTTTAAAAGAACTCTGCACTCATCAGTAAAGAGAACCTGCTGCCATTCGTTCAAATCCTTTTTTTGTGTTCCGCTAATTGTGCCGGTGTGTATATTAGTATAGATTACTTTCATCACCCCGACCGACCTCGGCATGGTCGTAAAACAATCGTTAGGCGACCTTGGCACGTACTAACGGCCCCAGATGACAATCTTGCTGTCTGGATAGCGAGATTAGTCTCTACGACCTCCCCTAATAGGGCCTCCTCCCTAAAACGACGCCGACGTCCCCGGGTTCGTCGGCGCCCGCAAGGATACACGAGGTAACAAAGAGTGCTGGGGCGCTTCTCGCCCCCACTCAGTCTCAATCGCAACCGCACCCGCGTTACGGGGAACTCCCCTCCTGGCGGTGACTCATCTTCGGGTTCGAAGCTCACGCCGGTCGAAGGGACGCCCCCGAGAGCGAGAACCCAAGCCGAGGCTCCTTTAGCGTCTCGCCTCAAAAAGCCCGGTGAAGCAGTAATGGCTGCAACAGCCAACTGCATAATCAAAGGGCTTAGATATAAATACATAACAGATCCTACTAATATTATAAATGTAAAAGTTTAAATGTTTAGACGTTTGTTACTCAATCACGCTTTAACCACAGAACGGATCGGGATGAAACATGGCACACATATATAGTTTAGGTCATACGCGAGACAGACATTATCACGAAAAATTCAAAAGTTCCCGGGTCGCGGGAATAACTATAGCCGAGCTTAAACGAACTATAGCTACAGCTAACTTCATTAATATAATTAAATAGTCAATTAAAGAGTTCCACGCCAATAACCGAATTCAGGGCGGAGCCGCTGGCAAAATCTAGTATAAAGTAAACTGTCATCCATTATTGATCGAAAACCTTTTAGTGTGATTGAGCCGCGCCCCTATTATTCACAAATATTTGCGGTGGGTTGCATCGTTTACTTACCTGCAATGTAACCGTGTAGGCACAATATACCTACTAGTCCCATATTCGAAACAGTATCAATTCATGGTACCTATCAAAACGTATATTGATTTTAGATAAAATTGATAAAAACCAGCCAAATAAAAATAATTGCAGTTATATGAAAAACCTGTAAACCTATGTTTTTTTTTTCGAACACCCCATGCAGCCCATTCCAATGCGTTAATCAAACGTAAATATTTTCATTAGTATAGGAATTATTATTAAGAACAATTTTATAATTTTATATTTTTAACATTTCACATGGTTGATAAACTTAACTTTACTACCAGTTTTGCACAAGTAAGAACTTAACTAAATTTTATTTTTTATTTTTTTTAAACCCTTTATTGGTCTGATGAATATGTATAGCCATGCCAAATTACAGCTTTCTAGTAGCAATAATTTCTAAGTTCCTTGTTGACTGCGAAACCCTAAAAAGGTGAAGAAACGGCATACGCAAACTAATCGACAAAATAAATTGGCCCAGCAGTCTAGGCCGGCAATAATGAACGACCTAATATAATTTGATTATAATAATTTAACATATTGTTAAAAATGAGCATCTACTCTTATGATGTTTTGGGACTCAAGATGTAAAGATATCCATAATTAGACAATAAATATTTGATTTAAAGTCTTCGCGACAAAAAGGTACAAAGTAAAACTAAATCCCCTACCAATGTCCAAAACTATCGAGTTAGGTATCCGCAATTACCTACGGAACACAAAATAACGCCCCAAACGTTTTCATAACCAAAACTTTTTCAATTTTACTCCAAACCAGAAATTGACGAAACGTATCAGCTGAAATTGAGGAAAACGTCAAATGGTTAAGGATTTCTTTTTTGTCAATATACGTTCAGGTACCTTTTTCTTACTCACAAAAGATTAAAGCCAGGCAAGTGTGTGGAGAACATCTACGCAATCATTACGTGCTAAAAATGGAATTTTTATTCCACTTTCTCTATTTATGTATTCAAGTAGACGGAATTTATTTAGTCCCAAATCCCACTTTTAGCACAAAATAAGTAATGATATTTACTAACTTTTAGCAACCAAAGACTTTGAGATACAGTATTTTTTTATCTATTTTGCCGCAGTTAAGGCATATAGACAAGATTGCGTAAATGCGCATCTTTGTGCAAATTTTATAAAACCTAATTTTATCTAGTGCATTACCATACTGAGTGAGTGATGTTGTATTTAATAGTACAATATACAGTATAACATTTGATTGTAATGAAAGTAAGTCAAATTAGTAGGATTCGTTATTATGTAGTGCACTGACTATAAGTTTTAGCTAATAGTCAAAAAATGTGAACACAAAACGGTAAAAACGCTTTCATATTATTCATTATCATGTTATATTTTATAGTTTATCATTATATTGTGCAATGGTTTAATACAAATTAGCTGGCCTATATCGCCCTTTTAACAAAAATGTTGCATAGGAGAATAGAAGTCTTTTTTCGTATGCATGCGTTACATCTAATACCTTTAAACGAGCAATTCTTGTACATATATAATCTGAATCTCGGAAACGGATTTTCATGAAATTTAGTATGCAGGGGGTTTCCGGCTCTATTTTTCAGATCTAGCTAGGATTCATATTTAGAAAACGTCGTTTTATCTTTGTTTTCAGGTAATGATAAACTGAAAAGAAAAAACAGACCAGTTTATTATTTTAGACCAGAGTACTTGTCAAGACAAATCAAACGAGCCGAAACTCGATGGCGTTGCCTCGTATCATAACAGAGTTCCTATGACCACCTTGCAGCACAATCATTAGACCCTCGTTACCATTGAAAGACAAACTACTCGTCAAGACGATTTAATCGAGCCCAAACTTGATGAGGTTGTGTCGTTTCATTGCGAAGTTCTTATGGGTAAGCTTCCAGCTCCATCATCAGATCAGCACCGTATGCAAAATTTTAGCTCAATCGGTAACCGGGAAGTGGATCAAATTTAATTTGCAAGATTTGATGACAAACATCGGGACAGGTGAAACTATATAAAAGCTTGTGAAAATAGCATCGAAGATATAACAGGTTTATTCTTTCTTTCTATAGTACGAAACATTTTGGCTTGCTACATAAGGAACATTTAGGTACTGCAACGTTCCTCGGGACCTTACCAGGTTTATATGAAGGATACAACGAGAGTCAATTTTATATGTATATTTTCCTTTGTATATTCTTAAATGCTAGAGCGCTAAAAATGATAAATTCAATTATTTAAATCTAATTAATTTACACATTCCCACTTAACTCTATTTTTGGGCGGAGTTCCTGGTCCTCTCATGGTCATCACTGTTTAGGAATATTCCTGCTCATGTGTGAGCATACATTTTACAAGCTAAAATATAAGCCTGCCTAATATAACATAGCAACTATACGTTTGAACGGCCATATACTGAGCCTTAACTCCGCGGTCTTCACTGAATGGAGTTCCTGAAACTCAGCGACAGCCTCAACGCTAATCAGCATACGTACTGGTCCCTTTGTGGGGCTACGGGACGGTTTCAGGTGCGCTCCTTATACTTTTCCTAAAACCTCGCGGGGCATGCTAATGCTCCTTGGTGAGAGCGGCAAGATGGTGATCTTGCCTCAATCCAAACTGTTGCAGTGGATGCGATACAAGAGGGTATCGCACCATATTACACCTGTTATCACGCGGGATATATCTGTTTTTATACAAAACGTTAATGCTTTTCTTTAAATTTACTTTATTTGCCCGTTGTACGAAACAAAACCACCCATTTCGGATCTAGCATCTGAAGCGGGCGTCGAACAATTGAAGACTGAACAAAAATGCATGCGACGCATCTTTTCTTGTTTCAGTTCTACTCCAAATTCAAACATTTTACTTTTCTTAATTGTTGTCCCTACGCGAATATCAATCAAACCTTATTTACGAATGGTTTGTATTCTAGGTACAAAACGACCTATTTATTAATGCGAGGGGACATAGCCTGCTCCAGTACTTAGGACTAGACTTGACTTATCTATATAAAAATGTATGTTGGTATAATTCGTATACGATGGATGAACTTCGAAACCGATCATTATGAGGTCTAGTCGCTGCGCGCTGGTTAACCTTTTCGGATGATTGGGACCGTAACGACATACGTACATTCTTGTTAAAAACGATCATGTGCGAGTCGAACTCGCGCACCGTGGGTACTGTACCACGATTTAAGTAATTACCGTAACACTGATTCTCATACAGCGCCTACACTGGAAATGTGTCCAACACTTTGCCGGTTTTTGAACTATAATCACGGCAAGTTTGAAGCTTGGATGCATTACTGTTTATAGAGCAAAAACAACGAAAACGTATTTCTTGTATGGGGACGCCTCTTAAATTTTTTAACTTTTTATTATTTGTTAAATAATCCACCATTATAACACATATTCTGTGAAAATTTCAGCCTTACCTATTTCGGTCTAAGATATAGAGCCCTTTAATAGTCGTTCAAACAGAAAGACACCGTATTCGTAGTAACAGGGCACCGTTGGCACCCTTTAGGTACAAAACCCAATTCATTTCATAATAACGCAATTGCAAATTATTTTGAAGTTGTCCCTTCGATCAACTTTTCCAATAAAAAACGATTAAATAAAACCAGCCAGGTACCTAAAAATAAAGAACAACAAAGCTCTTAAATACAACAGGCAGTCGAGTCTCGGCAACATGATTAAAAAAAAAACAAATTCGTAAATAACAATGGCGCTCGCTTGCGAAAAAATTAGCGTCGCTGGAATGGCGTGCTATGAATAATTTACGACCGCTCCGTTCACTAAAAGTAAGGTAAGCGCTTCTTACAAGTTCCACGAATTTTACGCGACATTTTTAAGGGTTGTTTAATACGCGTTTATTGCGGCTATAAATACAAAATTAACCGCAGTCATAGACTTTTCTTAGGAAAATACGATTCGGAGCGCCTTTCAACGTGCTTCATACAAACTAATTTCTCATTTGTTTTTGACACTTGCAGAACAAACACCACGAAATTTTGAAGACATGTTCTAGTAATAAATATCAGTAGTGTGCCAGTTTTCTATAAAATTTAATAATTCAAAAGTTATACAGCATTCTAGTTTTTCATACATATGGTTTCAATAAAGATTTCTAGTTAGTAAAAACATTTTATAAGATTTTGGATATTCGGCTTGAGATTATGAACAAGAAATTTCACAGTGATTGATCAGCCAATGTCAAAAACAAATGAAAAATTCGTTTGTTTGAAGCCCGCTGCGAGGCGCCACGAATCTTAACCTCTTAAGTGCAGTGCAATTATATGTTATCATGGTGGTTGTAAGCCGGCTCAAATAAGCAGCTCCGAACCAATGAGCTGTTGAGCTCGAATGCAAAATCTGCATGTCAATCTCATGGTTCAGAAAATATACAATGCAACTCGGTCATAATGGATCAACTACCAGTCAAGATTTTGCAACAAGTCCTGCACAAAAAACCTTTTTCGTTGTTTTCATTTCGTGTCAGGTGATATGGTGCACAGTGAGACCCACACACATAAGTAAGCTATTTACAAATTAACAACTATTATTTAAGAACTGTTAAACAACATTTCTGTAATGCTAGCTTACACAATATAACGCTTCTGACGTAGGTAAACCGAATCATTTAATCAGTCTTTGGAAACACAGAAGAATTTTAAATTAAATACAAACTTTCTCTAAAGTTAGAAGTGCCGAAAACTTGTTACATTTAAGTCTACTAAAAGTTTCTTATGTTACGAGGATAACGACTGCCGTTCCGTATTTAAGTAAATAGCACCGGGGCGACCGAGCTTGGTTCGGGATTTTTTTTAAAAAATCGTGTTTCACGAAAATAGTTTTTTAACAAATATATATATATATATATATATATATATTAAATAAGGAAGTTATTATTTATTGCTCGTTTCAATCTATAAGTAAAAATAACTTCCTTAAATAAAACTATTTTTGTAGGTTTAGGGTTAAAATATCGTTTACAATAACTATACAGTTATTTATAAACGAAAAAAAAAAAACAAGTCGGATAAGCATAAACTAGAATTCCGCGGCCATAACTAGCTAGCTAATGCAGATTGAGTTATAACCCAGTAGCCTAGCAAGTGTAATGTCCATTTTGCGTTCGATGTCGTCGCATTGTGTTAGATTCGTTTCTGCACCATAAATGTACCTACACATGGTTAACGACACTCCTCCGGAATTTACGTGACGAAAATTCGCCGAGAATACGTGTGCAGTGTTTCCTTTTTAAATTACCACCGACACAATAGACCGAAATTACGTGCTTTGTCGCATATAAAAATCATAGCAAGAGTATTCGCCTCGAATTGCCGTCGTGTATTTCCCGTAGATGTTTACGTTACACATACACAGCGTGCAAAGTAGCAAGGTACTATACATCTTGACACAATATTATATATTACTGGTTTGTATCCACCTGATCCAAATAATCTCAGGTCTAAAAAGTCGCTTTTATTCAGTTGCTAACAGAACTGAAAAAATAATAATGCGAAAGTCGAGGTTAGTGTGTAAGCGAGTCAAATTTTAATGATATTTTAATTTTCTCAATTTATTTTATGCCACTAAGGTGGCAAACAAGCTTACGGTTCGCCTAATGGTAAGCGGTCACCGTAGCTTATGGACGCTTGCATCACCAGGGGTATCACTTGCGCGTTGCCGACCCTTCAGAAATCTAATAACTTCTTTCTTGAAGAAGTCCATACTGTAGTCCTTGCAGAAAACCTTGGCAGGGAGCTCATTCCACAATTTAAGCGTTCGCGGGAGGAAGTTTCTCTGAAACCGCACTGTACGCGACCATTTAGGTTCTAAAGTGTGAGAATGAATTCCCTGCCGATGGCGAGCGGTGCGATGGTAGAAAGTAGCATCATTTCGAACAATTCCTCAGAACACAACCCATTGTACAAGCGGTAAAACACACACAAGGAGGCAAAGTCTCTCCTCAGACTTCAGGGGTTCGATACGGCAAGTGAGTTTGGAATCGTCGACAATTCTCACAGCCCGTCGTTGAACCGAGTCAAAAGGACCAAGCTGGTATCCGGGTGCACCCGCCCAGAGATGGCAGCAGTACTCCATATGGGGCCGAACTTGCGACTTGTAAAGTAACAACCTTTGCCCCGACGTGAAGTACTGCTTCGCTCTGTTGTGTACACCAAGTTTTTTGGACGCCAGCTTCACTTTATCTTGTAAATGATCTCGGAACTGAACATCGCTGGAGATGTCGACACCAAGGATCCCAATGCTCTTGGAGTGTTCTGGAACTGTTGGACTACAGTGAATGGAGTTTTCTTAGCGGTGAAAGCGCACACTTGTGTCTTTGTAGGGTTAAATCGGGCCAAGTTTACCCGTCCTCAGTCAGAGACCTTGGACAGTGTGGTCTCGATTTGAGACACAAGTTCTCCGTCGTTTTCTTCCACAATGGAACGTGGGATGTTTGCACGACCTGTCATCTGCATAGCAATGTATGTTGTTGATGTCCAACATGTCATTGATACGCAGTAGGAACAGCGTAGGAGGCAGCACAGAGCCTTGCGGGATACCAGCATTAATGTCCATGCTATCAGAGCAACTACCGTCAACTACGGTTCGTATGCGTCTGCCGGACAAAAAGCGAGCCACCCATTTACACAAACCCTCGGGCACTCTGTCAGATGGCAACTGCGATAGAAGACCCCGGGCCCATGCCTCCCCCTGACTCTCAATGGCTAGTGCCCATCGTTGTGTGAGAAACCCTAGAAGGTCACCAGTCGAGCGACCGTGGCGAAAGCCATATTGACGGTCACTGACCAGGTCGTGTACTTCTAGGTATCTTAGAAGCTGTGTGTTGATCACACGCTCCATCACCTCGGAGAGGAGAGAGGTAATAGCGATAGGCCTATAATTCGATGGATCTGATCTATCGCCCTTTTTGGGCACTGGGTGCAGGTCGTAGTCTTCCATGAACGGACGGAATGAATGGACGGAAATTGCCTAGTGTGGTAGGAAAGCGCGAAGAGGCGCGTCAGTACAGGACATAACTCAGGAGCACACTGCTTAAGCACCACTGCTGGTATACCGTCTGGCCCACTCGACTTATGAACGTCTAGAGAAAGCAACGCCCGCCGGACCTCCCGCTGCGTTATGGAGATTTCCGGCATGGTCTTACCGCAGCACGGTATAGCAGGTGGTACAGTGCCTTCATCTTTCATGTTCGAGTTCGAGGCAAAGAGACTGCCCAGTAGATCGGCTTTCTCTTTAGCACTATGGTCCAAGTCACCATCGGTCTTTCGCCGTGGTGGTCACGATGACTGGCAAAAGATCCCTTCTGCAGCTTTGGCAAGCGACCAGAAAGCACGAATCCCAGAAGGATAGCTCGCAAGTCGCCCATCTATTTTGCCGATGAATTGGAATTTTGCTCTGGCAGTTGCTTTCTTACAGAACCTCGAGGCAGCATTTAATTTGCGTTTTAACTCAGAACTATTCGGATCCTTATTATAACGAGCCGTGGTCCAAGCCTCATATGCAGTTTGCTTAAGAATTTTAGCTTTTCTGCAAGACCTATTAAACCACGGTCGTTTTTTGACGCCGGCAGCTACTCGCGGGTTAGGAATATACTAGCAAGGATTGTCTCAGTGACTGCGGCTGCGCAGACTTCAGGATCTTCTGAGTTAAAGCAGATCTGCCTCCACGGGTACGATGCCTTAAATTCTCGCAATCCATCCCAGTCTGCCGACGTATAGTGCCACACACGACGCCAATTAGTTGGCTCCGATGGATCGGGTTGTGAGCATGACATTTGAGTCCGAACGAGACAGTGGTCCAAAGAGCCAAGAGGCGCATCCACTGAGACGGAGTATCCGTCCAGACGAGTAGTCAGCAGAAGGTCCAGTAAGGAGCTCGTATGTTCCTCTATATCTGGTATTCTTGTTGGAGAAAGTACCAGCTGAGAGAATCCATAGGTCAGAGCAAATTCATGAGCAGATATCCCAGCATAGTTATTGGTTCGAGAACTGAGCCACTCACGATGGTGGGCGTTAAAGTCTCCCAAAATAACTAGTTCTGCTTTGGGATATTGCTCTAGAATATTGTGTCTAGATACGGTTGCTGGCACGGCAGGCGGAAGGGCCCCTGATCCCCCTCTGTTGTAGTAGCCGGGTCCACTCCGGTCTCCTTCTTCGGCACAACTACCACTTCAGATACTTTACACAGGCTGGCGGATTAGCCTCCCAGGGCGGAGATTATGTGATCCCTGGGTTCGGGATCCCGTTCAAGCTGCGGGCGGCCAGCGGTCAGCCGTTTCATCAGGTCTCCCTGACCGCCGAACCAACACGCCGCGTCTATGCCGAGCATGACAGCAACAAGCACCGCCGGTCCTTCGCTGTCCGCGCAGCGAATCCTCAAAGAGCTCTGGCAACCTTGCTCACCACCAGGAACACAACACTACTTAATGTTAGTGTTATTGTGGCCGCGGTTTTCTGTACGGTGGAGGTACTTCCCCAGTTCGGGCCGCTCATTCGAGCAAGTACTCGCTATGCCGTGCTTTAGTTGTTCAGGTGGCTTATTCGAGCGAGTACTTGCAGTGCCCTACCTCTCTTAAAACTATAAACTACGATATCTCAAATGGATGGATTTTTCCATACAAACTTAATTTCATTCATCACTTAATTTAATTTCATGATAAAGATCTGAAAATTAAACAAGTACGCAGACTTCTTATTACAAATTAAAAAATGCTTGTATCAGGATTTAGAAAAAAAAAATTCCTCAACCCCTTAAATAAGGCGGTAAAAGTGTATATGGGGCTTTCGTCAGGTGTCGGAATATTACTATATTATTATACTTATACGAATAAATTTATTATTTTTTTTTTTTTTTTTTTTTTATACCACTAAGGTGGCAAACAAGCTTACGGCCCACCTGATGGTAAGCGGTCACCGTAGCCTATGGACGCTTGCAACACCAGGGGTATCACTTGCGCGTTGCCGACCCTAAAACTTATTAAACTTATGTACTTCAACAAAAATTAAAATGTACATAATGTTGCATGCATGCAGTACATGTCTGTAATGTAGTTTATGGGGATGGGAAATCACAATAGTGTTGCCAATATAAAAACCGTAATAAGCTGTATCAGAGGTCAGACTTAATAATACGACATAGTAAATCAATCGACTTATGCGAATATAGTTTTTTATAATCTTGCCCTTTTTTTGTTTTGTTTGTTGTTTAAACAAAGAAACACAGTTGTCATAAGCAACTTACAAGAAGAAGTGAAATCCCAAAAAAAAAAACATTTTCATTTAAAATGTTGCGAAGACGAGGCTCGCACTGTCAAAAAATTATCAGATCTCATGTAGATCCAAGCTTCCAAGCCCTTACTTTACAAACTCTACACCTTAGTCAAAACATGTAGCTTGGCCGTTTCGCTACCGTCACATATTTTGACTAAGGTGTGTTTATAAAGTAAGGGCTTGTAAAGTTAGGGCGTGTAGAGTTAGAAGCTTGGCTCTATATGAGATCTGATAACTTTTTGACAGTGGGAGCCTCGTCTTAGCAACATTTTACATGAAAATGTTTTTGGTGGAATACAAATTGTCAATTTTTATTTCGTATTGGATTTCTTGATAATGTTTTTATAAAGCTGTTCGCCATGTAAATTTCAGAGCTTTGTGGAATCCGGGCGGTGAATCAGTGCGCCGTGCTAATGGATTCGTTTGAAATAATAATTTTATTTAAATATGTGTTATTATTAGATAAAATACGATCACGAATGTTTTATTAGGAGATAAAAGCTGCAATATTTCGGGTACTAATTGAGTAACGTATAACGTAAGATTGTAAAAAAAAACAACTACAAACGTTACTAAAATATGATTCTACTAACTAATTTGCAGATTTTTTTGAGGATGTGATCTTTGTTTTTAAAATTCATAATTGTTTTTTTACATAAAAGTAAAGTACAAATTAAAAAATAACATAAAAGAATAAAAATAAAAGGTTCACACAATTTTATGTCGGAAAATATCTAAGTACATTAGTCAAGCAAAGATACATAAACCTATTACGCCCAAACGTTAGGTTTTTTTTTATTACTGGACTTTTATTGTATTCTTAGTACCTTAAGATAAAATAAAAAAAAACATAAGATTAAAATTTCAAACTAGTAAAGTGTGTGTGTGCGTGTGTATGTTGTGTGTGTATGTGTCGTATATTTTTAATCTTAAATGAAATTGTACAGAAATTTTAAAAGTTTGTTCTTAAATAATATTTAATTTAATTTGTATATGTTGGATATTGTAGGTCGGTATAGGTGGCCTAGGAGTTTCGAATTAACATTTCTGAGTAGCGAAGGTTTTAACCCGGCGTGTACAATTGAGTCTTTTTTTTTTTATATACCACTAAGATGGCAAACAAGCTTACGGTCCGCCTGATGGTAAGCGGTCACCGTAGCCTAAGGACGCTTGCACCACCAGGGGAATCACTCGCGCGGTGCCGACCCTTCAGAAATCTAATAACTTCTTTCTTGAAGAACCCCATACTGTAGTCCTTGGAGAAAACCTTGTTCTTAAGTTCTCAAGTACAATGATTATTCACACCACTGGCTTTCGGTAATGGAAAACATCGTGGGGAAACTTGCATACGTCTGAAAAAAAACCGGCCAAGTACGAGTCGGACTCGCGCACGAAGAGTTCCGTAACATTATCTATAAAAACGGCAAAAAAATCACGTTTGTTGTATGGTACCCTCCTTAAATATTTATTTAATTCTATTTTTTAGTATTCGTTGTTATAGCGGCAACAGAAACTACTACACAGACAGCAAGTCTTGTTCATAGAGTCCCATTTTGTACCCTTTGGGTACGGAACGCTAAAATAGACGTAAGTATGTGAAGTACACAATCCGCAATGGGCCCGCATGTGGACAGTGGCTCAAATCACCCTCGGTGAGGGTCGGCCGTGCCCCAACAGTGGGGTCGTATAAGCCTGATGAGGATATGGTATGTATATTAGATCCATATTAATATTATAAATGCTGTCGGTTTGTTACCTTTTTACGCTTAAACCACTGTACGGAATAAGATGAAATTTACCATGGAGATAGTCTGAGTCCCGGGAAACTAAAACCCGGTCTCTTAAAAACGTCAAGTGTGTGTCGGTTTTATTTTCTATGGATAATTCTCCTGTGTCGGGTGAAACCGCGGGCAAAAGCTAGTATTAACTTATTAGTAAATATACGTTACATCGACTTAAAAGCTATGTACGTAGACGTAGGGTGACTAACGACAACAGTAGTTTCTAGACCAAATTACTAGTACATACATAAATAACTTCCCCAATAATTCAGTGCCTAAAGCCAAAGTTTTCCGAGTTGCTTGCGATACAATAGATTTGGCGCAGCCCTAACTTCTCGGAGTTAGAATCTTAATAATTAATGTGGCGGTTTCACAATACAAAGATTTATAATTGTGAGAAGCAAGTTTCATTTATTATTTATTAAGTTTAAAATGTTTCACTGAAATTAGAATTTCTGATTAACTGATTCTGAAACTTTAATTAACGCTTCAACAGTAGAGCAAGATTCGATCACAGGTACTCGCAACCTCTCATTGCGTAAAGCGCAGATTTTATTACGTTGTCGATGAAAGAAATCCCAATTATGAGAGAGACCAACACTGAGTGCCTAAAAAGTCACCAATTTGCATGGTGGATGCACCACTGCCCTAAGCATGCACGAAATTACCGAAACAAAACCGGCCAAGTGCGAGTCTGGCTCGCGCACCGAGGATGCCGCGCAAACTTGTTATATGTTGTTATATATTATTAAAAAAAAATTTATTATATGATGTAACTAAAAATTTAATAAAAATACTAAAAATAATGTTACGTAATTTTTTCTTTATCTGTACTATAAGAAGTTGCTTCGTACCAAATTTCAAGATTCTGAGTTCACGGGAAGTACCCTGTATGTAGGTTTTGATGCCCTTGCGAGTTTCGAAAATTTGCAGCAAAAACGGCTGTATCTTTTGATTGCGTTGGCTTAGAAGTTTGATTTTTTCACCGTTCCAAGGGACAGTAGACCTGAGTATGTGATATAAATTATTTTTATTGATACCTCCACGCGTTCCTGAGAAAAAGGTTCAACAAAGAATCCTATAAGGGTTCCGTTTTTCCTTTTGAGGTACGGAACCCTAAAAATACGAAAAAGTTATCTGACGCGTACTTAAATTAACAACTCAACATTCTAAGGCTGGGTGCACTTGCGGTGCGCATTCACAATCATAACGCATTAGATTTAGTACACGCTTTGAAATTAAATTGAAAGCTTTAAAGTTTACTAAAAGCATACGAGTTGGAGACCACCCGCAAAAATAAAAAAAAACCCTTTATCAGTGTAGTGAAAATATTCCTCTATCGCGTTTATATCGGCGGATTTTAACCAAAAACGCACCGCCACAAATCTGTAGCAAACCACAAAAATCCGAATGCGATTCTTCGTGGTGTCGTTCACACCTAACAAATTTTGAGAAAAACGCACGAAATTTAACCGAAGTGCAAGGTAGGCCTAACATTTAAGCATTTAGTATTGGATAATACGATGAGGCTGAGGATCAAGCAGTTATACTATGTAAGTCTGTGGAATTATATCTTATACCTCTTACAGCTGTTTTCAGTTGCTGCATTGTCTGTCGAGCTGGCTGGCGAACCCGAACACACCTCTTTAACTTGGCACCTAAGTATTCAAGGGGGTTCTTGTCCGGGCTTCTTGCTGGCCAGTCCATTTTTTTTAGCTATGGGCGATCAAAACTTAAATCACAAGGTGGACCGATAGATGTGTCCGGGAGTGTATGAATAATATATAGAACAGTAATAATATACTATATCTTAAAAACGACATACTCATTAACTTCATTATAGTCACCAGGGGCCGCAATTTAGTAAAAACAATTGTATCCCCCGCACCATGTTAGGTGCAGTGGCGTAGTGTGGGGGGCGGGGCATGGCTCCGTGCGGCATACGAAAGGGGACGGCGGATCAGGAACATAACGAAAATATTTCATTGCATGTTTGATGTGGCGTATTTTAGGTCGGCCCCGGGCGGCGAAAACTCACGCTACGCCACTGGCTATCTGAAATGGTGTATAGTATAATTTACACTGTTGATGTTAACCTAATTGACATAACCGTAAGTTACTCGTACGTTGAGAGACAATAACAAGCCATAAAACGTCGTTAAATGTGGTACGAGGCCGGAACGCGGCTAAGTGGATATGGCGGCTTTGGAAGCCCCACGACGCGACCTTTCCTGTACTAGTTCCTGCTGACCCTTTAAGGTACAAAAAGGTATTTTTCTATCAGATGTTATCTTGATGTAATTAGCAGTGGTCATGAAGGTTTGTGCACATCAATGTCATCCCATTTTGATACCGGGTAGTATTTTTCTCAAGTACTTTGTTTTACTACCACCCAATTCTAGAGGGCGAGAATGAGAATCTTGTTCTCTGGACCATAATAAACCTTTCCCCATGGGCCGCTTAGCCCCGCTACAAAGAACAATGGCAATTCTCTATACATGATTGGACTACATTACAGTATTTAACTGGCACATATACAACAAAACTAGCTTAAAGCTATGAAAAAAAAATGGGAAAAGAGAGTATATTTTTATATTTACATCGGAAGCCGTATTTTACGCAGAAAGCAAACCGCTTTACGCAGTGATAATAGGGCCTGATATATAAATAATTTCATCTGAGATCTTGAGATTTGCGCTTCTTTTGTGATTGGTATAGTTCAAAAACTACTCGACGGATTGTCAAGCATTTTTTTTTTGTTTTGTGGTAATATTTTTTTCTTATGGTATGGTACTAATGTCGGTTGAATATTCGGTCATCATTTTTCGTAGTCCAGAATAGCCTTTGTCCTTTCTCTTTATTCCATAGAAGTTTCGAATTGCTGACTGGTTAACTTTTTGTGACTCCCTAATAGAAACCTAGAAACTGATACCTCAAATGCCAGAGTACGAAAAAAATATTGTCGGTTAGTTTTTCTCAGTGACCTAAAAAAACAGTATTCAGTTTTAGGTCAACATTTTACACAAAAGTCTGTAACGCATTCCGTTTATGAGCTAGGGACCCGTAACACACTTACAGGACATAACAGACGGACAGCAGAGTAACAACTCAAGGGGTCCGTCTTTCCCTTTGGGCAAAATAAAAAACTATATGTACATTAATACAAATTAAACTAAAATAGGTATTTGTCTGTTCGCGGCGACGCGGCGGCGCAGACTGATGGCTTTCATGCTATCATACTAAAGGGGGCGAACTCGCAGCAGGGCAGCACCAACTTCGTCCTGCTGAAACACTTGATAACACTACAGGTAAAAACTGCCATTCCTCGTATTGCAGTAAGGCAGAGATAGAGACCTAAATAAAATAGACCTAAACCTAAATAAGATAGATAGCTAAATAAAAAATAAAGTGTATACTAACATAGAATAAGCAAAATACTGACAAAATATTATGAACGTAAGCAGTCGGAAATAAAGTCATTTGGTCTGATTTATTTAGTTTTTGATTTAGATTTACAGTTAGCGATATGTATGTGCGCGTCACTAAGATATATCATTATGACGATCTACGTTAATTAGTTTCCGAGACAAACCTCTGTATCTGATGGACAGACTAAACTCCTCGGAGTGATCTGATAAGAGTTAGTTCCGTTTTCCCTTGTAAAATAAGGAAAACCTTAAAAACAATCTAATAATCCTGAGTCGTAGAGAGTTACGTTGTCTCTCTCTCAGTTCATTGGTTCGGAAAATCTATTATCGGTAACTTCAAACTTTCCTTCCATTTATTCATGAGTCTACATTCATCCCTGTTTATGAATTTTTTTTACAGATTTATTAGTTATGAGATTAGAATGGCCTTAAGTTTTAATTTAAAAAAATAATTATCAAGCTACAAAAACACAGGACTTAGCCCTTAGGCCCTTCAGCTTTTATTAAGTATGGCCCAACCGAAGAGAATAGTGTGGATATTTTACTCAACTCATTGGTTCAGAATAACCGACCGCAGTGAAATGATACCCTACGAGCAGTTTATTAATAAATCTGCATCCATGATTCATGTTGATAAAAACATTAATTTGAACACCTACTAGGGTTTTGCAATACACATTGTGTAATTTTAGTATATTTAGGGTTCCGTACCTCAAAAGGAAGAAAGGAACCCTAATAGAATCACTGTTTTGCCCGCCTGTCTGTCTGTCAAAACCCTTTTTCTTAGGAACGCGTAAAGGTATTATGATGAAATTAATATCAAATACCTACCGTCCCTTGAAGCTGTGAAAAGATTCTAAGTCATCGCAATAAAAAAATACGGCCGAAACAAGGCTCTTTTAGTCGCATATTTTGGCAACTACAAATAAATCAAAACCCATGGGGTACTTTCCGTTGTCCTAGAATCATTAAATTTTACACGAAGCAAGGTAAATAAAGGGCAAAATCCGAAATTCGGTAATTTGTATTTATAACACAATAAAAAAATGTTTGTCCGTCTGTCAAGATCCTTTTTCTCAGAAACCCGTGAAGGTATCAAGATTAATATCAAATCCTAAAGTCCACGTCACTTAAATTAATAAAAAAATCAAGTTTCTAAGTCAATGCAATAAAAAATACGATGTTTGACGCAAATTGTGACATGCGTACATACAAAAACTGATCATAAACCTGTGCGACTTAATCTCATGATACTCGTAGAAGAACTATCTACTTAGTTTGTACGGAACCCTTCCTCCGTTCGCAAGCCAGACTCGCATTTGGCCGGTTTTTTTGCATAATTCTGTAGCAGAAATGACAAATTAACTGGATCAATTAGGAACAGAAGAGCCCACCTCCTTTTTAATAGTCTGTTAAAAAATCATTTAAAGGCAATTTAAATGTCATAAATACCTTTTGTTTTGTTTTATAACACCCTCCTATAGTTGAAATACGTCTGTCATTTTTACCCCAATAGTCTGGTCAACATGTACCTTTTTGGGTAAATTTTTTGTATAGTCTCCGAAAATTACGATCAAGGTGTCATTCGATTCGGAATATTATGTAGAAAGTTTAAGAAAAAGTTCCAAAAGGGGCCGATGAAAATTGCAAAAGTTATAAACAATTTAATAAAAAAAAAAAGTAGGGGTTTGGTTTTTTTTGAATATTTCGAAAACTATCAAAGATATTTGAAATTTGAAAAAAGATCTGAAAAGAAGAGGAAATTTCCTAAAAAAAGTCCTACCTCCAGGAACTGTATCTTTAATATTTATAATTATTACGGAGCCCTGAAAATAGCGCTAAAAGCGGGTAGTCTGGCTTCCGCTCGCGATTTGTCATTCGGACACGGTAACAATAAAAATCATTTTAACATATTAAATATGAATATTAAGGAATAAAAAAATTAAAGTACTATTGGGATATATAAATGAACAATAATCCGTAGGCGAAAAATTTTTATCCCCATTTTTCCATTAGTTATGCATTAGTTAATTAACTACTTTTTCTGAATAGAATGTTAACAGAAAAAACCTGATTATTATTAAACTACAACCCTAGGACTTTTTTCACTTCGTGGAGTTATTCTTAAAAGGCATTAAAATAGATCCCCGTTGGAAAAATTTAAAAATGTTAATTTTCCACTTTTTTATTAACAATCGAAAACATTAAAAAATTAAAAACTGCATAAAAGTTATTAAAAAAATTTTGTTTTTCAAATATTTCAAATTTTATGATTTCTAACGGTTAAAAGTTACATGAAAATTTTTTTTTTAATTTTTTACCGCGATTGTTTAAATAATTGTTATAAACAAATGCATTGTTTATAAGATAATCAACAAATTTTTTTTCCTAATCTACTTGTCGATATAAATTATGATTTTTAAGAAAAAAATTATTCCTTAAAAAAAATTATTTATTGCTATAAAATGCATTTCTTAATTAACAATCGTTTTTTACCACTAAATATAAATATTAAGGAACCATTTTTTCTCTAAAAATCATAAATTCTATTGTTCTTAAATATTCTGGAAAAAAATATTTTTTTTTTTCATTTTTTATTTGTTTATTTAATAAACAATTTGTTATAAACAAATGGATTTTCTTACTTTATTTTTTTTTTAATTCGTAATTTAAGTATAAAAACAGCTATGCAAATTTTAGGACATAAAAATATTAAAAGTTATATAAAAAATAGATAAAAAATTTTTTTCATAAAAATAATACATAGCTGTTTTTATAATTAAATTACGAATTAAAAAAAAATAAAGTAAGAAAATCCATTTGTTTATAACAAATTGTTTATTAAATAAACAAATAAAAAATGAAAAAAAAAAATATTTTTTTCCAGAATATTTAAGAACAATAGAATTTATGATTTTTAGAGAAAAAATGGTTCCTTAATATTTATATTTAGTGGTAAAAAACGATTGTTAATTAAGAAATGCATTTTATAGCAATAAATAATTTTTTTTAAGGAATAATTTTTTTCTTAAAAATCATAATTTATATCGACAAGTAGATTAGGAAAAAAAATTTGTTGATTATCTTATAAACAATGCATTTGTTTATAACAATTATTTAAACAATCGCGGTAAAAAATTAAAAAAAAAATTTTCATGTAACTTTTAACCGTTAGAAATCATAAAATTTGAAATATTTGAAAAACAAAATTTTTTTAATAACTTTTATGCAGTTTTTAATTTTTTAATGTTTTCGATTGTTAATAAAAAAGTGGAAAATTAACATTTTTAAATTTTTCCAACGGGGATCTATTTTAATGCCTTTTAAGAATAACTCCACGAAGTGAAAAAAATCCTAGGGTTGTAGTTTAATAATAATCAGGTTTTTTCTGTTAACATTCTATTCAGAAAAAGTAGTTAATTAACTAATGCATAACTAATGGAAAAATGGGGATAAAAATTTTTCGCCTACGGATTATTGTTCATTTATATATCCCAATAGTACTTTAATTTTTTTATTCCTTAATATTCATATTTAATATGTTAAAATGATTTTTATTGTTACCGTGTCCGAATGACAAATCGCGAGCGGAAGCCAGACTACCCGCTTTTAGCGCTATTTTCAGGGCTCCGTAATAATTATAAATATTAAAGATACAGTTCCTGGAGGTAGGACTTTTTTTAGGAAATTTCCTCTTCTTTTCAGATCTTTTTTCAAATTTCAAATATCTTTGATAGTTTTCGAAATATTCAAAAAAAACCAAACCCCTACTTTTTTTTTTTTAAATTGTTTATAACTTTTGCAATTTTCATCGGCCCCGTTTGGAACTTTTTCTTAAACTTTCTACATAATATTCCGAATCGAATGACACCTTGATCGTAATTTTCGGAGACTATACAAAAATTTCACCCAAAAAGGTACATGTTGACCAGACTACAACTCGTAGAAATTTTTTAGATTTTATAAAATACTTACAGAAAATCGGTTATTACTATGTCGACACGTTGCGGGTTACATACCTGCAATAAAAAAAAAATAGATTAAAAAAAACCGCTTTGTATTAAATAAACAATACAAATTTATATTGTTTACTATGATAGACAACAATGATGAATATTTCTATATTCTTTAAACAACGCTTTTAAATTGAAACTAAAAAAAAATATTTAATAATAAATTAGTCAATTAATTCCTATATACTGCATTAAGCAAATTTTCTTAAATAGACGAGTCAACGAAAAACGAAGCACCAAAATATTAAAAAATTACACAAACTTTAAAACCTTCTAAAAAGTAGAAATAAACAATACTAGAACATTGTAACAAGACATTTATTTCTTGACATTCGACCTCCAGAAGAAGAAAACACTTAGCTCAATGTTTCGTGAAGGTTTATTTTTGACTTTTAGTGGGTTGACCAAGGAAATGTAATTTTTTTTAATATTTTTTTATATATTATTAGTTGGTACTTGGATATACATATACCTTCCTACACATATATGTCAGTAGTGACCATACGTGCTTTTCTAGTGATTGGTAAACACCTAACAGTCAATATCTTAAAAACTACTCAACCAATTTTAATAAAAGTAGTAAAGTATTGTACTGTTCCATAATTTGAATGGTACTTAATCTAATAACAACAGATTCTTAAAATCAGATTTCTAGTTTCTGAGAAAATACATACATATGAAATTATACTTATGAAATTTAGCACACCTGTTTGAGAGTCCACATACATATGTCGATCATACAATACTGTACAATTCTATACAATATTACAAACATAACATATACATATATTCGGTAATTATTACCGGGTAATAAGTGAACAATGACATAAAACAACCACAATAACAATTAAAACAATTTAACAATTGTTCCTAATTCAAAATGTTTTTAATCACAAGTGAATGAAAGTAAGTTTTATTCAATGTTATTTTTTTGAAGTGAAAACTTCTATAGCGGCGTTGTGCACTTTTTTTGGTATGGGTAAAAAATGATAAACTCGCGTCAGGTCACGTGTCTTAATCGTGGAAATTCGTAAGACGGAAACCGTAATGCCACGCCTATTATAATTTATATTTTTAGTATTAGCGATTATGAGTAGTACAGGGAGGTTGGATATGGAATTTTAATTCTATTACAGATTGCGATGTCAAATATACTACGTCAAAAAAGTAAATAAACAAACATTATTATTTCTTGACAATGTCAAAGACATGTCTTGTGACATATTTGAGTGTTTTGTGTTTTAATCACTGTTACTGATGGATAAAATGCCCATTTTCAAATGTCAATAGTAAAAAGCCATTAATTTATGTTTTCCTTTTTTTTCGTTGCCGTACAAGATGATAAAATACATCTTCAATTTTTTTTTACTTTTTTGTGGATATGAAGTCGGATAATCCTTTTTGTTAACAAAATAGTTTACATAATTATTTACCAAAAACCCTAGAACTACTTGACAACCGATCAACTTTATGTTATAAGTTCAAGTCCTGATTTTTTTCTTATCTGATTATTTCGGACTCGTTAGCTAAAATCGAAAAATTGTTCGATAAAATCAGAGCAGAGATTAATGACTTGCGGGCCCACGCCAAAAACGAATAGAACCGATAGATAATAACTCAATTATTGGTAAAACGGAATCATATTGTAAGACGAATTTTGTCAGTTTGTAACATTCTTTCATATAAATCCTTGTAAAGTCTTTCGGACTGGTTACATTAGTTCTTGTAAAGTTTTTTGTACTGGTTTTAATAATCCTGGGGCTGGCTAGCTAAAATCAAACCCCATAAATGAGTACGAATAGTAATGACTTGTGACAAACAACAGTATAATAGAAACCGTCCTAGGTAGCAAAAAATAATTTCATATAAGGTAAAAGGACAATGTACACAAAATGGTGTTAAATACAATTACTTGCAGATCGGAACTCATTTTAGGGTTCCGTAACTAGAGTGTGCCAACGGATTTATTATTAAGACCACGCTGTCTGTCTGTCTATATGTCCGACCACTGAAATAGTTAGAACACTGAATTTTTTACAGAATATGTGTTATAATGGGGGATTATGTAACAAATAATAAAAAGTTTAAAAAAGTTATAATTCAAGGGCTCCCTATACAAGAAACACGTTTTCGTTGTTTTTGCTCTATCGTGAAAACAAAAAGATATACGAACTTCAAACTTGCAGTGAAAAATAGTGGGAACTCTAAAGTATAACAACAAATAAAAAAACCGGCCAAGTGTGAGACGGGCCCAAGCAATTACTATTTTAAATTACTGGTCTGTACCATCTTGTTTATCATTAAAAGAAACAGTAACAGTAACGGTTGGAAACGATAGTCAAAGTTAAGCAACGTTGGTCAGTACTTGGATGGGTGACCGCTGAGCGGCACACTTTTTTTTTGTGTTTGTAAATTACGTAAATGGTGGTAGGTACGGAACCCTCGGTTCGTCCAACTCGCACTTGGTGAGCTTTTTTTAACACTTGCAAAAAGCGACATGACTTAAAATAAAAACAAAAACCTTGTATTTTTTAATCGCCGATAAATCCGAAACTACCAATTTTATCTCATCAGTCAATGTGACCAAGACCAAAATTTAAAGCTATTTAAAATATGACTATGATATCTAAAGTCGGGGCAGTATTCTAGTTATCCACAAATTACATTTAATTGCCTGAAGCGTTATTAGGCAACCAATAAAGCGGAGTAATAATTCCTCGCAATTATATCCAGATAAGAGCGACGGGGAGTTAATAGCCGGGCCGATCCGGATCGGCCGGACCTTTTCCTAAATAAATTTTGTCCCTTCGACTACCTGATTTTTCTTAAATAGACAACCGAAATTCAAGCTTAATTGAATTGACACGTTGAATATTACTTAAAATTTACTTAAAGTATTTTATATTTTATTTATCTGATGACCTAGGAATACTCAAGTTCAAGTTAATTATTTGTAAGTAAGGTTAATTTTCTCACAATAACTTAAAACTAGTAAGATTTCTATTGTTAGAGCGTACTTAACTGCTTTCCATGTATAATACATATGTAATTTGATCCCTTGTGATATAATCTACTATTCCCACCCTTGCCCTAGGGGGTAAAAAGTGGCGAAATTTTTTTTGGGAATCCGATTAGTTCTATAAATAAAACCGTGAATAAGCGTATATATTCACAGTGTGTGAATAATGAAGTTCTAGCATTATAATTTTTTTATTTCCTTCTCCTACTGGTAAAAAATATGGGAATTCCTCAGCTTAATATGACAGGATTCAAATGGGCGCGTGTAAAAGTTTCAATTCAAATGACGAGATGAGACGATTAGTTACAAAGCACACTCATACCTGTGATGTAGCAGGCCATCGGTACACCTGGTTACAGAACGTAGGCCATGTGTCATTTCTAATCACAATACATTTTTAATATTTCTCCTGGCGCCGGTCCAACCAGACCGAACACAGAAAAGGGATAGTGAATATCTAAGTAAATGCGAAAGGAAATTTATTTTTATGGTTAAAAAATATTTCAAGCTCTAACTAGCTCATTCCCGCGACTTTGTCCGCCTGGACTTTTGAAAAAAGAAAGCTTTTAACTGTTAGCTTGTAACTTTTTATTAACAAAATGTCGGAACTCGCCCGCCCCCTATTTTGCTTCATATGGTATGATTTTCCAAAAACGGTGTAACACATCAATCTTAATTTTTTACCTAAAGGCCAAGTTTTATGCATTCACTTTTAAAATTGACGGATTTCCATACAAATTTGACACCGTCATTCAACCCCTCTTAGGGGGGTTTTGCAAGATCCTTACCTTGTGCACGCTTACGTTATAACAGGAACCTCTGTGCCCAAAAAGATCATACTTATAATATTATAAATACGAATGTGAGTTTGTTCCTTTGCTCTTCTTTCACGTCGCAACGGAGCTAATTGCTCTAAAATTTGGCACAGAGATAGTTGAAGAAACGGAGAAGGACATAGGATCCCTTTTATCCCGGATTTCTTACAGGAATAATCATAACCGAATTCCACGTGGACAAACTATATGCATTAACAACACACTATTTTACTGTAGTCATAGAGTTGCCATAGAAATGATAGCGCGACCGGAGCCGCTGGCAAATGCTAGTTATTAAATAACCAGTGTATTAAACTCTGAAACAACTACTGTTATTTAAAAGGTAATTAAATAACACTGACAGTTTCCATATGTTCTTCTTCAATGTTTACAAAAGTTATTCATTTCTACTTCAAATATAAAAGCACACCGATATACTAATCTTTCTTTTATGTGGATTTGATCTTTTTGTTCTTTGTTGTTCGACGATGTTTGTTTGAGCGCGGCTGATTCTCTGTTAGCTTTGATCCCACAATAAAATATAAATTCAGCGAAAAATTGATATTGTGGCACAGAAAAAGAATTTTACAGAGTGTACTTATACATAGAACACTTACCACACTTTACTAACATGATTTAATTTCAAATTTAAACCGTTATTACAGCCGGCAGTTAAACAGTATAGTAGTAATATTCATAAAAAAAACTGTATAGCAGTTTACAAAACACCTACCTATATGTTTTACATGGCAGAATCATAAGGCATATTGGGCTTTGACATTCGGACTTACAGGCCCGTGGACATAAGAAAATAACACTTTTCAACTTGTTAGATAATATATTTTTAATAACTTTTTTTTTTATATTTTACCGAAATTTTCCTAGACGCTTTGTTATGTAGATTCACCTGTACGAGCATCTATCTCTGCAGTCAGGCCGCACAACAGTAGCGCTGCGGGTCGCTTGTAGCTAGAAAAATAATTTGGTAGGATCTGTTTAGTTACAATAAAATTAAAAAAACGGCCAAGTGCAAATCTGGCACGCGCACATGCCTTGATTATCAGTGTTTGGATTTGTTCCTATATTTGTGATGATCTTGTTTTTTGCCAAATTTGCCGAATTTCATGATTCTAGGTTAACGAGAAGTACCCCGTAGGTTTTGATTTATTTGTGTCACAATTTGCGACAAAAATAACCGTATTTAGGGCATATTTTTTTATTGCACTGACTTAGAAGCCTGATTTTTTTTACAACTTTAAGTGACCGTACACTTTAGTATTTGTTATTTATTTCTACTTGATACGTACCTTCACGCGTTTTTGAGTAAAAGGGTCTTGTCAGGACAATCTTTTTTTTTAATGTGTTGTAACTACAAATTAACAAACTTCGGTTTTTTTCCTACATTTGTGATGTAGAACCTTGTGTCGTGTGAAGTTTAATGATTTTTGGACAGCGGGAAGAAACCTATGGTTTTGATTTATTTGTGAAAATATGCGACAAAAATGGCCGTATTTCGGCCGTGTTTTTTTTTGCGTTAACTTAGATTTTACAGCTTCTAGAGACCATAGACCTTAGTATTTGATATTAATTTCAACTTAATACCTTCACTCGTTCTTGAGAAAAAGAATCCTGACAGACAGACAGACGGACAACAAAGTGAACCCAATAAGGGTTCCTTTTTTCCTTTTGAGATACGGCACCCTACAAAAAGAGAAGAATGTATTTTTAACACCGTAAGCTACAACACGTATCTTGCATTTTAAAAGCAGTTATAATGAGGGTTGTAGATCAACAGTAAAAGCTTCGTCGGATTGAGGTCAAGATTTCAGGTGTGTCTGGGATAATTTCGAATACGAATCAAAAGCCATTCAGGACGTAAGTTTAATACAAACCAACGTTAAATTTTATGGAATAAAAAACCTTAGCTGATTTTCGTGTACTTCTTGGTCGGTTAGTCAAGTTACAGTTCGCTTTCTTAAGCCTTAAAAAGCATGTAATAAACTATAACGGAATTATTTCTTTACTAAGTACATGTAATTGATTTCCTTTAATGATCTTAGATAAAGTGATTACTAGATGTCAAATGTTTTTACATCAAAATATTACATTTTCATTTTTTTGTAATAGTTCAATATTTTCATTGTATTTCAAAAACTTTTTACATTATAAGCTAGTGCTTATTCTCGCGACTTTGCCTGCATGGACGTTTTGAGTAAAAGAAAGTTTTTACCTACAAATAAAAATCGTTTATCTAATAAAAATTATCTTCCCCTATTTTGCCCTCTTCGTCTGTTGGCATCCGACTTCAAAGCGAAAAAAAACACGTACCTAGCCTAATTTCTGTTCTGTCAGTTATCTGCTACTTTAGGGGGATTATTTTAAACTTTTTGAAAGAGTTCTAAAGTTAGATTATTTTTTATTTAAACTTTATTTTACACTAGCTTTTGCCAGCGGCTTCGCCCGCCCTTAATTTGGTTATTGGCATAGGATTCTTACGGCAACTTCTCAATTATAAAAAAAAAAACAGAAGGTAAAATATTTTTCAATAATACGTACCGCCCTTCCCCCTCATGACTGCCCGCCGGCCTCGCACATCAAAAATGCGCGCGCAATACTTGATAATTATTTTGCTGCCACGTTATTTTAAAACTGCGATATCTCCTAAGATATTCATTGACATCGAATGATGAACAGGGCAATTTTGTTGTAAATTAAATGCTTGTGCTGAATAACGTATTTATTTGGATACAGATTAATATCATATTTATAAAAACTCCTTTACAAATTATGCATTATCTTAAAACAAATATGGTTAGCATAAAAAAGGTTATAGTGAGCCAACCTTAAAATATTGACATATGCTGTCGCGGACTTTTTTTTAGAACTTTAATAGGGTAACAATTCTGTCATACATGATTTTTGCGAAACTTTAACCGTTTACGCAGCGCACGTAGCGAAAGCACTCAAAAAGATAAAAAAAACCCGATTTTGAAACATTTTCATTAGTGCTCCGCTCCTATTTGTGTTAGCGTGATTATATATAGCCTATAGCGTTCCTCGATAAATGGGTTATCCAACACTGAAAGATTTTTTTAAATCTGACCAGTAGTTCCTGAGATTAGCGCGTTCAAACAAACAAACTCTTCAGCTTTATATATTAGTATAGATATTGATATTGTGTTTTAATATAATACTAGACTTTGCCAGCAGCTCCGCCCGCCCTAAATTCGGTTATCGGCGTGGAACGCCTTAATTAACTCCAATTAATTAATTGATTAGTTATACTAATAAATTGCTGTAGCATGCTTTAGGTGCAGCAATAGCAGGAACTTTTGAAGTTTTAGGGATAAAAAGTAGCCTATATGCTATTCCAGGACCTAAACCATATGTATGATAAGTTTTATCCCGATCCGTTCTGTGTGGATCCAGACATACAAACTTTCAAATTTATAATATTAGTAGGATTTCTTATTTTTTTATGTAAAAAAATAGTATTTCGACCGATGTCGCTTATTATGAAATAGCAAAATATTTATAAATTGTTTCTTTTACTTTTATTATTATAGAGGTCATATATAAATAACCTTTGAGTAAAAATCAACGACTTGCATTATCATGAATACCCAAAAACCTATGAAATTCGTAATGTTGAAACCTGAAATCGTAAATACTTTTTAACGCCATTAAACGTAAAAAGTTAAGATATTGTAAACTAATTGGCGTAGCAAAGCCTACGGATGTACGCGTAGCTCCGTGTGTAGCAATTACTACGCACCGCCAATACAAGTACCATGCTACGCACTGCCGGAGCTGTAGCGTAGCTTTTTACTAACATTATTTGAAATGTATGAACTTAAGGCCCCATATACTTCACACTAGCGCTCCCACTAGATATTATTTTATTCTTCTTTGTACTTTGAATTTTAAAAAAGTGAAAAATATTAACCATTTTTAGAACGTTTTATATTGTATGTAGATCATATCTGTTAGTTTTGAATTCGGGTTTCTGCTTAAAGTGGCCGCCTTTAGCCAATACCCAAAAATAAAAATTCACAGAAATTTTCTACCCACACTACAAAACGTTGAAAAAATAATTTATGTCTAGTAAGTATTGTTAATTTTTTAAAATAAGCTGGGGACAAAGAAAAATAAACAATTTCTAGTGGCGGCGCTAGTGTGCAGTTATATGGGTCCTATATATTTTCAAATAATGTTTGTTGTGTTATACTGCAAAGACTTTAAATTTAAGACAGTAACTTAGGTGCATGATATGGACGAAAATCTGTTTTAAATTACTACGAAACCGTTCACGCGACCTAATAAATGAAATGACAGAAATTTACGGCTTTTTTGCGGCTGCGGCTCGGCCTATTAGATTATACTCTTCAGAATGCTATTACAGCCTAAACATACATTTCATTAGTTCAAAGCCGTCGATAAAAGGCGTTTAATAGGCCGAGCACTCGTGAAGTGCGGCGGGGGGGACTGAACACTTCCGACTGAGCTAGTCAGGAGGTGTCTTGTCAATCATACGTTTGATCACGGCGCCACGTTGTCGAAAATTCCTTAGACATCAATGTTGACCGACTTTTTAAATGTTTAGGCTGTGATATTTTTTTTATAGTTTCGGAGACAAACAAGCAAATAAATTCGTCAAGCCGTCTTTGGTTAGACTGTATTTTCGCGAACGTTATTAATATCCCAAGATATTTAAGTTTTAGTGGCGTAATTTAGAAATTTTAGGCGCGAAAATACCCTTACCCAGACAAAGCCTATAGGTGATTGAAGTCGGTTGTCAGAATTCTCCGTAATACTGATGGAAGAGGCCGAGTGACTAGATTATCTGAGACTCTTGGTTTACTGGGTTTGGTTTAACGGTTTGTGAGATGCCTACTGGTATGCCGAAAGTACATTGAAAGAAAACATTCGATTTTCGCAAAACCTGCCTCTGGATTCCATGTCAAAAATAATATTATGCCGTTTATTATACACCTACATACACAAATGTTTTTGTAAAGCACAAATCAATATCAATTTCACAATCTAATAAAATGCACGAATAACCAGAGAGAACGAATAAAAGAATAAAAGAGCAACCCCCGTAATTACACATTTTCTTTTGTGCTCAAAATATGAGAAAATTCCTTCGTATTAAATTTTCATCCCTTCTTTTTTCATCAATTACCACCGTCTTCAGTCAAAGAAATTTAAGTATTGTGAATATTTTTGATTGCCGCACAACAACAGCATTAACTTACAGTATTTGATTTATTTATGTTATTTTACTTATATTAACGACGATGACATTTCAAAGAAAAAAAATATTGGCGAATATGAAATACTGTCAATGAAATAAAAAGGAGATGCAGAGTACCTGCTTTATAGAGATTTTTGAGGACTCTTCTCCTCTTACTCGAAACAGCTAACAAGCAAAATGATTTCTCGGCTAAATAGTCACTTAATACTCAGCTCAGATAACAATACCGACAATCAATGTAAATGAAGTGTAAAACTCGGGCTCATTGGTGTCATAGTGGTCTGCGGCGTCTGCCTCGCGCTCTAAGAGACGGGTTTTAGAGCTCGGGCGTGTACCAATGTTTTTTTTGAACCGACTTCAAAAAAAGGAGGAGGTTCTCAATTCGTCGGTTTTTTTTTTTTATGTATGTTGCCCGATTTCTCGAAGACGCCTAGACCGATTCGAGAAATTCATTTTGCGGTCCCACATTATTAAAGGGAATTGAAAACTTTTGGAGAAAAAATAAATAAATGATAATTTCGAACTGGTGAAACGCCTTTTATGTTGATGATTGTATAAAACTTTGTTACGAGTATGAATGTTTTTATTGTGCAAGAAAAGAAAAGCAATTCGTCACTGAAAAGCAAAAATTAAAAACTTTTTAACAAAAAAAACAACCGGCTTCAAAAAGATGCACTAAAAAGGTAAAAATAATTACTAATTTCCAAAAATCTGATCTATGAGTAATTATTTTTACCTTTTTAGTGCATCTTTTTGAAGCCGATTGTTTTTGTTGTTGTTAAAATGTTTTTTTAAATGTCTGAAATACATTGTTTCCTTACCCTTAACTTGCCTAATTCGGTGTAGAAAAACAACAAAAGGAAACCTGCATACATCGAAAATGCTTATGAAAAGACCTCAATCAATCAATCCGTACTGGGTCGGTGTGATGGACTAGAGACTGGTGGGGTCGGATGTATACTGGTTACGTCTATGTTAAACGAAATATTTATCCGTAACACAAACAAAATAAGTTGTGTGCATAAAATTTTATCACGTACCTACATCGCGAAGACATTCGCACTATCTACGAATTACTTTTGAATATTTGAAAACGCTCTGCTCGAGGCGACTGCAAATTTATTACGTGAGCAGCGAATAAATTTTTTTGCGATATATTTGAATTCCGGAAGCATTTTAGCATCTCCTTATTAACCGGACTACGGCAAAGCCAAAAGGAAGGGATATGATGTTAGCGGTCTATATATTATGTATGATTGTATTTAAGTATGTTCTGTCGTAGTGGCTAAACTACTGAGTCGATTTTGATGAATGAGGAGTCAATCGATACGTTATTATAGCCCGGGTGACATAGGCTACATTTAGAAAAAAAATTAAAATGTCGTGTATAGTATGCCATAAAGTCATGACCTAAAAATAATACCATTTGATTTTTCCGATCCAATCCGAAAGTTTTTGATATCACTTGGGTAGTTGGGTTTTAGTTTTTAAACATCCACTTGTTATATTTCCTGATAACGATTGGACTGGATAAGAGTTCAGCAGCGAGTTTTGTAGTCATAAATGTTAATATTGTTAGTCTGAAAATCTAAATAAGTCAGTCCCTTCATTCCAATCGCCTTAACCATAATTTGAATGCTGTTTTTGAAATATCTCTCTTTCTCTATCAAATTTTTGTCTACTTGCCTCTAGAGACACTGGCAAAAAGAGCTATCTATAAATAAAACATTTCTTGGCGAGGCCCTAGAAAAACTACCAAAAAAACAAATAAAACTTTTGAAAAATATGTCGAAAGCATGTCTGGGCATGCTTAGTGTAGGGTTTCGTAGTTTGGTCGGCTTTATCTGACCAAATTATACCTAAAGTAAGTGATGTTGTTTTTCAAAGAATGTGCTGGTATTGTAGATTTTATTCTGAGTGTCTTAAACCAAACCGAAGTGGCCTCTTTGCAGTCGAATATTCCAAAAACTGTAGTGTTTGACTAGGAAAACTTATAAAAGCACCGATTTCAGTGTTGAAAACCCACTTGGATTTCCAGATTGCATGATTTATTGAGAAATTTTCCTTATCTCCTTTTTAACATAATATCTCCTGGATTTAAGGATTTCTATCTTTAATTGTGATTTTGTCTTTTTTTCTCACATGTCCTGAATTTTTGTGTGCGTATGCTACTCTTTGCTGGTACTGATCAAAATCAACGACCGTGGATTAAATGAGGCGAAAAAGACATGTCAGGATCGCGTGCATTGTCATTGAACATTGTTTTTTTGCTTCCGACACATTAGGACCAAAACGCAAAAGGACAAATGTACGCATATGGACTAATCCGCTTTTGGACACAGTCGCATTTGGACCAACTCGCACTTTGACCGTTTCGCAAAAGGACTAATATGTTTGATAATTTACTCCGCTATGATCCGAAATAAAGATCTTGATGAGATCTTTCACTGCTGTCAAGAAACTACTAGTCTAAGATCAATATTTTACGAGATATAGAATGTTTTGGTTTGACAGCTGTCCGGAATAAAGATCTTGATGAGATCTATCACTTTTGTTAAGAAACTACCTCTCTGTCTCTCTCTCTATAAAAAATAAATAATAGTATAATATATAAGATAGGTTGGGAAAGCATTAGGAAGGGGCAGCGTTACTCTTTTCCCGATTACACTACCCATATTTTTTTCATACCATTGGCCTTATATCGTTTCTTAAGGAGTAAAATCCAAAAATGTATCCTAGTATCTACATACTAGGAGCCCAGCCCCTAGAAACAGGATTAGAGCTCATTAGTCCATTCGCGTATTTATCCAATCGCGTATTTGTCCTTATGCGTAAAGCTTATTTGTCCTTATGCGAATTGGTACTAATGCGGTTTTGAGAGTTGACAATATTGGTCCAAATGCGAGTAAACCGTTTTTTTTTATTAACCTGGGTTACTATGAAGCCAATGTACTTACATGTTTTACTAGTTACAACCTTAAAAGATAGACATATGTTATTCCGGACTTTTTTTTAGAACTTTTAAAGGGGAACAATTCTGTCATACATGATTTTTGCGAAACTTTAACCGTTTATGCAGCGCAGACAGCGGAAGCTCTCAAAAGGAAAAAAAATTCCCGATTTCGAAACATTTTTCATTGGTGCTCCGCTCCTGTGATGATAGCATAGGTCATAGCATATGGCCTATAGCATTTCACAATAAATGGGCTATCTAACACTGAAATAATTTTACAAATCGGACCAGTAGTTCCTGAGATTAGCGCTTTCAAACAAACAAGCTCTTCAGCTTTATATATTAGTATAGATAACTACAAGCTCGACATAAAACGTGTCTTCTCATAGCAAATTCAGAATTTTGTTTTAATTTTTTCCCTTACTCTTGGGAAAACTCACAAAATGATTACATAAAGTGGGTAATTGAAATGCGTACGGCATAAGCATTTAGGATATAAGTATTCGTACCACACCGACCGAACCGGAATCGATATTTAAGCATGTTATATAAAAGCCACGTACACGAGCCAGTCTCGTCGCAATTCTCGACTTCAATTTAGGCTCTGCCCTACGTAAATGTGCTGTTTTCAACTCATTTTCACAAATTCATTACACTTTTCCTATTTATGTCAAACAGGATAATAAAAACGAACTTTTACCAAAGAAACCTTTTCAAACTCTTTTATTACAAAATTACTGTATGTCCAGCAAATAGAGTACTCTTCTTAACCGAAAGGTTTTCTACACTATCCCTCCCGCGACCGCTTAGGTTATAGAATGAGCCAAGGTTTTCTTTAAGGACTACAATATGGTGTTCTCCAAGAAGTTATTACATTTTAAAAGTGTCGGCACTGGTGACCGCTTACCAATAGGAGGACCTTTAGCTTGTTTGCCACCTTAGTGGTATGAAAAAAAACACTAATAATTGCAAAATGCCAATTGCTTCATCTTCGATAAAATCATAGACTTCGAGTTCTGTAATCTGTCCTATGGACAGCGCAATAGGACTATTGGACAAAATTTACCACTCTTTAGAAAGAGACAAAGCGATTATGCAGCAAGTACTTGCATAGTGTCAAGTCGTTTTGTCACTTCACACTCACATCGGCCATGTTTATTTCACAGATGGATATGGTACGCCAGTCCAGTCTCCATTGTCTATGAATAATATACAATTTAACAATATTTAAAACCTTTATACTCTTCTATTACATTACCTATATACTGAGATGTTTTCTTTTCTTTCTGGTTTTTATATGTATGTAAATGTGTGTTTGTGTACCTAATGCGTGAACGACACACTTTTATCTGAATATTTCACACATTTATTCTCATGTTGCTTAACTTCAAGCATCGATGAAAAGAATTCCATTAGAGATAAAATGTAACATTTTATTCAAATATCATTTTACAGAATACTATCATGATACAGAATATACGATAGTTCAATACAGTACGTGTCTCCACGTCGGTGTCGCTACTGTCGCTAGCTATTGTGTAACTTTGAGACACGGATTCAATTCTCCGTTCTATATAACTGATACGACGAGCGAGACCTGCGATTTATCGAGTTATATTAAGGTGATTCCAACGTTTTTTTTTTTTTCATAAAAACTGCGATACACTTAATTTATTTAACTATGAACATTTCACCACTGAAATTGCGTTAGTTTATTATTACAGTCGCAAAAAGCAAACACATTCGTAGAATACCAGTTACCTTTTGAAAACCCAAAATTACCGAATTAATTCAACAAAAACCAAGATTATTAGTTTACTGCCATTTCATAAATGTATATGTTTTCTGCCACTATGGTAATTAAGTATAACGTATAAATGATAATAAATTACGCATTGAAGTAAAATTTTTACCTAGTTATTATTATCTACTGCAATTAAGTTTATGTGAAAAAATTCTAAAAACCTTTATCTGGGACCGATTGGCGCATTGGTAGAACGTTCGGCTACCATGTCAAAGGTCTCAGGTTCAATTCCTGGTAAGAGGCATCCAATATTGCTACAACTTGTAAATTGTAAAGCATCGACTCTGGTTTGTGCCTGATACAGCGATATATCAAGTTTGTGGGACGGGACCGGGCATACGTTCGTAACATCTTTGACCACCTCTTCGAGGATGACTGTCGAAATGGTATCTTATTGTTTTTTATATCTATTTCTATTTTATATCTTAATCGGCTTCACTTGAAACTGTTGTTTTGCCTTTGTTTGTTGTTAGTAATAATGACGTAACAAAGAGTTTGAGTTCCAAGTGTGTGAATGAGAACTTTATTGAATTGAAATCTATTTACAAATAAAATTTTATAGTTTTTTTTTATACCACTAAGGAGGCAAACAAGCTTACGACCCGCTTGATGGTAAGCGGTTACCGCTGCCAATATCGGCTTACAATACCTGGGGCATCACTTGCGCGTTGCCGACCCTCTAATAACATCTTTCTCAAAGAGCCCCATACTGTAGTCCTTAGAGAAAACCTTGACAGGGAGCTCATTCCATAACCTAAGCTTTCGCGGGAGAAATTTATCTAAAACCGCACTGCACGTGACCATAAAGGTTCGAAGGTGAGGATGAATTCCCTGTCGATGGCGGGCGTTGCGATGCTAGAAAGTAGCCGAGGGCATTATTATGAACTATTCTTCAAAATACATCCCATATACAAGCGGTACAACACACATATCGGCTCGTGAATTTATGATCGTCGACGATTATCTCAGTCTGTCGTTGAACTGAGTTAAAAAGCTGGCCAAGCTGGTATCCGCGTGCAACCGCCCTGAGATGGCAGAGATACTCTATATGGGGCCGAACTTGCCACTTGTAAAGCAGCAACCTTTGCCTCGAAGTTAAGTCCTGATTCGCTCTGTTGACCAAACTTGGTACCTTATCTCTATACAAAAAAGTACATTTTCTTCGCTGCGACGTGTAGGAAGGACTTATAAACAAACCAACTCACTTTCACATTAACAATATTAGTATGGATAAAGTCTTTATCCGTATACATATCGATAGCCTAGCCACAGATTATCCAAGCATATAAATAAAACAAATGGCGCACTATATCATGACACTTAGCTATAATAAATAGGATAGTTATGGCCCTTTCTGAACCTATAAAAACACACCGACAAATAACACAGTACTTTTATAAAAATACTATGGCGAAATTCGTGAACTATTGTGCTGATAAAATATTGCCGTGCATTTATCGAGTTAAATTTGTTAGGTATATATTTTGCAAAAACAGTTAAGATTATGTTAACATAAGAAGTAACTAACTTTTCATACTTTAAATAATGTCAAAGATGTAGGTAAGGCTAACCCTTCTGCCGTAGCATGTCGTCTTCTAAACCAGATGACGTCAACTGCAAAACGTACGGGAAGTCCTATTGTAACTTCACAGCAACGGCTGTCACCTGGTAGGTGGGAGTAACCTTCAAACGCAAGGTTACAACTTTTCTTCCTCTTCGATTATCGGTTCGACGAGCGACGTTGCCTGGCCATTGCTACTACAGCTAACTGGCTGAGCAATCGGTAACTCCAATTCTTCAGCAAATTTTTTCGTTCCAGATTTTATCAAAGAAATGCAATTTATGTGAATGTGAATTTCATAAAAAAAATATTTTAAGAATCAAAATATTTCCAATATGGCACCTCGAAGGTTTATCAGCATCGTATCGCAATAGGTACTTGGTAGTAAGCCGTATTTGGCCCCGCAGCACAGGGCTGCAATTTCTTATTCTGGGTATAGGTAACACATCGTCCATGTTGTAAACGTGTAGTACATTACTGCCGCGACCCGCAAACGTAGCATAACCAGGCGATCGTGAGTATGTGGACCGAGGCATCGCAGAGTCCGGTTATGCTCAGTTGTGGGCAAGGCCTGTGTTTGGTAAAGATTTATGCGGTCGGTCCGGCGATAGGATCTTAGCTTACTCTGTGCGCGTACGCGTGCTAGTCTATGAGAATACCTCGGCGCGGCTGCCGCATTCTTGTTGATTGTACTAATATTTCTATTAAGTACACGAAAACAAACACTTAACTCACCACACCTCTTTTTACAGAAGTGAGTAAAAATCATATAACGCCAAAAGGGGTTTTCTAAAATTTCGGCTACAGCTTGTATAGTGCTTTAAAAAAACTAATTATATTAACAAATGTATTGACAACAATAAAATTGGTACGGGTAATTTTGCCGCGTTTAAATATCGATTTCTTGTTTACTTTTTTAAATTAAATAAACGGTAAATTCTTTTTGTTGTGCCAGTTTGATTTTTTTTAAATAAAATAAAATTTAGGTACCATGGTTCGGGTTTAAAAAAGTTCGTTCCATTATTAAATTTCGTATCTGACCGCTCGAGCGCTCCAGCAGTCAAATATGAAACATTGCGGGTTGCTCTCTGAAATATGATGAAAAACGTTGTGTGTAACACGGGTGGTATGGAAATTAAAAACCCGGTCAATAAAGCCTTCGGCCTTCAGCCTCCCGTTAGTTATTACCTCCTTACCACCTTTAATACACAATGTAATATTAATAATATAAAGCAAAACTTTAAAAACAATCGATGATGAGTTACAACAGAAATATGTCATAGATCCTACATATTTGTAAATAACAAGGCTTAATCATTCCTAACAATCGCTTAGAGTTTGTAAAATAACGAAGGAATACAAAGGCCTAGCCGACAATGTTTTATTTATATTTAAGAAACGCAGTCTAAACAATATTTGCAATAATAATTACGCAAATCCTATATCGAGCTTCTGGGTTGTTCTGTGTATCTCTGTGACCGTGTGTCTCAGATGATGTGATTTTGCGTCAACAACAGGATAAAGGTAAAAATTGTAAAGACTATTTTACAAGTCTAGATATGTGTGTAAAACCTAAAATGTAAAATAAACATAGGGGCCGTGGTTTGAGTTTCTGTGAAGCGATGATACGCCTACTGCTGAACGCAGGCCTTCCCCATTAAAAAAAATTCAAAAATCATCTTGAATTATGTAAAATATGAACATACACTGATATCGAATAACTAAATTAGGCTCTATCTATTTCTAGGTTCACTAAAAAACATGTAAACTAGTCGTTAGTCAACACATCATTGGTATGCGAATTGCCACATAAAACTATAAACGCATACAATAAATACCTAGCTATTATCTGAGTTTCTTGCCGGTTCTTCTCTGTAGTAAATCATTCTGAACCGGTGGGATTTTCTTTAAATTAATAAATTAACTGACAAAGTACTGTTTAAAAAATTGAGTTCGAGATTAAAATAATAACGTGCACTGACGCCGCCGGTACTTCACAAAAGACTTCAAAGAACGACGCACATTGGCGATTTAACAGTCTTTTAGACAGTTTATCAAGGATAGGAACTTGAATGTTTTTCTGCATCTTGTTGGCCACTCGGACAAAACTATTCAAACCCAATCAGTAACAAAATTAATTAATCAGTAAAAATCTTGACACGCGGTAGCGTGTCAAGCCAAGTTCAAGTAATAGAACTGGCGAGCAGCACCGTGTGTAATATTACACGAACCATTTGGAGCCACTTTTCACCCCCTAATAACTCAAAAACTATTTCACATAAACGTGCCAAATTTGGCTCAATTGAGACTTGCGAGGTACATATGAGCTCCAAATTTCATAAGCACATCTCAAACGGTTATTTAGATATTAACGTTCAAAAATCGTCATTTTTATCACTGACTGACCTAATGATCAAAACTCTAACCCAGTTCCAGATGACCTAGAAAGTTCAAATTTGGCATGCAGATAGGTAATTAGGTGAATATAAAGGAATAAATCATAAACTGGTAAATTTTTATCTTCTTAATATATTTAAATCTCGTGTCACAATGTTTGTCCTCAATGGACTCCTAAACTACTGAACCGATTTTGATCAAACTTCGTAAATATCTGTTATTTGATCCAACTTAAAAGATAGGATAGAAGAAGTTTTTATCTCGATATGTCAAGTGCGAGCCGGACTCGGGCACTATAGGTAAAAACCAACTTTCGCCGGGTACAGAGGGACGGCAGCGGAACAACGTTCGCCGGGACAGCTAGTTTCATTATAAATTTTCACTTAACCTTTAAGCGGGCGCGCGGTCATTTGTAACGGCAGTGGTCGCTACGCCTTAATGACCGTCAAGGTTTTTAAGAATTAAAAATACAAATTATTAAATTATTTGAATAACAATGTACGTAAACTGATTCTTTCCCTTTAGATAGAATAAAAAAAATATTTGGCAGAAAACCTACAAAAATTTTTATTATAGCACTTTTAAAGTGCGTCGCGCGGTTCTTCAACGACGTCAGGCGCGCGTTTTATTTTTAAAACCTACGCAGCATGCACAACGAAAGATATAATTTAGATTAAGCAATGCGCAAAGAAAGGAAGGATATTGTTTTGAGTTCACAATGAACCTATGAGAGGCTACTAATATTGGCAAACATGAGTGATGATAATATTCGAATTTATGACCGAAAATAGAGTAACCGCGGATTCGACGCCGCGCGACCGCTTGAAGGTTTGATTCTATTATAAACACTTAACTTACACTTATAAAAACGGTAATGTAAGAATCAGCAATCAAAACCTATGACGCGCTCATAAGCGGACGCCGCGCCGTCTAGCTGTCCGGTTGTCTCTCGATATCTGACCTATAAGGTTGCGATTTATGCTACGAAATTCAAAGGTTTTTTAAAAAAATACTTATATATATATTATATATATATACTTATATATTTGTCGTTATATTATTTTTACAATTATTTTAGTAAGTACGTAGAGTATAGGCAATAGTTTAAATCAAAAATAAATAATAATTTTAGTATAGTTATAAGTATGTATGTATACTTAACTCTGAATGAGTTTCGAGAATGAGAACTTACTGGTAACAGATTGTTTTTCTTGAGAATTCAATAGATAACAAAGAAAATATTTGTTCACCGATCCGGCTGAAACTTTGCTTCCGGGGGTTTTCGGGGTCGCTGATACTGCTCCTCATCAGGGAGTTAGGGTGCAGCCCGCCTAAACTATGGCATTTCTTATTTTTTCTAATATTTTTTTGTTAAATGATTAGAATTTTTTTCTCATTTTTTTATGGATTTTCGCTTATAACTTTTTGATTTATGATTCTACGACTAAAAGTTACTGAACACAAGTTGTAGATAATTTTATTTGCAACAATTATGTTCCATAATTTTTTTTGTAAGACCTATAGTTTGGCAGATAAACCATAAAAACCATTTGAACCTCTCTTTCCAAGATAAGATATATCTAAACAATAAAATTGCGTCCTCTGACTAACGCAACCCCAAATGTAACTTATCAATGGGCTAATAGGCTAGTCAGAAAATTAACTTTTATTTTATTTTGAATAAGAAAGTCTGATATCTAATAAATAAATATAAAAATATTTCATCAATAAGGGGAATGCACATAAAGCATTCGCATTTCAAAACGGATGAGTTTACTTAAGGCAGTTGAATAAGCGTACACCTAATATAACAGGCAATATCTCGCTACTAACTTCTTAACAAAGATCCAAAAACATGTAGAATACAATACAATAGTGAACTGAACCGCGTTCTGAAAATACTAGACAAAGAAAAAAGATATAGGTAGTAGAACATCAATAAAATTGGAAATCAAAGAGGTCAAGGTGAAAACAAAACCCCAAAAATTTTATTACCTTTAGTTTTTGTTTCCCCTTTGCTTTCCCACTCACCTAGCTCCCTCATAAAAATGCAAATACATGCTCTCCACGAACACGTTGAGACGAGGGTCTAATAGGCTCCATTAAAAATGGTTTATTAGTGCTTTATATAATAGCACTGTTATTATTCCCGCTTAAGTTTAGTTGCTTTTTTTTAATTTTATACTTAATGGCCCAAATAGTGACGATTACGAAGAAAATCTAGATTTCTGCCACCAATACCTAACCGAAACATGCCTATGTATTTTCAGCGATTTTTAGTAGTTTCAGATATTCAATCTTTGAGGTTATTTTAGGTATTTAATTTCTGGTACCTACTGCTGCATTATTTTTATTTTACTTGTAATGTGTGATGAATGGGCTATGATTAAAAAATAACTAAATATTAATTAACAATTTATGTTATTAAAAAATCAATTAATAAATATTGAAAAATTTCGGTTTAGGTGAAACTTAAATGACGACTAAAAATCAAAAAGTGATCAAATATGTTTCTAATTGATTTGAAAAACTACTAATATTTAAATTCTTGAATTTACTGGCTAGATTAAATTAAAAACTACTTTCAGGTTAGTTTATGGTTTAGAATAATGTCTGAAATAGTTTTCGAATCTCACTAATTGATCCAAATTGCCCTTGAATGGTTAACAGCAAACGGGTCAAGGGTCAGGTGAAAACATTGCTAATTCGCTAACGGAAATACAATTAAAACTAATTTTAAAACGTTATTTATTAAAAAATACCCACCTACTGAAATACATAATCTGCACATCCTGAGAACATTTAATTTTAATTTTCTTAAAGTTATAGAGCTCCTTATAATGAGGGCTTTTCCTTTCTGTAATTTTTGTCATAACTCCTGTTCAGAATTACATTTCCGGGCAAACACGTTTTCTTTTTAATAAGCCTAAATAAAAACAAAAATAAGATAAAAAATCAATGGAGTTTAGGTCCGGCAATGGGGGGAGGTAGGCGGCAGGCAATTGGTCCACCGCGTCAAATCCATTTATTGGGATAACTTTAATTAAAATAAGGCAGTTCAATTTAAGTGCTTAAGATAAATTGCTCTATTTCGTGCTATGAAGCCAATTTCATTGAACGGCACAGTGTCACAACCATTTTATTGAGAGACTATAAAGGCTGCAATGCTGAAATGAGGCATTAATATACACCTTTTTTTCACTATTTGACCAACCCTTTCCATTATACGCATTTATAGGTATACGCTATAACATAGGTACCTATTCCCATCATATGCATTACGCATAGGTTTTCTCGCAGTTTTCTTTTTTTGAAGTGAAACTTTAGCGGCGTTGTTCACTTTTCTGGTATTGGTAAAAATGTTAAACTCGCGTCAGGTCACGTGTCCTGATCGAAAATTCGTAAGACGGAACTGTTACGGACGAGTAAAAAGTAAGAGGAAATTGGGTTGATGAAAAGATGAAAGTGCGGATTACACATGTTAAAATGTTATATATCCAGGTTGTATGCTTTTGAAGTGAAAACTTCAAAAAACGACAATTCATAGAAAATTTGTAAGACGGAACTCGCGTAAGCTTTATTTACATTAGGTTAGTTTTTGAATTTTAGTATATGGCGATTATGAGTAGTACAGGGAGGTTGGATATGGGATTTTAATTCTATGACAGATTGAGATGTCAAATATATTACGTCAAAAAAGTTAATAAACAAACATTATTATTTATAATAATGAAAGTGCGGATTACACATGTTAAAATGTGATACAATACGAGGTGAGATATATATATATATATATATATATATATATATATATATATATATATATATATATATATATATATATATATGTGTGTTGACGTGTCAATAGGTGATTTTATAGGAAAATAAATAAACAATCTTAATTTATTATGTTAGGTTGTGTCAAAGAATATAGTCGAGCAGTTACAGACGTGTGATGATAGGATAGAGAGCCAGTTCCATAGTAGTAGTGGCATAGCAATATATTACGTTTTAAATAGCTTATTACATTATTGAGAAATATAGGTAGGATGTTGCTCAAAAATATACAATGGGTCAAGACATGTCTTGTGACATATTTGAGTGCTAAGCGCTAATTGTGTGTTAAGGACATTGGTACTGTACAATTTAATATGACGTATAAGTTGTCTTGTAACATATTTGAATGTTAAGTGCGAATCGTGAGTAAAGGACATTGGTTTCCTACAATTAAATATGACGTATGAGTCTTAAGTTGTGTTTACTTTCCTAACAATCTAGACTTCTTTACGTAAGTAACCGTTATTTCTTGAAACTTAAAATTTTCGTCTTCAATCTTCGTCAAAATAAATTCAAAACGTTCTAATTTATGGTTAATCAGAGAATATGTTAGACTTAAATTATGCTAAATTAATAAAAACACGGATTCAAACCGACATACCCTCATAACGAATTCTGTTTAAGTTGCTCGAGAGTAACTTCTTATGAATCGCTAAATCTGACAGATAAGCTATGCGCAATATAAGGATTGTTGGCACCTCGTGGTACGAATTGCTCAGAGATTATTGAAAACAAATTAGCACAACGCAGGTCAACGGCGAGTCAGTGGCCAATATAACAAGGCTTATACGGCAACTCTTATATACGCTCTTGGTACGAATAAGCAGTGCAATGTTGTTTGATGTTTAAAAAAGATCGCTATAAGAGTTCATGGTAAGCCTCCTGGTCTTGTGCAATAACATGGGGTTTCGTCTTTTTAAAAATCATGTTGCGCCCGAGGGTATTTTGAAAGAAATAATAATAAAGCATTACCAGGAATGAAATTGTAAGAAAAACTTTATTAATATCTCTGATGAACATGAGATTTAAAGAAAAACACCTTGATTTGATTAAAATTAAAAAATCATGTTTATTTTTAACACTGGCCGTATTACGCCAGTTACCGTGTCCGGGTTCGAGTAGTGGTAGGGACAACCGATATTGTAACAATTAGTGATTCGTAAAGTTGTCTTGATTCCTGTTCGTCCCCAGTACGGCGAAATCTACAACATTTTTTTGATAGCTACACCAAAATACCAGTCTTGGCTTATTTACATCTTTGTACTAACATCATGATACAGACTCCTTGATTTTGAACTACAAAGGACTTATTTTGACCATCGCTCTGATCGCTCGTTTTTGCACCCTAAAGACGCGCAGGCAGTCCGCGGAGCGCCCTCACAGCTCAACTCTATACTGCAGCAGCGAGTGATCCGTCGCAAAGTAACACGTGCGAAACGCCTCCCAGATACCACATTTGACAGACGCATAAGAGGAAATATCTCGCTGTTTTTCTCCATACAAACGTATTCCCCTGTTTCCTCCCTGGATTTTGACGTTAGAGCTGTTTTTTTTTATGTATGATAGATATACACAATCACTATGTCTGTATGTTTTACTTTTTTTGATATGTCATTTCTATAAAAAACTGATATGATGAACTGCAGAAGTCCAAAAAGAATCCTCTTATTTATGACATCTTTAGAAGTGTGCTATACAAATATGAAATCTAATTTTTAAGAAAAGAAAACATACACACACGAAATAATTCATTACCTTTAAGGTAAAGTAATTCAAATTATACCGATACCCCGATTTTGATGATTATTGTTATAGGCTCATATAGGAATGCCATGAGATGGACGGGACACCACTAGAATCACTCACTAATGGGGACTGGAAACTGGTTGAGGATCCTCCGTTTCTTTAATTACCACCTTTTTGAACGTTTGCGCTGTTCCAGCCCGCAGTTTTGAGCACTCTACAGAACCTCCTCATTGACAGTAATTTTCCTATGTGACCCGTTCCTTGAGTCCTTGCAGTGGAACGCTGGCTGGTAAGGCGCTGGAACGGAACGGAACGGATACCCCAATTTTGATGATTACTACTACGTAAAACAGCCCGAGGCACAGTTGTCCCTATCGCACATCCGTATCTTGGACCGGGTCCTAGCGCGACAGCAAGTGATTTTCAAATACCTATTTCTGCATTGGCTAGGTTGTGATGTTTCCTCTTAAAAAGAAGGTTGCCCTAACTTGATCGATACTTGTCCCGTTCACTGCAATTTCAACATTATCAGGCACACGGCCCGATAAATTAAACTGCAGAAAGTGGGTTTTATTAAGGTTCAGTGCAAGCCTATTTTGCTTGGACTAGTTGAATAACAGCGTCGCCACTTTTTGCAGTCGCTGATCCAGCTTTAGCTGAGATGAGGCGCATACCACAGCTACCACATAATCAGTATACATAAGAGCCACTGTATTCGGTAAGTGTTGAGGTAGGTCATCCTTAGACTGAACAACTTTTCCAAGGAACATGTTTAGAAAACTAAAAAATTATACCTTTCATATTACGTTCGATCAGCTGATAGGCACTTTTTATGAGACTTTATAATTTTTTTTTCAGGATTTCGACCCGTGTTCCTTGGGGAAAGTTGTTCAATATAAGAAGCAGAATTATTGCCTGAATTATTATTTCACACTTATGTTACACGTTGTATATAAGTTAGAGCTAGACAAAATCCATATATATATATATATATACGTATTTGCATGTTTTTTTAAAAGCTTTTATTAAGTTTCACATGTCCCGATGTTTATCATCAAATCTTGCAAATTAAATTTGATCCACTTCCCGGTTACCGATTGAGCTAAAATTTTGCATACATGTGTAAATCGCGTGACAATGCAATATTATGATAACATGGTGCTGATCTGATGATGGAGCTGCAATTTGGCCATAGGAACTTTGAAATGAAACGACACAACCTCATCAAGTTTGGGCTCGTTTGGATCGTCTTGACTAGTAGTTTGTCTTTGAATGGTAACGAGGGTCTAATGATTGTGCTGGAAGGTGGTCATAGGAACTCTGTAATTAAACGACGCAACGCCATCGAGTTTCGGCTCGTTTGATTTGTCTTGTGAAGTACTCTAGTCCTAAATAATAAACTGGTCTGATAAAAGCTTGTTTGTAAAAAAAAAATATTTTTCGTATATTTATGAAAAGACCTTATATTTTTTTGATCCCCTCGAGTCTTATTTGAACGCAAAAGACCCCAATCATAAGTATCCGCTGAGAAATCATCTCTCGGACGAAGTTAGTGATGCGTAACATCAATTACATACGGCTGGGATAACCGGGAATAAATCTCTACAGTCCGATAGCTTCAATCGAACATCATGTCGTTATATAAAGAGTTTAAAAATTACATACTTATGAAATTACCTACTTCTAAAAAAATGTTTTTATTACCTTCTTACTAATATAACAACTATACGGCTTCTCGCCCACTACAATCGGTGAACGACTTTTTGTCGGCAAAAAAACGATACATAGGGATTTGAATATTGAAACTCTCTCGTCCTACAAAAAGTTGGTCAAAAAATATAGGTAAAAATTGGTTCGGTAGCAAGTACCGCAAGAGCAATAATATTTATTTTGATAATATTTTTTTTTTATTTGAAAATTTTTACATGAAGATTATTATTGCGTCATAAAAAAAGTCAGTTTTTTTTAGCGATAAAAAAAAAGTTTAAGTGCGAGTCGGACACGCGCAAGAAGGGTTTCGTACCATTATTAAAGCGGCAACAGAAATACATCATCTGCTAAAATTTAAAATTATCACGGTTCCTTTGATACAGCCTAGTGATCTTTCTGGACAGCGAAGTCTTTGTAATAGGATCCCGTTTGTACCCTTTGGGTACAGAAACCTAAAAACAAACCGCTGGACAGATTTGCACCTGGCCTTAGAATGTCGAGTTGACAACTAGAATGCACGTAATATAATTTTGCACGTATAACATAAGTACAATGAGATAATTCTATCGTATATTGTATTGTTAATCTCATTTACAGTTGTGCCTCCGCCACGCAGAATCTTACATGGCTAGTCTAGACAAAAAGACCGGTAGAATCTGGTTTTATTGTACCAATCCTTATCAAATTAAAAATGGGTGATTTTCGGATCCTAGTCATGAAATGGCGTATCGATTGATGAGGTCACGAAAAAATTGGTCCATTGGTTCTTGAGATATCCTAGGAGTATAATTAAAGCTAACCTACATACAAACACACAGAACAGAGACAACACTCTAAAAATAATGCCTAACGATTCTCCAGGTTTAAAACGCAAATACAGCGATTTCGTTTTTTGGACCAATAATAATAACTTTCCTCAAAAGAAGTTCATAATACTATTGTTGGAGCTGGAATGCTTAAGAGGGTGATAAAGGCCAGAAAGCTTATTTCTGTAATACTAACGATGTGCATGTAAATATACTCAAAATATCAAACCTCCTCCTCCTGCAATACTCAATATCAAATACATTACTATGAGATATATTCGTTATATACTTTTTTATTATGAAATTTAACGTTTTTACCGTTTTAAAGTCACATTTTTTGACTTTTTGCAACGTAGTCAATGCACTAGATAACAAGCTATTCTATTTATTTAATAAACTTTCATTACAAGCAAATTCAAAACACGCTTTAAAAATTTGCACTAGTATTTAAACAATGGTCACTTTCAAACATTCATTAAGGTGCAATGCACTAGACAAAAGCAAGTTTTTTAACATATATTTTTAATCCTTAAGATGCTATAAGTTCAGCCACTAAATTTGCACTAAAACAACGTATTTGCGCGATCTATCTGATATCGCAGTGTGAAAGCATTATATGAGGGTAAATTTAGAAGAATTGTCATGTTTTGCCACTCATGATTTAAGGGTTTCTTACCTACCATACACTGAGAGAAATGCGTAGTCTAGTCAGTAATGGTTAAACCGTAAATACCAGTGTACGTACGTATCCCACTTAAATCTGTATGCTGCATACGTATTACGTAGACAACACCATGTCGACAAAAAATCCGAATAGTGGCAACACCATTTTGCGTAATGGCATAACCGTACTACCATTATTCCTGCGGGCTCCTACATCACCCGTAAGATACATCATGCATAAGTACGTTCCTGCAGTTTTACTCTAATTACTACGTATTCAGCTGCATGCCGAGTACTGCAAAAACAATAACGTTATAATTAGTCTGGAATATCTGCGTGTCCCGTCAGATCACTTTTAAATTTGAATTTCGATTTTAAAAAATTACTTTAAAACCTTTATTATCGGTAAGTATAACTTTTGACAAAGTGCTTTAATGCTGTAAAAACATTGCAAAGTCTGTCTTGGTGGGTACTACTTACTGCATTGGCGTTTAAATGTACTCTAGTGATTGTTTGGTTGTCCAATATAGATTAGATAAAACGCCGAGTTTGTGTTGTTTCATCTAACGGCTTTGACGTTTAGATACGCGGCAAAGTAGATGTGCTACCACAGTTAAATTAGGTCAAACTAACAGTTTGGCGGTTCAAGTTACCGGAGTAGATCTAACTCCTGTCAGTATTGGCAGATCAAACGGTTTTGCTACGTTCGAATAGCTTCAACGCATTGCCAAGTTTGTCCTGGTACTACTAACTGCATTGCCGTTTAAATGTGCTGTATTGTCTGTTTGGTCGTCCAACATAGACTGGAAGTAACGAATATATTGTGTGGTTTCATCTAACGGCTTTGACGTTTAGATACGCGGCAAAGTAGATGTGCTACCACAGTTAAATTAGGTCAAACTAACAGTTTGGCGGTTCAAGTTACCGGAGTAGATCTAACTCCTGTCAGTATTGGCAGATCAAACGGTTTTGCTGCGTTCGAATAGCTTCAACGCATTGCCAAGTTTGTCCTGGTACTACTAACTGCATTGCCGTTTAAATGTGCTGTATTGTCTGTTTGGTCGTCCAACATAGACTAGGTGGAACACATAGACTATATTGTTTAAGCAAACGGCTTTGACGTTTAGATGCGCGGTAAAGCAGATGTGTTACCACAGTTAAATTAGGTCAAACTAACAGTTTGGCGGTTCAAGTTACCGGAGTAGATCTAACTCTTAATCAATATTGGCAGATCAAGCGGCTTTGCTTCGTTCTAATAGCTTGAGCACATTGCCAAATTTGCCCTGGTACTATAAGTAGTACAGTAAGCTGCATTGCCGTTTAAATGTGCTGTATTGTCTGTTTGGTCGTCCAACATAGACTGGAAGGAACAAAAAGATTGTGTTGTTTCAGCAAACGGCTTTGACGTTTAGATGCGCTGTAAAGAAGCTGTGTAACCACAGTAAAGTTGGGTTAAACTTGGTGTTTACCCGTCTAAATTCACGGAGTAGATCTAACTCCTGTCAGTATTGGCAGATTAAACGGTTTTGCTGCGTTCGAATAGCTTCAACACATTGCCAAGTTTGTCCTGGTACTACTAACTGCATTACCGTTTAAATATGCTGTATAATCTGTTTGGTCGTCCAACATAGACTAGATGGAACTCATAGATTATATTGTTTCAGCAAATGGCTTTGACGTATAGATGCGCTGTAAAAAAGCTGTGTAACCACAGTAAAGTTTGTTTCAAACTTGCTGTTTATCCGTTTCAGTTCACGGAGTAGGTATAAATCTCCCAGCCAGTCTTGGTGCAACTAGCGGCATTGCCGCGTAAATAATATAACTTACGTTTTTGTATTGCCACATTACAGAAAATTATCTGTAACTTGTGACAAGGGTAATACTATGATACACAATCATTAAAGAAGGAATGTTCATAAAATGAATAAAGCAAAGTTTGACTTAGGTACTTCGTTTTATTCAACATATTACATTAAACATGTGAAACTGGTCAGTTATATAACGCAAGTTGCTAATCCGGAAAAAGTGTTGCATGCAATGTTATGGTTTGCTACTTCGGTAGATGCGACTGCTAGATCTCAATTGCATTTCGCAGAGGAGAACCATAGGTGCTGAAAGTTATTTTGATATAAGTAAAGGTGCTGCTTTATAAGCCGCAAGTCCAGCCCCATATAGAAAGAAAGAAAAGAAAAATATTTATTTAGCACTCATTAAATCATGTTTTTAAAAATATTAAAAAAAACTAAATTTATATCATAAAAATTAATAAACAGAATAATCCTTCAACTAGATTAGTTAGTGCCATAAAGGTCTCTTTCTCAGTATGAGCTGCAGCAAAAGCACTGATATTCTGTAAGAGCCTATTCGGGCTGTCATGAACCAGTGAAGTGAGTGAACGGTGAAAATATAAAACTAAACATTACACTTATACTTATACATAAGATGAGGCTGTATAGAATTAAGTCCTTTGCCCACTACGTGGACGAAAAAAATTAAATAATAAGTTAATCTGTGGAATTGAGGAATTTACAATATAAGGTGGGTTCTATCGAAGGCATTCAGACCCATGACATCGCATACGAGTACATACTGCTGCCTTCTCTGCGGGTGTACCTGGATAACGACAAAACTCTTTTAACTCGGTTCAAAAACGAGCTGTGAGAATAGTAGGTGATCCCAAACACACAAACGATATTGAATCCTCAATTAAAGTCATCCGGAATATCACAGGCGTAATGTAGCCCACGTTCAACATTCGCAAAGTACCGCAAATACCGAGTACACTCAGAATGCACCGAATTAGTAGGAGTTTTTCGTGCCTACAATTAGCAGCGAGACCGAGCATTTTGTTTTAAACTATAATAATACAACAAGTAGCTTAGTGACCATAGACGTAGCCTAACAGCGCTTCTTACACCTCTCTGCAGTTGGATAGGTTTTAAGTTCCTATCTTGGAGACGAAATGACATAGTGGCGTTTTCGTACAAGCACCTAAGCACTTCGATGTACCGATGGTCGATAAGGCATCTCTGAAGAGCCTGTAGCACTGCCCATTTTTCCACCGAATCGAAGGATTTCTCGCAGTCTACAACCGCTAAGCACAAAATATATACTTCAAAAATATTAGTATTAAGGTCTTTATTTGCTGGTTGTACAGTGCACTTGATTTATCAAATCACATGGATATTGAAGTTTTTACAAGCAAATGTGATTTTTTAAATAAATACACTGTATATGGATTCACAAAAGAAACTAGCCCAATTTCAACCATGAAGAATCAACGCAGTCACTAAGTAAAACGTTCCGTGTGGTGGCGGTCAGACCTCCTCAAATCCTCCCATAGGTTTTCCAAAGTGATTACGAATCGTCACGAACACAGGTTTGACGAATTCCAGCCTTCCGAACAAGATGGTTTCCGACCGACCGACCTTAGTACCATGGACTACATACATACGCCCTGCCAGATCATAAATAGGTAAATTAATTAATTATAAATTATGAAAATGGATAAAACGAAACTAATGTTCAATGTCCTTGTAGCGCCTATACCGGTTGTGGTTGGGAATGCTGATCTCAAAGTTATTGACGAAAGCACATACCGGGCGTTGTGAAGACATATGGGGGAGGCCTACGTTCAACAGTGGACGTCTTCGGGCTGAGACGACGACGAAAAGTAACGACGGCTGCGATATACGGACAGACAGACAAGATGAAATTATATTGGTTTCGTTTTAGCTATTTGGCTATTGAGCCCTAAAAAGTAGCCAATCAGTAAACCAGAATATAATATGTGTGTGTCCGTTTAAGGCCGTATTTTTTTGCATGCAAATTTATCAAATTTTTAATCCCGTGCAATCAAACTATTTACTTAGTTCCTGTTGCTAGCCATAGACAGCCTTCGTGGCTTCCATCACAATTATATGCATGTAATATGCAATATATATAGTATAATCGACTCCATTTCATCATGCTTGGTGTGATTGAACCACAAACATTCAACCATTAAACACAAACGTGTCATTTATTATGTTAATAAAATATAAAAGTTGTTTGATTGGTGATGTTCACTATCTACTATCTTAGGAACATTTAAGCAGAAAAAATAGACAAATACAAGTAGGTACCAGTAGGTACTACAATTTTGTTGCTGTTTCGGGAAATTTTTAGATAGATCTGGTAACATTTTCTTTACGGGTTTGGTGATATAGTCTATGGGTTTGATCTTTGCTCGCTTCAAACCGGTATAATTATTTTCTCTTTGGCTTTAAACGTTGCGCACGTTTGAGCTGCGCACTGAGTTACAATCATAGAGTACATTGTTTTATATGGTGAAAATGGCAGATCAAGAAACCAAAGAAATGTTAGTTAAATGGGGCTTAGAAGAAGAATTAACTGATATTTTCCAAGGTGAGTAATTTCTTGTATTTTCGTAGTATGGCTTTATTTCAATTAGTCCCAAGATCCCAGGGCTTCCAGACGGCACTTGTTAGTTAAGGTGTAGATAAGGGGGCACTTAGGAAAAAAACCGCCATTGTTTCTTTTTTTCGTGTTTTAAGTAAAAATAAAAAGTTACTCTAACCCACAAATTTTCTGATGAACTAAATGTATGCCTACCAGCTAATTTGACCAGGCGGCCATTTTCGAAAAAACACTGCTAACCTTACTTATGATGGCTGATTTTTACGTACCTATATGTTACACAATATCGTTACCAATCAGTCATCTTTACTACCACACTTCCCGTTGGCCGTTTGCCTAACAGACGCGTTAAAAGTCTCAAATAATAACTGGTGGTGGTGGTTTATTTTTATATATTTATTTTTATATATGGTAGCCAGATAACTATTTCAAAATGTTTTATAGAAAGACAGACCGATCCAAGGGGCTGAACATCCCCAACAACCAAATTTCAATACCGCTATAAGTATGAGCAAAAAGGCCTTATCCGTAAGCTATATATCGCGTGGGTGGAGACTAGTCTGCTCAGAAGTGAGATGAGAAGTATGTCCTTTCCTAACTTAAACTATCTCCATCCAAAATTTCATGAAAATCTGTTTGTGTATTTATGACTTATAAAGTAACAAACGGACAAACTTTCGTATATTGATAATATTTATAGGATTATATTGACACCACTCTTACAGTTTACTCTTATTGATGATATGTTTATGTATGTAACATGTCTAATTGCAGCAGTGAATATTCAAGTGTAATCTCTAAAGAGAGTTCCTGAGGTCCACTAGCGCCAGCAATTTTTAATTTTCTTTTCATACAAAAAATGTTCTTTTACAAAAATATGAAACAAGGTATAAACTATTTTTAGAATGTATTGTAATGTCTCCAGAATATAACTTCAAGGCGTTAACAGCACTTCTGCTAAAAGCGGACACTTTTAGCAGATATGCTATCTACATCTCACAGATATATTCTAGAAATTAAATAAACATGTCTGAAAACAGGTTATTACTTGTTTTATAATTCTGTAGAAGCACTTTTTCGAAAATTGCTTTGCACAAAGAAAATTTAAAAATTACCGTTGGCGCTAATGGACCTTGGGAACTGCCTTAATAACTGAAGACCAAAATTTACACATTGTAATAAATCTGGTGCACTAGAGGCAAGCGCACTATCATTGGTCACATAGATGGGCAAATGTTATAATCGCTGAGGGTTCCTTTTCATGACATTAGGCCTGAAATGAGAACTGAAAATGGGTATAAATATTCTCATTTTATTATAAATTTATGCATTTGTAATTTTTTTTTAGAAAATTTGATCACATTTGATGTGCTTCGGCTTTTGAATGAAGGAGATATTAATGCTCTAATTAAACCCATTGGGCTCAGAGTTAAATTTCGGAATTGCATTAATTTGTGGCGGCAAGAATTAAGTGCTTCTGAGATAGATGTATTGTTTTATTTTATTATGATCATACACAATTAAATGTTATAGTTGAGTACTATAGTGTCATGGTCCACATAAGTTAGTGTAATTTACCAAAAAATTTTAACACCAAATTTGCTAATTACTGAGTTTAATTAATTTCTCTTTTCACTAAAATCAAAATTATTTTCCTGTATCCTTCCAATATTCAAAGTAAAGCAATATTGCTGTAAAAATAATAGTAGTTAAAGATTACTGTAAAAAAATACATAATTGTGGACCTGGCATTTCAAATGTAGAAAACTAGACTTTACATGTAGACTTTGGCTGTAGTTAATGTATTTAGATCTGGAGTAATGAAAAAATCATAACGTCTTTTATACTGACCAAATTATAAATAAAAAGTGAAAATAAAAAAACCATTCATGTGAAAGTTCTAATGTGGAACATAGCAACTTTGCCCGATCATTAAAAAGGTTTTTAGGTCTATATTTAACCCATCAAGTGTCCTTGAAATTATCCGCCCTTGCCGAGTACAAACGGACATACACCTAACTTTATTATGTTTATTCCTCTTTATTTATTTTTAGGTATGTTCCCTAATATATACAGTATAAAAAAAAGTAATAAGAATAAGTTTATGATAAATATAATAAGTAATAATAAATTTATTTACTAAAAAAATACATAGTTTTTTATATATAGCACATTACCAGGGGTCAAAATGAACTTTATGCTAATGTTAATAAAATCCAAAATCCAACTCAAAATGGTGCAATATAAATGGCGGCCGAATCAAATTACCAAAACAATTTCTGATAAAAAAATATTAAATGCACAAAATATTGTCCACCCAAAAATACTAGAACGTAGGACAGGCCATTGGCTTCACTTCTGAATACTTACAATTAGCCTGTCTGATAAAAGTCGTCCTGAAAAAATTCCCCCGCAACACAAGTCTCTTAGGTCCCACTGTGGGACCTAGGACGCGTGACGGGTTAAAGTAGATCCTAACTGTTAAAGTAGCTATGTTTACTTTAGATTTTGGACTAGACTTGTTTTTTTTAGTTTTTATTTAAAGTTCATTTTTAACGTAGCAGGTTTTTAATTTTGAAATTCACTATATGTATACAGTGAAAAAAAAAATAGATTAGATAGATTGAGGAACCTTTAGTAATTTAGTATCTTTCTTGCATATATTTTAATCACATTTTTTTTTAAGGTAAATAATCTTGATTTACCAGAAGAATTTTTTGATTTAAATAACAAAATATTGTCTAGTGACAATCAAGCACAATCATTGATCATTAATTTAAAAGATTTGGAAAATGAGCAAGAGAGTCGTTCTTTAGTGCAATCATCAGATTTGTTCAACTCGCACGTGGACTATAAACCAGATTTTGTAAGTACTTTATTCAGTTAAATAATACTACAACAGATTACATTAACAGAAATAATGACAAAAAAATATATATATATAATAATATTTATAATATTATGCTACTCTGAGTATTAGTCAGAAAGAGTGTACATGTTTGTATTAATTTCTAATTTAAATCTAAAGAATCAGAACAAAGGAATTATGGTGTAGTTTATCCTAAAACATTTTAAACAAGGGAATCATGTAATTCACTTCAATTCCAATTCTGAACAATTAAATAAAACATTGTTTTGCCTAAAGCCTATAGTATTTATTTTAGTACATATGAAAAGCAAATCATCATTTATTTACAGGTATCAAAAGTACTAGAAGAATCAATAGATGGCCGTGGCATCTTAGCTGCGGGTAAGAAAGGCAAAGGACTCTTATGTGAGTCCCACAGAAAACAGTTAGGTAGACTAATTATAAACCATTTACTATTGAAGAATCCAAATCAAAAAATACAAAGTAGCCAATTTATTAACATTTCTCGACAAATTCAAAAACTATTTATGAAGGAAGTTGCGGCCTTGTATTTTACGTCATCTATAAGTGCAACTAAATTTCAAAAAAAACGAAATGCTAGCGGAATCCTTTACGAAGCCTACATTTCAAGAAGACGAAAGTTGAGAGTTCTTGGAGAAATTGAAAGTGTCAGGAGCTGTTCCAGTGCTTCAAATATATCGCATTCAAGTACTTCTACAGGAATTGACAGTGATACCACGGACACCGACATCATAGATGGAGAAGGTAAATAATTTGGCATATTATTTTAACGGACTGGATATTTTAATTTAATCTTCTTTAATCTTCAAGTATAAAGCGTATTTCAAAAATGTGCAAGCTATTTTTAGAACATTTTGTATTTTTCTAGAATATATTCATTAGTTGTAGATAGCATGTAAAACTCACAAATATATTTAAAAAAAATACTAGATGCCCTTAAAGTATTGTCAAAATTATTTTTCAAACTCTCACCTCTTTTAGTTCCCAAAAATTATATTGTCATTTATACTGTTTGTCAAGATCATAATTGTTTTATTATAAAGCACTATATATAATCTGATAAGGGGCAGCAGCCCAAGATAATTTTACATAGCTATGTTTTTTTGATCCATATATACATATATAGAATATAATTATTTCTCTGTATACTAAGCAAATACTTGTATGATTTAAATAACTATTACTTAATTTGATATTTGTTACAGACAAACCTGGTATTTCGGAGCATCTAAATTGGTTACACAATAGTATCGAACCTTGGGGCCTTGTTGATCTGTATTGGCAGGAGACTGCTACTGTTCGCTCAAAATTGTTGGAAAATGAACAGTGCAATGTAACGGAATATTTTAATAAATACCCTGCTTTGAAACAACAAAACGGATACACTTTGGTAAGTATTATTTAACCAGCTTTTCTTATGCGTATTTGAAATCTGATCGAACTGATGACTTTTTTATAAATTAGAATAGTAAGAAGTGTTTAACTTCTTGTTTTATCTATTAACATTTCTTAAATTACCGATTTTATTACACATATATCTTGTATAGGTTTTAGTATGTGTCAACTTTGTTAACAGTTAAAGTACCGTTTTTAAGAGTCACTTGTCGTGACTATCCCTAATATAATTTTGCACAAAACTGACTAAAACTTTTACTATGCTCTCTCCAAGTTGTTGTTCTATTTCATTGGGCCATGTTCGCGGGATGACTTAAGTTGTTGCAGTGGGTGGATTAATTAAGAGAAGACATATTTGTCTCCTTACTGATTTACCCAATAGTAACAACTTTAAGCGACACGTGACTGCAGCGCCCGTCACACTCTTCGAAATGTAAAGAGCTCTAAAATAATTTTGATTATGATAAGAAAACCGTTTTTGTGCAAAAATATTTTATTACCTTGTTTATTTCCCGAATTATCTTTAAATATATTAGATTTATTAAATCACGTCAAATTTGAATAATAGTTACAGTGTGTAAATTCCTAATTATGCTTACAATGCCTTTTTTACAGTTATTACATGATTTTGATGTACGATATCCAACGGTAAAACACAGCCTATATAATAGCATAATATTAATCAAAGATCTAATCATAAAGCTGGCAATAGAACGTAGAAGAACTTCTAGAGATATAACCTACAAAAACCAAGTCGATGAATATTTAACGGCGGCAGCTGGTATGTATACTTCTAAATAAAAATCATTAATTGTAAATATCTTACAAATTTATTCAAAAACTTATATTTGTTGTTCCAGAACCTGCAGCTGAAAGCGCAGCCACACTATTGTTACTACCATACCTCTTGAGTGTACCAGCAGCTTTAAAAAAACCAGGTAAACCGGTCTGGAAACCGTCACGAACAGAAGTAAGAGACGCCTTCATTACTCATGTGGCTTCTGAAGCAGATATCTTACCTACAATTGAGGCGCGAAAAAACAAGTACACAGATTTAGGCAGGACTTTTCAACCCCTGGTTTTGATAGCTGGCCCATCTTTAGAAAAAATTTCAAAATCAGTTGTAGCTATTGATAATACAGTATACAGCTTTTCATGCCCAGTAGAGGCGGTAGACGCAGCATTTAAGATTTTTCACGCAACTGGCGCTTTATATCCTGAAGAAGCAGCAGAACTGTGGCTTTTCATCCAAAGAGCTTTTTACAAACTCACCACACGATATGATAGGTTATCACAATCCATTAAACATTTGCTGACCAATTTCAATATTCCATTTTAATTTAGATTACAACAACTTCACTTCATGTTTAACATTCACTATGTTTTGTAATTCTGAATTTTGCTGTTCCAACTAACTAATGTGTCGCAACATTTTCAGCGGTTTTAAAATACAGCAAACTTTGAACCTAAAAATTTTTTTTTGTATTGAATTTAAGTTAATCTGAAAAGATGTATTCTTGTTTTGGCTGCCGAGGCACTTATCCATCCATCTCTTTACTTATAAGACACATGAAGACAAATTGCAAGGCTCTAGCAGGCAACAAAGAATTTCATTGTGGACAACATGGTTGCTTTCGACATTTTACCACAGCTGTAACCCTGCGCCAACATTTGAAAAAGTTTCATGCTTCACGAGCTCCTGTAACTTCTCAAGTCATTACCGGTATTAACTGTGTACCTTCCGCTACACCGGATATAACACAATCAATAGTATCAAATACCTGTAGTGAAGCTCAGCATACAACTGTCCTTAAGATGGATACACATTTTGCAACTTTTTTTTCATCACTGTATAATATAAATGGTATTTCTCGTAGTGTTGTGCAAACAGTTTCAGACGAGCTTTCGAATTTGTTAGCTAAATCTGAACAAGTTATTCTAAATAATTTGAACACTACATTGAATACTAAAGGTATTCATTGCTCAGATGAGGTAAAATCAGTCTTTAGCAAAGTTATTAACAACTATGCCAATAGTATATTACCAATAAATTCAGAATATAAGCGTTTTAAATTCTATGAAAATATGGGAACATTAATATATCCTGAAGAAAAGGTCGTAGGACAACGGATAGAGCATAGAAATACATCTACAGGATTAAATATGGTACCTGTACCAAGTACCATGCAACTAATATCAATTGGACCTGTATTCAAAAATTTTTTATCTTTGCCTGGTGTATTAAAGGATGTTTTAAATAAATTAGAATATTTAAGACTATCTAAAAATGGGGTAGAAAATATCATGCAAGGGAAAATTTGGAAAGATATTGTTACAGAAAAAGGAGGAACTGGTAACCTAAATCTTCCCCTTATATTATTTTATGACGATTTTGAAATTGGCAACCCACTCGGAAGTCATGCTACTGTGCATAAGCTTGGAGGAGTATATTTGTCACTTCCATTTCTTCCCGGACATTATGTATCACAGCTCGATAGTATATTTCTATTTGCACTTTTTCATGCCTCAGATCGCGTAAATTTTGGAAATAACATGATTTTTCATAATATTATAGAGCAATTGAACAATTTACATAAAAATGGGATCAATATTGCAACTGATGTTTATACTGGAGTCATAAAATTTCATGTTGCCTGTATTACTGGAGACAATCTTGGCCTTAACGGAATTCTTGGGTTTGTAGAAAGCTTTGTAGCAACACATTACTGTCGTATTTGTTCTGCAAATAAACAGGAGATGCAATTAATGTTATTTGAAGATAAAAGCAGTTTAAGATCAATTCAGAGTTATGATAGAGACCTGGCATTGCACAATCCATCCAGGACAGGAGTAAAAGAGAAGTGCGTATTTCTTGATTCTTTAGAAGGCTTTAAATTATTTGATCATGTTGCAGTTGACTTTCTTCACGATTTTTTAGAGGGTGTTGGTCGTTATGTCATTTCCTTCATTATTAAATTTTTAGTACAGGATTCAAAACTTGTTCCACTCAATGTTTTGCAAAGCAAATTAAGAGCTTTTGATTATGGTCCGGACTCCGGCTCTAAGCCATCAAACTGTATTGTAGTTGATGGTAGTAATTTAAAAATCAAAACTTCAGCTGCAGAAATGTTAACATTAATAAGGTACTTTGCTGTAATCGTAGGATATTTTGTACCAAGGCATTGTGATGTATTTGATTTATTTTTGTATTTGCGACGGATCATGGATAGGTTGATCAATCCTAGAGTTACGCTAGAGTCATCACAACAGCTACAGTTTTGGATTGCTGGACTCAATGAATTGTACTTAAAACTTACAAAATCTTCATTAAAGCCAAAGTTTCATTTTCTTGTTCATTATCCAGAAATGCTTTTAAAATTTGGTCCACTCACCCAAATTTGGTCAATGCGGTTTGAAGCCAAACATAGGGTTTCAAAAGTTGCAGCTAGAGCCTCTTCTAGCAGAATCAATATTTGTAAAACCATTGCTATAAAAAATCAATTAGGATTAAATAACTGCTTTATAAATAATAAACCTTTTCATACACTGAGTACCAGTAAAAAAGGTAATGTTGATCTAGATACTAAAAACATAATACAAAATAAATTCAACATAGTCGAACTTAATTTGTATAGAGTCAGTTGGGTCAAAATTAGGGGATACAAATTACAGAAATCTTCAATCGTAACAGTTGATTTATGTACCAGTTCATTTAACCCGCTATTTGCTGAGATAAAAGATATTTATGTTTCTGATGATCGAGTTTTTTTAAAATGTTTAATGTTTGAAACGGACGATTTTGATTTGCATTATTTTGCTTATAATGTACGTAGGAGTACTGAAATTGTGTATCTTGAGACCACAGCTCTTTTGTTTCTTGTGCCTAACACATTAACAATCATGATGAATCTACAGTTGTACATTACAGTACGAATGCCATTCGATTGAGTTTCGCAGTAATTGATGTTGCTGCCCTATAAAAGTAAATAAGTGTTAAAGGTTTTTGGTTGAATAGTCCTTTCTGCTGTTTTAAGTTTAGCCATTGTTATGTTAATGTCATAAAACTTCTCTAAATTTTTGTAATGAACATTAAAAAAACTAATATTATTAAACTTAACTTTTTTTAATTATGGTGATTTTTGATTACATTTTTTCTTTTTTATTTAAACAGTTTATAGAAATATCACAGACAGTATGTTTTTTTTAGTAAGTTAGTTTTTGTTTAATATCTATTAACAAAACAAATGTAATGATTTTGTTTATAATTTCACAAATATTTTTAAATTTTATTTCTTTCCTACATGTTTTAGGAGGTTTTTTTATAAATTTTAATTTGATAATTGTTAAAATAATGTAATTCAAATAATTTTTTAGGGTCTATCCATTTAATACGTCACGCAAATTTCCGTATTACTACACTATTTTGCAAATTTGTGTATGAATAAAAAATAGTTTTTATCACACTGCGTAATCCCTTTCTCCCTGACTGCGTGACATACTGAATGTATGGTATTTTTGTAATAATAAGTATAAATGTAAAAGTATTTAGATATCTACTTTTAAACATTATTAATCTAAACTTTTTTTAATGACGTAACATGTTTTATGAGGCCTTCTTTAATAATTTTAATTTGATAATTGTCAAAATAATGTGATTTAAATAAATTTTTAGGATCTACTCCTTTCATACGTCACGCAAATTTCCGTGATATAAGTCTTTGCTGTTCCCCTTGTTATACTATTTTGCAAATTTATGTATTAAAAAAAAAATAGCTTTTTCACACTGCGTGATCTTCCCTCTCACTCTCAGTCTAAGCCTGCCAAATTTGTGTGTATTATAGGAATGATTAAATGTGGTTGTGTGGATAACATAGGTGCAAAATCATATACATTGCTATTTTTTTTGATGTCAATTAAATTGAACCAATTATTATATAGGTCAAGAGGGACAAAGTTTGTTCCAGCAGTTTTCAAATAAATAGTCATTTCGATAAGTAATTCAATTATTTTAATTGTCCTATATAAAACGTTACGTATGCATCTATTACCCGTGTGTCGTCACACACATTGCGATACCCCACATGTCATCATATTATCAAAAGTCCAAATCAAAACCAAAAGTGTAATCTGTAGTAAGTCGCCTAAAAGCTTTGAAATTTTGGATAACGTAGTTTTAAATTAGCATGAAAAGTATGACGTTTATTTAAAAAGTGCTAGAACAAACATGGTTCCTCTTGACATACCTATTAAATAAGTGCTTCAATTGAATGGACATAAAAAAAAATAACCCTGTACTTATTCATAAAATTAAATTATTGAATATCCAACATTTTTATTGTACGAATTAAATTCATGAATTCAATAAAAATGCTGGTTATCTAATAATTTATTTAAATGGAATTTTATGAATATACTTGCTTTTTGCGCCTATGGTAAATAGCAATATATAAAAATTATCCAAATATTATATGTGATAAAAAATATGTAAAATAAAATCTAGTAGAAGTTGCGCTCCAATGGTGATTTTTCACTTCAGTTTTCCTTGATTTGAATAGCTTATAGACATTGTAAATTTTTCAAGCTTTTTTTTATAGTGAGAAGTTTTTGTATAAGTTTTATAATTAAAACAAATCTAATGTTTTTTGTTGAGGATATCAGTATTTTTTTTTTAATTTTTTTTTTCTCCTACAAGTTGTAAGGGGGTTTTTGTTGTCAATTTCAATTTTATCATTGTCAAAATAATGTAATACAAATAAATTTAAGAGTTCATCCATTAAAAACGTCGCGCAAATTTTCGTAAGATGAGAATCTGCCCCCCCTGTTAAGACATTTCGCCAATTTTTATATGAAAAAAATTACTTTTGTACACTGCGTACCCCAACCCCCAAACTGCGTGACATACTAAATGGATGGCATCTTTGTATTAATTTAGTAATAATAAAAATAGAATTTAAGATTACCAAATGTGTGTGTGTGATGATTAAATTTGGTTTTAGTTCTATATTGTGTTTTCTATTATTAATAAAAAACAAAGCCCTTAAGTATTAATATCAGTGTTCTGACAATACCACAATATAGAAAAACCTCGGTACTCTCAAGTTGCAGTGTTTACCACCCGTTATTGCCACAATGTAGAAACACCTATTAGATTTTGAGGGTGCAGTCTGTGCTGCTTTTCCCGTAATAAGTGTCATCATGCAACAAGATTAGACGCCAACGCATTTCCATGTTTTTAAACTATTAAAACTGCATATGGTAAGTAGCTAATATCGCGCGTGAGCTACTCGACTAGCTTTTGTAGAAATGAAAAGGCTTAGCGTTGGCATCTTAATAGATTTACTACGGAGTTGCATGATAACACTTAATTACGAGAAAAGCGTCACAGACTGCACCTTAAAATCTTACGGGTGTTACTACATTGCGGTAATGGTGGTACGTGCTGAAACTACATAATATCATGTTGTTACTACATTACGGTAATGGTGGCACATACTGCAACTTTAGGATATCATGGTGATACTACATTACGGTAATGGCGGGACATACTGCAACTATAGAACATCATGGTGCTACTACATTGCGCTAATGGCAATACATACTGCAACTACAGAATATAATGGTGGAGCTACATTACGATAATGGTGGTATATACTGAAACTACATAATAACATGTTGTTACTACATTAGGGTAATGATGACACATACTGCAATTATAGAATAGCATGGTGTTACTACGTTACGGCAATGGCGGCACATGCTGCAATTATAGAATATCATGGTGATACTACATTACGGTAATGGCGGTACATACTGCAACTACAGAATAAAATGGTGGTGCTACAATGCGGTAGTGTTGGCACATACTGCAACTTCAGAATATCATGGTGGTGCTACATTGCGGTAATGGTGGCACATACTGCAAATACATTATATCATGTTGTTACTACATTACGGTAATGGTAGCACATACTGCAACTACAGAATATCATGGTGGTGCTACATTACGATAATGGTGGTACATACTGAAATTAAATTATATCATGTTGTTACTACATTATGGTAATGGTGGCAGATACTGCAACTACAGAATATAATGGTGGTGCTACATTACGATAATGGTGGTACATGCTGAAACTACATAATATCATGTTGTTACTACATTACGGTAATGGTGGTACATACTGCGATTATAGAATATCATGGTGTTATTACGTTACGATAATGCTGGCACATGGTGCAATTACAGAATATCATGGTGATACTCCATTACGGTAATGGCGGTACATACTGCAACTACAGAATATCATGGTGGTGCTACATTACGGTAATGGTGGAACATACGGCCAGTTTAGGACGTTATCAATGTGTACATCGCAACGGACGTGTGTTACACCATTACGCCTCATACATTACCAAGCATGGTGTTACAACATGTAGTAATATTGATTCTGTTTCGCCATTATTTAAGTAAGGAGGACCATTATTTAAGGACTCCACGTCTAGTCTTTTTTCTCAGTGTATTACTAATCCTACGCTCTCTCTTTAAAGGACTGTATCTTTTGAAGCGTAATAGGTATAATGTTGAAATTTTCAAAGAATATAAGTTACTAACTCCCCCCCCCCCTAAATTCGGTTATCGGTGTAGGATTTCAACGGCAACTTCTCAATTATAGAAAAGAAAACCGAGTCAGAAGTGACGTTTTTAAGTAGCCGTCCTTTTCCGGGACTCAAACTCAATCTATATGCCAAATTTCATCTTAATCGGTGCAGCACTTTGAGCGTACAGAGGTAACAACCAGACAGACAGTTACTTTCACATTTATAACATTAGTATGCAAGTATGGATTTCGGCGGCTTTCAAAATCAATTGCATATACTATACAAATGACATGTTTTTTTAATGTTATTGCTTTTGCTCTATTATAAGAACGTATAACATACAAATAAAAGCTTCAATTATTGAGTGTAAGTGTAAACCCTACAGTAAAACAACAAATAAATTACGAATGGGTCAACAGAACTGTACTAGTATTGTAAACAAAAATTTCTTCCGCGCGCAATTTACAACACTTACTTACAATATTAAATATATTTACAATAATGAAATTGTTGCTGAAATTATCTATTAGGGGCTGTATCAATTTTACCCTAAAAGTCCGACTCACATTGTCCGGTTTTTCATTTTCATCATCTATATTCCAATCACTAAACTTATTCCTTTCTGTGTTCCATAATATCATCTCTAAAAACTATTCACGTGGTAACGTAAAATATAGCGAAGCTGACAACTATTCTTATAACTAATAAATAAATATCTCTACACAGCGGCAGTCAACACATCATTGATATGCGAATTTCCACATGAAATATTAACGTTTTCTATATATAGCTACAGAGCAACAAACTTTTACCGGTGGTCAAAAATCAAAACAACAGTCGCCATATTAGAATGGTGAGAACTAACACGACACTAGCGATCATACACCGGGTTATAAAAGTTTGTTGTACTGTAACGCGTGTAGATCTACATCACGTGGTAGCAATACAATATAATTCACAACGATTATAGGAGAAATATATAAAAGAACTAAACTTTGCCAGCGGCTCCGCCCGGCCTAAATTCGGTTGTCGGCTTGGAACTCCTTAATTAACTCCAAATAATTAATTAATTAGTTAAACCAATGAATTGCTATAGCATCCTTTAGGTGCAGCAATAGTTCGTTTAACTCCGTTATAGTTATTCCCGCAGGAACTTTTGAATTTTTAGGCATCAAAAGTAGGTTATATGCAATTCCAGGTCCTAACCTATATGTATGCCAAGTTTTATCCCGATCCGTCCAGTGGTTGAAGCGTGATGGAGTAACAAACATCCATTTATCCATACAGACAAACAAACTTTTACATTTATTATATTAGTAGGATGAGTTCCGTAGCAAGTAGCGCACGAGCAACTTCTCTTGAGATTTATTTTTTTTATTTGAGAATTTATACAAGAAGAATATTTATTGCGTCTTTAAAATAATCAGTTTTCTAGCGATAAAAAACAAACCGCTTGACCGATTTTGCTTACACTCTTTTTAAATCCAAGTCATGACGTGGCTTATCGATTGATATGGTCTCAAAAGCAATTTGGTACATTGGTTCTTTGGATATCGAGGGGCAAAAACATACATAAAAATACACCCACACAGACATCCTTTTAAAAATTGTGGCAAAAGATTCCGAAACGCAAATTTTGCGATTTCGATTTTCGGACCTATTATGATAAGTCAAAAAAAGAAATGTATACACAATAATAGGTCGACGAGATAAATAAAAGCTCACTTGTATCTTGCTTTTTTTCCTCAATTTGTATTCCGAAGATTTTACGCGTTTAATAAAAGAGCAATGTATTCAAGAGTGCCCCGACGTACATTGAGTGCTTCATTACTTTCAATATATCTTGCATTCCACTGTTTCGCTTCTAGGTCAGGAGAAAACGCACAACGAATAGTTTGATATCTTACTCATTTTTTCCGATAATTTCTTATTCGAGAACCAATATAGTACGTAGTACAGCTTTGTTACTATTTATTGCTAATGCGAAACAAAGCAATTTACATCTTTTAGAGTAAAATGAGTCATTTGTAACTATTTACACAATAATGTAAAGCAGAAAACCAAGCCAACAGCAAACGAGAACCACTTAAGGTGAATCCGAATCAGATTTGTCCCATACAAACTTCAGTGCACTAAATATCTATATATAATAAATATATATATATACTAAATAAACATTTTGCCACTTATTATCAGTAACGCGTTTTTATCAATATCACAAATGAAATGTCAGTAAACTATATAATAAGTTGAATGCTTTATCGAGTTATTACAAATTAAGCTGTGTACAAAAGAGAGGGTAAGTCGAAAACGAATCAGAGTTTCGCTAATAAATTTCTAAATTGAGTTAGCAAAGTCAATTGACAATTCTCGCTTAGAAACACAGCCTGCGTACAGTCGCGAACGCAAGCCCGTTGATTAACAGGGTATAATTTTATGTTAAGGGGGTACTGCCACATGAATGTTATACAAAAATTGGAAGGAGATCACCTTTTATTGCTAAGATTCAAAAATATTTCCATGTTCTTCATTTTCCATTTCCACAAAAAAATACTCAAAATATCCACTCTGCACGGCAGTCGCCAACAACCAAAGACGAAGAAATTGGCCTAATCACGCTACATACACAAGTAGTAGCAGGGCGACAGATACTAAGCTATTTTTGTTGACACGCATTGAATGCATTCTAATGTTCCCATGTTCGATCGTTCTATTGACCAAAAAGAAATGCACTATTTGTAGATTCTGGTGGCACTTCGTTTGCGCATTCAATGCCTTGGCTACACATGTTTGGGAGATAGAGCATTACCCATTTGGTAAATAGAACAATTTCAAGCCCTATGCAATGTCATAGCTCTGCATGTCGGAAATCTTGTCAAAAAACTACGTCATGGCTAAACTATGCGATTAATAAAATAGAATAGAACACATACTTTAAAGCAATGTACAAACAAAATAAAAAATCAATTAGAATGATTCTCTGCTGACATATGTATGTCCAAGTACCAACTGAAAAATATAGAATCAAATAAAAAATTTAAAGGAGCACATCTCACATATATGAAACAATTAATAAGCAAGTAAAATATTTTTTCTGAATATTTTGGAATTTCCAACATGGGCTCTTTTCGAAATTGCAAATTTAATTGAATGCGAGGCATAAAATGTAATATTTTTAAGTTTTAAGTATTTAAATAAGATGCCATTATCTAATGTAATACAATATTGTATTATTTTTAATATGAGATTAATAAATTATTACATTTTCAGTTTGAGTCTTGCGCTTGAATAATTTCAATTCAATAAATAATTCTACAGTAACTAGCATACGTGAAAAATTACTCGCTTTTGCATAGCACACGGACAACTTAATTTACTGTTTTATGAGTAAACTGTGACTGTGAGTCATAGCGCTCTGTGACGTTGCGTGTTTGTGCGTTACATTGTGTTTATTTTCATTGCTTGAGCAGTGGTAGAAATGGAGGGGCTTCGGTGGCTACACTGGATCCCATAAAAACTGCGCTTAGTTTCCTTTCTAGTCATCTTTAACTGTTACAGTAAAGTACAGTTTCATAAAATTATCCAACTCTTTAACACATCACCCACGTAAATTTGATACAATAAGAAGTCTTTAACAAATATGAAGCATTCTACGAACTCATCTACTAATCGTTTAATTTTAAACAAAGGAAACGATTAACGTATAAGCAGGTTTTCGCAAATAAATTTCAATAACGTTTACTTAAATCATTAGGTATATAGTGCAGCAAACTTTTTGGACATTTCTGACCTTATGTTTCTGGTCGCTAGTGTCGTTGTCAAGTTCACACGATTTCAACATGCTGACTGAAGTTTTGGTTATTGACGGGTCAAAAACTTTGTAGCACTATACCCTACGACATTTTGACCAAATACTATAGCCAAATGCCTACGTCTTATGTATGTTTGATTAAATTAGCATGTTTATATACATGAGAAAGGCCTTTAAAACCATTTTTTTCTTTCTTGTAACTAACTTTATTCTTCATTATCTGCTTTGTACCTCAGGGGGTAATGACCCGACTGCTGAATCAAAGGGCGTGGGTTAGAATTCCACCTAAGTAAGTAACATTTACGTAATGAATGAACTTTTGTGTTTGTTTTCGATCAGGATGATATCTATGTATTATATGTATGTATTTACAAAGTATATGTATTTGTACCCGTTGCTTGTTATCCATAGTAGCTTTGCTTAGTTTGGAACCAGGTGGCGCTGTGTATAATTTCCAAAAATATTATTTCATAACCACAATCCCAATTACAAATCATTATAATTTAGATTGATAGATAGATATTCCTTTATTTCACATTACACATTACGTTTACAATCACAATCACAATTTTACAAAAAACATAAAAACAAGCATTCTACAAATTACATATATGGTTTGGTTTTTGTATACTGGATGCTGTAGTGCAATGTGAAAAATGGACACCGCTCAGCATGTGCTGCAGCTAATACTACAGCGTTGATTTTCAGCGGAGTCCAGTGGAAAGGCTTAACTCGCGCCGCAGTCGACGTGATTTGCAAATTTGCTTATACCATAATACTATACTGCAAAGGGTTTTATTATTCCTATCATTAATACAATAGATAGATAGATAAATCATAAATTATTTTTATTTTAAACGAAAATTACTGTTATAATAATTGTTGTTTTTGTTTATTACTAATTGTTCACATAATCCAGAATATGCAACAGGTCCTACAGGTGTGTTTGGATAACTCTGCCGCCAGTAGGTAGATGCTTTTGGTGATTTAGTAGAAACAATTTATATTTAAATTTAAAGACACCTACAGATAAAGAAGTATTTCTAAGTGGGGGTGGCTGGTTATTCCAGCATTTTGTAGCGGCATACCTAAAACTACCACGAAAGGCGGATGTGTGGTGGAAAGGCATATTGAGTGGTGAACTCACAAGGCGTATGGCCTTGTGTTTGTTTGAGACAGCTCGCCACTTCAGCTTTTCAGAAAAATACTCTGGGTGACCCGAGCGAACAATACCAAATAGCAATGTGACCAGGTGTAGCTGTCTACGCAGTCATCTTGGATGTGTTAGTTGTTGGTAGTGTTAATTTACCAGTAGGAACCGAAACAGATTTAAATGAAAGAGGAGAAACGAAATTGAAATTAGCATTGAGACTGAAACTGATTCCAAGGGCACCTACGAACTGCTAATCGGTCAAATGGCCCATATGATATACATATATGGTAACGGCGACGAATCAGTCGTAGCGTTCGTACATAATGCGGAAGACATGAATAAATGAAATTTATATTTTAATAACGCTTACGTCAACAGCTGTACCGTTTATAGTGTCGAATGCAGTTTACGAGGCAACGCTAACAATCCAATTTTATGAGCGACAGTCGCCACTCGCCACCCAGCGGCAGTTATAATGATAATATTGCTTTTGGCCGGCACTGCTCTCTCACGGCTGCTCAAAATGTTAACATAATTTTGAACCTCTCGTAGTTCGCTTACTTAATTATTGAATCAAATGTTCGCACTGCTATCAAATTCATGCTATTTAATAATTATATCTATTTATATATAAAAAAAATCGGCGAAGTAAGTAAGTGGTAATGTATTATTAATGAATTATGCACACGCAAGTAGTAATTTTCATTAAAAAACAACAACACTATATAAGAACAAACTTACTTACCGACGAAAGGAAACGTTTCCATTATCACTTTAAATTTTTTTGTAGAGTTGTAACAACTCAGAGCAGGCAGAATTAACCATTTTTCTTTATTTCGGTTGACGTCCGATGCCGATAACGGTGGAGCGAAGACTAAATTAAACAGCGTCAAAAGAAGAGCATTGCTCTCCCTTTTGACACGCGAAGTGCATACACTAGCGTCATCTATTTCGATTTATGTCTGTGTATCTATTGCTACATAAGCGGAATTCTATAAAATTTTACAACTGTAAGCTAACTTTAGATAGACCAGGGATGTATTGCGTACTTGATCATTGGTGTTAAAGATCCACAGTTTACTAATTAGGTACCAATTGTAAGTAGCGCCAAAAAAGTATGTAAAAGAACCCATATGACAATACGATCCGATACCGTTCTTTTACAACTAATTGGGCACCACTTACGATTGATACCTAATTAGTAAATTATTTGTGGATTTTTAACCCATATTGCAAATATCACTGCCCTCTTGGGTAACTAAAAAAAATTTGCTACGATGAAAAATCACGCTACTATTTTTTGCAATTTTATTTGACACTTGGTAAATTAACACCTTATCTAAAATGTTTGTATATTTGTTTTCAGCGATGATAAACATACACAATTAGGACAGTACGGTGTATTATCAACACAAAGTGGAGCGTCGATTATCCGAACGTCGCTCAACCGAACGACCGCTTATCCGAACTACTACGCCAGCCTGACCTGCGCGTGCCTCTCTCCCGCTTTCCGCGCTACAGTGCTTGCGCACGTGTCGCGACTTGTTGACTTGTTAATTCTACTCGTATGTAGCATCAACGCCGAATGGTATACCACACAATGCCTGCCAGAATTTTTGTCTGCAATGAGCAACAAGCAACCGAACACAGGGCTCTGGTACTGCTTCACCATGGCAACGCGCCCGCGCAGACGGCGCTCAAAACAAGGGACTTCCGGGACACCACACCGGTTAGAGTCTTGGCTAACCCTCCTTACAGTCCTGATCTGGCACCGTGGGACTTCTTTTTACTCCATATAATGATATTTTAGCTGTAAGGGATACAGTTGTCATCGCCGGAAGACGCGCTAGCAGCGTTCGAGGAGGGCGTCTGCGGTGGACTAAAAAAAGTTTCAAAAGTTGATTCAGACGCATGAAACTTTGAATACAGGCTGGTAGAGAGTACTTTGAAAAGATTTAATTAAAATATTTTATCCATAGAAGTTAGTATTTTAGTTCCTCAAAACTTTCTGAGTGTCCCATGTAAATGTAAATATAGTTTTCATTTACCTGTACGTAAATTTGTATGGCTTAATCAATATTCATATAGGTAGATCGGTTATCCGAAAATACCGGTTTTCCGAACACCCATGTCCCCCAATTAGTTCGGATAATCGACGCTCTACTGTATATGTATGTTACTCAGTTAGCAACAACTTATGAGCGTTAGTTCCATATGCTTTTTTTTAAGAAAAAACTTCAGCCATGAAAAAGTCTACGGCCTAACTTGACTGGACTATTTTTATTTTTGGTGACAGAAATATTTTGATACAGATAAGGCAGTGGTGTTATACAATGAAGGCAGTATTTAAGCTAAGTTAGAAGCCCTATTAAGTTAGAGCTCTTGAAAACAGTTGAGTGGCCAGTAGCTCGACAAACGTCAACTAATTCGCACTAGACCAGCGCGGAGTACAAACATTAAAACTTGCAATGAAAAATATATGCTGTGAGCTCTAAAGTATAACAATAAAAAATAAAAACTGGTCAATTGTGAGACGGGCTTGAGCCGTTACCATTTTAAATTATCGTTTCAGCGCCATCTAGCAATTATTAAGAGAAACAGTAACACATGACGTGCTTGGTCAGTGATTGGATAGTAAAAATTTTTGTTTTTGTTTGTGTTCGTTAATTACGTAAATACGCAATGCTCTTAGTTAAGTTAAAGGAAAAACGTGATTTTGTTCTTATTTTCTGTAAATCTTCATTATCAGAGTTAGAAAAGGAAATTTAACTTTTGTAATATTTACGAAGTTGAGATGCGTCCGAACTGCAACGCAAACAACGTAAACATTCTAAAATAAACTAAGAGCGACTGCCGAAAGGGCCCAGACACCACCAGTCGCAGTGCAGTAGAGTGACTTGCGAGCGAGCAGTCAGCACAGGACTAGAGTGAAATATGTGTATACAATTACTCGGAACCAGTACCAACTCGACGCTGGACTGAATCTCTACTATATTCAAGGTTGATTATGCAATAAAGTAACGTCGGTAATCTCCGAATCTTTTACTAAAAAAAAAAGTTACGTATGTACTATTTAAAGCTTGTTTGAACGGACTCTTTAGGCTTATATATACGTACATAAGTGCTTTTTTGTCTCCAGAACTAGTGGACCTAAAAGATGTTGAGCGATTATAAGTACATTGTGTATTAAGAATGGTAAAGAGAAAATTACTAACGAGAGGCTATTAAGAACCGTACCGCCCCAGTTACACACAATGTTTTTCATCACATCTGCGAGTAAATAAATAAAAATATTAGATGAATAAATAAATTAACTCACCAAAACACAATCGATATAGCGGAATAATAATATATCTAGAGAATTGATGAATCAAAATTTTTTGGCCTAAGTTAATACATACTTAAACTTATTTACTAAACTTATTTGGAACCACAGTACAGCTTTTATACATAAGTAATATGAACGCGCGCTTTGCTCAGAGAAAGTACAATTTACAAAGAAAAACCCCGTGTGAGATATGAGGGTCGCAGCATCAGCTTTACCTGCACATAATGACACTGTTTACGACTAAGTGTGATGGAATATTAATATTAGTACCTACCTACTTATAAACATTAACAACTTAGTGACTTATAAAATATATCAATAATACAAATAAAAAACTTCATAGAATTAAGAAATACAGTATAAATATACTAAGAATATAATTATACTAGGATTAATTAAATACAGTATAAATATACATAGAAATAATCTTCGTTTATGACTCCCTCTGTTAGTCTTTGAAGACAATATATCATTCATGCCATATATATAGATACATTATAGATAGCTCAACTGGTAGAGCACTTGCACGTACTGTAAGGATTGTTGCAGGTTCAAGTCTTGGTTTAAGGTAATTCTTTTAACTGTATCTTTGCTATGAAAATATTGTGTTAATATAAATAACATTACTTAACATTACTTACGAACATTGTTGTACGTTCTTACTACAGGGGTACAAGCTTCGGCTTTGGCAAAGGAAGCTCAGGCTATAGTCCACCGAGCTGGCCCAATGCGGATTGGCGGAAGTTGCCGAGCTTGTGGCCAGTCGACTGTCAGTTGCCTTACGTAATATAATAAATGGCTTAAAAACCCATCAACTTCTGTCAAATGACAGCCAATTAAGATGCGATTATATAGCATATATTTACATATATTCGATGTATAACAAAACTTTGAATAAATATACGTATAACGTTTGTATGTTGTAATCGTTTACATCGAAAAATTTATGAGTGTTACGTCTTGGCAATAAATTTGTTAACAACTCATTAAGAAGGTCGCTACAGCAATAATGCGAATTGCCACATAAATCTTATTATAAAGAATCAGCTAGCATCGTACTATTAATATAACTCGAATAGTAATTAAAACCATTTCAAATATTTACTTGAGTAATAAATAAAAACCCTAGCAAACATTACATCATTCTTATAGTGTTCTTGCAGTCGGATTCCAATAACAACATTTATTCAATTAATCGACAATATCTTTATTCAAGCAGGTTTTCAAGAACACTTTTAGATTAATATATTCAACTTTCGGGAATGAGTGGCGTCATATTTTATTTATTCCTAATCATTTTTAAATTTGATGCACACTTGGTTTTGTGACTTCTTATTAATTAAATGATTAATAAGAAGAATGAGTTATGTTTAAATACGAAATTAAAAAAAAATTGCAAGGTGATCAGAGGTAGTGGAAGAGCCTTCTGGGATTTTTAGACAAATTAACTAAAGCAATGTTTTTTTTAAATATTCTTATATTGATAATGTAATTAAATTTTTGGGATGTGTTATAAAAATCTCATTTATGCGTATGGAAATATATTTTCGTTATTTGAATTTTAGCTGTTAGAATTAGGGTCCCGGTGTTATGTTGTGACCATAACCATTGTTTACAATACAAACATGTACTTAGGTAATAAGCTAGTAATGTAGATTCGTAATAGACTAATTGTAAATGTTATAGCAGTTAAGTAATTATCTAATTGTCTAATGTCTCATCCCTTAACATTATTTGCCTTTCTCATTCCTTAATATTGTTTATGCTTCTCATCGTCGTGAACCTTGTACCATTAGAAATAAGCTACCTCATTAGTAAATATGTAAACATCCCATTTTGTTCCTTTATATACCACTCCTCTCTCCAGAGCTCAGTTACTTCTCAACTCTCGTCTCGATCACTAGTTCCTTAGAATATTTCTATATCTGTAATACTTTATAATAAATTGTGTGTTTAATAAAATTAGTTTTTAAAAATACAAGTTTTGTTCTCACTGCGTAACAATTTGGCGCAGTCGGTAGGATAGATTAGGGATTCGCGTAAATCCAAAAGACGAAGTACAACACGTTGTATCGTGGACAAGCATCGCCTGAAGATCAACGTGGTAGCTGAAGGCTTTTAAACGACTTCGCCGGACCATGCGACCCATCATTGTATTGTTATTGTGGTGAGTTGCTTAACTTGTTTGCTCATTTTTATACCCTGTGTCTCCTTAACCTTTCTATATCCTTATACATATCTATTATTTTACTTATTTTCGTGTGTGCAAATTTTAATATTGTGTTTACCAAAATTTTTAATGTCTTTAGAAATTAAAAGTGAAACATCGCCTAAAGAAACCAGTATGTCTCTCGAAATTAATACACTTTTACAGCTTATCCCAAACTTTGACACTAATGAAAAGGATCAAATATATAGATTTATTAGATCGTGTGATTCAGCATTTAGCCTAGCGTCAGAAAATCAACAATCTATAATATTAATATACGCTTTGAATAAAATAACAGGAGTAGGTGCATCCGATGTTCACAGTAGACAATATTCTGATTGGCATAACCTCAAAAATTATTTAATTCAAAAATTCTCAAATATAAAAACAATTTCACATTTAATGTTAGAATTACAGTCAATGTTCCAAAAACCACAAGAATCTCTCATTGATTATTTTCATCGCGTGGATTTGTGTCGCAGCAAAATCATTGAAAAATTAATTGCAGAAATCTCAGACAACACGTTGTTAGGTAGGAAAGCAACTACCGAAGAAACAGCACTAAGTGTGTTCATAAATGGCCTAAACTCAGAAATAGGGACTATGCTTAGAACTAAAGAGTTCACAAATCTGTCAGATGCTGGCAACTTCGCTATACAAGAAGACAAAATAAAGCGAATGAATGCAGCGAGACAATCATTATATAAAAATACATTTAATAACACTGTTAGTAGCAATCGTCGTCCACCATCGCATTCAGGTGTTCCAAAGCCATTTCAGTCGAATTTATATAGAAATAACCCAATAAACCAAAGTAATAGAATTTTTACTCCACAAACCACAAGTAAGTTTTGCAATTATTGCAAAAATCCCGGTCATCTGATTTCAGAGTGTCGTAAGAGAGCATATAATAATAACCTACGAAACTCTTTAACAACGAACAATCAAAATCCACGTGCCTTACCAAACATCCCAACCAATAACATCAATAATTTAAACTCGCAAGCGACCGAAGAGTTGGGCATCTCTCCGGAAATCGCTTCAGCCCATTACTCGAATCAGATCGAGTCATTAACCCACGATGTGGAAATAGTCCAACTCGACTCTTAAATAGAAGTATGAATAATAAGTCACAATCTAATCCAGTCCATCGGGGACAAACGCAAACATTACATAATTCGCTAACTCAAAGTGTGCAACCTCTAACTACACCAGTCTATCGGAGACAATATAGAGATGCATGCACACAAACAGACTCTTCTACTTCTAACCAAATCAATCTCACTGAATCAATTCCTAAATCAAAAAGAAAAACGAAATCTACTAAATCAAAATATCAAAATTCAAAATCAATTCAAAATCCACAATCAATTCAGAATCCAAAAACAAAATCAAACTCTTTTACTAAGTTCAACAACTCAGAATCAAATAAAACAACACCAAAATCTACTACATCAATGAAATCATTTACTATATCTTCCCTAAACGATGTCCCTCCTGAAAACTTGTTACATTGTACTTTCCATATCGAAGGCAAACCCGTCACGCTCTTAGTCGACACGGGTGCAGGATGTTCAGTAATTAGACGTGACAAGATAGGTACATCACTAGTAAACGAATCAGACGTCGTCTCAATCGTAGGCGTCTCGAGTACTCAATCCCCAACTAAAACTTACGGAACCTCCGAAATCTGTCTCGATAATTTTCCAAAGTTTAAATTCCATATTGCCAACCTAAATATCAAAGCAGACGGTATTCTAGGAAATGATTTTATGGCTAAATTTAACGCTCATATCTATATCCAATCTAAAACAATGCGAGTTCACAATAAAACCTATAGACTCTATTTCCTTGGAGAACAAAATTCTCATATCGAAAATAACAAGCAATTACTTAATAGCCGTTCAGAAACCATTATCACATGTAACACAAATACAATTATTTCCGGTGACGCTATCGTAGAAAAACAAACCATCGGAAATGGTATCATTATCCCACGCGCATTAGTTAACGTTAAAAATAACTCATTTGTAATTACTTGTATAAACACTAACGATACCGATATGCTAATTACCACTCCTTGTATCACTGTCTGCGCATATAATATTAAAGACATTCAAATAAACAACTTTAATTATCAAAATAACGATAACAACAATGACAACTCATTAGACCGACAAAACAAAGTATTCGACCTTATCAGAAAAGAACATTTAAATGACGAAGAAACAGAATCCTTACTCAAAATTACTTCTGACTTTTCAGATATATTTTATATAGAAGGTGACGCACTAACTTTTACAAATCACACAAAACATACAATTCCGACAACTACAGAATCTCCAATACATACCAAAACTTATCGTTTCCCACAAGTTCATGAGAAAGAAGTAAAAACACAAGTGCAAAAAATGTTAGAACAAGATATAATCGAACCCAGCGCCTCTCCATGGAGCAGCCCAATATGGGTCGTACCAAAAAAAATGGACGCGTCTGGTAAACAAAAGTGGCGACTTGTTATCGACTACAGAAAACTTAATGACGTAACTATTGGAGACAGCTATCCACTTCCAAACATAACAGACATCTTAGACAAACTTGGTCATTCTCAATATTTCACAACTTTAGATTTAGCGTCTGGTTTTCACCAACTTGAAGTAGATCCTAAAGATACCCCATAGACAGCTTTCAATACACCCTATGGGCACTATCAGTTTAAAAGAATGCCTTTTGGCCTGAAAAATGCTCCTGCAACTTTTCAGCGCGTAATGGACTCTGTTTTATACGGTTTACAAGGTGAAAGATGCTTTGTATACCTTGATGACATCGTTGTCTTTGCATCAAGTATTCAAGAACACGAACAAAAACTCAGAGAAGTATTTTCAAGACTCAAACAATTCCACTTAAAAATACAGCCCGATAAGTGTGAATTCCTTCGCCGTGAAGTAGCCTACTTAGGACACATTATTTCAAACGAAGGCGTTAAGCCTAATCCTGAAAAAATCCAAGCTGTTGAAAATTTCCCAATTCCAAAATGTTGTAAAGACATTAAAGCATTTCTAGGCCTTACCGGCTACTATCGTCGATTCATCTCCAATTTCAGTAAAATCACTAAACCTCTCACAAGCCTTTTAAAAAAAGACACACCCTTTATATGGGGTGAATCTCAACAAAAATCTTTCGACGAATGTAAACGTCTTCTCACAAACCCACCGATTCTCCAATATCCCGATTTTCATAAAGAGTTTATCTTAACAACCGACGCTTCTATCCACGCCATTGGTGCTGTTCTATCACAAGGTGAAATAGGTAAAGATTTGCCAATCGCCTACGCATCTCGGACTTTAAACAAAGCCGAGACAAACTATTCCACAATTGAACGCGAATTACTAGCGATCGTTTGGGCGGTAAAACATTTCAGACCTTATTTGTTTGGCCGCAAATTCAAAATCGTAACCGACCACAAACCTTTAACTTGGCTTTTTTCTATCAAAGACCCAGGTAGTCGTTTAGTCCGCTGGAGACTAAAATTAGAGGAATTCGAATATGAAATTATTTATAAAGCTGGAAAAAATAACACAAACGCTGACGCACTCTCACGACCTCCTGTCATGAACACAAACCTTATCGACTTGACAAATAACGATAACTCTATTCAACAGCACTCTGACGATTATTTACAACTTAACTTTGAACATTTCTCTACGAACCCTGATTACAGTTTCGACACTTCAAATCTTGAAATTTCAACAGACCGTCTTTTAGACCCACGTCATAAAAACATATTTATACCCATGTCATGCGACCTTTCTGACAAAAACGATCTTTTCAACGAAGCTATCGGCTTGTGTTCCCAAACTAACCCATACTTAGAAAAACCCAAAACACTTTATGACACTGACTTATTAGTTTCCGATAAAAAACAAAATATCGTTTTCGCCTGCTCGCGTCCCACACACTTTGACCCTTGGGACTCTGAGAGTTATTTTAAAACACTTTTATCTACTCTACAAAGTAATGACTTTAAAACTCTTCACATTCCCGACCTTAAACAAGATAAAACTTGCAAGTTGAAAGGAAACGAACAGCTACACATTACAGCCTATTTAGCCGACGCATACAATTGCAAAATAACTATTTGTGAAAATAAAGTTACTTATCCTACATCAGACGAAATTCCTTACATACTTAAAATACACCATGACGAACCCCTATCCGGACATAGAGGCATCGTAGAGACAACTCGCAAAATCCGAGACAGTTACTTTTGGAAAGGTATGACTGACGACATAAAAAATTACATAGAAAACTGCCAAACCTGCCAACAAAACAAAATACAAAGAAAAACTTATAAAGCTCCTATGGTCATTACATCCTCTGCTACAGAACCCTTCGAACGAGTTACTATTGACTTAGTATCATACTCTGACATAACAGGTGACTTTAACAAATACATTTTGACTTTACAAGATGACCTGACTAGATTTGTCCAAGCATACCCAATTCCAGATAAACAAGCTTTAACTATCGCCAAGACACTTCTAATATTTTGCCAACATTTCGGAATTCCTAAGCGATTCCATTCCGACCAAGGAGGTGAATTCGTAAATAATATAATTAAACAATTAATGAAATTACTTGGTTCAAGTCACACTCTAAGCACTTCATATCATCCTCAAACTAATGGCTCGCTAGAGAGATTCCACGCTTGTCTACGAGACCACATACGCATGTATCATAAGCGTAATAACTCTAACTGGGATCAAATTGTACCACTCGCAATTATGTGTCATAACACGTCGTTAAATCAGTCCACTGGTTTTACACCTCATGAACTACTATTCGGATACAAACCTCGTTCACTGTATAGCTTTAAAGAAAATAACGACTATACGACCAATGACTACCTTAATGACTTAAACGAAAGACTCAAAATCTCGCGTGATGTCGCTCAACGTAACGTTCAAGCCATGAAAGAGAAAGCAAAAGTTCGCTATGACGATCACATTAAAAACGTTGCAAAATTTAACTTAGGAGATAAAGTAATGTTACGCATCCCGAATCCAAATAATTTAGATAGTAAATGGGAGGGTCCCTTCAATATTGTAAGGATTGGTTTTAACGAAAACTATATAATTAAAAAATCAGGAAGAAACCATTTAGTTCATGCAAACCGTCTTAGACCGGTCAATGACACAAACTCTCCTTCAACATCTAAATAACATATATATATTTTTCAGCATATTTCGTGGAACTATGGCCTATCCCAATTCCTCTGAAAGTCCTGAACGTGTAAATAATTTTTATAAAATAATTAATAATCCTTATCTTAGTTTTATCGTTTGTTCCATTATTAAAATAATAATCTATATAATAGTCTATAAGATTTATATAAAAATAAGAAAATACTTTAGGAATAAGTCAAACTCTCGCGAAATCACAAATCAAGTGATATAGTTCTTTCTTCATTCCAGGTACTCCGCAACCATTGTTGCTGGGGATACCCTTACCCAACCTCTTCCTTCTAAATCCGGACTCTACTTTCAAGAAGAAGGCGAGCTCGTTGTATCTGATTCCTCTTGGAAACTTGTAATATACAAAAACTTAGAACCGTTATTTTTATCTCGCGACTCTCTAAAACGATTAGCTAATAACTACAAAACTTTAATTAATAGTAAACAATACAATACTCACAATACTAAAACAACTAGTTCTTTTCTTAACATAAACATTAATCGTATAGACTCTCGGTTAGCAGAGCTCTCCTACTACACTTCTAATAACAGACGTATGAAACGTGAATTAATAGATGGTCTCAGTTCCGTACTTAAATGGCTAATAGGCACACCTGACGCGAAAGACGCTTCACGTTATGATAAGTGTATAGAGCTTTTAGAAAAACAAGAATTAGAAACCTCAGAAATTCTAAAACAACAATTACAAATAATTTCGTCTACTGTAACAAATTTTAATGAAACTATCATAAAAATATCATATGATGAACACATTATTAATGAAAATATTAACCGACTTAGTACTTATCTAAACAATACGAATAAACTCATTTTCGATTTAAAAGTTAGTGAAGAATTATCTACAATTTCTATTCAAATCCTAGAATCCATAATGTCATTAGAACAAGAAATTGATGACATTTTAACAAGCATTCTATTTATTAAATCAGGTGCTATACACCCATCAGTAATTTCATCAGAAAAAGTTTATAAAGAATTATTAGCATCTAATCACGTAAGAAACGATAAAAATCTTGTAGCGCCTATAACAATATCTAATATACACATAATCTTAGAATCCGCAACTCTAACATCTTATATTTATATGAATAAACTAGTTTATATTTTAGATTTTCCACTTATTAAAAATGATAAATTTTATAAATATCATATATATTCTATTCCTATACCGCATTCCAACTCCTCTATTTACTCCACTATCCTTCCTGAGCAAACATACCTAGCGACTAGTTCCACTCGTCAACAATATGTGATGTTCAGCACAATGGAGACCTGTAAAACATATGCGCCGGAGAAAGCAGTCTGTAAAAAACTACCCGTCTACAACTTCAACACGCGTCCAACATGCGAAATGGCCGTTTTACTAAGTACAACTAAAGAAATACCCAATATCTGCGAAATAACTACATTTGCTGCATATATCAACACATTCCAACCCATCAGAAACAACAAATGGATATACATCTTAAACCGTAAGACACCAGGTGTTCTGCAATGTGGAGATACTACCAGTCATCATCAATTACATGGCACCGGTATATTAAGTATTAATAAAGGTTGCAAATTATATACTGGATTTGTAACACTGTCAGCAACAGAAGATATAACAACAAATATTACCCATCCTATAATCACAGTGGATATCGACGAAAACTGCATCGAATTCACTAAAAACGAAGAACCACCAGAACTCATACATATTAAAATGAACGATCTTCCTCTCGACTCACTTCACACAATGAAACAAGAGATCAAAGAATACGCTCAGCGCCTGAAAGACAACGAAAAATCTTTTATGCAAAAACACAGCAATAAATTTTCTGCTTTCAGTTATGTCATGGGTTTAATCATGCTCAGCTTCATATTATACAAATGCTTCCCATGGCATTACCTTATACGCCAGTTTCGACAACGACATCCGGACGAACATAGAAATGGTTGCATACAAATATTCAACAACTGCTTTGGCCGATCAAATAGAAGACATCATGTATCAATACCGTTAGAAGCAATCCCGCAAAATAACTCATCGTGCATATCAGAAGACGAAGAAGAAGCCAGAGTTACTTATAACTCAATTAATCAAAGATCGGGTAGACAACCCCAATCTTTATTCTAAAGGGGGAGGTGTTATGTTGTGACCATAACCATTGTTTACAATACAAACATGTACTTAGGTAATAAGCTAGTAATGTAGATTCGTAATAGACTAATTGTAAATGTTATAGCAGTTAAGTAATTATCTAATTGTCTAATGTCTCATCCCTTAACATTATTTGCCTTTCTCATTCCTTAATATTGTTTATGCTTCTCATCGTCGTGAACCTTGTACCATTAGAAATAAGCTACCTCATTAGTAAATATGTAAACATCCCATTTTGTTCCTTTATATACCACTCCTCTCTCCAGAGCTCAGTTACTTCTCAACTCTCGTCTCGATCACTAGTTCCTTAGAATATTTCTATATCTGTAATACTTTATAATAAATTGTGTGTTTAATAAAATTAGTTTTTAAAAATACAAGTTTTGTTCTCACTGCGTAACACCGGGACGTGTCTGGTCTCGAATTCCCGGTTTTTCCAAATTTAACCCTCTCGTGTTAAATTAAATACTCGAGTCATTCTTGTCATAATTATCAATCCAATTTTATTAACAAAAGTTCATTGACTCTGGTTCTTCGTAAGTTTAAGTAAACTTTACTTTTTTTTTTTTTACTACTAAGGTGGCAAACAAGCACATGGTCCGCCTGATGGTAAGCGGTCACCGTGGCCTGTGGACGCTTGCAACACCAAAAGTATCACTCGCGCGTTGCCGACCCTTCAAAAATCCAATAACTTCTTTCTTGAAGAACCCCATACTGTAGTCCTTAGAGAAAACCTTGGCAGGGAGCTCATTCCCCAACCCAAGCGTTCGCGGGAGAAAGTTTCTCTGAAACCGCACTGTACGCGACCATAAAGTGTGAGAATGAATTCCCTGCCGATGGCGAGCTGTGCGATGGTAGGAAGTAGCCGTGGGCATCATTTCGAACAATTCCTCAGAACACATCCCATTGTACAGGCGGTAGAACACACACAGGGAGGCAAAATCTCTCCTCAGACTTAAGGGTTCGATACGGCAAGTGAGTTTGGGATCGTCGACAATTCTCACAGCCCGTCGTTGAACCGAGTCAAAAGGTCCAAGCTGGTATCCGGGTGCACTCGCCCAGAGATGGTAGCAGTACTCCATATAACTTTTACCAGAATAAAACGTAAGTGTTATCCTTGTGTGGGGACATTATTAAAAAAATCAGAAACGTATTGTCGAACAAAGCTTCTTAAGGCGCAGTCTCTACCTAAGTAGCGCCGCCAAAAGGTATTCTTTATTTCCTATTTGTACAAAATACATTTCAAAAATGTTTAAACCAAATATATAGAACTAGTTTTAGGTTATTTTAGAAAGTTATATTGTATTTGGAATATACCTGTGAGTTGTAGATAGTGATTCTGCTAAAAGTAGTCGTTTTTAGCAAAAACGCTATCTACAACTCACAGATACTCGTATTTTCTAGAAAAAACGTATAACGTTCCAAAAATATCTTGTCACTGGTTCTAAATATTTGGTTTGTAACATTTTTAAAATGTATTTTGTACAAAGACGTAATAAAGAATATCTTTTGGCGGCGCTAGTTAGGTAGTGACTGCGCCTTAAAAGGCAATTTAAATAAGTAATTAAAAAGACTAATTGATAGTTCATTATATGACTAAATAAAAACTATATGAGGAATTCTGATGATTACTTTGCTAACTCTGTTTCCTACTAAGAAGATTTTATTACCAAAACAATTGATAAAAATTTTGAGAATTAAATATACGTTAAACCTGCTTCGACTTTTTTTTTGTGGACCTTTGAACCCCTTAGATTGCAATTTTTCAAATTAATTCCTTCTTTCCTACACACAAAATAAAACGTTTCTATGATCTCTGGTTTAGGCGTTGCGTATTCTGTCAGTCAATTAGCGACTATTTATATATGTATGAATGTTAAATGTAGATTATAAATAAAACTGATACTAAATAATTATAAATAATTGATGAACTAATTGATACATCTCAAATAATTTATATCTCGTATCTCGAAACTTTAAAAATATCAAGACTTCCCAAACTATGGTTAGAATACTCTTCTTATACTACGTTTTAAATAAAAATGTTGAATATTAAGATTAAAAATGCCAGGCTACTTTACAATAAACAAAATTTTTCTGTTTTCCTGCAGAGCTTTTCCACTCACCTCGGCCGGCACCCTTATAAAAATGTAACACGGTTTGCTCTCCGCGAGCAAAACAGAAGGACCAATAATAATGGTTCATTAGTGCTTTATAATGGCGCTGTTATTATGGTGTAAATCCCTTTCAAAGCTCTGTAAAAGAATAACTATACTTTTACCAATATTATTTGAAATTTTATTGTGTAGAGGTAAGTCTTTTGTTAAAGGTTCAACGAAAGTCCGAAGCAAATTTTAAGTGGTCACATGAGACAGATATTTTTGACGTGACAACCTCTTATAAATTGGTTTGCCGGGTGACACTTCAAGAAACTGCGTTACGCTCCGCTCACGTTATGCGCTCACAATGAGAGCGAGTGAGAGGCACGCGGCATGGTTAGCCCGCCTAAGAGCGAGAGAGACAGACATAAAAAGTGAAAGGCACAAGTTGTCACGTAAAACTTTCGCCCGTATACCGACTTTACAGGCAACCAGTTTTTTTTAAAAATGGTTTTTTTATGAATTACAATAAGTAAAAGGTTCTTTCTTACACATACCCATTAGAGCCTAATACTTTATTTTTTAAATGTAATCAGAACATATATTGTTTGGATGATGCCTCATTTTCAATTCGTAAAGAACGAAAAAGAAAAAGAAGTCTAACCTACGTAGCTACAAGTTAGTTGACGTAAGAATATTAGGATGCTGATTTTTTTTTTTGTGCCAACTCTACGTGAAATAAAGTTTTATACTCTATGGTTTTAGCTATGGATTGATGTTTCACTCAGACGTTCATCATAGGGAACGATGCCGATCGTGATGGTTATCCATGATATCCACTACGAAACGACACCAAATTACCTTTCATAAGTTTGCGGTCACCGTCCCTACCATTTGAGATTTCTAAAAAAGTTCTATAGCAGTGCTTCCGCCGATTTACTGACACATGTTATACAAAAAGCGGGTACCGACTGTGCAACCTTATGTAGGGTACAAAAAACATAACCACACCAATAGCCATCATTTATTCTAATAAAGTTTTCTTATAAACATTTCGTCACAAATCGTTATTCGTATATATGTACTCTAACATAGTTATTTCATAATTCTATGTTTCACTAATCCGGCAGCATTCTTCGGTAGATAACAAAGAACGATAGAGATGACACGCTCTATCCAGTATTCAGACTCAAACATATACACAAACAAGTATTTCTGACATTCGCACCTGTGACAACACCACTGCACCTGATCGCCACCCGCATTACGCAACCGCTACGAATGCAGTAAACATTTAATATACATATTATGTCACCTACGTATACACAGATGATTGCGTTATCCGCCCGCAACCGCATTGTTTACGCGGAAACCTTTGTTTCCGGGATTGGTAAACATAAAATATCCGACTTACCTACTTCATTATGCGAACAAAATGACCAATTTTTTCATCTCAATCATTTCGCGGCTTCTTTTCGTTTTCTTCTCCGATTTAAGGATTTAATGAATTTACGGTAGTATAGTAATGGTTATTATTTCTATTGTTCTCTTTAAAAAGTGTCTTGAACAATGGTTTGTTTACAATTCAAAGATTTTTGCCACTTTTCGTAGAGAGTAGAGGTTATTTATCGAAAAAATGTAAGTTGAATTTCAATCGCGTGCAAAACTGATCGCTCGCATTGTAAAGCCGGCGACGATTTTTGTGCAAATGAGCAAATACTTAAATACCCTTGTTACACCTACACGTGTACAATAATGTTTGAACCTACAGCTTAAGGATAAGGTTAAGGGGTATATAGCAGTTAACTAGCACCCTTATTAGATATTTCTAAATTTCTCTTCGAAGAAAGCTAATTTCGATAATCCAAATGTTGAAAATATAAAACTAGTCATACGCAATTTTCAGAACGTTTTCTATTACTCTTACATATATCTGAGTTTAAATTGGCATTTTTGCTTAAAGTGGCCATTTTAGCAGATATGCCAACTACAATTCACAGATATATCCAACAAACAAAACAAAACGTTCTAAAATTAGCCAATAACAAGTTTTATATTTATATTTTCGAAAAGGAAATTAGAATTATCTAATGACGGAGCTAGTTAACTGCTATATACCCCTTAACCTTAAGATGTACTTCAAATCACCTCTTAGACTGCGATTCTCAAACATTTGTTAACAATCGTGTGACTTTGTTAACAATCATATTACCATACGAGTTGCTTATCATTGTAGATTGTGTGTTAGAATGCCAGCTACTTACTGCTTATTACCCAATTAATAATTTAGTCTGTTCAAGAATTTACGTACGTTTTTGTTTACAATCAAGTTTTCATCAGACCCTGGTGATCGTTTAAAACCAATACTGTAAAGACAAATCAAACAAGCCCAAACTTGAGGTAGCGTCGTTTCGTTACAGAGATCCTGTGTCCACCTTCCAGCTCCATCATCAGACCAGCTCTATGACATCAATGTATTGCATAGTCATCCCATTTACGTGTGTATTCGATATTTAAATTTCTAAGAGAGACCTAAGGGAGAGATACATCATCGGGAAGAGGGTCAAATTTTTCTTTCAATATTTTATTACAGACACGAGACAAGTGAAACTAAATAAAATTTAGTAATAAAGGTACGCAAAAATTTAGTAAATACCACGTAATTAACTTATATCTAGTAATTTTAATACAAATTAAAAATAAAGTAAATAGTTACAACAAAATTATTTTAGTCTTTTTAAAAAACCAAGCGTATTCTGAGTCGTGAGTTTTTTGTCTTATCTTGCCTAAAAGAATCTAAAATTTACTAAACAAAAATAAAACTAACATTAAGACATCTTTTCCTCAGTATTTTTATAGGCTTTATTAAATCATCAAATCAAACAAAAAATATCATAATTCGTAAACTCACTCTGAATTCCATGATACGCGTAAAAATATGCGACCCCCCAGATGGTAAACCCTCATATTGAAAAAAAACTTATAAAATCATCAATTATAGGTACCCTAAATCTAGGGTTAAACACATAAAATTGGCAACACCTAGATTACTTGTCGCGTAGTGTTTAGGGAGTATTTAGCAACGACAATGATGAATGACGGGGCGTCGCGTGTCGTCGTGACGGCAACATTAGAACTTAATCAGCATAGCGATACACGCCATCGATAGTCACGGTCAGCGGTGAAAGGTTCATACACCTTATTGACATACATGTAGCAGTGAATGTCCGAAATTGGAGTTTGTCAAAAAACCACAAGGTGCAAGACAGAATAAATATTATATAATAAAACTCACGTGAAAACTAGTTGACGGTCTTTCACGAAACTTGGCACTATGATCATGTCAAAATTAACGATAAATACTTATTCACTAAACCATGGCATAGGTGAAGATACACCAAAGCGACAGCCCGCGAATGTTCAACAATTACCTCGTTTCACACATTTACGGTAACATATTCACTAATTAAAGCGACCTTCAGTATAAATCGGTGGCAATATCTCGTATAAACTCGGAGGTACTTATAATATACTACTTACTGCTTGAACCTAATTGTATATTTAAATGTTTGACTGACTTCGTAAATTTGATTTACAGCATATTTGGATATTTTAGGATATTCTATCAGATTAATCTGCAACCTTTAGGGGCATATTAATATTACCTTCTTAATCCCACTCGACTGAACTAGCCTATTTATTACAGTCCACTGTTTTCAAAAACTACATCCTTCAAACAAAGTTAACATTCCAACCTTGCATTATTGTAGCTAAATGGTTAAGTTATCAGGTTCTAAGAAAATTTGTCGTAAGATTCTAATGAAGATTGTTGTTACGAAAGATAACGGCAAGATTAAAGTTTCGCCAGCTATAGTAAAATATAATAGCCCCTTTATATATACGATTGCGGTCGAGTTACACAATAGAAAGAGCAGTACTTAGGAATTAATCACTGATTAAATCATCTATACTAATATTATAAAGAGGAAAATTTGATTGTTTTTTGTTTGTTTGCATTGAGGGCGCGCTCGTTCTGGGATTAAGAGTTCCCACGAATGATACTTTTCACACTTTTGATAACGCCAGTTTTGCCACCGACACCTACCGTTCGTGTAGTTTTGAAACGTTACTAACAAAATTTTTGGTTACAAAACTTGCAAAACGAACGGTTGACGTACATACACTACGATAAAACGCACACACACTACAATAAACAATGAATATGTACAGGCAGTTTGACAGATTAACACAAAAACCCCACCTCCAGACATGGGTCTAAAGTTTTATTTTTCAGTGGCAAAAGTGACAAAAATAACAAAAATATCGTAAACGAACGCATGACAGATTGTCACAGATGATACTAAAATTTTGATATTTTTGATACCAATGCTAAAAGAACGGATGACAGGTGACCAAAGTAATGAAAATAAAGATTCTGCATCCCAAAACGAACGCGCCCTGAATAGGCTCCGAAACTATTGAACCGATTTGAAAAATTCTTTTACCATTAGAAGCCGACATTATCCCTGATGAACACAGGCTACTTTTTACCGCGGGAAAATGCTTTTTTCTAATGCTTTCTTATAATCTAAAATAAGACAACGGGTAGTAAGAATTATCCTTCCGTACTTATCTTTTTCACATAATTTCTAAAAGGCTGAACCGATTAGGTTGAAATTTTATATGGGTATTCCGATGGTTTCCTTGATGATTTCAAAATACAATTGGACCCGGTAGGTGGTGGCGCTGTATGTCAACTACTAAACGGCTTGACCGATTGGGTTGAAATTTTGTATGTGTATTTCCATGGTTTCACAGACACGAATGTATTATGCCATTAAAGAAGAAAGCGTAAAAGAGATCAACGGTAAAAGGCTTACTAGAAAGAAAGAGAGACTAGCTTACTAGAAGGTCTCAAGCATACTTGTCAACCATTGACACTAATTTGTATTAAAATATACATCAAACATCAAGAAGCACTTAAACGCTTGTCAAGCACGTCAAGTATTTCCAAAAGGATCAAAATTTCTTGCCAAGCGATAAAAATGCACGTGCTTGTGAGCCTTAAGAGTATAATATAAAAGTTGTAACAGCTAAGATGACCGGAAAATGACAAAAAGCGTAAGACGGTAAACTGGTTGAGCCCTAAGCTCATGCAGATATCCTTTGATGGTCCAGTGTTTTTTTATACCTAATAAAATAACTTACAGTAAAATGTGTATCAAAACGTAATGTGCTCTATATAAATTATAAAGATTAAAAATAACTATTGAAATGCATTTTATATTATTAAGAATTGATTCAATTTGTAATTATCTTTCTAATTTATACCTTAAAACGAGCAATTTTATTGTATACATATATTCTAAACCTCGGGAACGGTTCCAAAGATTTTCATGAAATTTAGTATGCAGATGGTTTCGAGGACGATACATCGATCTAGCTAGGTTTCATTTTAAGAAAACGTGGTTTTATCCTTGTTTTCAGTCAATTAAAACTGAAAAATATGACTTTTCCTGACATCTATTGGCGATTAGTAATACTATTATTTTTACCGACACAGCAACACTAAAACTACTTGACAATAGATGGCGTTATCAAGCAACCCTAAATCTGCTTGACAATAGATGGCGTTGTTAAAAAAACCAGGTTCCAGTTCTTCCAGGTACTTTAGTTTCTTCGACCTACTTAACAACCGATCAGACACGAAATACGCCTAGGTATCACGTGAAAAACGTCATTCGTACAAGGTTTATTCTGTAGTTTGAGTACTCTACAAACAAAGTAACGGTACCCTTAATTTTAAAGATAAGTTGGAAAATTCATAGATGCAGTGTTACAACATTAGGTCACTTAATTATCATAATGTAAACAGTTTCTGTGTACCTTGGTAATACGAATGCCATATATGTGTATCACGTGAAAAATAACATCCAATATTTATTCTGTAGTTTGTGTACTCTACAAACCAAGTACTTACCTTCACTCTTCATAGGAAAGATAGTACCTATTTTACTCGGCGGAATCATAGGTAGTCGTCAGTGTTACCAAATAAGGTGACTTTTCTTATGTTAACAGTCTCTAAAGAGATATACATGTACATGGTAAATCCGCATGGCTGATTCATTGTTAATACCTAGTTAAATTAAATTAATAATAAGGTGATTCAATTGGTTTTTTTTTTTTTTCCACAGTTTGTTAACCCATCCCTGCAACACTTCTACTGATGCAGTGTTTCTGGACTAGAGTGGTCTTCTATACTCGTATATGTATATACGTAGTAAATTACCTGCTTTTAATCATGCTGTGTATATATGTAGGTATGTGCATATGTATGTATGAATGTATGTACTTCTATAGTTACATGTGTATTGTGTTAATTTGTGTGTGTGTATTTGTACGCGTACACGTATACGTATGTGTATGTGTTTAGATACATATAGAGACAAAATTGATGACAACACAAGTTTTTTGTAATGACCTATTTGGCAAAGATTGTTATCATGAGAGTTGTTGCACTACCCACTTACTTAAAGATTATTGCGCATGCTATGCTAACCAGTATTTCGACGCTTTCGTTAAAAAATTTTCATAGAGCATCACTAACTCAAAATAATGAATTTTAGTTTGAGGAAAATTGCGACTACTACTTTAGAAGCTTACTTTCGAAGTAAGTTAGTCAAAATAAAAATATTTTTATTAAATATATAGCACTGCTAATTAGTCTAGTGCACAGTGAAACATCTTCTTCTACCGAAGACATACGAAATAAACGATCATCGCTATTAGATATTTTACGCTAATGGTTATGACAGTAAACAAATGCGTAATGCTAAATTATGAACGATATAAATGGCTGGAATTGATATTTTTGTCATGTCTGTTTAAAAATATATTTACGTTTTACCCGACTGTTCTAGGAGGTTTTGTTTTCGAGCGTATGAATGTAGTACCTAGGAACCGAGCTTCGTTCGTTTTTTTAACAACGCCATCTTTTGTCAAGTAACTTTAGTGTTGCTTAACAACGCCATCTGTTGTCAAGTAGCTTTAGTGTTGCTGTATCGGTAAAAATAATTTTATTACTACTCGCCAATAAATGTCAGAATGAGTCATATTTTTCGGTTTATCACTGCCTGAATACAAGGATAAAACGGCGTTTTCTGAAAATAAAACCTAGCTAGATCGATTTTTAGCCCCACAAACCTACGGCATTCTAAATTTCATGAAAATCGTTGGAGCCGTTTCCGAGATTCAGATATAATATCTATATACAAACCTGACTCAGAATCTTTTTGCAAATCTTGTAAACATAACACTTAATGTTCACTTTTTCTGGTAATTTAATTATAAATCATTTAAATACTTACATGATCACCTTTATTGTCACATTCTTTAACTGTTTTTCAAATCACAACACTGATTAAACTTTCAAAATCTACAAAATTCCAAATTTACGATGAGAAATATTATACGTATTTATGTATATGTTGCATAGACTAACAAAGCGAAAGACGCGTGTCTTGATTTTTGTTTCCACGAATTGCAAACAGATTCTGAGTCCGGTTTACATACCTAAATGTAACAAAAAAATATTTCCACACAGACAAAGACGTGGGAAAAGCTAGTCGTGCGTAAAAATTTAAAAAACAGGAAAAAAAAAATAGGCCATTACTGCAACATTACGTTTTTAATCAATTTTAAACATGTTAAAATCAGTTTCGGTGTTCTCGCTAGGAGAAATAACTATAACAAATAGGTACGGTTACGCTACGTTATGCATTCCATATGTGTTCCACTTTATATAAAGGTTAGCGCACAGTGTGTGCGGAATATGTTCGTGGAATACAATGATTGATATAACTTAATTTAAATGTAAGAATTCGATCGAATGATTTTAATATCAAAATAATTAGCATTAATAATATGTACTTTGTTGTTTATTACAATTAGAGATACAGATACAATTTGTGCCGAATTCCGTAAAACATCAAAACATCTTCTGAAACTTCGATATTTATTCCATAACAAAGAGAGACTAACATGTTAAAAATTCTATGAAAACTACTTACAATTAGAAACGGCCCCTAAATACATACGAGTAGGTATAACGGATGTGCTGACTACGAAATGTAAAAACCAAATTTAAATGCAAAATTGCAGCAAGTATTCGTAAGATAGAATACTCGCTTATATGGTATTTCTCGATTTCCGCATAGAATTTAAAATCTCCGTTGGAAATTGGTTTTAAAACTAACTTAATTTCGATCGTAAATCGAAAAACGCATACCTACTAGTAGTCAGTACATGATGGTCCCTACTACCAATATGCGTAACTAACGACTAACTAACGAGTTGGTAAAATACCTATCTATACTGAATAACTTTCTTGTAGCCAATCACAAACAAATATACTGTTAAATATATGATCACTAACCATATGTGTCGTTAGTAAAAAAATGCATGCAATAAAACGAAACAATATTTTGCGTAGACGTCAATGTTGGGCAATGCACGTTACACTGATGGTTATGAGCTATTGTTGCAGTAGACACACGCCTTAAACGGATACAGGATCCTTATTAACTTTACGACCAATCACTATCTATGTGCAGTATTACAACCATCGAGAATATCTTAAAGCCCCCCAATGCTGTCAACAACGAATGCTTTATGTAATGTCCTGAGAAAATAAAATGCCTGACTACGAGACCGTCACCGTTGCTTGACTTTATTATTTTTTATCATTCGCTCAAATTCGTTATTTGATGTTTTTTGGGTCGCCGATTTCTGATATGATACTCAAAAAAGGACCTTGAGATACCTAGTAATGATTTTGGACGAATTTTAAAGAAAGTTTAAAGTGAACCACCGGAAAAGACCTACGACCCTTATGTTCTGGTCCCAGGTACTTAAATGACCTATTTAGGCATCATATTCACAATCAGCGGCCCAAAAAATCTTAAGTAACGATTTTGAGACAATTAAAAAATAAATAAAGTGAATCAATGGAGACGATGTCGATGATTTCTAGTAAAGGGGTAATAAAGTTTATTAATAGCTTTTTTTATTTAATGCAACAGGTTTTACTAAAAACCGGAAATTTTGGCCTATTTTGTGTTCCCTATCCGCGCGTCTTTTTGACCATAATATGCAGATTTCTTCGCGATGTTTTCCGTTACTGAATAAAGCCAGTGGGGTGAACGAAACAATTAAGGTACTTGAGAAAAGCCAGTGGGGTAAACGAAACAATTTACATACTTCGCCACCAGTGAGTTGGTCATAAGGGGAGATGACTAGGCCTCCACTGACATTTACCAGAGCAAAATATAACAATTAATTAGCAGTTTATGTTTTTGCCTACAAAATATCGGAGTTCTCATACCCATTCCCATATTCTAATTTGCCCAAATTTTCAACGTAAAGGCCAAATACCAATTTTCATGTATTAGCTTGAAAACCACGGATTCCACATCACTCATACAATATCCCAACCGCCATTAAGGAGCCTTAGGAGATAAATTTTAACTTTGTGCTCGTCTAAGTTATATATAACAGGAACTACCTCTAAGCAAATTTTAACCTAACCTAGTTTAGGCTGTGTGTTGATATAGTTAGTTTATTATTTTATGTATCTAGACTAACAGCGTTTTGCATAATAGTTGTTACAGTGACAAGTACGAGTTCATTTTATACTCTATTATTATTATCTGTTTGTTTAATAAAATTAACAAATAAAATAAAATTTACTTTACAGAACGATTTCTCTAAAGTTTTCCTTAATACGTCACGCAAGTTTCTCCAAAATAAATCTACAATTTCTAGCATTCCTTTCCTAACAGTCACCCAACAACCCACAGTGTATATTTTTTAACATCAGTCAAAAGTGCAAATTTGCGCAGGCGCAACAATTTCCTTTAACACATAATTAATTATAACAACTACCAAAACGTCACTCCATCTAACAGACGATACGAGCCGTACCTACATCACTGGTCGTAGGTACATGAGAAAAAATAAACATTCGAATTGAACCCGACGCTACAGAATAACACATTGTTTACTTTATCTAACGAGAGTTTTATTCATTCCTACATTACTGAATTAAAATAATGGTATCCATTCAGTCGAAAGAAGGTAAGCTGTGTTAGGAAAATAAAAAGTTCTATATACTCTCGAGCAAACAGTAATACCTAAATTATTTTGGTAGAAAAGACAGTCTAAGGAGCACACGGCCTAAATAAAGTAGTCGGAAAATTGCTGGATTAAATTCATTTGCACACATGCAGTGTCGATCTGATACTTCTGGTAGCGCCTTATTCAAGTACCCTGATATCTGGTTATCAGGGTTTACGACACGACGCGAACGTGTCGTAGTGTAAGTCCTCTGTCACTCAGAGGTTAGATTTATAAATTTTTCGACTCCTTGGCAAAGTTATTAGAGCGCGTCTCGCCCGGTAAGTATCATCATCTTATATACTAGCAACTGTTTGTTTCCAAGATTTGAACTTAAAATACGGTTAGGGCTGTTCGTATGTAGATATGTTGTCTTGATATTATAAAAAAAAAAAATAACCATCAAGAAGTGTACGAAATCATAATATAGCATGTAGTTCATATTTTCTTAATAAAGCTTAAGTTTGGAAGGCTGGGCTTTTAGGCTTGTATAAAGTTACCGCCACTGGCCTCAAAAGGCTTTATTTACTGTTTAACACAACGCTGGGTACTGGAAAGTTAAGATTGGAGAAATTTGAAGTAGGGCAGCGTAACCGTAGGGGATGAGCATGATCTGCTTTATGAAGATAAAAGACATCCACACAGAAAATAGTCCTAGATTGAGTCGACTGCGGTTTGACTAAAAATGAGATTGACCTAATCCTGACTGTTAAAAGGTGAATATTTAGTGGTGTCTCTGTTATAAATAGTTGAAAACTGGTAGTAAATAATAGGCACGCTGTGTGTATATTGACCTCGACATGACGACGACGAGAGATGCTTCGTCCCATAAATTCCTATATACAGAACTTTTTACTTCTACATATTTTAGCTCAAACGTCACAATTGCGTTTAGAAGTTTGCAATAGCGTGGACAATTTAAGTGATAGGTTAGTAAAAACAGTCAAAATTTGATAACAATAAGGTAGCGAATGACGACGGAATCACGTCAACCATTTTTATTCATTGTATTAGAGATTTTTTAAGCTTATATTGAATAATCAAATATTTACTAATTTAATAAGATTTTTATTATATATACATTATTAAGTTTAATTTTATTTTCATTCCTTAGTATTTAAATAATCCTTATATATCCGGATAGCCAGTCAAGTATCCAAATAATGCGGATACTAAATTCCGGCTGATAGTTAAATGCGTCATGCGACAAATAGCAGCAAATAATACTTATGCGGAAACGATAGACAAAATCATGTTCAATTCCATAGTATGCTATAAGGTAGGTAGGAAGGTACAATAGAAATTCATATAAATAAATTACGTGCTATACATTTATATTACCTTACTGGGTATACAGAACTTTTTACTTCTACATATTTTAGCTCAAACGTCACAATTGCGTTTAGAAGTTTGCAATAGCGTGGACAATTTAAGTGATAGGTTAGTAAAAACAGTCAAAATTTGATAACAATAAGGTAGCGAATGACGACGGAATCACGTCAACCATTTTTATTCATTGTATTTGAGATTTTTTAAGCTTATATTGAATAATCAAATATTTACTAATTTAATAAGATTTTTATTATATATACATTATTAAGTTTAATTTTATTTTCATTCCTTAGTATTTAAATAATCCTTATATATCCGGATAGCCAGTCAAGTATCCAAATAATGCGGATACTAAATTCCGGCTGATAGTTAAATGCGTCATGCGACAAATAGCAGCAAATAATACTTATGCGGAAACGATAGACAAAATCATGTTCAATTCCATAGTATGCTATAAGGTAGGTAGGAAGGTACAATAGAAATTCATATAAATAAATTACGTGCTATACATTTATATTACCTTACTGGGTCTACACTTGAAATTTTGCACAAAAGTTTCTGTTATTTATTACGTACGCGAACAGCAAGAATGGAATTTGCAAAAATCATCCGCTAGGGAGTTAGAATGGGGGTTGAAAAAAAAACAGGGGATATTAATTTGTTGGATAATTCCAATATTTACTTATGTGTCGAATAGAAATTTTGTACAGAGATTCCTGTTATAATTTAAGAGAACAAAAAAAAAAGGTTTTACAAAATCCATACTCCCAAGGGAGTTAAATTGAGGTTGGAAGTATGTATGAAAGCCCGTTAAGCTTCATTCAAACTAAGGCGAATACCGCACGGGACGCGGGACGCGATTTGGCCTATTCGCTCGCTTACCTAGCCTCCTAATAGGTATAACGCGAAAAAGACGGGCAAATCGCGTCACTCGTTTGAATGCATCAAAAATAGTATTTGGCTTTAGGTTTAGCATGTTTTACAATTTTTGGGCAACCATCTTCTACAGGGCAAAATAGGAGACAAGTAGGTATTTCTATGAGAGTTTCGAATTGTTTGTAAGTAAAACCATAAATTTTTAAAAGCTTTGTTTTTTAAAAGTCCACGCAGACGAGTCGTGGGTATAAGCTAGTATTGGTAATTATATAATATAGTAGTATATTAAAACTTTGAGTTGAAAATAAGACTATATATCCGACTATTCTTAAGTACGTACCTTAATATGATAAATTATTTGATTTATTCTTACTTGGAACTGACGTAAATTAAATACGTACCTATATACGTATATGTTGTACCTACGTAACCAATTCACTAAAACTTGATACAATACGTAGAAAGAACGTCAATACCCAGTTAATAATGTGGAAAAATTGCGTGCGTTAATTACCTACTTCATATTTATTACCTAAATACAATGCCTATATGGGTTTTCCTTAAGCTTTTTTTTTCTTCTAACAGGATCTAAATTTTATAACAGAGCATGATCGACAAACAGTCTGTATTAGAGCGAGATAGGTACAACTCTCGTGTTAATCAAACTAACTTTGCTTAGTGACTAATCCTAACAAAATTATTTTAGCTAAATAACCAACGTTTTGCACATGACTGTTGCATTTCTTAGGAAACTCTCAGATGTGTTAATCATACTGTTGCATTTCTTAGGAAACGCTAAGATGTGTTAATCATTTTTAACCGTCAAATGAGAATAATATACTGGTATAAATGCATACTAATATTATAAATGCGAAAGTAAATCTGTCTGTCTGTCTGTTACCTCTTCTTTTAACCGATTAAGATGAAATTTGACATGGAGATAGCTTGAGTAGCCGAGAAAGGACATAGGCTACTTGAAAACGTCAAGTGGGAGACGATTTTTTTCTATAATTGAGGAGTTCCCGTTGAAATCCTACACCGATAATCGAATTTAGGGCTGTTAGAATCACGGCCAAATTTGGCATGAAAATAGATTCAGTTCCGGGAAAGACATAGGCTACTTGAAAACGTCAAGTGTAACTCGATTTTTTTTTTCTATAATTGAAGAGTTGCCATTAAAATCCTACACCGATAACGGGTTAAACCGCGGGAAAAAGCTAGTAAAATAAAAAAGCAAAAAAAACTAAATCATGTTTCTTGTACGGAGTCTACCCCTTGAATGTTTACTATTTGGTATTTTTTATTATTTATTAGCAATTTTCCTGCAAAAATTCTAGGCATCTTCATACTTTAGTCTAAAATATAAAGCCGATTAATGGTCAGAGACAAGAAAGCGTGGCTTAGTCATAGGGCTTCGTTGGCACACATTAAGTACGGAATCCTAAAAATGAAGTGCTCATTCTGGACTACACAGGGGCAGGTGAAAGCTTGATAACAAAGGAAAATCATAAATTGGCGCCCGGATCACGATCTGCCTAGCCACACCGCATTCTGCAGGATTATACGATTGGCCGCCGACACATATAAGCGGATTATTAAAACTCTTTGCCAATTCAAATTTGTTGTTCAGTAACAACTTAAATAAATTTTTGTGTCCATTCAAATTTAATTATTAAATTGAATTTAACACAAAAAAGACACTATATTTTATTTAATTCGTTTTTTTTTTTTTACACTACTAAGGTGGCAAACAAGCACAAGGTCCGCACAACACAGGTACTTTAGGGCAAAACATTAATTTTGAGCCACAGTTCCTCAAAATATTTTCCTTAGGGGGGTAATGGTGTTTTAGAGTATTTTTCTCTAATATATACTTTAAATGATAGTTTATATCCTCATTTTTAACCCCCTGAAAGCAATTTGGAAAATATTAAAATTTAATATTTTTTTATAATTTTTAAATACACTTAAATAACACCAGTAAACAGAAGCAGCAGGGTATAGTTCAGTTCCCCATAACTCTCATAGAGATCTGAAGTTTAAGTAACCATCTCACATTGTAATATTCAAAAATTAAAAAAAAATACTTAATTTTAATATTTTCCAAATTGCTTACTTTTTGGATTTTAAGAAATTTTTTTTCAAATCCCATACAAAAAATTTATGACAAGCTTAATGAAATTCCTGATATGATGGCCTAAAGCACTCTAATACTATGAAGTTGCGTCGCTCCTGTCTTTACTAAGTTTACTGCCAAGTACAACAACCTCTCAGCATCCATTTTTAAAAAGTTCAAAAGTAACTTTAAATATTGGTTTGCCAAAATACCTAGGTTAAAAGGAGTGAAAAGGGGTCAAAGTTTATTAGGGTTTGAGCTATAGTATAATACACAGACATTAAATTACAGTCAGATCAATTGAGCAGAGCAAGAGAGCAAAGATATCCTTGGCAAAAAATGCAATTACCTACATAACCCTTTAAATTGGCTTTTAAGCCCAATGAATTCTGTATAAATGTTACTGTAAAAAAAAACTTTCGACTACAAAAATATCAAAATAAATGTCTTCAAAACTACAATTCCAATAGTTAAAATTAGACCACTAGAATGTATTTCAGAATTATACGGTACTCAGCCATTTTTGAAGATGCAGATAGAGATCACAAAACTACTGCATTTAAAGAATTGTAAAATTTTTATCATTATATTAATCAATAGTGTAATAATATAATAATTATGAAAGTAAAAATAAATTGATAAATGACATTGTTATTGTATAGAATTTAATTTCTATAGAGAATTTAAGAATTAGTTTTAAGTAAGTTATTTTTTGTTGGTATGCAATAAAGAATACATCTATCTAACATAAGCACAAGCCTATATTTATTTTTTTCTTGTTAACAAATTTGAAGATGACTATATATTAGATACTATAATATCAGACAAACTTTATAGTACTATGATAGTGTATTTTTATTGGGTTTACATATGTATCAGAAGTTTGTTAACATTCAATAACACATCTAAATGAAACAAATATACAGAGTAAAGTTAAATATTGGATGCCTATATATCTCATTTTTTTGTTTTTTGAGGATTGCTAAACAGTTTTTGTTTAGAAACAATTTAATTTTACAGGACATTATTCCAGTATAAATTACTTGCTAATACTAGAGATTGAAAAAAAATCTCATCAAAATGTGTATAAGATCATGTAAAATTTTTAGGAATATTTATGTGCATGAATATTCTTAGTATTAGAAAATGTAGGTTTTGTCCATTCTCACCACAGTAAGGTTAGCAAGATTAGCTAGGTACATAAGTGCTAGGATTTTCAACAACATTCCTATTCACATTTTTTATTCTGTGTTGAGTAATAATCGCCTCGTGAAGTTGATTTTCCAACTGTTTGGACAGTTAAATTTTACACTGAAATCAATTATAGTTTTCTGGTAATTATTCAAACCATTAAAATTAACAAACAATCATAAGACACTATGTTCCAAATCATGCCGAGTAATTATTGCCCGGTAAAGTTGAAAAATCAACCCGTTCTGGAACTAGTGTTTGACAGTTAATTTTCACACTGACAGGAGTGATTTTCAACCTTTTCTATGGCAGTTTAAAGAATTCAACTTGGCAGTTGGAAAATTACTCTACCCTGGGCGTCCCAAAACCACTTTTTTAACTGCCTCGTTGCGATTTGGAACACACCCTAAGTATTTTTAATATTACTACTTAGTCATAAGTTATTTCTAAATTTATAACTATAGAGAAATTAGACAAATTTTCACACCAATTCTAGCAACAAAAAAACCAAATTCAATGTAGATATATATACCTAGGTAACATTTTTTAGAACTAATACAGTGCTAAAGAGAGACAAGAGCACAAAAACTATTCAACAAACCTATAGTACCTGGCAAATTTAGGTAATTTTTTCTTACTTAGAAACTTTCACATCTAATGAGCATAAAGATAATTTGCAGAAATTAATATTTAACCAAAAACTAAATGGCGTATTGCACTTTGTGGCACTGCAAGTTGTAAGAGTATTAATTAACATTATACCACATAAATCATGTAACATAACATAACTTTAACATACATTTTCTAGCTTTTATGTGAAAGATTATGTTTTCATACAAAAGGAAAAGGAGTTGATAAAATATTGAATAATGATAGAGTCGGGTATCATTTTGTTGCCAAGTTTTTCTGTAAGGACTATAACATGGGGTTCTCCAGAAAAATGGTTATAAGATTTTTAAAGGATGGGCAACGTACAAGTAACACTCCTGGTAATGCAAGCATCCATAGGCTGCAGTGACCACTGGACCATTAGCATGTTTGACACCTTAGTTGTATAAGGAAAAAGCTTTTACAGTTTGAGACTTAAATGGACAGTAGAATCCATTTTAAAAACAAAACTTTCAATGCTTTCCTTAGTTGTGAAAGAATGATTTTTGCATTGCACCCTCTTTAGTTACTCTGGCCCTTTCCTTGCTGTATCTGTTTTAGGAATAAAGATTTAGTAAGTTAAATTGGTTTTTGCCCATTTATCCCCTTCGTTATTCTGACCGAAATTTGGTTCTTAAAAATAATTCCTTACATAGCAAAACTCCTTTAAATATAAAAAGTTTCTGATCTAGAGCACAGGAACTTGTGTTGTTAATGGGAAACTACTTATTGGGAAAATAAACACATATTTTTATAACTAGTACTGTAACTTTCATAACTCTAATAACATACAATTACGTAGGATATACAAATTTAGTAGGTAATAAAAACTAATACTGACTAAATTCTGCACCGTGTAAACAAACATTTGAATGCCGATCACTAAAAGCTTAGATCATGCTCAACTCAACTTACCATATAAAATCTTTGCAGTGAGAACAGAATGTTGGCTGCTTGAAAAACCTCGGCATGAATTTGTGATCCTTCACCAGGTAAACATTCTTCTTCTTGAGAGCACCTTTACGGCCCCGAAGCCGAAAACCTTGCCCTGCTTTCATATCACCACCACCATCATCACAATTATTTTCGTCATCCGCCATGGCGACGCGAGATGGCAAAAGATGATTGGTAAACTACTACTTCACCAAAACCGCGGCGAAACAATATTCGCGAACTAACAACCACCCTCAGCCGAACGTCATTACGATTTGACAGTGTTTTGTTCTTTGCTACCAGTGTTGCAACGTCAAGAGTGAGGTTATCGGTGTTTCCACACATAAAATACGGTGCATTAGGCGATAATTATTTAATGATTAAATAAAAAAAAAAAAAGTATATAACAGCCATCCTTTTGTTGTATTAGTACACCAATATATAAAATAGCATAAATCGTTTTATTCATCGTTGATATAAAGGAAAAAAAAATAACTCACTCTTTGTATTTGAGCTGTGGAAATATGGTCACTGACGTCATCATCCATTTAAATTAGATTAAATTGTAAGTAATAATAACGAAAATAATAAAAACCCAGATAGAATTTCGTTTCTGGTAAGTCATACTTTTTTTAGGTATGTTAGATTTTTACTCGTTGTCGAAGTCTGATCAATTATTTTGAACTGATTGTGTGTGAAGAATAAAACATTCCATGAGTATAGGTGGGCCAATGTAATGGATCACATTTGACATCTGTCAGTTTTGGCTTAATAGTGAGGTAACCTGCTTAATAACATCGATTAAAGTGAATTAATCGATACAGAAATCAAACATATTATGCGAATTGAATTCGGTTGAGGTGTACAAAAGCGCTATAAGAAAAATCTAAGTTTTACTGTAAATGATTTTAAGACTTCCTCGTCTCTTAATGACTTAATGTCCTCTATCGGTTTTTAATCATCCAAGGAATACCATAAATTATATATTTCATATCATATATTATATTTCATAAAAATGCCTGAAAAAAAAAAAAATATTTTCAGCGCCCTCATTTGTACACCCTAACCGTAATCAAAACAAACGAAGAAACGTGAAAATTTACTAAGTCTGGCTTTTTATTGCTTAGCGCCATCTTTAAGTTACTGTGACCTAGAATTAAGTTGTGATATTTTTATGTTATATTATAGTTATATGTGCTCGGTACGATGCAGCTTTATTACAATCCTGTTGAAGCTTCTGAACACACCTCTACTTAATGTTACTTTTTTGTCGTTTAGGTTCCTTTCTAAAAATAATAACGTTTTCTTTTCACCAATCTATCAAAACCACCAAGAAATTTTAGTATCGAAAAGATTATATTATCTTTGTAAAACGGAACGAAATACAATGGGTTCGGTCATTTAAGAATAATCTGCCTAGTCTCAAAAACTTATTGAGACTAGGCAGAAACCCAAAAATTAAAAAAGTGTTTCTCTGTGCAAAATTAAGTATAAGTAACAAAATATCTTTTCACTTGTTAAGTATTTTGTTTTTATTTACTATTTACTTTTTTTTTACCTAGAGCACGTATTCTAGAACATTAAATATAATACAAAATTCTATTGTTTTTATCAAGGACCATCTTGTGCCAAGTAGACGTACTTATACTTAGTAGTTTGACATACTCGGGACGTAGTGTTAATAATAAAGGAAAAAAAAAATTTTCATTTCGTAACCGAAACTATCCAATAATTAAAAATAATTTTATACCGTAACCGTTTCCGACACCAACAAAATTTATTGCTATTTATCAAAATCCGAAAACATCTATAATACCAATTTCTGACATAACGTAATCAGCCAAAATCACTTGCCAATAAGTATTGAATAGCTGAATCTTTGTGATAGAATCGTTGAATGTTTGATTCTCCTAAGCTTCTACAGCGTTTGTTTTAATTTAACTAAGCTTACTACCAACAGCTGGCTGGTTCCAGCTAACAAATTCTTAATTGAATTTAAATTATAAAGGACTGACTAACGTATACTTACAGTTTGGGAGATGGAGCTACATTGACCTTGCTTCGCAAAGAGTTCTGCGAGACTGAGGCGCGCACTGAACGTAGACGCGATGAAATGTATAACTAAGCCGTTACCGGTCCGAGACGAGCAGGTTATTCATTCTTTTCCAAACACACAACAACGCAGAATTGTTTAAACAATTTTATAATTTGAATATTAACGGAGAACTGGACTTTTGCCATAATTTATGGATAAAGAAGACTTTATCAGATGATCAATTAAGGGATTTAGAAGTCGTTGATCTGTTCAACGAGCCAGCTTTCTTTACCCTGCTCTGAGTTAAGCAATGATAATTTTGAGCACTATACCATGTAGAACGACGACCGTAGACAACGCTCAAGAGCTCCCCGTGGGGGAGCCTCGGCTTGGGTTGTCGCTCTCGGGGGCGTCCCATCGATCGGCGTGAGTCTCGAACCCAGAGGTGAGTCAGCGCCAGGAGGGCAGCTCACCGTTTGATACAGATAATAATAAGTGCATCTTTAAATCTTTTTAGGAATGTTCTTACTAAAATAATAAAATATCTTATTATATCGCCTATACTAAATGTATGGAAGCTAAAGCTTTGATCTAGTTTATTTTACTAACCATTATTGGTACCATTGGAAAGTGCTGGTGAGGCACTTTCAGGATCAATAATTAATATTTCGATGTCAGGTGTGATTTAGAAATAATCGAGTAAAGAAGAAATTATTAGATTTTTTAAGGGTCGGCAACGCGCGAATTGCAAACGTCTATAGGCTGCAGTGACCGCTTACAATCAGGCAGACCGAAAGCTTGTTTGCCGCTTTAGTAGTAAAAAAGAATTATATCTGCATGTTTGATGATTCAAAGTTTACTATAGAAAATACATCTTTGTATGCCTTTTTATAATTTTATATTAATAATATCTTTTAGCTCTGTGTGTCTTTACCCTAAAAATATTTTTGCGAATTTTTAAAATTCATTTGTGGCAAGCCGAAACTTTCCGTTACTTTTATTTCTTTATTAAAATTTTAAAAAACGAATTTGTTAAATTGTGATTTAGGAACTTATTTTTGCTTAATTTTGAGGTGTTTCGGTAAAAATATGTAATTATTGACTTATTTATGTACTCTTGTGTGTTTTAATGTTAATATTTTTTAACGTTATTAAAAATGAGCACGGAAAACTCTGATAATGGTATAACTCTATCATTGGTAGCTCAATTTGACGATATTAACCGTCTGAATGCTGTTCTTAATGATGGATATTCAGAAGAGTGTAAGTAATAATCGCATACCTATTATTTAGTATCCAACCGTCAAGAAATGTAAGTAGGTAGGATCGTCAGAGTTGCATCTTTGATTTCTTCCCATGCTTCATTTCAATTTTAAAAAACTAACAAAACGAACTAGATATTCACATGGACTAAACTTAAAAGACATGGCTCTGTTGATGGTAGTAGAAGTAGTACTGCCTGCAAGCCAGAGGAGTGTAGGTTTAATCCTGGCACAAGACTAACATTTTATGTGATAAATTGAAGAGTACTATCCTCCTTTTGTCTATTTCTCGGATAAAGTTTTACACAGCTAAGATTGCTTTGATGGTCCGTAGCAAAAAATCAGAACTTAATTGTATTGATAGATCTTTACACATACTATATGTGGCTGACACTTTGGGGGCAGCCCATTTACTGAGCCTTCTGATAATACCTCTCTCACTTATAACATTATTACACTTTCCATCCCACAACACTAATACATAAGTATCCACTGTAGCGTCAAACATATGTTACTAAACACCTTCCAACTTGAAACTTGCGCAGGTCGTGTGACAGCTGGTCACTGCTTAAATAAAGACTGATTACTGAAAAATTCATTCTTTAGTTCAATTTGATATTTTGGACATTATTTTATGTATGGTTTTTAACTTTTAGGTTTCTTGGCATTTGTCAAGCAGATGGAATGGGTACGGACACAATGGGCTGCAGCTGAATCAGAAGCAGTGCGTCTTCAGACAGAATTGGATGAGGCCCTGCGTGCACTTGCCAAATGGGAGGCTAAGTTTGCACATGTCAGAAAGATGCTGGATGGAGAAAAGAGAGAGAGAAATATAGTTTTGAAGAAGTATAATGATTTGGTATGACCCAATTTTTTTTTAAGTACTTTTTATGCAATAAAAACAAAGTTGGCAAATAGTATTTCTAATTTTTTCCTTCATACATTCCCACAATTAAGGGAAGTCACCTACCATTACCTTGGGATAAGGTGATCTGGGTTACAGCCCTTCATACAGGCCCAGTGCGGATTGTAGACTACCAACCTATGCAGGTTCCCTTAAAATGTTTTCCTTCATTGAAAACCCAGTGGTGTGAATAAGCATGTAGCAAGCAATGTACTTAAAAAAGACTCATAAGTACATGCCATGCTCGATTTTTCTGAGCAGCAAATGGGAGACAGACACTGAAACAACAAAATACTATACTACTCAAGTTATGAAAATCAATTGTGCTTTTTGATATATACATGTACATCAGTCCTATGTTCAACTTCACTTTTATTCTCCACAAGTAAAAAAAATAATTTGACCTTACAACTATTGTTGCTGGTTTACCATTGCCAGGTTTATCAGGTTTTACCTTTTCTAAAGCAGCCTAGGATAATGTATTTGGTTGTACCTATTTCAGAACAGGCAATTGGATATGGCACGAGATCTTTTGTTTAATGATAATCGTACTAAGCTGAATGATGAGACATTACAAAAGTTGGCTTTTCTCAATGGTACAGCACAACAAGAGCACAATGCCAGACTTGCTGGTGTGCCAGAACTAAATTCTACTGGTAATTTTTTTTTTATTTATACAAGTACCTGGAGGACTAAGCTTTGCCCGTTTTAATAATAACACCATCTATTGTCAAGTAGCTTTAGTGTTGCAGTGTTGGTAAAAATAATAGTATTACTAATTGCCAATAGTTGTCAGAAACAGGGAAAGAAACTTTCCAGCAGTTGCTCTTCTTAAACAACTTCAAAAACGGAGGTTATCAATTTGACCCATATGTATGTCATATTGTCAGAATTTCAGTTAGTCTATACCAGCTTCTAAACATGTGTGACAAGTTTCATAATTGTATGTATGTGCAGACAAGCATATCTCAAAAACTAAGTTTGATTGCAAAATTATTTTTTAGTTGTACTGGATATAGTCTGATGTACTGGATAAATTTCATCAAAGATGGTTCAGTAGTTTTTGAGATAGAGAGTTAAATGTGTATCAGTCACAAGGAAAACGTGTCATTGACTTAACTTACAGAAGAATCCTAAAGAATGTTATCATGCATGTGTTTCAATGTTTGCCTCTAGCTAAATAATCTTGATGAAAATTTAAAAAAGTGGCTTATCAATTTACAAAGTAACTGTGTAATCTTTAGATGGCAACACTTTATGTATCATAGTAATATACTTTCACCTAAAAATACACATAAAAGACAAAGAAATAAGTTATAAAGGTACTTAAACTAAAAAATAACTAAGTAATTAGTTTAAATTAAAACTAAAATATAAAAAAAGAAGAGGTAAACAAGTAATTTTAAAGAATTAAACAGACTTTAAAACTGTAATTTAATTAATAACTAAAAAGGAAATTAGGAAGGGAGGAAACTGAAAAATATGACTCTTCCTGACATCTGTTGGCGAGTATTAATACTATTATTTTTACCGACACAGCGACACTAAAGCTACTTGACAATAGATGGCTTTGTTATCAAGGCATCAAGGTAGTTGTTAATTGTGTAATAAGCTTTTTCAATAGGTTTATAATTTTTGACCTTTTCTAAGTTTTGTTCACATACTTCTGCAGAAAATTTATTGTAAAAAAAAATAATTATAAATGGATTCATGCCTATTTCGAGTATTATGCCCTCGTCCCTATTCTTTTAAAAACAATATTTTTATAAACATAAGTTAAATTTTCTAATGTATACTGTGACGGTAAGGTTGGGACTACAGTTGCGCGCCCCCGCCGTCAAGTAACAGCGCGCCGGCGCCGCCGCCGACTGTACGAAATTCGGCGCCGATGAAGACCGAAAAGGGATTTATGAATGAAATGAACGGCTGAACGAAGAGCTAGCATGTTTTAATTTTCTTTTTTTATTTACCTTCTTGTTTTCATGTAAGCTAATTGTAAATGTCCCAGTGAGAATAAATTCTTTAAACAATCAAACAATAGTTTAGGAGATATGACATCTCCCTGTCTCACACCACTCTGGAGTTGGGTCGCTTTCGAGTTCTGATCCTGAAGACGGACTGACATGGTGGTGTTATCATACAAGCCTTAGCACCTTGCTATACCGATAATCAATACGGCATTTCTAAAGATTCTGCAGCACTGCCTATGTTTCATCGATTCAATGGCTTTTTACAAACGCTAGGCACAAAGGCCAATTATAAGTTTCCGACTTTTGTATAATATGGCGCAGTGTGTGTATAGCGTTCCGTAAGCGATCTTTCCATTGAGAAGGAAAAATGCAATTTTCGATAGCAGCGTTGTAGATGGCTGCTAGAAGGTAGAGAAGGGGAAAAGTAAGGCGCTTTAGGATATCGTAAGAGATACTGTCCACGCCGGGGGCTTTGCGGGGGCGTAGGAGTTGATGGCCTGTTTGATCTGGTCGACCATTACGGGAGGCAGACGATCCTGTGGGTGCAGAGATGCTCTGCGCTCCACATCACTGTCTACCCCCGCACGTGATCGGGATCGAATGGTTGTGTGCATAAGGCACATTGGGCTTGGAGGCTAAATGCAAGGCAATCCGCTTTTTTGTCGTCATCGAACGCGTTAACGTTGTTGGAACGAATTAGCGGAGGGAGTGCGTTGAAGGTGTCTAATTTCAACGCTCTGACTAGGCGCCAATAAGCTTGATGAGAAGGAGAGAAGTTCTCCACCAGATCACCGAAACGTTGGGCGCGAAGCTCAGCTACAGCTGATTTTACACGGCGGTGTAAGTCGTTGAAGCGGGCTTTGTTTTCCGTAGAGGGAGCGCGTTCGCGTCTTCGGCGGGCTGCGTTACTCTCAGTCATTAGTGACCCGATGTGCTGAGGTAGGATTAGATGGTGGTAGTCACCAACCGGCACTTGTCTTGAGCACTCTAGATAGCCACGTTATATCGTTCGCGGGCGAGATATTGTCGGGAACGTGATCTAGATGTGGCGAGCTGGATTTTTGAGTAATTACTCGAAGTTATCCCAGTCCGTCACAGTTCTAGTGTCGAGAGGAGTATTATATTATAGGACGAGGAGAGGGCGGTGGTCCGAGTCAAGTTCGTCAAGCACTATGGAGCGAAAGCTTATTCTTGAACTCTTTAGATGTGCTATGTCGAGCACGTCAGAACTGCAGCAGGCGTTATGGGGTAAGTAGGTGGGCGTCATGGGAGCGATGATGTCAAAGTTTAGTCTGTCAAATAAATCGTCGAGGAGTCTGCCTCTATGTGAAGTTACTAAAGAGTTCCAGCGGCGGTGCTTGCAATTTAGGTCGCCGGCAAGAATGACTGCGTCGCCTAAATTAAAGATCGACTGAAGGTCGCTCTAGAGCAAGTCTTTTGAGGGGAGAGATAAACCGATGCAATGATGATCGCCTGATAGCCGGTCATCGCTATGCGGCAGACGGATGCTTTTAAATTCGTAAGGGGCGGAGGATCGATGGATGAGGAATGCAGGGAGCGTCTGTAATAGATGAGAGGATCTCCGAGAGGCGAGGCAGTTCTATCATCACGGGCCGTGCGATAGTTCTCAATCGAAGGGGTGCGGATGGCGGGTTTGAGGAACGTTTCCTAGATGAGGAAGACGTCTGTCACCAAGCTATATCTCATGAACCGTGATAGTTAGACAGTTGAAATCTTCACAGCTTCACATGTATTTTTGTTACCGCTATAAGAACAAATACTAATAAACAGAATACAATAAATATTTAAGGGGGCTCCCATACAACAAACGTGATTTTTTTGCTAGTTTTTACTCGATATTGATAGCGGGAACAGGTAGATGCTTGAAATATTCTCAGAATATTTAATTATATAGTCATTTTAAAAATAAATAATAAAATTAAATTAAAAAAATATTCAAGGGGGGCTCCTATACAACAAACGTGATTTTTTTTCTGTTTTTATAGATAATGGTACGGAATATTCATGAGAGTCAGGAATGTTCCCGTATTTTGAGTAAACGTTATTTTTTAAAACAAATGCTTCAGATTATCTTAATTTCTAAGCCTATACAAGATTTTTTTTCAAAACTAGCTCAAAAATTCTCACGCCGCCGCTGTGGAATTTTTCATGGCGCGCCGCCGACGGTTTTTTTTAATCGGCGCGCACCTCTAGTTGGGACCTAGAATTCCTTAAATTTATATCTTCAAGAGTGTCTATGGGATAGATTGTAAATTGCTCACACAGCCCTCTTTTGCAGTACAAAGATTGTTTTAATATCAGCTCCAGGTCCCCATAGGAAAATACTGTAGTACATCACGCTATGAAAGTAGCTGAAGTATACTATCAGGGTAGATTTGTATTTACAACCTTAATATGCTTGTTGAGGTACAAGAAATATATCTATTGTTACACACTTTAACAATATCTAAAAAATTCGACGATTTTGGCAATGCTCAAAAAAAAATGCCATTCTACAGTGCTGATATAAAACAATAATACTCAACAGGGACCCTTTTGTCGGACATATCATACTCGCGGTCAGAAGAAGACCTGGATTTATCTCTGGCGTCTACGCGACGTTCGTGGGTGCAGCGCGGTGCGTGGGCTGCGCGGGAATCTCAACCGGCCACTAAGAAGCGCCGGTCATCCACTAATTCCTCCGCTACTAAGGTTTGTAAACTGAGCTGCAGGCTAAACAGAAGGTACCGTGTGAAATTAACAAAAATACACTGAATTTTAAATTATATCTGTATGTTCTTCGCTTTAGTGTAGTTATGAATGTTTCCAGACAGTGGAGCTGCAAGGGGGCAAGGTGCTGGCAACGGCAACCACGACGCTGACCCTCGAGCGAGCGCCCGCGCATGATCTGAAGCCACCACAAAATTTTGTATGTTTTGTTTTAAGTCATAAGTCATCTTTCATACTTACACCGATGTAAGTAAGACATTAAAATATGAAATTATTTACAGCAACCAATATCAGAGAGCAGTGATGAGGCGCCATGTCGAAAGTCTTCGCAGCGCCTGTCGGGGAAGGCAAAGGATACTCTCCACGCTGAGTACACGCCTTCTGCTCCGCCTCGCACAACAGGTATGCCTTTAAGATTAATTCGATTTTTCTATCTCTACGCGCCGTTGACAAGCCAGTCCAAGCATTCATACAATTGGTCACCCATTGGTTACACAATGGTGACACAAAAGGTCTTTTGACTACGGAATCCTAAAAAGCAACTTTATAGAGCATATAAAAGATGTTTTAACAGTTATTGCAAAAGTATTATGTAATTTGTAGAAAGCGAGAGTGCGTCAGACACGCCCCGTGCGGCGCCGCAACGCACTCCGTCCGTGCTATCGGGCGCTTTCGGGTCTCCTCGGACGCGGCAACGACTCCACAACTTTGTCGCCAAGAATTTCTACAAGCGCGAGACTTGTGGACCATGCGGCAAGACGTACGTACACACACAATAGTCTATTATATTCTTTTGTTACATTTGTCTAGAATTTTTGATCTATTTTTAAAACATTTTAAAAAGTCATGAGCCATTGCCTAATTAACAATTATGTTGAGGCAGAACATTTATTACACTATATTTATCATTTTTATATTTTATATTTTTCTTAAACATTTCACTCACTAATCATATAAAAACATGTATTAAATGAACAAAAATTTTTTTTCTATTATTTTAATATCTAGAAGTTTGTACGGATTCATCTTAACTTAAATATATTTGTCATAGTCAGTCTGTTTGTTATTGCTTAGCGTCGTAGCGGAACAACTAATTGAGTTACGACTATAGCTTGTAATAGCAAACTTTCAATCATTATCAAATAGATAATCAAATTTAGCGAAGGCGGAGCCGTAGGTAAAAGCTAGTATACTATACTTATCATAATACCTTAGTACTCAATTCCTAGAGTTGTATACATACCTAGGTGCTCAAGTTATTTGGATTCAATATCTTAATTACCAGCATGAAGTTTGCGACGAAAGGCGTAAAGTGCGAGACGTGTCGCGCTCAAGCGCACCCCGAGTGCCGCGAACTACTACCGTTACCGTGCGTGCCACCAGGAGCTACTCTACGACGAAACAACAACGCTGCAACCGTAAGTCTCGCTGTCTTTTAACAATACATACATAACATCACGCCTGCTTCCCTAAGGGGTAGGCAGAAATCAAAGACTTCCACTTGCTGTAATCGCTTCTTTTTCTTTTCGCTTTGATTTTCGACCGCTTTTAGTCTATTCGGAAAACACGACATGGTGTGTTGCTTACCACATCGCCATTGACCGGTGAATAGTATATCTATAACATTTAACTCATTCACAATATTATTACTTAATTAAATTATTATTAAACATTATTAAATTTTGACATGTGACTAGTGTGTGTATATAAGATGAGTAGGAAAAGCGGTACAGTAATTTGAATAAAAACTCATAAAGAAAATATAACATGTCTAACAACATGACAAATATTATACAAATGATTGGACCCCAATTCATGTCGGATACTGTATAAGAGATCCGTCCTCGCTGTTCCGGCAAGGCTATAGTCCATCACATGGGCCTAGTGCTGATTGTGGGCTTCACATACATCTTTTTTGATGTAGGCAGGTTTCCTCAATGTTTTATTTCACCGAATAGTCAGTAGTGTAAACAAAGAATGTAGTTCAGAAATTAGGAAAAAGATTCATCGGTACACGCCGGGCCGGCTTGAACCTCCGCCCCTCAACACACAACGTAGAATCCACCACCGACTCATAAGATGTAAATTAAAAAAAAAATCTGCGGGGTTTCGGCCCACTAATAATTCGCCTGCGACGCACCAGTGGGTCTAGATCCATACTTGAAAAAAAACTGCTCTAGGGAATCGGAAAGCAGAAAAGCCCAGATAGCATTTTTAACTGTATAAACGCTGTACTAGGAAACTTGTAAATACTTTGAGCTGTTCACTTTGAGTGGATGTATATTATACATATCTTCTCTGTTGATATTTTCCTTGCGACTGCTACTTTTTCGTAAATGTGTATAGTAATTGTAAGCTAAAAACTCTAGCGCCCTCGAAATAATAGGTATTATAGTAAAAATAAGTGTATTTTAATTTGGTCTAAGACTGAATCTAATGTGTTCCCAAAGCTTTTCTGTTTAAAATAAACAAATTGCATTGTATTTACTTTGTATTCTTAGTAAATAAATATCTTTGTTATTTACAAATACAAAAACTGACATATCTTGTATGTTAGGCTATCAAGTATTTAGGTTATATTTTAATGGCATTTCTAATTTAAACAGTAGTTGCTCTTTTAGTACTATATTATGATGCTATTTGCCGCACTTAAGCATAATATCAGTATATTATTCCCCCTAAAGAGGTATATTGTCTGTTTATTAGAATTTAAAAGGTATAGCAGCTGCAAATATGTAGTCATTAAGTTAATAATACAGTGAATTAGGGGTAAGCTAACTGAAAAGAAACCCATTGTGTAGTATGTCAGATTTATTAAAAAATAGTTCCTTAGGTAATTATTATTGTCCTACTTTTGCCATTCAATACCTAACTGAACTTTAAAAAAACCTACCTATTTAAATTATACAGATTTTTTGTTGATTTATTTATTTATGATAGGATAAATAAGATTATGACACACGTATTTAAGAGGCTTCCAGAGGTCCACTAGCGCCAATAGACAATTTTGGTTTCATCTTTGTAAATAGCTTATTTCAAGAATGTGCTTTTACAAAAATTGCGAATGTCAGTTAGCTTATTACTCGTTTAGTAATAGGCTAACTGACATTCGCAATGTGAAAATATAACCGAACAGCAGCTGACAATTTCACTTTAGGCATTGAAATATTAAATATGCTGGAAAATTGTCTTCATAAACACTACTAGGATTAAGATTATCTACTGTTATTATTTACTGTATTGCGATATTAACACCAATGGCTGAACTATAGAGTTAAACCTGCACAGATACCTCTAGTATGACTAAACTGTTCTGCAGCCGAAAATACTCTTTTACACTCTAGTAAGTTTCTTAGCTGTCTAGCAGTTGCCCAGATAACTATTGATCAGCTAATATCAAGCTTAATATGATGGCATTACAAGAGAGTAGGTTTACACTAATATTCAGACGATAGCAATATTCTATGTTATTGTACTGAATTAGGTGGTACAAATGTATAAATCAAGAACATTATCCAGTCGCTAAGTAGCTCTAGTCTTCTAATCGTGTTTTAGCGTTTTTCAAACCTTTTAAGAAGCCAAATGTTTTAATTTTACTCATATACAGCTATAAACCAGCTGCACTGTATAACCCTACATAACTTATGCCGTAGTACAGCCTCAAATCTTTCTTTACTACGCTTCTTAAAAGCTCATAGCTTTTAAAGCATTGGTTAAAAGATGTTTTTTTCAGCTTAAATGTTTATTGGGAGGTGACTAGAAGGAAGAAGATGTCATTGATTCACGCGGACCAAGTTACAGGCGTCAACTTTTAAATACCAATTGAAAAACGCGGTACGCGCACCTCCACTCACAGTTATCAAACCACTAACTATTATAACCAGCATTTGAACGTGTACTTCATGTTACAGGAAGGCAGTATAGCAGACTTTGCGCCAAGTACACCGCCCATGGTGCCGGCGCTACTGGTTCACTGCATCAACGAGGTAGAGAAGCGAGGGCTTTCCGAGAGAGGCATCTATCGTATCAGTGCTGTCGAGAAGGATGTCAAACGACTCAAGGTATTTAATATCAGGGTTAAAAAGGTCATGTTTTTTATTTTAATCAAATCAAGGTTTTTTTTATTAGTTTAACTAAAATATTTTACAGTTTGCGAGTTTTGAAATTGAAATGCATATAAATTATGATATTGGTAACAATAAAATGCATTGTTTTCATTCACTACTCTATTGTAACTAAATGTAAAAAGAAATTGAAAATTTCATCAACTAATGCTTTTGTTTTCTTGTCGTAGACTTGAACGTCACAGTTGTACTGAACATTAGCGCTCTTTTATGCTATTTTGAAATAGTTTTTTCAATAATTAAAAACTCATAGTTACGGAAACATTTAAGTAAATATAGATTGAATATGTCCTATTCCAGCAAATTGACTTTTGTGGTAAAAAAATCTGTTTTCATTTGATTCATATGTGTTTTACCAATTTTCTTAGCCTTATAAACTATTTGGTAACATGTACCTATTGTACCTATCTTCTTATTGTTAGCAATCAATAACATAAATAGAAAGAAATTGGTCAGGTAAAAGTCAACTTCTTTTGTAATAGATTTAGTTGCTAAAAAAACATGTCTAAAAACACGATGAATTCTAATGTGCGTTACACGATGTAAATAACAAAAATTGCAATTTTGCTGTGCTCAGGCGCGTTAATCCTTTCGCGACTAGCTAGGCTCATAATTACATAAACCACATAACAAGCGCTCTCCGGTCGTATCGTTTTGTGAGCGACTTGGTCCATGTAGGTGGTCGCCCGATCCTCTGATATATATGACGTAATATCTACAAGTAACAAAATGTAGGTATACGAGTCGCGCATTCGAACAAAATTATTCTTTATTGCGTTAACGACAGAGTTCTCAAGCTTTGAAATTCGCATTCATATATATGTGAAAGTTAATATTTCATGTTAAAAGAAAAAAAACCGCACTGCGCTGTGAGGAAGCGACATAAAAACAGTCGGACCCTGTTTAGTCTAACCCTCATCTGCCATCTTTGTCGCAATGGGCTGTAGAACTTTGTTCCAATAAATGTAACATACGGGCTTCCTACCTACGAAATACGCACAAACTATGTTGGTTCATACAGTTGATACATATTTATAAAAATACCAGGAGCGGTTTCTTCGTGGCTGCGGTTCTCCACAGCTGGGCAACGAAGACATCCACGTGCTGTGCGGGTGCATCAAGGACTTTCTGCGGTCGCTTCGGGAGCCTCTAGTGTCTAACGCACTGTGGACGGACTTTATGGAGGCAGCTAGACTCTCCGAGCCCAATGACACCACTGCAGCCGTTGTACAAGCCGTCAGCCAGCTGCCTCAGCCGAATAGGGACACATTGGCTTTCCTCGTTTTGCATTTACAGAAGTAAGAGTCCCTTTTATAACGGTGTCTAATGTTTTAACAGCATGCTTCATGAAGAAAGCAGCTGTCTGACATTCTCGCAATTTCAGAAGAGTATCCATTAGTACAAAAAAAAAATTACTTGCTAAAAGTGCTTTTCGTGAGGTTAATTAGAGAATAATTTGTTTTAAATACAATTTTGATGAATCATGAACCAAAAGTTAAATGTTCTTCGGTTTTTAGCTCTTGTCTAGTTAGCAAAGGTAAAATTCTTCTACCATTTGCATATTATTAATTTGTTTATTTTTGCAATCTAATAAGTGTTGTTTGTAACTTAGCCTACGAAGTTTGTCTGTCTATCCTACTTTAAACCTTAAAAGGAAGTCAATTGATTTTTTTACAAAATGTAGGTATGTTACTATGGCGGATATCCTAACAAATATTAAAAAAAAAAGATAAAATTTCGTCAAGCAAGATACCTGTCTTTTCAATGCTTTTTAACCGACTTCAAAAAAGGAGAAGGTTCTCAATTCGACTGTATAGGGGCCGTCCATTAATCGCGTGAGGTTTTTTTAGCATTTTTTAACCCCCCCCACGCCTACCCAAAATCACGTGTATTTTTTAGTACCTACAAATAATCCAAAATTTTAAGAAAATTATTATCTTTAAATACAAGTATAAAGTATAATCTAATTTTATTCTAGAAAATTCAGGACCATGATAAAAATGTCTAGACGGAAAAGTTACAGGCTGTTTTTGACTGGCATAAAAATAATATTAAAGGAATGGTGTAATCATGCGAAAAATATACATTTTACTAGTACATGAACATATTTAATGTACATTGTCTTCGGACCACGGATAAGAAAGATTCTTTAACTCTAACAACTGGATAAGAATCTTGCAAGTCAGTTGTTGGCACCATAGAGGAAACAAATACTGCGTAAGAAGAGACGGAACTCCCATACTAGAGATTTAACGACGTTCGTAAGGACGTCTTGCCAACATAAAAAAAAACCTATGCTGCCAACCACACGCGAACAATCTGTCAACACTAGGGATGCCAGCAAGATTTTTTGTTGATATCGACTTTTTTCATCGATATCGATAATTACAGAAACGTAGATATGCATTCAGCCATAATGAAATTATAATATTTTGGTAGTGAGGGGAAAATAAAAATAACCACTTCTATACTAAACAGAGTTTATTTGTTTAATCAGTAAGAAAAAAATTAAAAAACACTTTTATAATTGGTTTATTTACGCGTTAATATTAACAATAATAAGAAACAGATTATTATTTAGTATCTTAACGCAAACATTTATTGTTTCGAAAATAAATAATACTGTTAAGGCTCGGTATACTGCTTACAAGCGCCCCCACTAGGTATTTGCTTCGTTTTCTGCTTTTTGCCGTGAGATCCTTTATGTATTAACCTGCTTAAATATCAACCTTCCCAAACATATTATTTATTATACCAATATTCTCTTTCTCACGTAGGGTTGAAAGATTTGCTATTGGTAACAGACTTGTCGAAGGCTTTCCAGCAGTAGCAGCAACTGAAAAACATGACAGATATAAATTTAAAATTTTATAACGATATATTTCTGTGCAACTAATTATCCTGTATTCTGATCATTACAAAAAAATTGTACTAGTCTTTTTGTGTCTCAAATTTTATGTAAATCCGTTCAGCTGTTATAACGTGATTGTGTGGCAAACACTTTCACATTACTACATTAACTAGTTAACTTGGTATTTGCTCTGCTCACAATGTCACCTTTGGCTTAGACCAATCGATTTACAATTGAACAACATACAAACGAATTAAGAGCCTCTACCTTTTTGAGGGCAGTAAAAATTTTAATGCATACCTATAAAAAAGGTAATTATTGAAATACAAAATACCCGCCTGCTAAAGAACAAAAAAAAGTCCTGAAATCTAGAATTATATTCAGCAATACTAAATACACCATGTGAATTGTTTTCTAGATCGATACCTACGTAAACTAACAATAAATATTAATGCAAAAATAGCGACTATAACAGTCAGAGTCCATTATTAAGAAGACAAGAGTGGGATCACGTAGAAGTTCGAGTGTAGTCAGTTAGATGAACAGGATCAAGTCAGTCTAGGCAAAATGTTAGAACTGATTTTAACCATGCATTCATGTATTTACATATTAAAAGGCACAATATTAAAAAAAACCTTCGGCATCTCACACAGCAAAAATTTATATATATTTTCAATACTATAAAAAGTTAGTGGTTCATCAGGCCAGATTTATTTTTTGAGAATTGGTTCAGAAAGAAAATAAGAAATAAAGAAAAGGTGTTTTAAAAGTAACTTGATTCTATGGCGAATACTAATAAATGGAGCCCTACATTTTAATTTCTATGCTAATTTCTACATACCATTCATTGACAGTTCACTGAGAATGATTCTGTGTTCTACATTTGATGTGGCTTGCTGACTTCTTGATGGCTTCAGCTCAGGTCCTTAAATGATTATATGCCTTTTTTATATTGATTTTTATATAACCTTTATTACAGATTCCATACAAAGATTCAATCCTTATAAAAACAGAATCAAACGGAACAAATAAGCTTTGGAAAAATCTCTTATTACAAAATACATTGGAACTTGTTTTGCAAATTCTGAAATTTCTAGTCCTCTTACCACAATAGGTCCAATACAGACTTTTGATCCTTATAAGAAACTAGATTGAATGACATAAGAAAAAAGTTTTGTAAAAATTGCCTATTATTTTTCTAACTATTATCTCAAGTTTATTGACCCCTTAGAACCCTATATTTGCAAAACAAGCCAAGCTGTAAAAAAAGATATTGAAAGCCTTTTTGGCTTTAAGAAGTCCATTTAAGAAACACAAAAAGTATATGTTTTCAAAAACATCTATATTTCCTATAGGTATCACCTGTTTACTTGAAATAATCAATAAAAGCAAAATAAATACTTTGAAAAAAATGTTTGAATTTTGAAAAATTTAAAAGAAGGACTTGTTTATAATTTAAAGACTGGAAACCCTTACACATTATGCTTGCACTACACTCTACCTTAAACATATTATACTCTAAATATTTATAAACTCTGCTCTACCCAAAGTTTGTCTGGAAGAGATCGCTTATTAGCGATAAGGTCGCAAGTTGTATCCTTTTTTGTAATTTTGTACTGTTTCTTAAATGTGCAAATAAAGTTTATTATTATTATAATTGGAAATAATTATAATTAGAGATATAAGCAAAACTAATTGTCACCTACAAAATGTTTTTTTTGTTCTTATTCCCACTCATACTCACAAAACAATAATTAAATATATATTTTTTTACATCCACCTCAAACCACCGCTGCACTACCTTAAATTTAACTATAGAACTGAGTATGTATTACCTTGTCTGCTTGACCACAATGGTAAAGGAAATTGTAACAGTTCATCATCAGATAGTGGTTTAGACATCAAATTCAATGTTGGGAAAGCATGACTCTTCAATCAATTTCCTTTTTTATTATAATCATGTTTATGGAGATGATTTCCACATATATTTTGAGTTTCATGTAGTTTTTTTATCGGTATGTGTACAAAGTCTTTGTTTCCAGTGACTCGAACTCATTCTCTTCAACTGAAACTTAAATATTAATTCTACAATGGTGTGAAGTTGAGACACTATGATGACCGTTCTTGCCCCAAATAAATTTAATGTTTTCATCCATTTATACACATTTCAGCTCCTTGGTACTATATTATTGCATCATTGTTAAAGTTGTATATAGGTTTGCTATATTTCAGCGCAAACAAATGCCGGCACGTGCTTTAAAAATAGATTACAAATTTTGAAAAGGAATTCATGTACGAACAAAGTACAAAATCTTAAAAAGTAGTATACCTATAAAATTTTAATAATAATAATAATAATAAATAAAATGATTTATTTACAGGTATTAACCCAGGTTTTACATGATTTTTAAGTCTAAATTAAATCCAATTAAATCAAACAAATCAAATCAATCAAATTTAATTAAATTATTCCTATACTATAATATATATAGTCACACATGTATTTATAATATGCCTATGGCAAAGAACTGTTTATCTGTGCCTATAGTAAAGAACTTATCCGCATGTGTGACAACCATAATAGAACCACCGAAGAATATATCTATATTGTGCATGCGCTGCCTGTAGCTGCGTATGTTTTAGACTAGCTGTTTAACACCATCAACACCAACCTCAAGCAGAATTCTTAATGTTATGACATCACATATGTCTAAGAGATTTTTGCTTGTAGGGAATGACAGTTCTAACACCAGTTATCATTAGTATATTCTCTGGTTGGCATAGCTACACCGAGTGTAGTTAGTTAGTTAGTTAGTTGGACTTATGTTTTCCGCACTTAGCCTCATAATAGGGCCATTGTACGTAGGTAACCAATACCTGTCATTGGTTACCCATACCATCCCAGCTCCGTCCAAAAGTTAAGGAGGCATCTGATGTTATTCAGTGCCTCTCTCATGGTTTGTGGATTCTTAAGGAGCTTTGTCCGTTGGTCGCTCACGCTTTTGCAATGAAGAACCACGTGAGACGGTGTCTCCTCGGCTTCCATACAGCCCCTGCATAGAGGACTGTCAGTAACGCCGATATTGAAAAAGTGCCTGTTTAGAGGGCAGTGACCTGTTATTATGCCAACTATGTAGCGTAGGTTTTTCCTGCTGAGTTTTAACAGTTTGTGCGACAGATTAGCGTCCACGGATGTAAGAACATTCTTGGTTTGTTTGCAATCTGTCTGTTCTGCCCACTGTTTGTTGTGTTGTTGTAAGGTTCTGTCACGTAACCATGTTTTGAGTTGGATAAATGGTATCGGTACAATTGGTTCAGGTCCCATTATTTTAGTGCCCGATCCTCTCTTTGCCAATTCATCTGCCGCATCATTGCCTAGAGACCCACTATGACCACGTATCCATTGAAGAGTAACCCGGTTCTTCAATGCAATTTTTTGCAGTTCACAGTGACACTCCAGGATAAGTCCACTGTTGATGCGGTTGTTGTTGAGAGCTTGTAGCACAGCGGCACTGTCGGAGATGATGCGTATCGATGCATTACTTATGCCTTTAGACAAGACCGCTGTTGCAGCTCGGGTAATCCCAACACATTCTGCTTGGAAGATGGTGTTGAGTGCACCCAAGCTCGTTGACATGTTGATGTTCAGGTCATGGGAGAATACTCCTGCGCCCGTTCCTGATTCCGTTTTGGAGCCATCGGTGTAGATCCTGACTTCATGGATGCCGGAGCTATCTTTTTCTTCCTCATGAAGCTGGATACGGTATTTTTTGTCAAAGACAAAGGTTTTTGGGATGATATCACATGTCGCCTCTATCATCGGAAGCTCGTTTCCCACCGCCTCCTTGAGCCGTGCATGAGTGATTCTGCCGTCCCGTTTCCAGAGCCCTACTTTCTCAAGTCGTATGGCTGCAGCGGCAGCTTCTTGTTGTATAACAAGATGAAGGGGTCTGAGGTTGAGGATGACTTCTAATGCTGTTGTGGGAGTCGTTTTCATACTGCCTGTGGTTGCTAGGCAGGCAAGACGCTGCAGGCTTTGTAGTTTGTTTTTTACCGTGCTTAACTGAGTTCGAGGCCACCAAACTACTGCACCATATGTTATCATGGGTCGTATTATGGCTGTATAGAGCCATAGGGTTATGGATGGCTTAAGGCCCCATTTCTTGCCTATTAGTCTTCTGCATTGCCAGAAGGTTGTACATGCCCTGATTATTTTTGTGCTTAGATGCTTACTCCAATTTAGTTTGTTGTCTAAAATTACCCCAAGGTATTTGACTTCACTTGAAAGGGTAAGCTCAATGTCAAATAGCTTTGGCATGGTAGTTATTTGAATTTTCCTTTTATTTGTGAAAAGGACTAATTCTGTTTTGTTGGGGTTCACCGTCAGTTCATGGTGGTGAACCACTCTTCCAAGATTCTGAGGGCTAGTTGCATGCGGGTACAGATAATATTTTCTGAGTTGCCTTTAATCAGAATGGTAATGTCATCCGCGTAACCTACTGTGTAGTAGCATCTATCGTTAAGACGTTTCAGCAGATCATCCACCACGATGTTCCATAGTAAAGGAGAGAGTACTCCTCCTTGTGGGCAGCCTTTGGCTACAATGCCTCTCGTGGTGGTGTTAACTGTAAATTGCACTGCTCTTAGCTTCAGGAGTTGATCAATCCACCCACTGATGGTTTGTTCGACTCCAAATCTACTAAGAGAGCGGCTGATGCTATTGAATTTCGTTTTGTCGAACGCTCCTTCGATGTCAATGAAAGCGCCTAGTGTCATCAGCTTATCAGAGAGGGCTGCTTCTATAGTTCCTACGACAGCGTGTAAGGCTGATTCTGTCGATCTACCCTTTCTATAAGCATGTTGTTGGCGGTGCATTGGCATGCGCGTTAGTGCACCCTCCCTTAGATATCTGTCTGTTAGCCTCTCCAGAGTCTTCAGCATGAAGGAGGTCAGACTAATTGGCCTGTAAGATTTCGCTTGTGTGTAGTCAGATTTACCTGGTTTTGGTAAAAATATGACCTTGACTTCTCTCCACTGGCGAGGTATATAGTTGTGAGCTATAGAAGCTCTAAATATATCAACTAGATGTGGCACAAGTGTTGTTTGTCCCCATTTCAGGAGTGCTGGAAATATGTTGTCCAGGCCAGCAGATTTGAAGGGTTGGAAGCTTTCGATTGCCCACACAACTCGGTCTGCAGTGACTATGGATTTGGCTATATTCCAGTCTGTAGGGGTTGGTTCTCTGTGTTCCACATTTTCCCAGTTTGGGTTGTTAGTGACTACACATCCTGGAAAGTGTGTTTCGATAAGCACCTCGCTTATCTCGCTATCGGAGGTCGCATATGTACCATCTAGTTTTTTTATTGAGCCCAGAGTTCTGTTATTATCTTGTGATAAAATTTTTTTCACTCTAGCTGCTTCATTGGTGGAATTGATGTTGTCGCAGAACCGCCGCCAGGATTCACTTTTGCGATATCTTATGCGTTTCTTGTAGTGATACTGGGCTTGTTTATATCGTTCCCAGTCTATTTCAGTTCTTGTGTTTTTGGCTCGATTAAAGAGTCTTTTCAGATTGAGTTTGAGTCTCTCTAGTTCTGGCCCCCACCAGTGAGACTTTCCCCCTATGATTGGTGTTGTAGGGGTGCAGGCTTGCTGGTAGCTGTGTTGGATACACGTGGTTAGTGTGTTTATATTATGTTCTATGTTGTCAGTGCTGTTGGTCATGTCTTTAAAGGTGATTGTGTCTACCTCATTTTGAAGAAGGGTCGTGTACCTTGCAACGTCCGTCTTACGAGGGTTACGTTTTGGTTGCTCGTCCCTCTCATGCACTTGTATGGTATAGCAGATTCTTCTGTGGTCTGCAAAGGATGGTTCAGCGGAGACGTGCCAGTTTGACACAAGATCCGTTGCCCCATCGGATGCGAGAGTTACATCTACTATTGTCTGATATCTGGAATTAACAAAAGTGAAAGGTTAGTTGAGAATATATACTCTGTTAGAGACTCACCTCGTTGGTTCGGTGTTAGGCTCCCCCAAAGAGGGTGGTGGGCATTTGAGTCAGCTGATATTATAATGTCCCAGCCATGATCTTCGCAGTGTTGCACTAGTTCAGTCAGCTCCTTAGACGGTATCACCTCATCCCCGGGCATGTAGACTGAGGCTAGCACTAGCGTTTGTTTGTTTGTTCCTGTGTCAAGCCTTACAGCTTAAGGTCTCTGGAACAGAAATTGGTTAGTAGCAAGGCTGGTATTGATCTGGGTATGTATATGCATGTTCTCGGTTGATTAGCCGAGATTTTGTGTAGTAACTTACCCCCGATGTTGTTAAGACCGCATATGTTATTTCCTCTAATCCACGGCTCCTGGATTAGGGCTATGGTCTTCTTGTCAACTTCCAGCAGTCTGCGCAGGGTAGCCGCTGCAATTTGCTTGTGCTGGAGGTTTGTTTGGATCACGCTAATCTGATAGGGACCCGAGAATTTTACTATCCAACGACTCCCCATCAGACGACGTATGGTCGTAGGCACCTGTGTTCTGTGTGGGAGCTACGTGTGTGTCCATAGGTGCGTGTTCTGTGGAAGCTAAGGCTGAGGTAGTTGGGTTGCTAGGTGGTAGTGTGCCAGTAGCCTTAGCTCCGTTTGTGTTGGGTTCAACTGGGGATTCTGTGTCCGCCGAATCATCTCCACCCCCGACAGTGCTGAATTTGATGTACACACTGCCGGAGATGAAGGCGACTCGTCTATCCCTTCCCAGAATCTTCGCCACCTCGGATTCTGGAATGCCCAGGGTCAGGAAGATACCCTTCTCCTGCATGGTCGCGCCGTACAACTGCCATGATTTTACGTTGTACCATGGGTTCTGCGCGGTCAGCAGGCGATGGGTCCTCGTTAGGTCGACACCAATTGATTTCGGAAGCCACAGCGATGCGCGGACTCGCTTCGCTATATCTGACTGTCGGATGACGGTCAGTTTGCTGTCCGAGATTGGTGACTGTAGGGTGGCTACAGTGTTTTTGAGCCAAGTTAGCGACTCATCATTCTCACACCACATTTTGAGTACGCCTTCTGCTATGATAGGTTTCCCTCTAAATGCGGGTGCGAATGGTGGCTCGTTGTCTGTTGGTGAAGCAAGCGCTGCTTCAATAATCCTCTCTTCGATGGAGAGTTCGAGCTGCTGTGCTTGCTCCACCGTCAGGTCCGTGGCAGGCGTGACAGCAATAGCTATGAGCAGGTGCGTTTTACTCGCATCGGCATAGCTAATTGCCGTCTTCCTTGGTGTCGGATCCAGCTTAGCGCGTTTCGGCTCGTCCCTTGGCGACAAGGTTTCATCGGGGCGCTCCCTCTTCGCCTTTGCAGGCGGTGCGGGATGTCCCAATTGCTCAGGTCGATTCGCTGCATAGCGTGATCCGCGCTTGTTAGGTCCGCGCTTCCGTTTTTTCCTCGGACTTGTTGTGGTTGCGATTGGTTGGGTTGACCTTGAGGTGTCCCTAGCTCGCTCCAGGAGTCCGCTTTGAGGAGCCTCGGACGTCGCCCCTCCCAGTGCTCCGCACTGTCCAGTCGTGCTTGCGTTAGCCGTCATCATAGGCCCGCCCGCTGACTGTGTGGTTCCCGCACGCCCGTTGTGGCTGCGTTCCTCACTAAGCGCGTCGCAACTGGTCGAGGGCTTCGGCCAAGTCAACCTCGTAGCGGCATCGGTCAGAGCTGGGTCCTCTTGTCGGGTCTCCCCTTCAGTCGCGTTGGTTTGCTGTGCACCCTGGTCAGCGTTGGTCTTAGAAGGCTCGCTGTTTCCCGGTTGCACAGTGTTGTTTTTTGAGCGCCGTCCCCGGTGATGGCGGCGCCCGTTACGTTTTCTCCCTCCAGGGGCTGCTGGCTTGGCGGAGTTGACGGAAGCATTTCTGCGTTCATCTGCTCGACGCGGTGCAAGCTGCCAGGAGGCGTTAGAGGTTATTTCTGCGCTGGGCATAGCGTTAGCTAGCTCGCGCAGGTTTATCGAGTGGGTTAGTGAAGTTTTGCTCCCCCCCAGAATACGTGGAGCAGCCTGAGCCCCCGAGCCTGAGCTCAAAGGTTCAGGAAGGGATTCTCCAGCGTCGTGGACGCTGGTACCCTCCTGGGGCAGTTTCCTTTTAAAATTCACTTCCATATTTTAAACTTTTTTTCTGCCGGTTTTGGTATGATGTGTGTTGTGTATGTGGTGAGTGGTGTTGGTGTGATGTAGTGGGTTGACTAGTGTGTGTCTGCGTGTGTGTGGGTTTGTGAGTTAGGGAAGGTGTGTGTGTGTGTGTGTGTGTGTGTGTGTGTGTGTATGTATGTGCATGTGTATGTATGTAGGACTGCATTTCCAAGTATTCCCGCTTTGCAGCTCATAGGCTCCTTGATAAATGTAGGCCAGGGCCCTCCCCATTTATTCGGACTTGGGACCGGCACCGTCCAGCGTATACAGCACAAGTGCGTACACCTCTGCACGGGGTTGGGTTTACACCGAGTGTAGTTAACACAAAGATTTCTAATGCAACTCTGTGCAAAAATTCTCCACAGATAGTAAAATTAATTTGAAATACCTAATTAGATAATACTCGGTGGAACAATTTTACATTATTATCAGTAACAGTGAGAAAAGTTATACCTACCTAATCCAGGGCTGCTTTCAGAAGCTTTGGACGAACGCTTTAAAGTCATTCAGAACCTCGAGTGAAATGCACCGATAGCATGGAGTTCTCACTTTCTAGTCTTCAGAACCCCAATGAAGTTTAAAAAACCTGTTCAATACATTTGAGTGTGTAAGTGAAAAAACAAATTGCGCTCGGATGCAGGTTCTGAACACACCGCTGGATAGATTTTGAAAGATGTGTGATGTTTAGAACCAAATGTAACTCACCGATTGACATTCAAGGGAAACTTCGAAAAATGTAAGGAGTCGTTGCCGCTTCGCTCCTTCAATTCACAAATTTCACATGTTCTCCAGCTAGACCTGCCCATTGTTTTTAAGGCAAATTGGAGTTGACTGGACCGTACGAATTTATACGTATATACAAGTCAGTTTACAAAATGTGTTAAGGCTAAAAAGTCACTGTCTTACGATATAAATTACAAATATCTGCTAACAAAAGAAAGAGTCTCTATCTCGAAATTGTACACTATATTAGGAAATATATATATAGAAAATGCTTAAATATTTACACAATAACGAGAAAAAATAACTTTAACAAAAATTCAAAATAAATAGTTCAAAAACTCAGTTATTGAGGTTAGGCTTACGAACGTCAATGTGTTGCTATATTCAAATTTATTTTCTGCTATAATGTGAAAAGTTTTTTGTTTAAGAAATGTTTCTCGAATGCAAATTGGTGTTAGTATCTTAATATTACTACTTATGATGTTTCCGAAGTGGAATATCAAGAATAAATGAAAAAATCTTAAGGAATAAGAAACGTCGAATATTTTATACTACATTAGTTGACCCGTTTTTTTATAGCAACACTGAAACAAGTGTCGCTAGAACCTTACAAACCCATACATTTGTGTCTTTGTAAGAAGTTTCCAGGCACTGGTTGGCACTGTGCTTTGTTGAAGATAAACGTCAGTTTCATTAAGCCACTCGGCGTCATCATTTTCGCACACTACGCAGAGAATCTGTTTCGATCTACCGATCGAGCGTCGCGTGAGGATGTGTGAAGTACGAACAATGTGCATCTCTAGACTTTTTTTTTTCCTCTCTGAACGAGTTTTAGCCCATATAGCGCCCAACGCTCAAGGGCTCCTTGCGGGCCTCGCGCCTTGGCTTGCGTTGTCGTCCTTGGTTGTCCCTTCGACCAACGTGAGCCTCGAACCTGAAGGCGAATCAGCGCCAGGAGGGGAGTTCCCCGTTACGCGGTTGCGATTGCGAGTAAGTGGGGGCGAGAAGCGCCCGGGCACTTTTTGATACCTCGTGTATCCGTGCGGTCGCCCGACTAACTTGGGGACGTCGGCGTCGTGTTCGAGGGGAAGCCCCATTTGGAGAGGTCGCTTTTCTGCAAGGACTACAGTATGGAGTTCTTCAAGAAAGAAGTTGTTAGGGTCGGCAACGCGCAAACAGAAAAACTGTCATTCAGATCAGATTTTTTAGAAATAAGTAATTATTTTTACCTTTTTAGTGCATCTTTTTGAAGCCGGTTGTTTTTTTTATTAAAAACTTTTTATTGTTTTTGCTCTACTTGTGAAAGTGGTAAATACACAAGTTTCAAACTTAAGAGTGATTAGTGAAAAAAAATCTTAGACATGCGCCAGTATGAGTGCATTATGCCAGAGTTTGGTTCTTCGCCAGTTTTTTTTATTATTCATTTTTCAACGGTATATTTTGCTGTTTCCAGAGTAGCTGAAAGTCCAGAATGTGAGATGGGTATAGAGAACTTGGCGAAGATATTCGGTCCCACAGTGGTCGGGTACGGGCTGATGACCCAAGCCGCTGAAATGTACTCCGCCACCGCACAGATGTTCAATGTAAGCTCAAATATATACTGGTACATCAATCGCTTAGATAAACACGTTGCCTATAAACAAGTAACCAATGTATTTTTTGTAACTTTTAAAGCAGATTTCTTTATGAGCAAGCAATGTGACTTGGGGAACTGATAAACGTTGAGCAAGGCTGAGAGGTGATCGACACCAAGAGCTATCTTTATTATGAAGTCTTAGGGTAAGGTAAAAGACTAGAGGATGACGGTGATGTGTTTGCCCCAGGTGATGCAGGTCCTGCTGCGGCTGCCGGCGGACTACTGGGCACAGTGGGCGTGCCCCGGGGATCCCTCCCCGCGCGCGCAGCGACCTTCGCACCGACCCCAGGGGTATTTCTTCTCGCCCGTTACCACTGGGTATTTATTCTAATTATATATATTTCACACAAAATTATCAAAACGTTTGGGTCCACGAGATTTATGGACTTTAATTTAAATAAATCTAACTTTATCATGGAATATACAAAAAAACATTTATATTGATTCAGAAAACATTCACAATTGAATTCACTATCTGTTAACAAGGTCACAAACTTTTTTTATACCACTAAGATGGTAAACAAGCATGCTTGCCTGATGTTAAAAGCTGTCACTGTAGCCTATGGAGACTTATTGCACTTGGGGCGTCACCCTACACAAATCTAACTCACTACCTTTCGACCCCATGCTATGTACATGAGTTTTAATAACGTTTTTGTTACAGGTTACCCAAAAAAAAGAGGAACTACTTCTGATAGATACGTTTTTACTTAATAAAATAGTATTTTGTTTGTTCATGTGAGAGAACAGTTATGTTAGTATTACTTGTTATATATGTATTTAATATTTACTATATAAATTTACACAAATAGGTTAGGCCTGCTTTCATTTTTACATAAAAAAACATAACGTATGTATAACGCTCAATAATTGTGAACTTTGTAATGTCTGCTCTCTTAACATGAAAATCAATAATAAAGACTTTTTTTAAGTGTAAGTTATCAGTAGCGTTTAATGCAAAGTACAGGTCCCGCCAATCTTAAATGCGCATCAAGTGAAGTTTGGTGCGTAATTTTACACAGTTTTTGTCAAGTACACTAAAAAAACTGATCTAATGTACCTAGAAATATTTTGTTATTTGCTTGCTTGTAATTTTGTTGCTGTTAATGCTATGTTATTTTAAACTAAACTAAATTAAACACTAAAGAACACTGAAAAGTACTACCTACACCTACAACCATTCGTAGTTGAGCGTCTACTGTACAATTAACTAAGTCATAGATTTTCCGATTAGAGTTCCGTACATTATTATGGATAGATCAATGCAAAGTTTAAAGCAAGTTGAATAATTAAATATCCCGGTTACTACAAATTTTTCAGAATACATAGTTAAATATAAGCTATCATACTCAGATGCTTTTGAATTATTCGAATGGTTGACCAATCACTTGATCTGATCTATAAAGAGTGATATTTCAAATATGCTTATATAAATTTTATGAGGGATTGACAATGTCGATGTTGGCAGTACACAGATACATGCAAAATGTAAATCAATGAATCGGTTAAAGTATGATTGTATAGTCATATACGCCTCAATTTCCTTTCTAGCCTTTTTACAATTCTATAAAAATAACTCCCCTCGCTAGACTGTTTTTCCCCTCGCCTCCCCGCTTACCTTAGTGGGTTCGTCCTGTGCGGTTTGCAAACCGTAGGTGAACGTCGATATGAAATCATGGACACATGGTTGTGCCGCTGCCTAGACAATCATTTCATTCGGGGCCACCAATGGCGTCTAGACAGAGCAATCGTGTGGTAATACGGGTAGCGAGCACACCCGTCTGGCCCAATGTCATCACTTACGGCTAGTCGAGTGCTGTCCAGCCAGTCACACAAAGGCGCAATGACTATCTCGACTTTGGGGGATTTATCAAAGGCGATGACAGACTGTATAAATGAAATGAATATTTAGGCTGTGGCCGTACTTTGCGTTTCAAATCAGTTAGCCAATGCTCTGGTGCCATAGTGGTGTCACATTGTACGTGAGTTGCTTCAGTGTGCTCAGGGCTCAGTACTTGCTACGAACGTCGGCCACCAATATAGCGTCTGATCATCGGCCAACACATTTGAATAATACACGATTGCGAATTTGGATACATTAATTTAATATTTGTGGAGAAGCTTGTCTTCAATGTGCAGACAGCTCGTGGCCCAGTAACATGATTATCGGAAACGATATGCGAAGTTCAAGCAACGTTGGGCGTGGTCAGTATTGACCACTTAGTAGCACATTTTTTCTGAGCTTTTCCGTGCTACGAAGAGAACGTCAAACCGTCGGTCCTGGCTGTTTATCGTCAAGCCTAGTCAGAGGTCTTATGGGCGGTTAGAAAAATGACTTGACTGGACTTTCAAATGGCCACTAGATTACCAGTTCAACGTTAATTTGAACCGAGAATATCTCTGAACCTACCTGAGTACGCTAGTAAGAAAATATGTGAAAAAATAAATAAATGATATAGAAAAGAACGATATATTAAACTCTTATGTGAGTCAGTCTGAATGCGCATTATACAACTTTAAAACCCCAAGATTCATGGTTCGATTCGAATTGCACCTTCATACATAACATAATATCGTTAAGTTATGACGTCGCTTGTCGCTTTAATCAAATAGCCTAACTACAATTAAATACTAAAACTTTTAGTATAAAATTTAAAGCAAAAAGAATTGCATTTTCTCTTGCCTATAATACTAAATACCTCTAGAATTATTAGTAGATCTGTACAAACTAGCTGAGAGTATACACATGAAATCTGTGAGTTACCACGTTCATGTAGAAATTGACAAGTATAAGTGCACAGCAACATCGAATGTTTTACGTTAAAATAACACAATGCAGTCGAAATATTATATGTTGTCTATTATGTAATAGTATTTATTACATTTATAACGTGATTGCTTGACGCACAGATATTATTTCCCAGTACTTAACTTAGTTGTAAGACGCAGTTTGTAATCAACATTTTCAATACTTTTGTATCTAGTCACTGACTAGCCGTTTACCATTAGGTATATTTATCACTCGGAGAGTGGCCTTTTGTTACACTTTATGTACTTTTGTTTAGAATATCAGTGACACAATACATTAAATAAAGTAAGAAAAACAATCATGTTTTATTTCGTGCTTTTTACACTTAAAGAGGTACACTACCTTATGTTTACGATTTTTACAAAGATTACTTATACGTCTAGATACCGTGTCCGAAACAAAATCAAACAAAGTATTGCAAGCAATTTTCCTATAAATGTGTGTGTAAATCAGCTAATAGGACTATCATTTTTACATCTGTGTGCGTAATTTTGTGTTACCAATCTTAAAGTGATTACCCCGAATTGGGGAGTTTTACTTTTATTCGGGGCTACAATTTATTTTTACTTTCGATGACATTATTTAATTGTCATCGGAACTACGGCGCCTATTCTAAAACCGTCTTAAATTTTTAGTTGTTGCTTTTATATTTTTATTATTAGGAAACCCCCATATATAACACATATTCTGAGAAAATTTCAGGCTTTTACCTACTTCGAGCTCTTTAAAGGTTAAGCCCCTTCGGGTAAGGAAACAATTAGAGAGTTTAATCAATTAACTATAGAGTATTTTAATCTCAATTAACATAGACAATGAAATTGTAATTGTAAATATATACATTTTATTTAAAAAATAATCAATAAATTTTGTAAATTTTAGTATAACATTTTATTATTTTTTTAAAGGAAAATCATCATAAGTACTTTTTATTTGTTTTTCTTAAGACCTAATAAGTCTATCGTTGAAATAGAATAACTTATATAACTCACGCCCTATAATTTAACACACCCAATTGCGCATGTGCTTACACCGTCTTGCTAATAAAGTAGGTACCTAGTATTAGGTAACTAAAGTTGAAATTTTATATAGTTAAGAGTTTTTTAAGAGTCCAAAGCGTGACGATAACTTTACAGTTCGTTGTAAAGAAAAGATATTTTTTCAAATTATGTATTTTAAGATACGGTAATTCATTAATTTCGTAGTTCATAAAATACATGATAAGTACTACTTCATCTATTGATATTTACATCGGTTTTTGTTCTATAAATACAATGTGTCACAGGGGTCATCGATACAAAAATACTTCATCAACCTGAAATAATGTAATGTTTGTAAGATACGTTAGATGAAAAATGTGTATTGTCGTTTCAGTATTAGTCTTACAAAATTTGGGATGGGAAATGAAGGTACCTACAGACTTTGCAACACAGACAGAAAAACATTTGTTGTTAGTTTTGCGAATAGTTATTTTGAAAACTTAGTTTGTAACTCAAATAAAGCCAGATTAGTGAAATAACTTGTGAAAAGTGTTTTTTTTATCATCAACCTTTTTTCTGTTAATAGTTTATCACGATTTTGATATTGCACAAATCGATATTTTTATTACTTTACGCGGGAGCACATATCGCGTTGGCGGACAGATTACGTATGATCTACTTAGATGTACTGTAGGGTACTCGGATTGGCTCGTTTCGCGGGCCTGAACACGGGATCTAGACGTATAAGTCATCTTTGGATTTGTCGTGGTATTCCTAGGGCAACTCCTTGATTTATAGTAAGGAATTCCACAATAATATTGGAATCAACAGTATTCACAAATCCTTATAGCTCTACCCGTATTGAGCAGTGGAACCCCGAGTACTTGAAAACCTACTGGACTCGCTATTGGAACCCATAAGCGTAGGGGACCGTACAACAGACCGGAAAGAAAACTACCGGTTGGATAAAAAAAATCATTTTGCATTTGATAACCCAATTCTCGAGGAAGGGTAGGCTATTATTAAGAACCCTAAGCAAAAACGAAGTTAAAGCGCGGGCGATCGATGGGACGGGGGCTCACAGGCGGATAATAATAATATACTTTATTACAACATGATTGTTTAACAAGAAACATATTTACAAATAGAGACAAATAAATGGCGGTCTTCTAGACATCCTTTGAGTAGAGGAAATAATAAAGTTAAACATAGTACCTATAGTGGTTGTGTGTCGATACAGTTATTAGGAAGTATATACCGGCTGGATTTTTTAATGTCGGGAAAATTTTTTTAGTAGTATAGTAGTAGCAATAGTTTGTAGCATAAACTAAAATTTATTCAATTTAAGTAGATAGTATACTTAATTCGTAACAGATTGTGATACTCAATTAACATAGAAAACAAAATGCTAAAATAATTCAAATACGAAAATCCTAGTTTTGTTGTCACTTATTTTCACCCTATCAATATTGATTGTTTACAAACTTTATTTTAGAAATGCCCCAAACGCCTACAAATAAATACCGCGCATGCGTACCTACCTACTTGTTTTGTGACCCACGGCGGCATCATGCCTTTGACTCCAAACACAACCTACAGTCGTGCTTACAAATCACCCTTCGCTTACGCTCGTGGACCGATGCCTTAAAAAAATGTAGGGCATGAAGCCTGAAAGTGGTACGGCCCACGACAATAAAAGCAGGTTGGCTGTGGTGGTGTTTGCCTGGCCGATGTACCAATAACCCTCGAAATTGAAGGGCGGGGTGCAGTTGCCGTGGTGTTTGTGAAGCACTGCGTGAAGAAGGCTGAAGCAGAGCAGCGGGGGGAAACAGAAGGTAGGCTTCCAGCTCTTCGACACTTATCTTCAAGAAATTTCTCCATATCGGACAAAGTAGGAGGAATTGTAGCCGATTCACCGCCACAAACAAATTCAAAGCTGCTCCTAAATTCCGGTGTAAGACGATAGAGGGCCAAATGGACAAGTAGAAAGGAGCAATCCTTTTCTACTTAAAACCCCTATCTCATCCCTTGAGTCCATTTACTGCCACCAACATAGGATACAGAAGCTCTCACCGCAGGTTTGCCACCTCAGAAGTGCAATTTGCCTAATATTGTCATACCGTCTAAACAATAAGTCCTGAGCAGTTTTAAAACCGGCATCATTCTGAGATAAATGCCTAATCATGTCATATGGCTCTTCAGCGGTTGATCCCAGCAAATATAAGGACTTTTGAGAAGCGTTTAGATGAGACCCATTATGAACCAAACCGTTAAACCTATTTATGAAAGACCGTCAATCGTCATAAAATTCACACATTCCTCCTTAGGGGCAACGGTCTTAGCCTCAGCCCGACGAATCTGTGCAACCCTGACCACAATTTGGTCAGAAAGGTCCTGTACCTGGTCTTAATTTGTGGTAAGCTTAGCTACATCCTCCTCCTGCAGGCCCACAATAACTTGCGCATAAGCATCTAGAAGTAGCGCATCATTTTTGTCCGGCCTTGTAGTCAAGGCTGCAGCCGTTGCTTACCAACGTAAGCCTCCAGCCAAAACAGTTCTAGGGGTGGCCATTTCATATAAACACAAACAAATATTAAAACACAGAGTATGAACAGTGAAAACCAAACACCACAAACAAATTCAAAGCTGCTCCTAAATTCCGGTGTAAGACGATAGAGGGCCAAATGGACAAGTAGAAAGGAGCAATCCTTTTCTACTTAAAACCCCTATCTCATCCCTTGAGTCCATTTACTGCCACCAACATAGGATACAGAAGCTCTCGCCGCAGGTTTGCCACCTCAGAAGTGTAATTTGCCTAATATTGTCATACCGTCATGGCCTTGTAGTCAAGGCTGCAGCCGTTGCTTACCAACGTAAGCCTCCAGCCAAAACAGTTCTAGGGGTGGCCATTTCATATAAACACAAACAAATATTAAAACACAGAGTATGAACAGTGAAATTGTTCCTTAAACCTACTTAGAAATAGTGTTATGTTTTTGTGTATGCCAACCAGTAGTTAAAAGACTAGTCAAAAACAATATCAAAAATTACTCGGGTGGAAAAGTTCCAAAAAAAATGCAAAAAATGAAGTTCAGTTTGAACAAATATCAGATATAGGTAGGTAACAATTGTACCGAGGTAAGTAAATGTGGGTCGTTAACCTCGCTCTGGCTAACAAACTTGTTTTGTCAACGATGACAGGTACTACCTAACCCTAATTAAAATATGAGGCGATTTGACTTACCTCCATAGGTGTTGTCCTGTACCTAAATGGACCTCGTCTGTCTGTTCTATGTATTCTAAGCGGACCTAAGGGAGCCCTTAATAATAACTTATACTCAGAGAGGACATAAAAGGTTGGTTCAAAATCTAATTTAAAGTATTACATACTGTAGTCCTTAGAGAAAAGATTGGAAGGGAGCTAATTCCACAACCCAAGCGTTCGCGGAAGGAAGTTTCTCTGAGATGACCATTTCGGTTCTAAAGTGTAAGAATGAATTCCCTGCCGATGGCGAGCGGTGCGATGGTAGAAAGAAGCCGTGCTCGAGGCAGCATTAAATTTGCGTTTTACCTCAGAAATATTCGGATCCTTATTATTACGAGCCGTGGTCCAAGCCTCATATGCAGTTTGCTTAAGAATTTTGGCTATATATATATATATATATATATATATATATATATATATACATATATATATAGATTAACAATTTGGGGAAGGGCTAAAAACAAAGTTATAATAATTCCACACAATGCGCGTGATGTCTTTATTTTGAGCAAATTAAACAAAATCTTTTATTACAATGAATTACTTCATAGTGAGACATAAAATGTCGAAAAAATCAAATTGCTGCTTAATTGCTGCACAAATGTTAATTTAACAAATGTGGCAGTTGTTTTACAATCAGTAAAAACTTACAAATCTATATTATTATAATAGTGACTATTCGTATATTATAGGTATAAATTGATAAACCTGTGGTTTGTGTTAAATTCTAGGAATCACATGTTTGATATATAATAATGAAATACGATAAAGTGATAATATAGATATAGCTACTTTGTGATGTAATAAACTCCACATGGCCAACATCTTAATGTCACAGCAAACTTACCTACCTATACTTTTCACAATTCATCGAAAAATAAATAAATTAAATAAATTAATAATAATAATAATAGGGAACATAATGACCATCAGTCGGGACCTATTATGACCTACCTGTACTGGCTCAATCCAGCTCTTCCGACTGGCTCTACCCGAACTCATACTCTTTCCTGCCCTGTGGCCTCACTGATGGTCACATGTTCCTTTAATAGCATTTATTAGTTTATATTGGTATCGATAAATCAGATTTTACTTATTTTGTCACTTCTAAGTTTTTTATGTTGTTTAATCACTAATTTCATTACAGTACTACCTACATACATAACTTTATAAAAATAAAATAATGGTCACTGAAGTGTGACAGAGACAAAGCTAATTCGCATGTAGTTGTCTGTTTCTAATGTTTTGTTTTTATTTTACAGAAAAGAAGAGAGGTACCACGAGTTAGCTTCGTCTCATTCTAAGAGGTGATTAATTTTGTGAGGCTATTGCGCAGTCCATAGAAAAGATTACAAATATCAAAGTCTAATTAAAAGTACATAAAAGAAATGAACTAGATTTGGCATTAAAGAACAAATCTTCATTAAAAAAATATTATTAATGTTAAACTTTAATGTTTTATTAATAATTAGCATCTACAGACTACATGTATATAAACCTAAATAAAAACAATTATTATAGACCTTACAAAAGAGATAAAAAATGCATTTAACCCTTAAGGCTATTAAGAATCTTTGCTGTTATCTTTTTTATTTATTTTTATTTTATTTATTTGACTTATTAACTACATATAAGACAGATTACTACAATATTAGGTTATTAAAATAATTACTTTAATCTTTGGTATTAACTCTTTTAGTTATTAATTACTAGCTTTTGCCAACGGTTCCGCCCGCGCTAAATTCGGTTATCGGCAAGGGGATTCCTACATTTGATTAAAGTGAAAAACTTTATACAGATATAGTTCGCTAACGAGGAATTCGGTTATAATTATTCCCGCGGAAACTTTTAAATTTTCTGAGTAAAAAATAGCCTATGTCCTCTCTGTCTCTAACTATCCAAGTGCTCAATTTCATCTGACGTAATATATATAATATTTTGGACCAATAAAGTTTAGGATGTAAGACAATACTTTGCTTTATAATTGAACTTTGTCATCAGAGTCAGACGAAACTTAAAATGATTACAAAACTATTTGCTCAGCTAAATTGGTTTTCAAATATGAATTATGAAAGATTTATCTCTTCTTAGGCAGTGTTTTTTTTCTGTTTTGTTTTTCTCTATGAGGCACATCATTACAAAATATAAAAGTGACTGTATTATTTATCAAATTGTATAACATAAGAAAACTATTTTATTGGTTAGATTAGAAATTAATAAATGCCACGCGGGAATGTCGCAAAAAATGCAGATCTACTAGGTTAATTTTTGAAATTACTGTTTAAATTTTTGTATGTAAAAATAACCAGCTAAACAACTGGCTGTAAGTCGACTTTACACAATTATGATTTTATGATTTTTGGGTAGTATTGAATTGGAATTAAAAAAAATATGTTTTGCTTAGTAGCCTAAATCAAACTCATAAATGATGAATGAGTTTCACAAAATATGTATTTTCTACAAGAAATTGTATTTTTATGTCGTCAACTACACTTCTAAAAGATTTAATTAATATATAAAAAAGTGATCCGTTGTGGGACAAAAAAAACTATTGCATAAAATTAAATGCGGCTTTCACAATTTTTTTGCTAGGGGGGGGGGGGTATCTTAAAATCTGTTGCGCGTTTTATAGTTATCAAGGAGTAGTCGTGGGAAACACGCCAATAGCCGAATTTATTACGGGCGTGGCTGCGGGGTAATCCTAGTATGCAATAAAATTTTTAAAACAAAAACTGATTAAACATTAATAAATGCCTAGACCCTGAAATATAAAATAAAATTATGTATAACAAAATATAAATTCATAAATACATGTTCTATGCTTACAAAAATAAGTAGACTTTTTACATATGTAGTTTTAAGCTTAAACCTAAAAATATCTATTTTAAATATTTACACTTAAAAAATGTTAATGTTACAAAATGTAATATTCAAGATCTGGATCTTTAGATGAGAATCTAAGAAAATATCATGTTTTTTCTCACTATCTAATCTTTGGCAAAATCATAATTATAAATATTGTATATATGTAATGTAATGTAGGTACTATACCAGTATTGTAAAAAAAAAGAATTTTTATCTCGCACTTTTACCTTAATGAGGTACTTTTCATACCAAAGTATGTATAGTAAGTTTAGTTTTATACAAGCTGTCACACAAGCAAGTACTAGTTCGTACAATCCCACACATAGATCAATCAGCTAGAGGCAGGAATGCCTTTAGCGGTGCGTAAGTGCGAGAGGAATAGCGAATCTAATGCTGCCTTTTGACGAGTCCTATATGAGAACGCTCTTACGCTCTAAACTCTGGTTTTAGTATGTATTGAGTACAAAAAGTACTTAATTTGGTAGCAATAAGAGATACGCCAATTTGTGAGGACATCATCTATTTTATATATGATTAAGGCAGTCTCGTTTATAAATTAAGGTAAAAATATATTCTGAGTAATTAAAACTTAAATTAACAACACACGGCACGTATATTGCTTTCTCTTTCGCACAATCTTCAAAGTAGGTTAAAATTAGACTGAACATAATCTGCTATGCCGTTTCAACCATGTTTTAATGTTGCTATAATTTAACAATTTATATTATTACCATCTGAACCTTCTACGTCATCTGTCAAGAATAAAGCCAAAATCGTACGTAACTTAGGCCACGGTATAGGTCTCATGTATTATGGTCACTCCCGGCTGCCCTCTATAGAGTGGAACCTGTCGCTGTATAATTAATAGTAACCTGTATATTTATCTACATTTATTCGAGCGGTAACTGAAACAAAGGGGGGCAAGGTCGACTGTAGAAAGCGGCGGAGATTGGGGAGTGGTGTAAAAAAATACAGTGTAAGGTTTTTTCTATCAACAAACATATGTAATAATTTATATATTATCTTAACCATACTACTTTTTAAAGGACAATGGCCATTTTGCATACATAATTGGACTAGGTTTAAGTCTTTTAGTGGCACATATCACATTTTCCTCGCCTTTAGAAATTAAATTATTTAAAGAAAAGGATAGTTTACGAATATAAAATTTAAGGTTATATAAATGTAACCTATATAACTTTAAATTTTATATTCCCTGAATACACTCTCCTTTTCCTAGAAAAGTCTTTGTAAATGTTAATATCTTAATTACTCTTACTAAGCTTAATAATCATCCAGCTTTCAGAAAAATATCATGGGATGTCGATAAATTGAAAAAAAAAGCATTAAGGCTACGGCATACCCTAGCAAAAAGCGTGCCGTTTTGACCAGTGTACAAAGACATATTACAATATTGAAGCATAAAAAGAGACACTGTTCCACGAACGATAGGCACTAGCACGTGACGACACGTTGAAAATCTCGATTCTCTCGGTTTTTCGTCGGTATAGAATTCAAAATATAGAACTATCAAATTAGCAAATTAACTTGGTCATATCAATATATATTTTATGATTTAATAATAAAGAGAAAATAACTCATAATTTTTATAACAATTTGAACTAAAGCCCAAAAATAGAGTGTCGGAACAATTTTTTTACTAACTGTTTTAATAGCTAAATTATTATGATATAAGCAAATGCACCTAATAAAGTTTTAAACTATAACATATTTTTTTCACTGTAATAAAATTAATCAAATTCTGGCCAAACTTAACTTGTTATGGTATGTCATCACCTTAAGAGCGCTAAGACATAATTCGTTAACTTTTAGTATTTTTGTTGATTTTTAAACGTTGATTAGGTACTAATTAGCTATTGCAATAACTAATATAAATTAAATATACATTTAAAGATTGATTACTCATTATCCTAGGCGGTAATCGAAAACACATTTTTAAAAAATGTTATATATCAAAAAAATTTAGTTTAAGTTATTGCTTGCAATAATACTATAAAAAGTATATAAAAGTATTTTTATAAATATATATAAAATTTAATTATTAATTAATTTCTAATTAATTTAAACAAAAAACCAAAAAAGACTACATCTATCAACATAAACGAAACTAAAACCAGAACAGATTTTAAAATTAAATTTAATTGTATCTAAAATTGAATAAAACGAACTTATTTTCTTATACAAATTGTGTCACTGCAATAGTAGCTGCAGTTCGCGACGCGCTTTCAGGAAAAGAGATGTCACTTCGCTCGTCGGCTTCGTCCCCTACGCGTTAGACTGGTCGCGCTGTAAGGGCAGTTCAGCTTACGCTGGCTAGTTTAGGGGTTCGTTGAAATCACAGAAAACCTAAACATATCATGCTTTTAGCAGGTACTTTTAATTTTATATAAAATAATTTTCTCTCACAATTCACCCACAAAAAAAAAATTCACCCAACTTTTAAAAGTAATGTGATAGTGCTCACTAATTATAATTATTTTATACTATGATATGTTATTAACTTAATTCCAAAACTCGTTTATAGGTAGTTACTAGTCAAGAATGACCACTGTTCTTTGTCTTCTAAAAGAACACGGCTTAATGCTGATACAAAGCCAATGAATATTACCTAAAAAAATATTTAATAAACATATATTCCAAAAAATAGGATATTTCCTTGACAGATGAGCGCATTTAATGAAGGCCACATTTGAACTTACACCTTTTTTACAATATATACATACACTTTGGCTTATTTTCACGTAATGTTTGACCTTAACAACTATTTACCACTCCCTTCTATAGATTTAGTATTGTTCTTTAGTCGCACCACGTCACTTCCCCCATAGCTGATCCCATAAGGCCTCAGATGGTATATTAAATAGTCATAGAGATACATCTCTTCTGGCGGAACGTAGTGGAAGGATATGGCATAATCTGAGCAGCAATCGAGTCCCTAGAATAATTAATTCAGGTTATACTAAAGCTGCTATGTGCATAGAATGATCAGCATTATGCCACAAAATAGATACTGAAGGCTCACTTCAGAGTAGGCCCGCTAAATCCTCTCCTCGCACGCATACGTGTTCCGTACATACGAGCTCAAGGTATTTCAAAGGAAGCTTTCTTTGGGATTGCCTTGAACTCGGATGTACGGAACGTATGCGTGCGAGGGAAAGGTTTAAAGCACTTAGTATTGAGTGAGCTTTCTGTGTTTCAATTTTGTGATTATGCGCTATAGTAGTTATCATAGCAAGACAAATGCTGAGTAACTGTGACGAAGCTGTTTTTTTGTTACTCTTGACTGTCTTGTGATGTATATGTTATGTGGATTAACAAAAAGATGTGTCCTTAACACACTATGATTTAGGTCAATATGTTCGACTAAAAACGGTACCCAGGCAGGAATGGGGCGGCAACTTGTACCTCAGCCTTTGTATGTCCTACTGCAGGGATACGGCTTAGGGAATAAAGCTTAGCCCAAAGTCGTGCGGTTTGTTAGACGTTTGTCGATCAAGGGGCCACTCGACTGCCAGATATTTTAAGCCATAAGGTCTCTGACTTGGCTTAACGACTGCTCGTCGAAGTATGGAGTCTAAAATACGAAGGAGCTCAGGCAGAATGGGCCACTAGGCGGTACTAACTGTGCAGGCCCAACGTTGCATAACTTTGCTTGTTGTTTCCAATAATGCGAACTAATACGATTCGGCCGATAGGCACTGTTTACATTAAACTATGAAAATTAAGATCAAAACCATGGGCACAAGTATGAAAACTATTATTTTTTACCGAATAATGGCTGTGATGACAGTAGTCGTAAAGCTAAGTCAAAAAGCTTACGTGCGGCTAGAAAATTCTGAGTTGAATGGCCAATAGCTCGACAAAACTCAGTCCAATTCACACTGGACCAGGCGGTGGACCAGGCCTTAGCCTCGTTCTCAAGAGAATATTAATCTAAAATCGAATATACATTTTTTGGTACAAGTAATACTTACGTCATCTGTAGAGTAATACATGTACTTCCAATACCAGAAGCCTTTGTCCTTGGAGGGAAAGAGATGGTCGCGGGGCATGAAAGGGAAGAAGCGACCGCGGTGCAGCGAGTCACGGGAGTCCATCGCCTTCACGCCAATGTTCTCCAAGCACTTGCCTAAAATAAACCAATAAGTGTAAGCGACCGCGACGGGGGCATAAAAATAGTATAAAAACTCAAATAAACATTTGTAAATAAATAGACCACGTTTTTATGAATAGACTAAAAATTAGATAGTAGATTATACAAGTGAAAAGTGACTAAGTTGGGTCCCGAGAGCAGCGAAGGATGCTAGAGTAGAATTCTGAGCGGAGCGAGGGTTACAAAGAACCGAGATTTTTTTTTTTTTACGTGCTGTAAACTCTAATTTTTACCATTGACTGCAAGAAAACAAAAAGTACTGTTATATATTCGGTTCGGTTGGTATATATTCGGTAATATTATTATGAGAGAACAATGACATAAAACCACCACAATAACAATTAGAATTGTTCCAAATTCAAAATGTCTTTATTCTCTAGTGAGTAAAAGTGTGTTTTATTCACTGTTATGTCTTTATTCTCTAGTGAGTAAAAGTATGTTTTATTCACTGTTATGTCGTTATTCTCTAGTGAGTAAAAGTGAGTTTTATTACCTATGAATGAATAAAATGCCCCTTTTCAAGTGGCAATGGTAAAAATAGTTATTTGTTATACAAGTGAGTAAAAGCTTTCTTTGGTAGAAGTGCCGACTTTAAATCCTGAGCATAGCGAGACACGAGACCGAAAAAAATTGCTGACGTGTCCAACGTACAACTTTTCACCTCTAACAGAGTGAAAAATATTTTTACGTGACTTTTCTAGTAAAAAGTTAGGTTCGGCATTGGAGACTTGTTGTCTTAATTCTTCTGGTTTCAGAGAAATATCTTCGTAGCTTGTATCGCTCGTTTTTCAAACAAAACAGAATTATTAATTAAATAAACAATCTTATGTTCAAAAAACTAGCTTGCCGCCATTTTACTTTGTTTTTATTTTAAATTGAGGTTGCGTTCGGAATTATACCTACTACAACCTCTGCTTTTGCTATCAAAACAACGTATAATATTTTTCAGTTAGCTATATAAACTTTTAATAATACTATTAATTTATAAAAACTCACTTAAAAACGAAAAAATGCTATATTGTTTTATTCTTAATTAAAATGAACAAGGTTAAGTATTTGTCCCGAAATTTGTTTCTGACCAGTCATTGTATTGTTTTTTTTTTTTTTCATCATCGGGTTAATTCCAAAAGTCAATGTTCGAACAGTGAATTACTTTGCCTCACTAGTGAGCAAACTTTGATTTTGCTCCGTGAATTTGGGCAGCAAAAATATCCTTGTCGTGCGAGTGAGGTGAAAAATCTTTTTTCTTGACACATAATCTTTTCACATACTCTTTGATTTTAAAATTTTAAGCTTTAGTCCCATCAGAATCCGGTTCGGGAACAAAAAAAAAACCTAAAGTGTAATGTTTTTAGTTTTTAGTCAATGTTTTTTAAAACGTTAGGAATAAAAAGACCGAAAAATGCCCCAGATGTCCCGGTGGCGTAAAAATGTTTTTTTTTTTTCATTATCTGGCTTACTGTGACGTCCTATCGAAAAATGACCTGTACAAAAATTGTAGGTCTAGTAAAAATCTGCAACTTTGTAAAAGAATTTTTTTACCATAACCCCAAAATGTTCAAGATATTTGCAAATAACCCGTTTTTTATTTTTCTTGGTTTTTTATTGTTAGGTCCGCGAAAATTGTCTGATTTTCATGAAACTTGAGGAAAGTAACCTTCAAAATACGTATAGTAACCGAAAAAAAATTAAAATCAAAATATTAATCCGTTTCCGAGAAATTTATGTTTTTGGTCTCGGGAGGCCGAAAACCACCCCTAACTTCAAGTGGCTGTTTACAAAAAAAACTTTTTTTTTTTTTTTAAATACCACTAAGGTGGCAAACAAGCTTACGGTCCGCCTGATGGTAAGCGGTCACCGTAGCCTATGGACGCTTGCAACACCAGGGGTATCACTTGCGCGTTGCCGACCCTTCAGAAATCTAATAACTTCTTTCTTGAAGAACTCCATACTGTAGTCCTTGCAGAAAACCTTGGTAGGGAGCTCATTCCACAACTTAAGCGTTCGCGGGACGAATTTTCTCTGAAACCGCACTGTACGCGACCATTTAGGTTCTAAAATGTGAGAATGAATTCCCTGCCGATGGCGAGCGGTGCGACGGTAGAAAGTAGCCGTAGGCATTACTTCGAACAATGCATCAGAACACAGCCCATTGTACAAGCGGTAGAACACACAGGGAGGCAAAGTCTCTCCTCAGGCTCAAGGGCTCGATACCGCAAGTGAGTTTGGAATCGTCGACTATACTCACCGGCCGTTGAACCGAGTCAAAATGGCCAGGCTGGTATCCGGGTGCACCCGCCCAGAGATGGCAGCAGTACTCCATATGGGGCCGAACTTGCGACTTGTAAAGTAAGAACCTTTGCCCCGACGTGAAGTACTGCTCCGCTCTGTTGAGTACACCAAGTTTTTTGGACGCCAGCTTCACCTTATCTTGTAATGATCTCGGAACTGAACATCGCTGGAGATGTCGACACCAAGGATCCCAATGCTCTTGGAGATGGAGAGGGGAGTGTTCTGGAATTGTGGGACTACAGTGAATGGAGTTTTCTTAGCGGTGAACGCGCACACTTGTGTCTTTGTAGGGTTGAATCGGGTACCAAGTTTACCCGTCCCCAGTCAGAGACCTGGGACAGTGTGGTCTCGATTTGAGACACAAGTTCTCCGCAGTTCTCCTCCACAACGGAACGAGGGATGTTTGCACGACCCGTGTAAAAAGCGTCTCCAGTACTGTCATCTGCATAGCAATGTATGTTGTTGATGTCCAACATGTCATTGATATGCAGTAGAAACAGCGTAGGAGACAGTACAGAACCTTGCGGGACACCAGCATTACTGCCCATGCTATCAGAGCAACTACCGTCAACTACGGTTCGTATGCGTCTGCCGGACAAAAAGCTAGCCACCCATTTTCACAAACCCTCGGGCACTCCGTAAGATGGCAACTTCGATAGAAGACCCCGGTGCCAGACCCGATCGAACGCCTTCGCTATGTCCAGGCTACATGCCAATGCCTCCCCCTGACTCTCAATGGCTAGTGCCCATCGGTGTGTGAGATACACTAGAAGGTCACCAGTCGAGCGACCGTGGCGAAAGCCATATTGACGGTCACTGACCAGATCGTGTACTTCTAGGTATCTTAGAAGCTGTGTGTTGATCACACGCTCCATCACCTTAGAGAGGAGAGAGGTAATAGCGATAGGCCTGTAATTCGATGGATCTGATCTATCGCCCTTTTTGGGCACCGGGTGCACATTTACAGTCTTCCATGAAGACGGAAATTGCCTAGTGTGTTAGGAAAGCGCGAAGAGGCGCGTGAGTACAGGACATAACTCAGGAGCACACTGCTTAAGCACCACTGCTGGTATACCGTCTGGCCCACTCGACTTATGAACGTCTAGAGAAAGCAACGCCCGCCGGACTCCCGCTGCGTTATGGAGTTTTCCGGCATGGTCTTACCGCACCACGGTATAGTAGGTGGTACAGCGCCTTCATCGTTCATGTTCGAGTTCGAGGCAAAGAGACTGCCCAGTAGATCGGCTTTCTCTTTAGCACTATGGGCCAAGTCACCATCGGTCTTTCGCAGTGGTGGTAACGACGACTGGCAAAACTTTTGCAGCTTTTTAACAACAACATTCGTTTAATATTTAGGTAGGGCTCATTTTATTCGTCTGGAACTCTATTTTTTGGATTAACAAAAACATGTAATGGTCGTCCTGCAATAACACACTTAAAAATTGAATAATTGATAATTTTTACTTTGTAAACTACATTTTTTTTAATTATCATTTAAAAAGTGCACTTTATTGACCAAATTTTTATAAACTGACTATATTAATGTATTCTGCTGGAAAAAACTAAAAAAATTAGTGTACTAAAGTTTTTATATCTTATATTTTGTTTTCATATTTTATATCTTATTATTTATACAATGCCACCGTAAACATTGACTTATGTAAATATTTTACCCATTTCTACGTCCTCGGCCCCAGTGCCGTCCGCCTTGCAGAGATGCGGAGCAGGCAACGCTTGGTTCACAAACATGTCTAATGCGCGCCGACTCATCACATACCCTGCCCCGCCGCTCATATAACCCTGCAATAAATGCGAATTAATGTGTATTACGGATTGGTTTTTAGTCTCCCTAGACAAGCATCATTAAGTCCGCTTTTACAAATAAAGAATTCACAACAAAATACCTACTACACTATGTTTTTAAATCAAGCAATTGCAACAGTGACACAATTTTCTTCTCGTTTTTTTTTTAAAACGAAATTAACAATTGGAATTAAAAATTAACTACAAGGATAACGTGTTTGATATCCCGTCTCGTGTAACTCGTTTCTTTTAAAGTAGGGACTAAAGAAGAAGAACTTACCTGTTTAGTGAAAGGTTTAAATCTGCATCCGAAGTACAGTGGCTCATTGCTGTTGTACTCTGAAAGCATGTACCGAAGATTTTCCACCACTACGTACCTAGAACAATAAATAAAAATAAATAAATATTTGTTAGCACTACACACATCCCATCTGGTCCCAAACTAAGCAAAGCTTTAACTATGGGTACCATACAACGGATACAAATATTTCTATATTGATTTTTAAAATACATACATATTATCACAAAAAACACTCAGACTTAAATACAAACACAAATGTTACTTTTTAAACTATCGCGCTTTGAACACATTATTTTATACATATATAATTCTACTGTACGTGTGTATGTCTAAACGGCTGGACCGATTTGAATGTTTTTCTTTGTATGCGTTTGGGTAGCGCCCTGGATGGTTAAGATTCACAAATCGGCCCGGCAGATGGCGCTGCAGTCGGTATCATGCAGGACAACGTCTGCCCGGTCAGCTAGTAAACTATATATTAGTAGTTTTAATATTGATCGCCCCCATCGACTCACAAGACCTCACTGAAAATAGTTTACTTGTGACCACGGCCAGTGTAACCTGGCCGAAACGTCGAGATCCAAAAAAAATGGATTGTTGCGCGTGTAAGACCCGATACATAAAAATAAAACACAAATGTTCATCCCATAAAAACCTAATTTTATTAATCTAATAGACATTTCTAAACTTGAGTAAAATAGTCTATTGCAATTGATAAAATTAGTACCTTTTAAACCGACTTCAAAAAAGGAGGAGGTTCTCAATTCGGTTGTATGTTAACTGGAATATAAAGCTTTATTAAGCTGCCCGCCATTCTGACATCAGTATCATAGAGAATTTACTAATGTTGCTATAGGTAGATATTTAGTACGTATATACCAATTTGGTAACTTAACATATCTCTGCAGTTTAAGCTTCGAAAACAGGGCCATTCGAAAAAAAATACTAAAATTTCACTACATCAGCATTAGCAAACTTTTGAATGATACCATCGAGTTGGCAAAGAAGCCTACAATGTTCTTGACGTTAAGCGATCTCCGTTAGCCTGTGGACGCTTGCTAGTTTTTAAAAAAATCGGTCAAGTGCGATTTGCGACCCTTTGGGTACGGAACCCTAATAAAAATGGCAGTTTAAGTTAATAGCAGCGCGTAAAATAGGTTTCCAATATTATTACTAAAACTGTTCTGGTTTATATTATAATCATCAGATCAGACTCTTGCAATATTTGTAATGCATTTTAAGACATAAAGTTTCTGACAAGTGAATTTTACGTGAGAACTAAAGACAATGTGATAAGGATAGCGGGGCAACTTACGTGTCATCATCAGCTTTGAAGAACCAGTCAGCGTCTCGTCTGTGATGCTCGTACACATATCGGAAAGCTTCCTTGGTCTTTGCCCAAAGTGCGTTACGACCTTCGTTAGTTGACAACTTCACTGTGGGTAAGGACGGGTCTGAAAGGTAAAGTAAAAATAAATATTTGATTTTTTTACTACAAAATGTAGGATAGGTAATTGCCAGCGTGGTGGACTATGGCCTAGGCCTCTGTGCCATGCAGTGAGGCGTATAACGGATGGACGGATGAACGTATGAAGCGAAGGCGTAGAGGTAAATGTTAAGAATATAATAGGTTACGGTATACGCTTACCATCAGGCGGACCGTATGCTTGTTTGCCACCTTAGAGGATAAAAAAAAAAATATTAAACTAGACATAGACTATTTTTAGGACGTTTTGTTTTGTTTCTAAATAATATATGTGTGAGTTTTAGTGCTTAAAGTAGTTTTTGGTCGGTTTTTAGAACTAGTTGGCAATGAACAAACTTATATAGTCTGAAGTCGGGCGTGGTCAGTCATTGTATGGATGACATGTCAAGTGGCAAATTTTTCTGAGTACCTCTTTGTGTGAGAGATTGTTGTTGTCATATGACCTTTGGAAGCTATGGCTATTTTCTTACAAAAGAGGCCTGTGAGTGCAGTGGGGACAAACGACGCCTGAGATAACAAATATATAGATTGCCTTCTACTGTCATATAGTTAGCCTTTTTGTAGACCCTATTCTATACTTTCACAAACGCAATTATCTACCAAATAAATACATTGAGGATTAACCTTCTGCAGTACTCATGAACAGCAGTATATTGCAGCGCTTGCCCCATGTAGCTTTGACGTGCTGAGCCTTGGTCTTATGGGTGCTAGGCTGGGTCAACACCCAGCACAGCACCCGTTCCTTCCGGGACAACTCGTCGGCCACCGACCGGTCCTCGTCACGATGTCCCGGATCATTTCTACTGTGTTTGTCTACAAACGAAGATATTGGGTGCTGGTCGAAGTCCCTTGGTTGCGGTCTGAAAGTTGATATTAACAAATCACTAAAACGTTTATCTTAACCACTAACCACGTTTAAAAGATAGGTACTAAATACCACTATCGAGTGAGGTATTAAATAAAATATGACGTATTGTTTTAAATCGCAATAAAATATAATACCTACATTTTAATCATTCCATAAATAATAGGGATGTTGTTGTGGTAGCGATATGCCGTTATTGTTACTGAATTGTCTGTTTTTTTTACGATAAAAGCAAAAAAGCAAGTAACATTCCGTCGCGAGGCAATGTGAGTTCCGCCCCAAAGATTAAAAACGCTTATGATTTCACCTTACTGCAGAATCATAATGTGAATTTCAAACGCGAGGATAGTTGTCTCGCAGTTCTTTCACTCCGTATACTATTGCCTACGTATAATATGTATTATATTATACATTGTGTATTTAGGGTGGTAAGGAGAAAATGACTGACGACAGGCTTTTTAGAATGACTCGAGTTTCTAATTTCCGTACCGGGCGGTTACACAAAATGTTTTTGATCACATTTGTGAGTAAATAAATAAAAATATATGAAGTAAAGAAAACAACCCCATCGTTATATAACTAGATATCTAAAGAATTTATGAATAAAAATTAAAAAGCTTTGGCTGAAGTCAAAACATACTTGAACATACCTACAAAACTTATTTTAAAGACCAGTACAGCTCCTATACATATTTGATAGAATAGGCGCGTCGACGCAATAAAGAAATACGGCCATTTTTGTCGCATATTTGGCATTCACAAATAAATCAAAACCTATGGGGAAGTATCCGGTTGTCCTAGAATAATGACATTTCACACCAAGCAAGAAAAAATCCGAAATTTGTTAATTTGTAGTTATAACACATTAAAAAAAAGTTTGTTTATCTGTCTGACAAAACGCTTTACTTAAGAACGCGAGGAGGTATTAAGTTGAAATTAATATCAAATACTAATGTCTATGGTCACTTTAAGTGTAAAAAATTCCAGCTTCTAAGTCAATGGAATTAAAAAATATGTCCAAATAACGTTTTTTTTTGTCGCATATTGTGACACAAATAAATCAAAACCAATGGTGTACTTTCCGTTGACCTGGAACCATGAAATTTGGGAAGAAACAATGCCATATAGCACACATAAAGAAAACAATCTGAAACCGTAATTTTTTTGTTAGATCACAAAATTTTTTTTGCGATATAAACCTATTTGCAGTTAGTAAACTAACTGCGACCTATGTCTATGTATTGGGGCAACAGTTGTCCTACGGCAAAGTTAAGTTTGTCCCTCAATACAGTTTACCTTTAACGAAACCCTCGATGCGCGAGTCCGACTCGCACTTGACCGGTTCTTTAACTGATTTTCAAAAATTTAGGATTATTCATAAACAATCAGCCAGGCCATAACATTCTAAGAAAAAAAAATAATAAAGTTTAAACCATCAATTTTTTTCTGGTATTTGGCACTGAACATAAGTCCTTCAGCCATAAGATATACGTTTCGTTTCGTATATCTACGTTCTGTTCTACGTTAAAAATTCTTTACTATTTTCTGTTAATTGCAGGTCCAAAAGAAATAGATTTTATTTTAGAATTTCTAGATCTTAAGTGCTTTTAAGAAAAAAATCTACCTATAAGCTGGTTAAATTTTTTTATTTATTTTAGCAGCAAAATGACAGTACTCTTTCCGCAAATATGTTAGAATCCCACATAGACTAACATGTATGAATAATTCAGTTTTAAGCCTAGTAAGCAATGAATATAAAAATAAATAAATAGATGTATAAAATACGTGTAACGCCGAGTGACAATTTTCAACAGAAATACAAATTACAATTACACACACATGCCTAATATATGTGACCATTTTTACAACACAATAGCTCGTGGCTTTGTTTTACCATTTTCAGGTTTATAATGCAGCTTAGACTTGTATCATTACTAGTACTGTCAAAATAGGTGAAATTAAAACATGTCAGATTGTTTTGTATGAGTTTAGGAACGAACTTTATTCAGCCCTTAAGAATTTTAACCGCCCAAAAGGGTTTTATCAGTGTTTGTTATTTAATTTTTGTTGCTATTGTCTGATTTTTTACATTGAATTATATCCAAAAACTCAAGTGTTTTTTTTTAAAAAGTTTGCTTTTGTACTTTATGCGTCTATGAAAAAAATACACCATTTTGCTAAATGTTAGAGGTTACCATTATTAATAAGTAAACTTAATGAGATAAAAATATAATTTCCTTTACAAATTAGGTATAAGAAATCAAAATCGGGTACACAGAACTCAGGCACAAAATTGTTGACTTGTGATAATTAACCAGGGTGGAAAGGGGAACTCAGTACGTTTTTTTATACATTTCTATACATCACAATCTACATTTCTACATTTTAGTTTAGTTAACCAGATCTACGGAACATACAAAAAAAAATATAAATGTTTAAAAATAAACATTTGGACATTGCGGCTCGACTTAAACTATAGAAAATTATCTAAATACTATATCAAATTAGCAGCAGCGCAGTAAACGGAAAGTTGTTTTTTTAAGTTAAATTGCTTTCTAAGTGTCGGGGGAAATTAAAGAACTATGAAATAAAAATCGTAAAAAGTTAGCATTTTTATACGGAACGTATCTTAAATCTCAATTTTATTTATTAGTGAATAACCACCATAGATTAATAAACCCACAGCAGCAAAAACTGAGTGGCACGTCACGGCATAAGAATAAAAACAGGCTAGAATTGACAGTCATGGCATGTGTTTGTGATTGCACTCATGCCGCCAAAAAAAGTAATCGATGAAAACTTTGTCAAATACGGTTACAACGGGCGGTCGGTCATCATGTCAGAGAGTTGTCAGATGGTTGGACCAATGATACTCTTTAATTTTTATCGTATTCATTTTAATGCCTAATAAATTAATAATACCAGTATTATCCTACTAATATTATAAATGTGAGAGTTTTTTATGTCTGGATGAATTTTTGTTACTTAATCACGCTTCAACCACTGGACGGATCGGGATAAATCTTGGCATACATATAGGTTGGGTCCTGAAAAGTAAATGACGACTTTTGTGGAGTAGTGTAATGTTGTAGACATTAGATTCGCGCTACACAGTCCATTCTAACGCAGTTTATGGTAGGTGACTGTTCTTCACAACATTTGCAACAGTGTTAACGTTCGTCTAGAAGCCTGACCGAACTTGTTAAAAACGTCTTTCGCCTCTTTGGCCTGATTACTAGGTAAAATCCCATGAGATAGGATGGAACGTGCAAACCATGTATCGTATCGCAACGTAATATAGTACATAATCGCAACGTGATACTATAAGTGTATTTAGTTCGGAACGGATGAATACGATATAACAACGACTTTAATTTATAAGATATAAAATAAATTTGTAGTTAACAAGGACTAATTAGGTCATCAATGATTTATGTTGTATATCTTATCGTGCGAAATTCGAAACATATTTAGATGCAGCAATGTAATTCTGTCTGGCTGTGTCTGTTTGTCTGTCTAGCTAGACCCTTGTTCTTAGGAACGCGTGAATTTATCAAGTTGAAATTAATATCAAATACAAGGGTAAACGGCCCCTTAAAGCTGTAAAAAATCAACACCATAAAAAATACGGCCATTTTTGCCGCATATTTTGGCATTCACAAATAAATTAAAACTTATGGGGTACTTCCCGTTGTCCTAGAATCATGAAATTTCACACGAAGCCAGGCCTTATATCACAAATGTGGCAAACAAGCTAGCGGTCCACCTGATGGTTATCGGTTAGCGCAGCCTATGGACGCTTGTAACACCTGGCCTGGGGCATCACTCGCGCGTTGACTACCCTTCAAAAATCTAATATTTTCTTTCCTGAGGAACCCCATATTGTAGTTATTAGGGAAAACCTTGTCAGGGAGCTCATTCCACAACCTAAGTTTGCATTAACGGTTTGAATTATCCTCGGGCCGCAATTTAAAAAAAAAAAAATCTGGTTAAATACGAGCATAATTCATCGCACACCTTAACTATCACTACACATACAAGAGAGCGCCTCCGCCCTCCGCCACGCTTGTCTGTCTAAACGCGATAAACATAAAATTACCGAACGGATTTTCAAAGGGGTTTCACCAATAAACTGAGTGTTTTATGAGTAAGGTTTAAGTGTAGGTATAATTGATTAATGTTTTGTGTAAATTGGTTGTAATTTCTATGAATAACAAGTATCTCCAACATGTCTGAGGAAAATTTAACTTTCACTGACATTCCTATTCAACATGATTTTTAGGGTTGCGTAGTCAAACAAGGAAGCCATGTAGCATCTGTTCGTAGGTGTGTTACAGCCATTTTATCCAGACTATAATAGCCACAAAGCCGAAATTTGGCACAGGTTAAGTCAATTCCACCTGCAATAAAATTATTTTAAAAATACACCTGAAATAAAATTTGTTAATATTTTATGAATAAATTGAGGGGGTCTGCCGTGCAACGCAGGGAGGATAAAAAATACTTTTCCTTAGTCATATAAAGCCAACGTTTTTTGTGGTTTCAAACAACAATAGCAGTAACAGCTACGGAACCCTACACTTTGCATGACCCGACATGCTTATGATTTTATAATAATTACATATTAAAAAAAGAAAATATTTCCTATTGCACCGGTGCGAAACCGGGCCTGGTCGCTAGTTTAAAAGTTTGAAATAAATTACAATATGTACCAAAGGGGTCTTTACATGTCCCTTAACTTTGCTTGAATAATATTTGAATAATTATTAAAATAGCGCCACTTTAATGTATACGTAGAAACGGTGCATACTGGCGGAAACCATCTGGTTGTGTTATGTCATGTAACTGTTACAAAAAAACACGACTAAATTAATTACATCCATATTTTTCTGTAACTTGACTGTAGTAGTATAATAATACTTCGGTTTTTAATAACCCTTAGGTAAAGAATCATAAACAATTTGATAACAAATTTAAATTTATATAACTAACTTAGTGTATAGTTACCCTCGAAGTTCCATTTTACAAATATATAAAAAAACCATGTTCTATAGTTTGCCCAAGTATGCAAAATTAACAGCGTGTTTTTTAATGCTGAAAATGCTTAGTGTAAGTTTGCACAAACCTGCTGAGTTTTTCTCGAGGCGCTAACTTAAATAAGTAAATAACTAGGTTTTCATACATCGCGCAATTTTTTAAGTAAACTAAATTATGTATCAAAGAGGTCTCTACTCGGTGATGAAACGGTATTACGGTAACGTGGATTACGGTACTTTAAAGTTAAAACTTAACATTTGAAGGAGTTATGTACATAATAGAAACGGTGCAAACCCGGGGAAAACATTAAGTTATGTGCTCTAACAGTTCCAAAAAAATAAAAAATAAGACTACACGAGTTACTTCCATACTTTTTCATAATTTCACTATACAAATTGTTGTAGGTAACTAAAACATAAAAACAAAACATTTAAGCTATGTCTAAGGCATGTTGAATTTAGTTTTTTTAATCAAGTTGCAACAAGGTTGTCCTAGTACTTTCAAGAAGGTGCTCAGCGTAATGTTTATAACAATAAAAGTAAAAATTTGTAACTCATGCAGCAAGCAAAAAATTACCAAAAAACAGCAAGCATTTGAATTTGTAAGGGTAAGTCTCACCATATCACAACAAAATAATTACAAAACAAAATACCAAGAATTTGTATCATGTGCATTAAGACATAGTACAGATAAAAGCACTACACAATTATGGTCCCATCAAAACTCTACTCATACGTGTCTACAATGCGTGATGTTCCGTACAGATCCGGTCAGTGTTTGAGCGCATTAGGAGGGTTTTCGTGATCGCACTTGGCTGTTGACAAAAAAAAAACAAAGGAGAAAGAAGCTTTGAGAGGAGTTCTTTGAAAATAAAATACATATTAGAATCCATACTAATATTATAAATGCGAAAGTAACTCTGTCTATTTGTCTGTTACCTCTTCACGCTTAAACCGCTGTACCGATTAAGATGAAAATTCTCGTGGAGAAAGCTGGAGTCCCGAGATAGGACATAGGCTACTTGAAAACGTCAAGTATGAGTCGGTTTTTTTACAGGCCTAGAAAATGCATGATGTCCATCGAACGTGCAAAAAAAAAAAAACGAGCCATTTAGAGACTGCCAAGTATATTATCTCAATGGAATCTGCGATTCGGTACTTGATTTGGTATGAATTACCCTATGAGTGTATGAATTGTTAACTAAAACTAAAAAAAAACCTATTCGTGCTACAGTGTATGTTTAGAGTGTCGTCACCACAAATTAACCTAGCAACGGAATAGCAATCAGACGTATGCAAGTAGTCGAGAATAGGTACTTTATAATCAAAATTGTGTCAACTGGTCAATTGGTAATAAATGAAAGGCTGGCATAATCAATTTCAGCTTGCTTTTGAGTACAATATAAACAACACAAATCGATTAATAGGGTATATGGATGTATTATTTTTATATTCCAATCAACTGCCAACATAACTTAATAAAAAGTTAATCGATAAAAAATTCAGGGATCCATATGCATACTAATATTATGAATGCGAAAGTTACTTGTCTGTTAGCTTTTCACACTCAAACCGCTGTACCAATTAAGATGAAATTTGGCATGAATATAGTTTGAGTTACGGGCAAGGAGATGGGCTACTTGAAAGCGTCAAGTATGAGTAAGTTTTTTTTTTACTATAATTGAGGAGTTTCCGTTTAGATCCTACACCGATAACCGAATTTAGGTCAGGTTGACCCGCGGGCAAATTTGGTATGGAGATAGTTTGAGTCCCTATTAAAGGCATCGCATTTATAAAGGTTTTTTTAACAATTAATATTATTTTAAAACATTTTCAACCAATCAAATGCTAGCGACTGACAAACTAATGCTTTAAACAATATAAACGGTTGCTGAGTTAACTGTAAATTATTCTTATGGGGCAATGTTTTGCAATTGGTTTTTAAAACTATACAATTATTAAATAAAAGATTTAATAAATGAGGTTTTAGGTGATACGGAGTTTGTCAAAAACTCACACGATTTCCGTGCCGGTAAAAAAAACAAACGGCCCCATAATAGGCATAGCCCTTCCACAATCTTTCGAACTGGAACAGGCAAAGGCTATCACTGACAATCACATGTCACAGCTATCAGACCGGTATATGTATATTTTTAGTTCATAGTAAAATGTATACGCAACTCTCTCAGGCTATCAGTGTTAACGCGTTGACCGTGTTGCCAACCTCTTATCTTCTAATTTCTTCGATCAACAGTAACATTAGCTTAGACTCATCGGGACTACAATAATAAAGACAATGCTTGGGTATACATATATGCTTACGTCTGTTAAAAAGGTTTGTCGGACGCAAAACAGTTAGGAAACTAAATTTGCAATAGGCTGGCCACTTTGCTTAAACCGATACCATTCATACGAAAGGTTCTTGAGTGGCGACCACGGATCGGCGGACTCAGCGTGGGACGGCCTCAGATGACCGTTAGAGCCGCGGGAAGTCAGTGGAAGCAGGATAGGTAGTTTAAAAATTTTACGGGAATGTGAGAACCAGCAGGTCTGCCGGAGCCGATCCTGCCAAAACTTTGTGATGTCCATATTTTTTGTAAAAACGTTTTACGTCATAAGGTACCCGAATTAAACTGCTGGCAATAGTTAACCAATTATTAGTTATGTTAAAAAAGTAGGTCTGCCATTAGTATAGCCATACCCTACCGCAAGTACTTGGCAGACCCCAAAAATATGCCCTTCTGACACCATAAACCTACCTCATCCAGTACACGGATGGAACCTACACTAAATAATAACCAAGATGCTCCTGATAACGGATCAAAAGGTCTGCCAGGTCTTAACTTGTCGGAACTTGGTGTTCAAAGCATTTATACAAATTTATAATTATTAACGGCATTCTTTTCAAACATTTAATAAAACAAGAAGTGTAGCGCAAATAGGAAAGTTTTTAAAATTTAACAACAATTCCAACCACTTCGACAGTTCCAACCACAGTTCAATAACATGCTTACAAATAACTTTTCATCTTTAGCGGTTTTTATCTCAGAACATTGTTTTTTCTGTTCTGAGGTTGTTATCAATATGTTTCGAGCTTACCACGATACGAGTTATTGGGTTCCCGATATTTGGGCACAGTCGCACGCGCCATCTTCAACATTTCAATATTCAATAAGTACTATTTTTTTTTGGGGTAGGTGACGCAAATGAACTCCTAAGATTTTAATAAAAATAATTCTCAAAAGCTTATTTATTCATATGTTGTGTTAAAGTTGACTCTAACACCACCAATCACTTACTAAAAGTCATATTGTTCTACTACAAAGTCACTAACAACATGGATCCTTACACAAAGCTCTCCAAAAATATGGATGAATTAATAAAGCTGTTTCAATCGTGTATGGGTAAATGTGTGAAATGCTGCAGATCCTGTTCAACCATCTGTTCACTGACCCAAGATTACAATCAATTCAAAACTTTTGTCTTATCCGGAACCCAACGTAACGCAAAATAGAATAGGTACCCAAGTGATTTACTTTCATGTGACTTCTGAAATTAGTGGTATTACTTTTTTCTATATTAATTGCCTGATTACAAGAAGCTTATATATAGTCATCCATATATAAGCTTCTTGGCCTGATTATTAAAGAGCATGTTTATTTTACTAATAATTGCTCGCACACTTTGGTATCAGCTTAAAAATTGGACTTGTAGGAATTTATGCAATTATTTAATTTAAATATTATAATTATTGCTATTTCTTTTTGCTAAAATGTTTAATTGTAATTAACTGCCATTTTTATAATTGTTTAACAAAATCTTTCCTGAACACAGTAGGTAGGCGTAAATGGGGTTAGAGCAAATAATAAATCATTAGATTTAGGTTATTACAAAATATTTTTTTTTTTTTTTAATTCAAGTTAAATATTTCTTTTATTTTATTTTAATATAATATTAGACTTTTTTAAATGCACATCATAAAACTTATCACCCGCCAATTTATTTACATCAATTAAATATTGTTTGCAACAAAATAATTATTGTAATGCAAACCAACCTAATCTTTAACAAAACTAGTACTAAAAATAATCATAGTTTCGCATCAATACTAAATTATATTTTTTCCTCTAATGCGCAACAAAAAAGTTGTCCAATGTACAAAAATATTATTTTCATACCAATTATACTGATAGCACAAAAAATTAACCACAGCACACAAACGTAATACTCACACATATAACAAAATAACTATGTTTGCACCATGATTTCTAATAAATAAGCATCTCAAAACTCGCTCTAGCACGGCTTCTTGTCCTATAGCTTTCACATAAGTGCTTTGCTTCAATTTCAATAAGGAAATACATCGAGAAACGGTTGCTTTTTTTTTTATTACCACTAACGTGGCAATCAAGCACACGGTCCGCCTGATGGTAAGCGGTCACCGCGGCCTATGGACGCTTGTAACACCAGGGGTATCACTCGCGCGTTGCCGACCCTTTAAAAATCCAATAACTTCTTTCTTGAATATTCCCCATACTGTAGTCCTTAGGGAAAACCTTGGCAGGGAGCTCATTCCACAACCCAAGCGTTCGCGGGAGGAAGTTTCTCTGTAACCGCACTGTACGCGACCATTTCGGTTCTAAAGTGTGAGAATGAATTCCTTGCCGATGGCGAGCGGTGTGGTGGTAGAAAGTAGCCGCAGGCATCATTTCGAACAATTCCTTAGAACACATCCCATTGTACAAGCGGTAGAACACACACAGGGAGGCAAAGTCTCTCCTCAGACTTAAGGGTTCGATACGGCAGGTGAGTTTGGGATCGTCGACAATACTCACAGCCCGTCGTTGAACCGAGTCAAAAAAATCAAGCTGGTATCCGGGTACATCCAGCGATGGCAGCAGAACTCTATATGGGGCCAAACTTACTCCTTGTAAGGCAGCAACCTCTGCCCCGACGTTGAGTACTGCCTCGCTCTGTTGAGTACACCTAGTTTTTTGGATGCCTGCTTCACCTTATCTTGTAAATGATTTCGGAACTGAACATCGCTGGAGATGTCAACACCAAGGATCCCAATGCTCTTGGAGATGGAGAGGGGAGTGTTCTGGAATTGTGAGACTACAGCAAATGGGGTTTTCTTAGCGGTGAACGCGCAGACTTCTACTGAATCGGGCCAAGTTTACTCGTCCCCAGTCAGAGACCGTGGACAGTGTGGTCTCGATTTGAGTCACCAGTTCTCCGCGGCATTTCTCCACAACGGAACGAGGGATGTTTGCACGACCCGTGTAATAAGCGTCTCCAGTACTGTCATCTGCATAGCAATGCATGTTGTTGATGTCCAACATGTCATTGATATGCAGTTGAAACAGCGTAGGAGACAGCACAGAGCCTTGCGGGACGCCAGAATTAATGTCCATGCTATCAGAGCAACTACCGTCAACTACGGTTCGTATGAGACTGCCGGCAAAAAGCCAGCCACCCATTTGCGCAAACCCTCCGTAAGATGGCAACTTCGATAGAAGACCCCGGTTCTAGACCCGATCGAACGTCTTCGCTATGTCCAGGCTACATGCCAATGCCTCCCCCTGACTCTCAATGGCTAGTGCCCATCGGTGTGTGAGATACACTAGAAGGTCACCAGTCGAGCGTGACCGAAAGCCATTTTGACGCCACACGAGACGCCAATTAGTTGGCCCAGATGGATCGGGTTGTATGCACGACACTTGAGTCCGAACAAGACAGTGGTCTGAGGAGCCTAAAGGCGCATCCACTGAGACGGAATATCCGTCCGGACGTGTTTTCAGCAGCTAATTAAGCACTTTATAAATAACTTCGTAAAAAATGCACTAAGGCATGCAGAGATGAAAAAAACGGCATATATATCAATCTATTGCAAGTGTCAATCCATCACAGCTGTAGAAATATACCGTAATTCAATAGGTATTGGTAAATCTTCCACTCCTTGTGATGTCTCTACAGATATTAATTTTCTTAATCACAATGTTCAAACCTCTCCATGTACGATTAACCCAGATACAAAGAACGAAACTCTCCATAAAATCTCAAGCATGCCGCAGCCTCAGTGTAAACCATTTTATTTTCATCAAGTCACTGAGAACGATGTTAAAGCACACATTCTTGCTATTTAATCTTCTGCAAAAGGTGACAAACCTCTATCTTACATGCTCCATATTTTTCTAATGTAGCTCTTACCAACTCTTACACATATCTTTAATTACTCTTTAATAAGTCTTGCAGACCTACCGCTTGGAAAAAATCTCACGTCATAACACTACCAAAAACTGCCTATCCTTATTCTTTTTCTCAATACCGACCTATCTTTATCCTCCATTTCCTGTCGAAAGTAGTAGAACACATCGTAAAAAACAACTCTCTTCTTTCTTACTACGCTATAACCTTCTAAATTCTTAACAATCCGGTTTTTGAGATGGACACAGTACTGTCACAACCCTCCTTAATTATCAAATTTGGCAAGAATCACAATCACAAATATATATCACAAAAAATCTAAAAACTGATCATAAACCTGTGAGACTTGATCTCATGATAGAAGAACTATATTATTATAATAAGTTTGTACGGAACCCTCGGTGCGCGAGCGAGGCTCGAACTTGGCCGGTTCTTTTCGCTATATTCACACCCATCTAATCAAAATAGGCCTGGTAAGACCTTCAAGTTCTGGTGCCCGTTTCCTATATTTATTAGAAAGCCCCGTGATATGCTGTGAATAATACATAATTATAATACCTTTGTAGAGCCGATACGTTACTAAAAGTAAAGCATTCATATATTGTTATATAGCGAGTAACTTTATTTACGAATTACTCACTCAATTCGATTCTGTCGATACATAATATCATCATAGATGTCCGATAATCATAATCACCGTGGATGCAGCCCTACTTCTCCTTCTCTTTTTCTGTTTCTTAGTCTTTAGGCTAACCTAACCAATTGATAAAAATCGCATTTGATTGAAAAAGACCAGTATATTAATACAAAAGGTCACAATCATTTTTTATTTTTTTTATTTACCAACATTATTGCACACTTGTACAAATGGTGAACTTAATGCCAAAGGGCATTTTCTGCCAGTAAAACATGGATCAAAATAAAAACAAATGGTAGTGAAACATTGAAAAGGTTTATGAAATACAATAAAATTATATAATAAACAACTACATTAAAACATACAAGTATACAAATCATCCGCCATGTTTCAGAATGTAATGCCCGAGTTCCTTGCTCTCGAGCTTAGAGTTTACAAGGTAGTACATATGACAGCAGACGCCCCCATAATCGCTACAGTATAACTACAGTGTGCATTACTAAAAGATAACATGCATTAGAAACGGTTACACATATATAGGTACATAGCTTAAACTGGTAAATATTAAAACTATTAAATGCTTTAGCAGAAACAGTTTAGGAACATGCTAGTGCAGGCCAAGTAGCGAAGAGATAGAGTTACCTGTAGAGAGAAAGATTTACTTCTCCGTTGAATCCAGCGGATGTTAATAGTACGTATGCAAAACTAAATCCAGCGGATACTCCGATCACCAGGGTTAGCACAAACCGGCGTCCCATCACCCGACCATCCGCCTGCACAGGTTTGGCAAACAATCTCCGTTTCATAAATACTATCGACAACGGAAAAATTCAACCGAAACGATCACCAGTCGAGAATTGTTTGCCGAAAAGTGTGTTGCCGCAACGAATTTACGAATATTTGTGTTACTTTTGTCGCGTTCCTATTGTAATAAGTCCGAATGTGTAACAAGCGGATCGTACAGTATTACGAACGTCCAATTCTTTAAGTTTATCAACAATAATAATGAATCAACCGAAACAAGATACGACAATGTTTTTATTTTGACGGATGCGAGCGACTAAAAGCGAAGTAAAAAAATAAATGACTCGTTATAATAATTAGCAAAAAAATATTTTCCACATTTGTTTGCGCATAATCTGCATGCTTTTTCCTTCTAATTTAAATTTTTAAACATGTGTTTTGTTACTATACAATAAAAAAAGTTTGGCAGTTTTTCTATTTTATACTTTTTTTTTATGAAAAACCAAATAGTAAAAAAATGCTTATTTCTCTCCAAAAATGTTAAATAGAACTACTGCAGTTGGTGGTCAAAATATTGTACTCGGGCACAAAAAAAAATTGTGTCACAAAGCTAGATAATTTGTAATTAAGTCAAGAAATCGAAAAGTTATTTTTATTCTTAAGAACAATATAATGGGGAAAAATAATATAATAGTTGCTTAACTTCTTTCGACGATTTTCTTAAAAACTGTACCTACGTTTATGTAGCGCCATTGTACAGAGGTACTGTTTATCTTAATCTTCTGGACTATTTAAACTAGATCACACTGGTGTTTTCGAAGGACGTGCCAAGTAGACGTAAATACTGTTCTCAGTTAATTTATATTTAAATGAGCATATGTCTGAAAACTATACATTTATATGTAAATGAGAAATATTGCTTGTTTTTAAAAACAATTAGCGTTTCATAATTATTTTAAAATATATTTACAGGAATCAGTTTTGTAAAACGTTTTGTACAATAGCAATGCGATGTACCTAACCAGGTATTTAACCTAACATATTTTTAAAGAAATGCGAATTAAATTAATCTTGATGTACAGATTTCTTACTGTTTCCATCTAGCTAAACGATGGTCGAGGACAATTAAGTGGTGTTGCGTTACAGTGGTCCCACCGCGATACATTTATGGTGGAAAGAAAATTATAAGGTGCCGTTCATTATTGAAGTAAGGGTCTTGATGGGGGGTTTCCTAAAATCTCTGCATTGTCTTGTTTTGGGAGGAGGGGGTGCAAAGCAATTCTTACTTAATATTAACTACGAATTGAAATTCGCTAGGGAGCACGAATCACGATTCAAATGTATCCATTACTGGCGTACCCATTACGCCAAAGCGTAAATATGTGTCCTCTCTGTTCTGAAGTTTTTTTTTTTTATACTTCTAAGGTGGGAAACAAGCTTACGGTCCGCCGATGGTGAGCGGTCACCGTAGCCTATGGACGCTTGCAACACCTGGGGCATCACTCGCGCGTTGCCGACCCTTCAAAAATGTAATAACTTCGTTCTTGAAGAACCCCATACTGTAGTCCTTAGAGAAAACTTCCTTAGAATACATCCCATTGTACAAGCTGTAGAACACACACAAGAGGGCAAGGTCTCTCCTCAGACTTAGTGCGTTTTGCAGTGTCAAGTGACAGAAATTTAAGAGTAAAAGCATTAGTCAATGCAACTATAGGACAATTTTCGTCTTATTCATTATTATTATACATATTTTTTTACTGTAGGTAAAATCTTATGTATGAAAGCAGATGAGAGAGGGTCCGAGAAATCTTACGTGTCCTTGCGTGGGTGTAGGAGGGGTAAAAATGGCCAAAATCGTCTTTTCGTTATTAATGACAGCTCCTCGAGACGTAACCAATCGGTACTAATTTCCCTAATTTCCAAAAAAAATACTAAATGCTAATAAGTATATAGGCAAATACATACATTATGTTGATGCAACTTTTAGATTGATAAGTTGGGACAGTAAAACATTCCACAGTTATGGTAGACTATAAATCAAATTAAACATACTGTCTTACGAATGATACAATACAATAACATAAAAGAAGAAATATTTTAAAGATTTATCTGAAACAAACTTTCCAAAATAAAATTTACACTTTTATTTGCTTTTCTTCGTCAGTCTAAGCAAATATGGTAAATTTCCAGAAAAGTAACAGAATCAAAACAAATGCAAACTTTTATCTACACAAACCAAGAGTAGGTAGGGATGATTATTATTTTATTACCATTAAATTTATACAAACGTTTGATTGAGCCAATTGAAGACGAGCGCGACGAATATAGGACATTTTTGTTAAAGAAACATTGCTATTAATTTGTTATATAATGATTATTCATAATAATGTAGTAAACATCTATTATAAATGTTATTTATTAATATGAATAAGTTTGTAAACTTAGAGAGATAAACAATTGAGCTCCAGAGAGTAGTCCAATCACTTGCTGGTTTTTATATTATATAGTTGCCGGAGGTAATAATAATATTATTAATAATTAAAAAAATGCGATAAACAACGATTGCTAAATTCTTTTTAATTTAAATAAAAATCGGACTTCTTTATAAATTAATTGATATTACTAGGACTACTACTGATTTTAGTAGAAACACTGCACGGAAAATATTTTGAATTTATGTAAACTCGTTATAATAGTTTAACAAAGACCTAACTTACTAAGTTAAAGTTATTATTGTAAACTCGTTACGGGAACACACTTACGAGTAAGAAGAAATACATGTTATTGTACACGTTACATTAGAACAGTGGTTAGAAGTGAGACTGTGCCATGGGACCGCCACCAATGCTGGAAAATGTGAGTAAAATTATTTATACGAAAATGTTAACAGCACAAGTACACATTCATTAAACACTGAAGGTAATTCTTGTTTGTTTGTTTGTTTACGAAAAGTGTTGCAATACATTATGACAAATTGCGTAATTAATTGTTGCTAAGGCAGTTGGAGTTTTCATAAATTCTTTGCATAATGATCTCTATCGGTAAGATAACGTATTACATGAATGGTAACAATAATATAGCGTAAATATTACCTCCATTTTGCTAAGATGTCTTAATTTTAAACTTCCACTGATATCTGAATGCTGAAATTTTAATCTTAAAGCAGTTTTATGGTTAAGCATTTCCAATACCTTTGCGAGAATACCTAAACATGTGCCTGCTAACTGTACAAGCGCGCAAACAGAAATGCATTGAATTCAATTAAAAATTAACAGCTCGTAACCAATGAAAATCAATATTTGCCTTTAAAACTTTGAATTTGAGTCAAAGTTATAAAGAGATGGTCGTTACAAAAAACAATACTATGTTATTACGAAAAATAGTATAAACAACAAATTAAATTAAGTTAAATAAATAATAATAGCCTGTTATCAAGTAAAATGCCTATACAGTCATCAGTACGTTATCAGGATAAGGCAATTAAAACAAAGTTTTTAAATTGACCATAAAAATCGATAAAATAGTAACTCTACACTTACAATCTTTGTCGCAAGTCGTTACCGCAAAACTTATAGGATACTATGAATAAAAAAACAATGTGCAACATATTTTTGGCACTACATACAAACTAGCTGTCCCGGCAATGGTTGTTTTGTAATAGCTTACATTTGGAAAATTGCTATAAATTGTATATTTCTATCCGCGCTCAATTCACACCGAAAAAAACAATCTGCAGCCTAACAAAGTATAAGAAATACTAATTTGTTAAATCGACTCACGCTCCACCCATTGTATAATGGTTTTTAGTAATTAAGACATCTTTGCTGACGTGCGCAAGTCTCACCATTTTTTATCGCAATCGTCCGACCGCATAGAAGAACGCGGGATAACGTTCCCTGGGATTTGTATTTGGGGATAACATCCCATACAAATTTATACAATCTTTTTGATAACTAAGATCCAAATTTACGATTTACTTTTGCTGCACTATACCAATGCATATTGTAAATATTAGTTTTTTTGCACCATAAATACAAATGTATTAATAACTCGACTACAGCGCCACCTACCAGGGACCCATTGGACTGGCAGAAGTTCCCCTCGGCAGCTTTAGAAAGCGACCAGAAAGCACGACTCCCAGTATGATAGCCCGCAAGACGCCCACCTATTATGCCGATGAATTGGAGTTTTGCTCTGGCAGTTGCTTTATTACTGAACCTCGTGGTAGCGTTTAATTTGCGTTTTACCTCAGAAATATTCGAATCCTTATTATTGCGAGCCGTGGTCCAAGCCTCATATGCAGTTTGCTTCTCTACAAAAACTATGAAACCACGGTCGTTTTTTGACGCCGGCAGCTACTCGCGGGTTAGGAATATAACATTCTATACCAGCGAAGATTGTCTCAGTGACTCCGGAATCAGAATCGGAATCGGAAGACATCAGAATTTTCTGAGCTAAAGCAGATCTGCTTCCACGGGTACGACGCATAAAATTTTCGCAATCCATCCCAGTCTGCCGACTTATAGTGCCACACACGACGCCAATTAGTTGGCCCACATGGATCGGGTTGTGTGCATGATTTGAGTCCGAACGAGACAGTGGTCCGAGGAGTCAAGAGGCGCATCCACTGAGACGGAATACCGTCGGGACGTGAAGTCAGCAGAAGGTCCAGTAAGGAGCTTGTATGGTCCTCTATATCTGGTATTCTCGTTGAAGAAAGTACCAGCTGAGAGAATCTATAGATCAGAGCAAATTCATGAGCAGATATCCCTGCATAGTTATTGGTTCGAGAACTGACCCATTCACGATGGTGGGCGTTAAAGTTACCCACAATACCTAGTTCTGCTCTGGGATGTTGCTCTAGAACTTTGTCAGTCGTTAAACTCAGATGTGTGAAGAGTCGAGTTACAACTCTGTCACTGCTATGAGCACGCATAGATACGAGTGTGGCCACCGTGATCTACGCGCACCCACAATATCGTCAGGTCCCTGTCTTCAAGGTTATGTAGGCGGCGACAGCAGATATCCTCCGGGACAAACATACTAACATCGGCACGACTCATAAAATTGTGCTCGAGTTTGTACCTGGGATAATGAAGGTATGATGTGTCGGCTGGGTAGGATATCTGCGTCTCCGTTAGAAAAAGAATGATCCGCTGCGCAGTCTCGAGATGGTGGTGGACTGTGTTAAGATTTGCGTGAATACCCCTGAAGTTTCAAAAATCCACATTACATGTGGATGGAGTAGCCGCCTTAAAAACTCTTTTTCTTTTATTTGTTCTGGCCATTAAATATTAAAAAAAAAGATTCAGACAGCGCAGACAGCTTAGAGAACAAAAGGTGCGGTACTAGAACTGCCGAAACTCGACACAGATTATATGCTTGCTGGCAATGACGGCAACAAGCACCGCCGGTCCCCCGCTGTCCCCGCAGCGAATCCTCAAAGAGCTCTGGCAAACTTACTCACTGCCAGGAATACAACACTACTAAATGTTAGTGTTATTATGGCCATGGTTTTCTGTAAGGTGGAGGTACTTCCCCAGTTCGGGCAGCTCATTCAAGCAAGTACTTGCTATGCCCTGCTTTCATTGTTCAGGCGACTTATTCAAGCAAGTACTTGCAGTGCCCTACCTCTCTTAAACTGTGGGATTGTAAAAAGATTAATTTAAAATGAAGTTCTTAGGCGAATATAGTGAATGCAGCCTAGTACACAATAAACGATGATTCTCCCAAGAGTTTAATGTAGTTTGTCCATAAAATAATCAAAAATTTAAGCAGTAGATCACAAGCACATACTTTCTCATCATGTAAACATCCACCTATTTGACAAGATAGATATAGTGAGAAAGCTCAAAGGAACTAAACCTTTAGGGTTGGTGTAGTAGTGTTATCAATAGTTTAAAAAACTTATCTAAAAAAGACTTTGTTTCTCTTAACTGGAAATAGAAAAATTTGTTCCTCTTAACTAGAAATAATAAGAGGGGTGGTTTTAGAACCATTCTAACTTTCATTTCCTACTAGATATTTTCTAGCTTAATATTTTATGGCTCAAAACTACGAAGGTGGTGAATTTCAGGTTTGCAATTTGAGCATAAAATGTTCAAAGCAATAGCCAAAAAAAATAGTATAAATGATTGGTTTGTTATTAAACTTAACATATTTAAAAGGAGCGCACAGAATTCACAATTTTTCAAATTACAGCGATTTTAAGGTAACTCGACTGCAAAAATCGTCATTTCGTGAATGTAACTAAATATTTCTTTTTAAATATAATGTTTATAGAAAACAATAAAATATTATTATTTTTAATAGTGTTCTTCTATACTTTTTTGAATGCAAATGGAAATTTGGTGAATAGAGATGGATATTTATAAAAAACATCAAATTGAAAATAGAAAAGTAGCAAAGTTTCAAATTTCAAGCACCAAATTCAAAATATAACAAAATATAGATGACTTAAAAAGTAAAATTAAATATTACTATGATAAGGGCTTTATTTTGTTTGTATGTGCATACTTACATGTTCTTATCTTCTGAAATTGGTATTATAAAGGCAAATAAAAGTAGAGTTCCCGGAATGACTAAGGTGTTTACTGAATGATCCAGTTGGAATTTTCTAACAGGTAAAAGTATTTTTGAGTCATAAATGCGGAAATTAACTTTTGTTATTTCTTTAATCTTCTTTAAAAATATTTGATATAATATTATAATCAAACAACATAGAATTCGAAAATAATAAAAACAAAACTGGTTACAAAACTCTTCTTAATACTTTACTTACTTTTACAAACAAAAAATTTCACAAACTCAACTTTGAACTATTTTAAACTATGCCTAGCGTCTTTAATTTTAATCCGTCTTTAATAATAGTCTCGTGAAAAATAATCAAATTAAGTATTGCACTTTGAACTAACGCAATGAAATAAACAATATACGTAATGCAAACGCATAAAATAAAATAAAACTAATTTTTCTTTTTTTTTCAATAATAAAAAAAGACCCAAGAAAATAAAATAATAAACATTTCTCAAATATATCAACATTAAACTTAAAATGGAAACTTGCGATTCTTTCAACTTTCAATGACGCTGTAGATGTTATCTCTATAATTTGTTCAAATGTCACATAAGACATATCTTTTGGTTTTAGCTGAAATACCTTAGGACGTAAAGCTATGGTTGTTGATAAAAGTACTCGTTTTTGTTACTCGACATCATTTGAATTCAAAAGTCCCTTTTTCGTGGGCACATCCTACTAATATTATCCTTATGATAGAAATCCCCGACCTTTCAACGTACAGCTGGCTTCAAAACTACTTTGCGAACTTTTTTGTCGGACATCAGAATAGTTTTATTATTTTTCTGTTTGGGCATTAATATCTTAGCCATGTGTAACAATATGTACTTTCTGATACCAGTGCCACTAACGCATCTTTGAAAAATTTCTATCTCTCTTGAGTTTATCTTTAATGTTGATGATTTTGTCTTCAATTGAGTAGATAATCCTTCACCAAATAACAGTTGCTTGCGTAGTTCACGAGGTACTAGTACTGGTTTATCTTTGATTAAGTCATTCACTTTACTATTGGGAGTCAACTGCTCATTGTCTTTCTTCTTTTCTATATTTTCCTTTCTGCTTATTTTTTTATTTAACGCATCAATCTTACGTCTCATTTCTGTTATTTTATATTGTTGTTTTTTTTTTATTTTTCCGTATGCTTTTGCCCGGTCTTTTTTCACACTTTTTCTCCCACGCTGTCTTCTCACCGAGTTTTGAGGAGACCCTACTAGCTCCGTATCTGAAGACTTCTTCTTGTCTTTTTCTTGTCTCTATATTTCTTTGAAGCATTTTTCCATTGTTTTTTTGCTTACGTAACTCCCGTTTTGTCATATCTGCTGCTTTCTTAACCTTTTTTTCAGCTTTCTTTTTACTGGTAGTACGTACTCCCTATCTTTAGCTCGTTTTACTTATCTTTGTTCCTCTGTCATTTTGTCTAAGAACCTCCGCTTTCTTGCATTGTCTTTTTCTCTTTGTTTTATATAAGCTGAACTATTTTTTTTATTAAGAACTGTTTTAGTTTTTTTCTTTTTCTATTCTTCGTTTGGTTCTATTTTTACTGAAAACAACAGATCTTTGACTTTTAACAAAAAATTTATTAAACATTAATTGACTAATAAACGAATCATGTCAGAAACCACTACGTCAACCGGGAACGCGTCGTCATGTCCGGAAACGTTCCCTTAATGACGGTTCCCGAAATGACGTTTTTGACATTTCGCGCCTATAATTCTGATGGTCACCATCTAAGACATATTATTTCTAGGTTATTGTGAAATAAACAAAGATAGTTTTACAGAATACTTATTAACTAATTGGTATTTTAATATAATTTACTATTGTACCCATTCCCGTGATGACGTATAATTAAGGTATGGTAAAAAATACATGAACATAACAGTACTTACCACTTAAATTGTTATTTATTTACGCACAAAACAAATGACGCCCGCCTCACAACACTATTGCTCGCCACTAAAGCACACTAGCGCCGCAAGTCGCATCCAATAATAAAAGTTTTCACTACCTAACGCTGCGTTCACGGCTATGACGTTTGATTTCTCGGACAAACTTTTGACAAATACCGTGTTTAAAATTATTTTATTTTCTATATTTTGGCTAAGAATAATAATTGTTTAGGAAACAAACAAACTCTAATGAACATTGAAAAAATAAAAAGTATGATTTTACTATTTGTTAACGGAAGTTGAAGATTGAAGTTTTTGTTTTGGACGCGTTCCCGAACTGACATTTTACACATATTTCTTGCTAAATTATTTAAAATTACTTATTTTTCAAATCATAAATTTTAGGTGTAGATACATCTAATTGATCTCGATAGTATTGAATTCTTATTTACTTTTATTCATTCGTATATTTTATTTTACGAGCTTCCAAACCGAATTCGCCACCTTCGTGGTTTTGAGCCTTATGCATCTTATTCTCGACTATGCATATGCTAGCTAACATGATCTCACTGAAAAACAGCTTAATAAACTTGAGCCACTTCAAAATGTATGTGTAAAATACATATTTGGTGTACTTGAGTACAAATACATAACCATATTCCGCTCCAAGCTTAAGTAGGTTCCAATTTCCCCTTCGCCAACACCACCATTTCAGTAAGATCTGATCAGATCACTTTTTAGTGATAAGACCACCCTTTGTAGTTTTGTGTATAATATGATATATGATAGTTAACAATTAAAGGTTTTTTGTGTTTGATTGTGCTTCATGCAATAAAGTATATTATTATTATTTTATCTGTAACATTTATTTACCTCTTTATGTTTCAAGGGTCAGATTTTAGTATGTGCTTGCTGGTGAATTGTTTATGTCCATACAAATAAATTTATTATGAAAAGAGTTAACTATCCCCAGTAAATATTCACTTCACTGGACCAAGTTATTTTTGGGTAAAAAAAAAAATTATTGATAAGAGTAGCACCCCCTTGCACACAAATGAATTAAATAGACGCCGGAAAAGAATAGTTTTTGAAAAAAAAATATATTTAAAAGTCTATAATGAAATACTAGTATCAGGTTAATTTTTATTTTTCGCCTAGCGGAGCTAGGGCCGTCCACAGAGGGGTGTGTTTGATATATACCAAGCATAATTTTAAAATAATCCATACAAAAATTAAAAACAAAAACCATACAAATAAAAAATTTCGGCCGCCGATTTCTGCATTCCATTTGGATATGGTATAAGAGGATGCATCTTCAGCAATTAAAATCATTTTTACGCAAAAATGACGTAGTGCAATAGAGTAAAAAATTACCCTACCCCCTGTAAAGGAGTTTGTGCACAGACACAAGTCTCCTAAATTGCAGTAGTTGATGAGCTTTATGTTGCCCTGCTGCACTAAGATAATTTTGTATTTTTATGTAGGTACTTATTGTGATAAATATTTTGATTATGTATTTAAACAAATTGGCATCAACAAAACGTAACAGGTACATTGGGATTATTCCAGCGAAAAAATGCGCTAAAAAGTGAAAAAGGGCGCAAAAGAAAACTTCTTACATAAATACAATAGCAATGTTTTATTGGTTTTAATATGCGGTCCAAGAAATTTTACTTACAGTCATCTCGTACTTTTTCTACGCCTTTGCTGCAATTAATAAACATGAACCCGACGCAACGACTGATAATAATTAATAGAACAAGGTGACGGATAACTCATTTATAAAACTTGTGATTTGGTACAACACAAAATTTATAATTTGTACTTGTGATAAAGTTGGAAACAGTATCTAAATTTCCTTTTTGTAAATAACAATCAGTGTGACCAGATTTAAATTTACAATTCTGCTAGTCTGCAGGGTAAAATCTGCTTTATGTTGTACCAACTTAAACCTTCTAAATTCTTTTGACTCAAGATCATAGATACAGGGCTATGTTCAGTTTGAACGCCGTTTGATCATCCAACGATAAATTTGCTGGTCAATAACTTGGAGTGACTCACACGGCGAACGTTCAATAAGCTGATAAATATCGTCGGGCGATAGCACTAATCATACCGTGAAATAGGTAGGTGAAAGTCGCACTTAGATAGCTAACGAGAATAATTTTTTAGATTCAATATTACTGACGTGACTATAGGTTATAAAGAGTACTTTTTATTGACAGACTAATGAGGAAGGATGATAAGAAGGGGCAATAACACAATGTACACTTCTACAACAATATTATAAAGAGGAAAGATTTGTATTTTTGTATGTTTGTAACGAACAAACTCAAAAACTACTTGACCGATCAAAAATGCTTCACCTTTAGAATGCTACATTATCCCTGAGCAGAAGCGGCGCGCCTTAAGGAGCGCTGGTGCAGCGCACTCCCATAAATAATTATCTATTTAAGAAAGAATATGTTTTAGATTTTACCTAAAATAAATAATTATTATGCTTCGATTACTCTTTATTTCACAGAAAAAATAATCTGTATACACACAGCTAACTCAGATTTAGTACGGAATTGAAGAGACTGAGTGTCACTAAGCGGAGCGCTAGCAACTGCGCTCCTAGGCTACGTTTAATTTTAAAGCCCCGTGATCACCCGACGATAAACTTGCCGTTCAATAACTCGGAGTGACTCGCACGGCGAACGCACCGTGTCGTTCAATAAGCTGGTAATTATCGTCGGAGGAACGCACTAATCACATCGTTAAATAGGAGGGTGAAAGTTGCACTTTGACAGTTACCAAGAAATCATTTTTATATACAATTTTACTAAAGCGATTTAAGGTGATAAAGAGTACTTTTTGTTAACTCACTAATGAGGAAGGATGTTAAAAGGAGACAATAACACAATACTTGATAAATACAATCTTTTTATAATCTCAATTTACATTGACTGTTTTGCAACCTTGCGGTTGTTTTCAAGCCCCTGATGTTGTCAAGGCCGTTTAGTTTCAAAACTCACGTAAACCGTTTAGCCGGTCGAAGGACAAACGGCGATAATTACACCCAAAGTGAACGTAGCCCTATAAAACAAATTTCAGTACAAAGACAGAGCTAAAATCAACAAGTGTGAAAGAGAAAGTCTTACACGTGAAACAGAAGATTTTATATGAAAAATTAGCAAAATGTGGAGCGCCACTAGAAAAAAACTGTTGCCAGCTTAACCCTCGCCTTCCGTCCGACGGCACCACGCCGCACGGTGGATTTTGTACTATGGAGCGTTTTGCCAATAATCATTTTTTACTGTGGGTAAATGCTTATTGGGTTACGATTTAATAAATTGAAGGTATATTACATTACTTTTCAGTTAACAAAGTAGTATTGGTCGTTTAGTATTATTTATATGATCCGTCAATACATATTTCCTGTTTTCCTTGTTGTTTATTCCGGATAACCAAGTTTAGTTCAGACTTTGAACAAATATATCTTTAAAAACAGGAACCCAAAGTTTATTAAAAAATCATGAGTGTGATGAAGGTATGTGTTATTTAAACATATAAATGGAACCATTTACGATAGTTATTCACTTGACAAAAAGATATTTTGATTGCTGATTTTATAGTTTTTTTTTGTTAATTCTTCCTGAGGAGAAAAAAACTACCTTATTAAAAGGAGAGAAATTTGTGAAAGAATGTTTTCACTCCAGTTAAAGGAATTAGATAGCATGTTTTTAAAATTATAAGAGGTGATTATTGCTGAAACCAACTGCCCTGCTTCAGATCAACCGCCACTTAAAGAACCCTTACAATATTTTTTTTAAGGAGTTTAAGGCTAAGCGGTTGTCGTCGAACAGGGACAAAATAAAATTCTTTAAAAAGAATTCGTGATGGTTAGATGAACTGTGCATTTAAAAAAAAAAATATTTACAAAACCATATATGTCCAGTAAAGTAAGGTTTGCCAGTGACGGACTTTGCCGAGTCTAGCGATCGCAGTAAACGTAGGAAAAGTGAAAATTTACATGCATCCACTTCTGTTGATAAACTGCTTTTTTCGGCTGAAATAAAACTTCGAAGTGAAAGTCAGTTTGTCAAATCAAAGGTTGTGAAAAATATCCTACTAACAAAAGCCACAGAAACAGCATTCGAACACAATATAGTTTCTCCTCAATCAGCTTTATCTATGTTGACGGCATCTAAGTTCAGCAAAAAGCAATGTAACGTGTAATTCATTCGAGTGAATAAGCTCTGCAGGCGAGAAATAAAGATTTAAAAAATTTGGAGAATTTTATGCACGCAAAACTTCAAGCAAAGGTTTTTGACATTTTCGGATTGTGATCTGTTGTGATGATTAGGATAAAATGCTCAAGAATTGTGAGAAAATACAAGGCAGCTCTTCCTAGTGAGGTTTTAGAAATGATTTCACGTGGGTAGGTGACCCGTAGATCCAATTTATATCCGTATATATTTTAAAAATAAGGTCAAAATTATATTTTATTTTAATTATGTTTTTTGTAGGGCAACAGTTTTTATTTAATGTCCTTTAAAGTCAACTGTTTCAAAGTAATGAAGTTATTTTGCCATTAAAGGTGATGGAACGTGTGATCAACACACAGCTTCTAAGATACCTAGAAGAACACGACCTGGTCAGTGACCGTCAATATGGCTTTCGCCACGGTCGCACGACTGGTGACCTTCTAGTGTATCTCACACACCGATGGGCACTAGCCACTGAGAGTCAGGGGGAGGTATTGGCATGTAGCCTGGACAAAGCGAAGGCGTTCGATCGGGTCTGGCACCGGGGTCTTACGGAGTCCTGCCATCTTACGGAGTGCCCGACTTGCCCGAGGTTTTGTGCAAATCGGTGGCTAGCTTTTTGTCCGGTAGACGCATATCCGTAGTTGACCGTAATTGTTCTGATAGCAAGGACATTAATGCTGGTGTCCCACAAGGCTCTGTGCTGTCTCCTACGCTGTTTCTAGTGCATATCAATGACATGTTGTACATCAACAACATGCATTGCTATGCAGATGACAGCATTGGAGACGCTCATTACACGGGTTGTGCAAACATCCCTCGTTCCGTTCCGGAGGAAAACCGCGAAGAACTTGTGTCTCAAATCGAGATCACACTGTCTAAGTTCTCTGACTGGGGACAGATAAACTTGGTCCGATTTAACCTTACAAAGACATAAGTCTGCGCGTTCACCGCTAAGAAAACCCCATTTGCCGTAGTCCCACAATTCCAGAACACTCCCCTCTCCATCTCCAAAAGCATTGGAAACCTTGGTGTTGACATCTCCAGCGATGTTTAGTTCCGAGATCATCTGCAGGACAAGTTGAAGCTGGCGTCCAAAAAACTTGGTGTTGACACCTCAACAGAGCGAAGCAGTACTTCACGTCGGCGCAAAGGTTGTTACTTTACAAGTCGCAAGTTCGGCCCCATATGGAGTACTGCTGCCATCTCTGGGCGGGTGCACCCGGATACCAGCCTGGCCATTTTGACTCGGTTCAACGGGCGGTGAGAATTGTCGATGATTCCAAACTCACTTGCGGTATCGAGCCCTTGAGCCTGAGGAGATACTTTGCCTCCCTGTGTGTGTTCTACCGCTTGTACAATGGGTTGTGTTCTGAGGAATTGTTCGAAATGATGCTCACGGCTACTTTCTACCAACGTACCGCTCGCCATCTGCAGGGAATTCATTCTCACACTTTTGAACCGAAATGTTCGCGTACAGTGCGGTTTCAGAGAAACTCCCTCCAAGGTTTTCTTTAAGGTCTAAAGTATTGGATTCTTCACGAAAAAAGTTATTAGAGTTTTGAAGAGTCGGCAACACGCGAGTGATACTCCAGGTGTTGCAAGCGTCCGTAGACTGCGGTGACCGCCCACCTTCAGGCCATCTATTCCAGAGGTGACTCGTGACAATTTTTAATGGGTGTTCATTAAAAAAAAACTAAGATTAACTCAAAAATCCACATGACAGACATGGGTCTAAAGTTTCATTTTTCGTCGGTAAAAGTGACAAAAATAACAAAAATTTAGTAAACAAACGCAAGGCAATTGGTTACAGATGATACTAAAATATTGATATTTTTTACACGTGTATCTACTATATATCACAATTATGGAAAATATTTACTTATTGGACACGAGCTGCTTTTGCATTAAAAATGTCTTAAACGATACAGAAGCATCCCCTTACACAAAAATGAAATATTAAAATCGGCGGAAACAACATTTTTTGTTGTACGGAGTTTTTGAAAAAAACAAAAAAGTATGGATTTTACGAAAAATTTTGCTTGTTATTTAATAAACATAAACCTCATTGGACTGCCCTCGCTTCGCACGGGGAAAAAGAGCATAACCTTACCTAACCTAGAACTAGTATTTCAGTATAGACTTTTTTATTTTGAAAATTTTTTTGTTCTAAAACTACTCTTCTCCGTAATTTTTATATTTCAATTGTGAATAAGAAGATGCTTCTATATAGATTATAATTTTTTTATGCGAAATTAGCTCGTGCCCAATACGTTTATATTTAACACAATTTTTGATACAGATATTAATAAGTGCACAATACCTTTTAAGTACGTACCTAAATGATAAAATTCGCCGTACTAAATGTATGGAACCTGAAATCATCAAATTTTCGGGTAGATTCAGTTTATTTTATAAACCATTATTGATACCATTGGATTGCTCATGAAGCACTTTCAGGCTCAATAATCAGTATTTCAGTTTTGTGTATGGTTTAAAATTAATCTATTGAGGTCACTCATAGTTTTCACTCTGTATGCATGTTGCCTTGTTTGTTTATATTCGTCCCGTTGCGTTAAATCTTTGGTGAATTTTTATTTTTTTATGCCCACTGTCGCAGTTGAGAGCAATTGAGAGCGGAAATGAGAAACAGGGAAAAGCTATGTTTCGCTCGTGGAATTCGGTTATAGTTACTCCCAAAAGCTTAGACGAAACGCCAAAAGTCAACATTAGATTTTGCCATAGATATAGGATGTATAGCGTAGTGTAGGTCCGTGGATTTTGCTATGGTTTTGCTACCAAAAGCTAATGAACGCAAACTGCTAACAATTCTGCTACGACGTCGTTAGATGGAACGCCGTAAATGTCTATGGAATCAAATAAATAAATAAATAAAAAAAAGGTGAATAAATAAATAAATATTTTTTTTAGTAGATTTCAGTTTTTTTGGTTTTTGCAGTAATTTTTAAAGAATAAATTAATGATTTATATCTAAAAGTAACGATGTGGAAATCACCACTTAGTTTGATAGTATTGTATTTTCTACATCGAGTTTCTGGGTACGATAAGAAACTGTGTAATGATTCGCAGCGCATAACCAGTTGCACTGAACATGTAAGTCAATTACAAATTTCGCTTCTGATGTTCTAGGGTCTATACTTTTTCAAATTGCTCTGATCCTTTGTTATATCAAAATTACTGTATGCTGGGATCATTCAATAATTTTAGAAAGGCTGGTATTTATATTTTATATAGGTCATATTATAGGGTGTATTTTATAAACAGCCCGGCTAGGATATCTCTTAGGGATAGGATTAGGAAAGTAAATATTTTAACTAGCGTCGTAGTACATATATGGAAATCTTTTATATGTTCCTAAAAATGTAGTTACAGCAAGTAACGCTCACAAAGTGAATACTAGAAGTAAAATAAAGCTCTTGGTGCATGATAAGGCATTGGGGTGGTTAACAGTTCTGTTTTTGATTTCCCATTTCAGAATATCATTTAACTCCTGTTCATACTGCTCTGAATGCCCTTCATTAGTCATAAATATGCCAGCCGGGTTGGTTGCAAATGTTGCAGCTTTTTTCCAGCTAGATTGAAGGATTGTGATATTGATAGTGAGTTGTTTAAACTTTTTGTGCTCTAGAGAGTGGTCGTCTTGATCTGATGGTGGAAGCGTTGAAATGTTTGCCTTAATTAGATTGTTGGCGGAATCCCTAAGTAAGATTTTTAGTTCCCTTGTGGCACAATTAAACTTTCTTTTGTCAGAGGGGAATAGCTCTTGACACTTGTTTTTTTTGTGAATTTTGACCATATTTTTGTCTGTACTTGCGGTTTCAAGAAATTCCAGTACATCTCTCATGGGCTGGAGGTCCCTCCTGAGGATGGGGTTTGAATACTGCATTCAGATGTGTCAACTTCTTGGTTGCCTTCCGTAATGAGTAGTCTGAGGCGCGTTAAGATCTAGGAAAGTCTGTAGTTCAGAGTTTCGTTGTTGGGCCAGACTTGATTTAAGCAAGTCTTTGTGAGAGGGCACTTTGTTTGCTGCCATTGCTTCCATAGTTCCCACTTTAGTAGTATTTTTTCTATCAGGTCCTTCTATTTGTGCTATAGAAACACACACCCTGTAAAATCCAAGGCTGCCCTTTATCCAAAGGCATCTGTTGGTGTTAAAAAGTTTGACTGCCTCTGTGATGTCTGTTTATGTTTTTAGTTTGATTTGGTCTTTAAGGGCATCGTCTACAAGATTTCGGAGAAGGGCCCAGCCTGTCATAGGAGCTTTGACAGATCACACTGTTTTTTGCTATTCCTTTGGTCAGATATCTGGTATCAGATCAATGATATCTGGTTTTTTTTGCCAGTGTCTGTTGGCCAGTATGTAGGCTGTCAGGAGGTAAATATGCTTATGTTCATTGTCTGTATACATTTCAATAGTTCATGGCCTCTTGGTAGTGTAAGCCTTGATCCCCAGAAGGTGTGCTTTAAATTACAGTCGCCCCCTGCTATGAATCTGCTTTATTCTGCTTAAATCAATTAGTAAATTTAAAAGTTTTGTCAAACAACAACTTTGTAAAAAAGCATACTTCAAAATTCCAGACTATATTTTTAAAATATCCCTTTTCCAGGCTAGGTGTCAGCCACATTACACAATCACACTAACTTATATTAATTCTGAACTTAATATTTATTGCAAATATGAACCATGGTTCACAAATATATTGACTTTTCCTTTAAAAACTATAAAATTAAAGAGATTGAGAGTGCCGGCAGCTGCTGTATTTATACCACTAAGGCCAGTGTTGCTGGTGTATAAACAAATTGTCTAACTTATTCATAAGTATACCAGTAGACAAAAGATTTAAATCAACTAATAAGTAAACATTGAAATAGTCACTATATAATTTTTTTTTCATGGCATTCAAATTGGTCATGAATCATTTTATATTTTGTGATTTCGAAATGTGTGCAATCCCAATTTCAATCCCATGGCAATTTGGTTGAGGAGTACCGATGGAGATCGAGTTTAAGCTTGCCACGAAATTGGATTGAAACTGGATTGGGATTGAAACTGATATCAGTTGTAGGCCTCCAGATAAGTTTTGTGCATTTTGTGGCCCTTAGAGTGAATTGCACATTAACAATCCATACATGTTCTTATGGTCTTTTTTTATTTTAGGCACTGAAATCCAGAATATGGTGTCTCTTAAGGTGTTTTACTTTGGGTCGTTCAATGAGCTGCACAGCCAGTTGGTTGGGATGGTGTTCCAGTCTTTTCTGGTATTTAGTGCTGTGGGACTTGTCACTATATGATAAAATTAATATTTTATTTATAAATTACCATATTTATCATGTATTACAGTAATTTAAATTTGCAGATATTAAGTGAAAACACTTTAGAAGGCCGTATAAATTTATTAGTATATTTTATCTTATTTCCACCATTTTCCTATTTCACTTCAATTCTAGTGTAAGTAATTAAATAATCTTCTCCTTGTAAGCAGTTAAGCAGCAGTACACAGAAAACTTGAGCAAAAACAAAAACGATGTGACATGCAACTAAGCGTGCAGACACACCACAACTCAGTAAGACTCTGGTTGAAATAAATGGAATACATCAATAGTCTATAACACATCATTGTTATCAAAATCTCAGGGTCGAAAGCTCTACCACAGCCATTTCTAGCAAAACTGCAAACTAACAGCACTTAGAAAATTGAAGATTTGCCTGCCAAAACTTAAAAAAAAAAAAACTGTGAAAAGGGGTTAGTTTACGAATTCTTTCCATCGAACAAAAGCTCATCAATCTTGTGTGGCTGCATCATGTCAGCCACATTCGTGTTTAGGCGTGTCTATACAGGTCTCATAGCAGTGACACGTATGTAGCTCGCCTCTTCACGCACCTGAGTTTAACGACTGACAAAGTTCTAGAGCTACATCCCACAGCAGAACTAGTTATTTTGGGAGACTTCAATGGCCACCATTGTGAGTGGCTTAGTTTTCGAACCAATAACTAGGTGGGGATATTTGCTCCTGATTTTGCTCTGACCTGTGGATTCTCTTAGCCGGCACTTTCTGCAACTAGAATACCCGATATATAGGACCATACGAGATCCGTGCTGGACCTTCTGCTGACTACATGTCCGGACAGATATTCCATCTTAATGGATGCGCCTCTTGGCTCCTCGGACCACTGTCTCGTTCTGACTCAAGTGTTATGCACCCTAATTGGCTTCGTGTGTGGCATTATAAAGCCGGCAGACTGCGATAAATTGCGAGAATTTTATGCATCGTACTGGTGGAGGCAACTCTGCTTTAGTTGAGAAGATCCTGACATCTGCGCAGCCGCAGCCACTGAGTCAATCCTCGCTGGTACTGAATGTTTAATTCCCAACCTCTAGTTTCAGTAAGAAAGCAACTGCCAGAGCTAAATTCCAATTCATCGGAAAAATAGGTGGCTTGCTAAAGCTGCCGAAGGGAACCTTTGCTCCTCATTGTTACCACCACTGATAAAGACCGATGGTGACTTGGCTTATAGTGCTAAAAAGAAAACCAATCTACTGGGCAGTCTCGTTGCCTCAAACTCGAATATGAACGTTGAAGGTGCTGCACCACTTACTACCGTGGTGTAGTAAGACTATGCCGGAAATCTCCATAACAGAGCGGGAGGTCCAGCGGTTGCTTTCTCTAGACGTTCATATGTCAGGTAGGCCAGATGGTATACCAGCAGTGGTGCTTAATCAGTGTGCTCCTGAGTTATGCCCTGTACTCACGTGCCTCTTCGCGCTTTCTTACCACACTAGGCAATTTCCGTCTCCATGGGAGACTGCGAATATGCACCTGCTGCCCAGAAAGGGCGATAGATCAGATCCATCGAATTATAGACCTATCGCTATTACTTCCCTCCTCTCTAGGTTATGTGTGATGAACACACAGCTTCTAAGATACCTAGAAGAACACAACCAGGGGGCTTAGACTTCTTAAATTTAGCGTCACGAAAAAAAGAATAGAATCGAACAAAATGTATGAACATAAAGTTTGTGACGTCACTTGCTAGCGATCGAATAAAAAAATCATAGACTTGTTGCTTTTCTATGATATTTGTACCATAGCTAAGCCACTGCGGAGCGTAGAAACGAAAGTTGTCTACACATTAGGTAGTCATATTGCAACTTTACAAACGCGATTCCTTTTTGATATTTGTTGAACTTGCGTTCGCCCAGACCCTACGGATAAGCTTGGCGATTGCAAATGGCGGCTTGAAATCTATTGTGGATATTTATTATATTTTTAAAGATTTTAAGTACTTTGTTAATTAGGTATTTACATGTTGTGGTTGTATTCAATTCGGTTCGATTCCTGATGACATCGAATATTATGTTGTTCGATATATTATGTTGTTCGATTCGTAGGCTTGTTTGCCACCTTAGTGGTTAAAAAAAAAAAAACCTAAACACACCTATCCGTCGCAACCTCGCAAGCAAAAATGTTATTATGTTTCAATAGAAGCACACATCTGTGGGTCGCGTTCGTGACTTATTGCATGTTATTACTTTTGCAAAATTTCAGTTCATTATTCTTTCGCCATGTAGCCAGGCCGTGTCGCCGCTCCGCAAACGACGCTCTCCGCAGATAATGTGGCGTAACCGTTTGAATACACTTTGAGATATTCTTGTGTTACACATAGATTCATTTTACAGCTACAGGTTCAGTATTTTTTGTAGTTTACTTTCTATCTATACATATAAATTGCTTTGTCCTGAATGACTGACTGACGGATCAACGCACAGCATAAACCGCTGATCGTAGAGACCTGAAACTTGGAGGGTGTGTTCTTTATATGACGTAGGCATCCGATAAGAAACGATTTTTAAAGTGTCAAGTGCGAGTCAGACTCGCGCAATAGCCCTTATTGTAATGTAAATGTAATACCGATTGTAATAAAATTTTGGTAAGTTGTTATGCACACGCCGCCGCCGGGAATGTTTCTGATAAGGAGTCGGACTCGCGCAATAAGGGGAAATCGATTTTGATGAAATTTTGGTAAATTGTTATGCACATGCCCCGGAAGATTAGTGTATTTACATTCAGCTCCATCCCTCACTTTCCGCGGATTGCCTTGGAACGTGACCATTGTCTGCTGCCGAAGCCGGGCAAAAATTGAAGAAAACCGGATAGCTACAGGCCCATACAACTGCTCAGCATGATCTCGAAGATGTTCGAAAAGCTACTGCTGACGAATCTATTGCCGCACATCAGTCTCCGCTCGGAACAGTTTGGCTTCAGATCCGAACACACAACCACGCTCCAACTAGGCAGGGTACTGCACTCAATGATGGCGAGCCTCAAAAAGAGGCAGCAGACAGTTGCAGTATTCTTGGACATGGAAAAGGCGTTCGATTGGGTATGACACGAGGGGTTGCTGTACAAACTAACAACGTCTACAGCCTCGCGGCACATTATCAGAGTTCTGGCCTCTTTAGAACCGCCGTTTTGAAATGGTACAGTTTGGCTTCAGATCCAAACACACAACCACGCTCCAACTAGGCAGGGTACTGCACTTAATGATGGCGAGCCTCAAAAAGAGGCAGCAGACAGTTGCAGTATTCTTGGACATGGAAATGGCGTTCGATTGGGTATGACACGAGGGGTTGCTGTACAAACTAACAACGTCTACAGCCTCGCGGCACATTATTAGAGTTCTGGCCTCTTTAGAACCGCCGTTTTGAAATGGTGGTTGAAGACAAAAGATCCAGCCAACGCCGTGTAGAAGCCGGCGTCCCAAGGAAGCTGCCTTTCCCCTGCCTGCTACGCCCGATACACCGATGACATACCGGTGCCGAAGGACGTCCAGCTGGCGCTATTCGCTGACGATGCGGCTCTTTACACCGCATCATCTAGTAAAACATTTGCTGCCAAGAAGATGCAAAGAGCACTGGACGGCCTGCCACTATGGCTATCACAATGGCAGCTCTCGGTCAACGTCGGGAAAACGCAGGCAATCCTCATCGGGAGAGTCGGGCACCCACCAACATGACTTCAACTGCAGAGTCAGGAGATGGAGAGGCAACACAAGATTAAATACCTTGACGTTACGATTGACCGTGGACTCACAATGAAAGACCACATAGAAGAGACCATCGGGAAGGTGAAAGTTGCGCGCGCTAGACTGCTCCCACTTCTATCTTCCGGGCTCCCTCTGCGAACGAAACTCGGGATCTACAAAACTTTTGTCAGAACCCGCCTAACATACGCCGCACCGGCGTGGTACGCCCTAGGCCCGGAGTCACCCAAGTAACGACTCCGAGCTCAAGAAAATCTAGCCATCAGAACTATGGTCGGCGCCCCGCGGTACGTGAGGAACACGACTATTCAGAGGGACCTCAAGTGGGACAGCTTAGATGCATTTGTCCATCGGCTGGCCACAACAATGTTCACGCGAGCGGATGAGTGCCACGAGCACCTCCATAGCTCCATACCAGACTGTCAAAACAGAAAGCAGCCTATTCCCAAGAAGGTGCCGCCGAGACACTCAACTCCGCCACGTAATAACATGCACCACATCACAGCAGCATCGTGCCCGTAGTAGTTGGCAGCGGAATAAACCATTGTAAAAGAGCCACAACTCTGAAACAATTTCCCCACTCCTACCCAAAGAGTGGAAAAAGCCAGCAGCGCTCACTTCCCGCTGGGCGCCTCGACGAATCTGACGTGCGTGCTGCCTCGTTAGGGTTCCGTAGCCAAATGGCAAAAAACAGTATCCTTATAGATTCGTCATGTCTGTCTGTCTGTCCGTCCGTATATCACAGCCACTTTTTTTCGAGACTATAAGAACTATACTGTTGGAACTTGGTAAGTAGATGTATTCTGTAAACCGCATTAAGATATAAACACACAAAAAGAAAAAACAACCAAAAAACAAATTAACTAAACTGAAATCATCTACCATCTTCTGCGATGACGCATTTTCAATTTTATAACTTCTTAAAGAATAAACATAATTGCATTCTGCAAGAAGACACAGCACGGACGCTGTAATTATTTCGACGTCCGCCATCGCTGAAAGTCGGAAGCAAAGTGAGTGGTAGGGCAGAATGTAAACACACACTGCTTTCGATCCTGCCACGGCAGTATGTAGGGAATTATTGCCGGCAGCGCGAGGAGCAGTGGCAGTATCTGAATGTAAATAAGGTACATAATTTTTGATTATATGGACCAACCTTGGTAATTCGGTGAGAGATAAAATGTATTTGGATAAGTAAAAAATTATGACAGGCAACTACGGAATCCTATAGCGTGTGGACTTGACCGGTTTTTAATGTCAAGGTTGATGAAAAATCCTTATCATTGATGAGCAAGCACATACGTTATTTGGGCACAAACTATTTTAACGTATGAACTATCTTCGTTTCAGATTGTCGGCCAAAACATTAGTGAACATGATTCTTGCAAGCTGGAGTTTTTCCCCGCTAATAGTTCTGAATGCAAAGAAATGAATTTCAATACTCTTTCTTCTAATGCACACGTCGGTGGTATTATTTTGAGGCCATATCTTTTAGGATGGAAACATCAAGATGAAACAACAATATATCAAGAAACATACACAATTCTTAACATCACCTTTACTAATATCAAATGGAAAAGTAAGTATAACTATTACTCAGCTGTTAATTAAGTTCTAGTAGGTGTTCTGTGACGGCTGCTTAGTGACTTAACAAGTAGTCATAAGGACTTGTCTGTCTTCCCTGTATTAGACTCTATATCTATTAGCATTAGACTCTATGGGGTTTCAGGTTGTAAAGTAAGACTGCCTGCAGAATAACAATTCATAAGTTATTCCAATTTTAGTTAGATACATCTGAGTCAGATACATAATTTTAACCATTAACTGGTATCGGGGGTCAATAGTTACTCCAGGACATTAAACTTTTCATTATAACATGATGGTTTTTAAACACAAACCCTGGCGCGTCTGTTATCTTAAAAATTTACCTCTACTGCTGTATAAAAGCTTTTTAACAAAAACAACAACCAACTTCAAAAAGATGCACTAAAAAGATAAAAAATGTGAACATAATTACAGTTTGAAGTTGGTGTCTATCTCTCTACCAGTTTATACCACACTTCACTTTCACGACAAAAACTTCAAACTGTAATTTAGATCAGATTATTTGAAATAATTATTGTTACCTTTTAAAGTTTTTTGTTAATTGTTGCTTTTTCATAGGAATGGCATAACAAAAAAAGCAAAACATACAGACATAGTGATTGTTTATATCTATCATACATACAAAAATTACAGCTCTAATGCCAAAATCCAGGGAGGAAACAGGGGAATACGTTTGTATGGGGAAAAACAGCAAGATCTATCCTCTTAAACACTTCGCGTTGTTATCGCTTAATGTGAATATGGCCTTAGTTTTGATGATTACATGTAAATAATATAGTCTAATCTATTGAATTATGTTTCCAGCCATGAGGTTCAGTTTACTTGGCACACAGAGGCAAAAAAACCATTGCAGGAAGATAGTGATCTCGAATAATGTGACAATTAATGATAAGTCTATTTTGTACTACGACTGCTTTTGGTCACTTAGCAACATTGATAATTATACTTTGCACTTTGAAGCTACGGATGGCAACATTCTGAACACAGGCCGCTACTACTTTAGGATGCCATCTGAACAAACTTTGAGTAAGTATTAACAGTGGTGTTGATGTAACCATGGTAGAAATTGAAGCAAGAAGTATATCACTTTTTTGCAAAATCATCCCCTAGAGAGTGTTAATGGTGGTGGGAAGTTTGTAAGGAAAGTCATTTTTGAAGCTTAATACAATACAATTTGTATTTGGCGTTTAGGTTGAAAATTAAAATTGATATGTTTCGTCGTTTTTATAAAATACCTAGGGGACAAAATAGGGAATGAAAATTTGTATAAGAATTCCGGTATATTTGCAGGTAAAACTATATACAGTTTAAAGATACCTTTGCTCCTTTTTTTAACAACGCTATCTATTGTCAAGTGGCTTTAGTGTTGCTTAACAACGCCATCTATTGTCAAGTAGCTTTAGTATTGCTCTATTGTCGAATAGCTTTAGTGTTGCTGTGTAATAATAGTAGTATTACTACTCGCCAATAGATGTCAGGAAGAGTCATATTTTTCAGTTTATCATTGCCTAAAATCACGGATAATACGACGTTTTCTAAAAATGAAACCTATGGTAAATAATCATTTAAGCGGTTTCCGAAATTCAGATTATATATCTATATTTTATATATATACAAGAATTACTCGTTTAAGGGTATTAGACATCGATATGAAAAAACAATAGATATGGTAACATGACACTGTGGTTCGGAAACCGGCGTAGCCGTTGATAGGGGGGGTGGAGTAGGTGAAGTGGGGCAAGAAAGTCACATTTTTTTTTCCAATTTAAACCTTATGTTCATTACATAAGGCTTACACGTTGACACTAGTGACATCTTGTGATGAGTAGGAGTACTTTAACTTTACATTAGACCCAGTGTTGTTCCTGTGGCGATATGAATAAAATTATCGATAGATTACTATGATGCTTGATGATCAAAAATATCTTTGGAAAATTCAAAGTCCTAACTAACTATCAACACATATTTTTATACTATCGGTAGTAAAATCATTCTGAATCTATAAAATCGTTAATTAAACTGGCGATTTTAGGCTTTTTAAAAGTCTAATTTAATGAAATATACTTAAATTATGAATGAACCTAAATAATTTAATTCTAATTAGCAGTGGACATATAAAACAGCAAATAATATTGTGATTTAGATAGTACATAGTTGGAATATAGATATACTTTACCTTACCTTACTTGTACCTTTATTCTTTAACTTAACTTTGTATGAACACGCATTACGTTAAGACGGCTAAATTAGTTCAAAATTTAAACTTTACCCTCGGCTTGTTTTATAGAATTTGATTCATGGCATGAAAATATATAGATGAACGCTAAAAGTTTTATCATAAAAATAATAAATAATATGAGTTTTAATTTAATTTAATTTAATAATATGATTTGAAATTTGAAAAGTAATCTATACTTACTATACTATTATAAAATAAATGTAAAAGTTTGTTTGTTCTTCCTTTACAACGCCCTGGAGCATCATATAAACCTAAAATTTGGCCCAGAGATAGTATAAAATACCGAGAGTCCAAAGTACCCGTAGAAATAACTATAACTAAATTACACGCAGACGAATTATAGCTTCAGCTGTAGCTTGCTATTGCAAACTTTCTTTCTAAAAACAAGAAGTTTCCGTAGAAATTTAACACTGATAACAAAATTTAGTGCAGTCAGAGCAGCAGGCAAAAGCTAGTTATAGGTTTTACTCCACATACACTACTCGTTGTATTATTTTCCAGACGTTAAGAAGTCTCGCAAAAGAATGCAAAAGTTAACGATCACATAACATAAAGCTTAACAAATAAGCGAAATAAAAACATTATCCAAGTCTATCATTCTGTATATTAAATAAAACAACGAAACACTTCTATAAATCACAGGAAAGCTTGGGGCTAGACAAATTCTCTTAAACTATATGTACTTTGACACAATATTATACAACAGTTTCTTACTGACTAGATTTTGCCCAGCGGCTCCACCCGCCCTAAATTAACTAGTTATCGGCGGGAAATTTTTACGGAAACTCCTTGATGGTACTATGAAAGTTGTAAAGCTGTAGTTCGTACAAGTGGAATTTGTGAAAAGTGGGGAACTTGTGAATTTTCCGGTATAAAAAAATAGCCTATTTTCTTTCTATTTCAGGACTAAACCTAAATGTGTGCCAAGTTTCATCCCGCTCCGTCCAGTGGTTGACGCGTGATTGAGTAACAAACATCCAAACTTTCGCATTAAAATATTAGTCGGATGAAAAGCAGTATTTTTAGATGTATTTTGCATTAAATAAGCGCGTTAAAATGTATAATTAAATCTTCATTTAACTGATTGTACCCACAGGTTGACAGAATTATTTAACTTTTTAAAAATAATTCAATTATTCCAACGCTTTTGAAATTTGAACGCAACCCTAAAACATTCCATTGACTACAAGCATCAATTCACTTCATTTCCACAGGTGTAAATTGACCACAACGGGTAAAAAACATCGATATCTTTATCTCATGCGTACAACACTAAGCAAATTAAGCTATTTCGCTAAGCGATATAGATATTAGTTTAGCTACTCACGGGTAGATGGCGCATTACATATTTAATTTATTCTTTATGTCATTGTAATACGGTTTAGCTTAGGTCAATAATTTTTCGAAATAAAGACTCCACAACAATTTCTACTCAAATAGAGGTGAGGTACTTTATTGCCTTCGATTTATTTTCGTTGTGAATTTATGAAACAATATCCTAATAATCTTGAAAAACAGTCACAGTTCAAGTGTAATTTATTCTTTTTATCACAAATAAAAAGAAAGGTTTAAAATTATGCCATGAAATTGAAAAAATAACACTTTTTATGAACAAGATTACAGTGATGACTAACATGATTTCGATAAAAATAGTGCACCTCTATTAAAGTAATTTATTATAAATTAAATTAAATCGGTTATTTATGAAAAAATAATACTAAAGTGTGATAAGTTACGTCGCTGGAACTCTTATTTACCTTTTTTTATAGTTTTTACAACTTTTTACAGCACAATACGACATTATTCAAATAAAACAAACAAAATATCTTTAGATGTTCACTCGCCGAGGGTGACCTTGTGTTTGTTGCGTCAAATCGATGCGCTACTCAACATAGTCTAAAAATTAGACTATGGGCGGCTAGCCTGCCGGTGCTTTTTGGACATATCTATTGTTTTTTCATATCGATGGTATTAGATGTAATAAATAATAAAATAGTATATTATAATGATATACCATTGCGATTGGTAGGTACCACGTATAAACTGGGCTTGAGACAACTATACAATTCAAATATTGTTTGCCCCCACTGAGAATCGAACTCGGGACCTTTAACAGGGCGGTAGTATGCTACTGCTGCCACTTGTAGGGCAGAAGTATGTTACTACTACCAATTGCGCCACTCGGACACATTAATTAACTTATTTGAAAGAAATATTGTTATTCATTCAATGAGTAAAATATTGTGATTGTGGCACTTTTTATTTATATTTTATTTTATTATATTTTTATTTTTTTCTACTATTTTATTTTGTTAAATTTCAGGTCAAACAGCCAAAGAAACAGAATGGAGTCCCTTCATATACATAGAAATGTTATCTGAAAACCTTAGACTACATGTAGTGCCCCCTCCGCCTAACCTCAACATTAATTTTTATAAAATAAATGTGTTAATGAGGTGTCACCCTAACACATTTTGCAGAGAAGATGTTAAGAGTACTACTTTGAGTGCTAATTATTCTAAAGAAACAATATTCGATTTTGATTACCATAGTAGTGGATATTCTTCTTTGTATTATTTTGAGGTTACACCGTTGCACGCTGAGTGTGAAAGAGATCAAACTAAATGTCGAACTGTCAAGAGTCCTGTGGTGTCTATTAGTAAGTTTGTTCTTTATTACTTATATTTTTTTTTAGGTCTCTACAAACAATTGCAATACTTATATAAATAAGATTAGTAGGTAAATCTTACTTTGTTCCTCACAATTGTTTCAAGAATTATATATATATACGGGCTTCTATTAACTTACGTATTAGTGGAACCATATTGTTTAAGTTGTGGTTCAAATAACTAACTCCCGCTGCACTAATAACCAACCCATCATTATCCAAGTAATTTTAAATAGAAATAAGTTCTGTTGCAAGTACTGCGCGAACAACTTCTCTTGAGATTTTTTTTTTATATTTATACATAAAGATTTATACATTGCGTCTTAAAAAAAATCAGTTTTTAGCGATAAACGACAGATTTGCACCCAGCCTTAGAATGTCGAGTTGACAACTAGAATGCGCTATAAAACTATTATATAAGTACCATAAGATAATTCTGTCGTATATTGTTTCGTTAATCTCATTGACAGTGGTGCCTCCGCCACGTAGAAACTTACATGGCCAGTCTAGACGAACAGACCGGTAGAAGGTCTTTTTAATAATCAAAGTGATACAACTTGAAAACATTTTCTCACATAACTACATACACACACACATTAACCTACATGCATACATAGACACACACACCCCTCACACCCCACACAGACATCACTCTAAAAATGAAAGCAGACGATTCTCCAGGTCTCAAAACGTAAAGAAAACTCAAATTTAGCTATTTTCGGACCTATTATAATAACTTCCCTCAAGAGAAGTTAATAAATATAATGGGGGATGTATTCAAAATACTAAAAATACAAGTATTACCTATATATTTGAATGAACTTATAAGAGAATTTGGTTCAATTTAATCAGTAAAAAGCAACGGAGTGTTCAGTTACACAAAATCAATTTACTTCTCGTGTTTCTGTTAGTTTGTATTTGTGTTTACGATTGTATTTTGTTTTTTTTTTAATAAATTATGCACATCTACACCCAAGTCTTTATCTTACGGTTTGGGAAAGAATCATTATATTCGTAATTTTTTTTTATATGTCAACCGTTTGTTTATAGTTCTTTGAGAGCGTCGATAGGCTGCGGCAAAAAAAAATGTATTTAAATAAAATATAATCCATAGGTACTACTTAAAATTGTGTAATTTCAACAAATGCTTCAGAGTGCGAAGCGCTTTCAGGATCAGTGGCCACGTTTCCATCGCTTACGGGTTAGTGGACTAGTAAGGTAGTAAGGGCCTATAAGGGTAGTTCAGCTTACGCTGGCCATACATACTGGAGTACTGCTGCCATCTCTGGGCGGGTGCACCCGGATACCAGCTTGGCCCTTTTGACTCGGATCAACGATGGGCTGTGTGAATTGTCGACGATCCCAAACTTACTTGCGGTATCGAGCCCTTAAGTCTGAGGAGAGACTTCCTCGCTGTGTGTGTTCTACCACTTGTACAATGGGATGTGTTCTGAGGAATTATTCGAATATTGCATATAATTATTTCAGATATGCCACAGCCACAAACATTTTGCATTGTGACAGTCTCCGCGCTGGTGGTAGCTACGGTGTTCGCGCTTTACCTCGCTCTGAGATTCTGTACTCGATGTATCTGGCCAAGAGCTCGACCACCATACAGTAAGCCATATATTCTAAGTCTAACTAATATAAAATGTATAAGGCTTGATGAATGTTTGTTATTTCTTGACGTCGCAACAGAGTATCTCATTGACCTTATTTTTGGACAGAGATACTTGGAAAGATGGAGATTGGTATAAGATAATTCGTATGCCGATCTAGGGTTACCTGCTTTTTTTGCGGGATACTTCTCGTTCACGTCGTAAAAGATAAATGGTTTTTACTACTGTGATACAAAGATACGGGATGTTTTTAAGTTGATTGAAACGAACAAGTAGTAAGCTCACGCTGACTACCAAATTCTGCGCGGGTTATGCCGCGGGTAAATACTAGTTGTAGATAAAATATACATAATTTCTGAGATTTTTACTTACTTTACGTTTATTTTTGTACAAAAAAATATTGTCTGCGGCTCGGCTCTCATGATTTGATAAAAAAAAATTTAATAATAACATGAACCGGCTTCAAAAAGATGCACTAAAGGTAAAAATAATAAATAATTCGCGCCGCTCGCCATCGGCAGGGAATTCATCCTCACAGCTTGGAACCTAAATGGTCGCGTACAGTGCGGTTTTTGAGAAACTACCTCTCGCTAACGCTGAGGTTGTGGAATGAGCTCCTTGCCGAGGTTTTCTCTGAGGACTACAGTATGGAGTTCTTCAAGAAAAAAGTGTTAAGATTTTGAAGGGACTGCAAGGCGCGAGTGATTGCCCAGGTGTTGCAAGCGTCCATAGGCTGCGGTGACCGCTTACTATCAGGCGAACCGCAAGCTTGTTTGCCACCTTAGTGGTATAAAAAAAATACCCAATTCCCTTCAAGTGTGCCTAAAAAAATTTTAACAGTTTCCTTGATTTCTCCAGGATCCCATCAATATATCCTGATGATGACCATGAGACCATGGGTTGTATACTGAATACAAAATCTTTTCGATAACGTAACAAATACTTTTCTGAAAACCGCATCATAATCGGTTCAGCCAAATGCGAGATAATCTCGGACAAACAATACATACATAAAAACATACGGGTCAAACTGTGAACCTCCTATTTTTTTGAAGTCGTGTAAAAAGGGTTTAGATTGATTTAAGTTTTTCTCCTCTCTCTCTCTTTTTTTTTTTAGGATTTATCACTGGTACGATTCTAGAACAGGTGATTAATTTAAAAATGTAGATCTTTAGAATATAAAGGAACGTTTTCTTTTTCGTAATATTTACCATTATCAATATTTATGATACTTTTCCTCTAACCATGGTCTTTTGTCGATTTTGTTTAGTCGTAGAGGTAATTTTGAATTTTACGAAAGATATTAATTCTTTTATGGTATTATAAATAATGTTTTTTTATTACAGGAAATTATGTACCGCCACCAACGAAAGTATTAGCCGTTTACCCTCTGACGAACCGCTACCACGCAAAATGTGTCGCTTCTTTCATTAACTACCTACGTACTGAATTCGGTTTCGACATAACTCATTACCCTGACATAAATAATACGACAAACCGCGATCCCCAAAAATGGGCCATCGAAGCGTTCGGTAATACTTCCCATTTCATGTACATTGTTGGCCCAAATTCTAATAGCGAAACTAAATTCTACCCTGATACCTATAATGATACCTATTCGCATTTCGACCCTCTTGTTTTTAGAAATTTGGACAGAATTTTACTGTCATACCTTCAACAAAGTCGAGCTGTTAATACCCCTAAGAATGTCTCGAATGTTTACTTTGATTATTCGAACGGCACCCTGCCTCCTGAAACATTTTATGATAGGAAGTTTTACTTGCTCAAAGATTGGCATAAATTAATTGATTATCTGTCCAAGAATTTATTGCCAAAGAAGCAAATAATGAGGACAGAGAACGGGAAATGTTTTTTGGATGATTTGAATAGCGCTAGGAAGTTGCTTGGAGATTGTGACAGACAAAACGTGTAAGACAAGGTTTTTTATAATTTATATTTGTGCGTCTTAGTTGCATTTTTTAATTGATAATGTTCTAAGTTTTGGTAAGTAACTGTTCTCATTAGTAAATAATTTTTGATGCATTTTTTCAAAGATGTTTTTTATTATATTTTCTAAAGTATTATTTGTGATTTAAAAATAGTAAAAATTGATGTATATTTTATTGATTAAAATTTAATTATTAAATATTGTAGGGTACTTCTGAAAACAGCTTTTCCTATTAAAAATGACAAAAAAAACATATTTTGTGGTTATATTTATACATTGTTAATCTGATGCCGAGTTTTCAATGTAACTTTCACACCTTACGTACGTAATTGTCTGTATCTTTAGAATTAAATGTTTACTAATTACATACAATCGTGTACAAGACTTTGTTGACTTTTTTAAATAGGCTATGTGACTTATTGTGAAAATATGGTTTGAATTGCTGTTTTTTTTTAGCAATTTTCCAGTAATAAACTCACAGATTGAAATAAAATATTTATTAAGTATGATGATAAAACAGCTATTGAAGCTGTTTTACCCTTAAGCCGAGTTTTCATGCAAGCGATTAAAGCGGCAGGCACTGCAGCGTGAAGCAGCCAGTCACACGGCATATCGACACGAGTGGAAGCGCTGTGATTGGATGCCGCCCTTATAGCTTGAACCGATAGAATAGAAATTCAGCTCAACACAAGCAAATAGTCATTAGTCAGCTTCAGTTTTGAACGCAATTATATACTCGAAATACGCTGCTTTAACACGGAATATAAAAACAAGACACATATAATGTGACAACAAACTATGTAAGATAGTTTTCCAATCACAGTTACTTAGCCTATTATAAAAAAAAAATGTCTGCCAAACACTATTTTTTTCTTTACACATTAGAAATGGGACCTTAAAACCCTTCCAAGGTGTATTATATAAAACTATTACAAACCTTTATTGGTATTGGAAATAATCATGGACGAGCCCGACTTATAAATTTATATATTTGCTATTTAAATTTACATGTTCTATTGACATTTAGACTGAGGGTAATCCATCCACTGACTGAGTTGGTTGGGAGTTCGTTAGGTGGGAATCATCAGGCTTATCCCGTAGTCTTACGGCGTAATTGATTCATATAATTTTTATATAAATTAATTACTTACCTAAAAATATTACGGTACTCAAAATGCGTTTATATCATACTAGCTTTTGACCGCGGTTCCACCCGCCCTAAGTTCGGTTATCGGTGTAGGATTTCAACGGCAATTATAGAAAAAAAAAACAACTCGCACTTCACGTTTTTAAATAATCTATGTCCTTCCTAGGGACTCAAACTATCTCCATGCCAAATTTCAACTTAATCGGTACAGCTAATTTCAAATCAAATACATTAATATCTGTAATAAAATTAACCCTTAAACTACAGTGTAGTTTTCTACTAGAGACGTCGGCAAAAGCAGAAGACGACAGCCCATTTGTATTGTAAATATAGAAAATAAAAGAATTATTTAGATGAAGGAACCGTACAAAGAACAAAACAGTGTTTGGTAGAAAATGTTTTCGAAATCCTGGTTCGTGCCATAAAACCTTTTATACCTATACTATAATGTTGATCACTAATGTCGATTCATCGTGTTCCATGTCATACAGGACTTTCACTGAGCTCAAAATATATAACTTTGTGATGTATTTTTATATTATAGATTATTTACTTAGAATTACGTTGTTTTATTTTACACCTTTTTATTTAAATTTTAAGACAAAAATATCCTAGGTCATTCCATGTCTCTTCAGCTATCTTTGCCATCTAAAAAGTAGGTCACTGCTGCTCTGTTGAGACATGACTTATGAGTGTTGAAATCTTTAGGGATCCGGATATATGTACATCTATATACTTAATATATAAAGCTTATGAGTTTGTTTAAACTCGCTAATCTCAGGAACTACTGGTCCGATTTGTAAACTTCTTTCAGTGTTAGATAGCTCATTTATCGTGGAAGGCTATAGACTATAAATCATCATCGAATCCGCTGGCAAAAGCTAGTTAGGTAATAAAGCTAAAGAGTTTTTTGTTTGAACGCGCTAATCTCGAACTATAAGTCGGATTTGGAATTTGTTTTTGCATTTGATAGCTCAATTCTTGAGGAGAGTAACAGGTTATCATCATGCCAGGAGCCGAGCAAAAAGGAAAAAGAACCCTAAGCGAAAACGAAGTTATAGCGCGCGCGAGCTATGCCTCGAGAGGAGGGATTGCAGCAGCAGAAAGGGCAGGACAACTTCTGCCAGGTCAGCTAGTATCCCGATACTAATGAAATAAGGTATTGTTAACTTTTTTTCATCTAAATGTGTCAAAAATCAAGTCACGACGTTGCTCGATTGCGACATGCAAGAATAGTCTGTCGCTGTTTAACATATACATATCTGGAAGGGTGCATCCGATTTCAGCTTTACCCTTTTGACGATCTGAAACTCACAAGCAGAATCAAACCTTATTTAGCCTGAAGAGAGTTTGACAGCTTTCATCTGAAATAAAGATCTTGATGAGATCTATCACTTCTGTACAGAAACTACTAGGCTGCGATCAAAAGTTTCGGAGATAAAGCCGTTTCTAGTTTGACAGCTGTCATCCGAAATAAAGATCTTGATGAGATCTATCACTTCTGTACAGAAACTATTAGGCTGCGATCAATAGTTTCGGAGATAAAGCCGTTTCTAGTTTGACAGCTATCGTCCCAAATGAAGATCTTGATGAAACCAACACTTCTGTAACGAAACTACTAGTTTACGATCGATTTACGCAGATGAACCCGTTTCTAGTTAAAAAAAATAGCCAGCGTATGAGTAGATTTATTTTAAAAGATCACTTAGAATCGAGAAATTCCAAAATAGAAACAAATTTTTTTGGACTTTCACAGAAAATCGTTAACAATTTTTAACATAGAACGTAAAATTACAAAACGGAGCGAATATCTTTTGGCTGAAGGACTAATGGTCAGTGCCTATACCATAAAAGAAATTGACGGCTCAAATGTACATATTATTATTTTTTTCTTAGGATTTTATGGCCTGTGCTGATAATTGACTATGAATAATCAAACATTTTTGAAAATCATTTTTAATTTTTAATGCAGGTCTCAATATTTATTTTTATAATATCGCTAGGTTCTTTACCACAGGCTTTACCTAAATACAAAAGTTGACGCTGGTTAAATTTTCCTGGAAATAAAATACCAAGCTCCATACTAATTCGGTACAAGTCTTTTTATTTCTTACTCCTACTGGTAGAACCAGGGACAAAAAATGATTTTTGGCCCAGTCGAACTACGCAGTAAGACCACGGGCAAGGGATGACAAATGGAGCTCATGAATATTTTTTTTTAGAAACTTTAATTTGCCTTTGAGTAAACCCGAACAAAACACTAGTATTTTGTTCAATGGAACAAGTGTGACAGATATTCATCGATGGAGTAAGCGACAAAACTATTTGTTGGTGGCGTCATGGGGATTTGAAAATCCCCTTGACACCACCAGTGGTGCGAGCCGGTGGTGGCCTAACGGATTATCATATTTTAGTTGGGTATGATTTTTAACCCTGAAATTTGGACAAGCTTTAGGAAGGTATACCTACTTTTTTCTCGAAAGTAAAATTCATATGTATGCTTGACAGTATAAACAACATGAAATCTACGGTAGGTAAGTACATAATATGGTAGTGTAACAAACTTTTTTTGACCTGGTGTTCAAAACTCCAAAGTACAGTCGCCCTATTGAAATGGTGTGAACTTACAACGGCACTACCGACCAAACACCCAAGGTCAGAGGTTCTGAAAAGGTTGTTGCACTGTAAGTATTGAAATTGTTTATTTTTTTAATTTGATACTGTTTGTAGGTCGTGGGAGTAATATAAATACAAAAGGAAAACAACGTGAGCAATTATTTATTGGAATTGAAATAATAAAACAAAATATCAGTTCAACTTTGGTCGTGTACACAAAACTCTACAAAATGTCTAATTTACATTACATTTAAATTAGTGTCAAAATTCAATACTTAGGAAAAACTTAAATTAATAAAATACAACAGGTATCTATAACATTACTATGTACAACAAAAATATAAAAATATTTCAATGACTGTACACTACATACAATTTTAAATGAAAGAAAAATACAAAAGCCAGCTCAATATTAACTATATAGAAATGCAATAAAATAAATATTTTTTTCAGTGGCGTCATTAGTGAAAGTGGCATTATCTAGGTCTTGATATTATTTGTGATCTAGGTGTGGTACCTAAATTTAAATATTGCTTTGACGTCATATTGTTATATTTGTTCTAATTTATAATTTTTATCCAGCCACTGCTTGCCTCCTACTGGAGAATGAAAACCGTGAAGATATTCACATTGTATTATTTTATTTTAATTATTTAATTTGTTTTATTTTAATTTAATTTAATTATTTTTAAAGGGACTATATAACTAAATATTCTGTAAATATTTTAAGCGTCTACCTGTTTCCGTAATCTATATCAAGCAAAAACAAGCAAAATCATGTTTGTTGTATGGGAGCCCCCTTAAATATTTATTTTATTCTGTTTTTTAGTATTTGTTGTTATAGCGGCAACAGAAATAGATCATCTGTGAAAATTTCAACTGTCCAACTATCACGATTCATGAGATACAGTCTGGTGACAGACGGACGGACAGCGGAGTCTTAGTAATAGGGTTCCGCTAATTACCCTTTCGGTACGAAACCCTAAATAGATTTCGCTTTTATTACCTCCTTAACCAATAGGTATCATTATTTACTTTAAATTCTAGTCCCGATAAAATTGATAAGTGATTTCTAGTTCTAAATAAAGACCATTGGGCACCAGACTATGCAAGATTCACCTACGGCGGACAGCAAAGAAATTTTCGGGATATATGCATAGATGGCTCTAGTATACAATTATATGGGTCAGACCTCTGTGGGCTATGGGAAACTTGAAAAAAAAAATTTATTAAAATAAGACATTCTTTGTGTTATTGCACGGTTCCAATAGGATGTGTTTTGGTTTAAAAGTGTAAGTCGTATCATATCAGGTGACGAAATAGGTATAACTAACTATTTATTTATTTAAACATTTATTCACATGCGTAATCGACTATAATATCGTTCAAAAGCGCAGGTGGTTTGTCAATATTTTCTTGGCGCCTTACCCATGGAAGACATCATATACATACTATATAGTTAATAATTTAATAAGTTTTTGGCATTATTTTACTTTCGAAATATGTTATTTAATGTCTGAAATGTTAAAATATATTTTTTTTGTCTGATGATTTTTATTATTTTCCCAGCGATTTTAGAAAAGTAAACTATACACAGTTAAAAGTAGTATTATTCAAAATATTTTAGAAGTATAACCGTTCTTGTCCGTGACCGGGTCAGATTCCGCCCAATGGTCTTTTATTGGAATATATTTTCGATTTGAATAGACTCCCCTAAAAAGTGCTTGTCACTCATATGATTGTGACAGCTATTGCCTTCACCTTGTACCACCAACTACACCACTGGTTCCATATAAGTTTGTTATTTTGATAACCCCCATTAAGAACTACGATAAAAAAACAATGTAAGTATACGAATGCATAACAGAATAATCTTATAATAATAGTAATAATCACTAAAACACAGTCCATATATTACTCTGTACCTTATTTAACATTATCTAGTTAACGTCTTTACATGATACAACCAACAAGAGAATCAGGGATTATAGGATTAATTTTTTTAACGAATAAAAGTTTCATTTCTGAATCACATTTCACTGGAAAAAATCACAATCACAATTCTTGGTTATAATACAAAGTTTTCAAGAAAAAAAAATGTTTAAAATTAAGAAACGTTTGGAAATATAGGTATGTATTTGAAACCTTTATTATGTAGAAAGTAATTTTAATGAACACTAAATAAAAATAATATAAATAAAGTTTAAACAATCCAAGATTCCCTTGTAAACACTTTAAATCTAGAAATTAACGCGGCAACTCTAATTTATAACTTTCATCTACATAAAAACAAATACCTCCGTTGCGTCCATAGAGAGCGAAACTGTGTATTAAATATAACTACCATAAAATACTAGCTAACAGAGTAGGTATGCATGTGCGGCGATTTCTAGTGCATTTTAGAAACTTCGACCTGGATTAAATATTCATATCTTGTAAAAGTTGTTCAAATGGATAAATAACTGTCCTGATAACTTGAAAATAAGCAAATATGTACCATTTGGTTTGATCATTACTGTACATTTATTTCGAACTTCTGCAAACTACTATCGTTTTTAACCTGCTTTAAATAAAGGAAGAGGTTTTCAATTCGTCTTCGCATGTTTGTTTTTTATTTCTTATGTATGTTCCCGTATAACTTTGTTGTTTGTTAACCGATTTTGACTATTTTTACATGTATGTAAAGGTTCAACTCCGGAAACCAGGAAAACCAGATAAACTAGAAAATGTTCGCATTTCTGTCATATGTGGCTACTTAGATATTTTAAAATTTTTGTTTACATTGCGCACCACGTAAGTTTCTGCCTCGGAGAGGCGCTACTCAGAACTAGAGAATCAAAAAAATATTACCCGAGTTTATAGAAAGCACAATCAGCGAGGTCCGCCGATATTTCCGACGGATCGCAAATAAATCCACTGGTTTTTTAAGTAGGTTTGATTTTTTTAAGTTATTTTATTTAATTTGGCACAGTATTCTATTTTTATTATACTTACAAAATAAATATTGACTTAATTGTATTTACTATTTTCAGTTATTAAAATTCGGTAAAGTTTATCTTTATTCTAACAAAACATCACATTTCCCAATTTTAAATCTATAATTTGAATACATTTTCTCATTAAGTTGACCTAAAAAGCAGTATCTATTTTTTTTAGTTCAACTCGTTCAAATTGTGGAGTTGAGCGATAATCCAGTTAGAGTTGCCGCGTTATACGTTGCATGTCAGAGGTCAAAGGTTTTTAGTGCGGGCGACCCAGCAGAGAGATGGACTAGATTATTATTGCTAAGACGTCTTTAGCTTCATGTACTGAAAACGAAATAAATTTATTTTTAGGCTTTGTTAGTGAATTTTAAATACAGAGGCTTACCAAAGTAATTAGAGATCCTCAAAGTTTTAAAGTAAGTTGAACCGCGTGGAATGAGGTAAAAGAGGTGCTGGACTGCCAATAGGGACTACATCCCGCCAAATTTGAAAGTTAACCAAAAAATTACAACCGACGCAATCATGGCACATCCCATTACATGGTGGACTATAAGATAGATTTAAAATGCTCACATGATCTCCAAACTGCTGTCACTGTTTTTAGTGGCCTGTTCTCCCTCGCTAGAGTTGGATCCACCAGACTCTGACCGCTGGCTGCGGCTGCGGTGAGGTTTCTTCTTGTCTTCCTGGACTTCCGTGGATGTTGCTTCTTCAGCTTGTCGCTGCCACGCGGGTATGGAAGGAGGATCAGAACGCTTTATTGTGGGGAATTGGTTTCTGTGGAAGCAAAATTTGTTTGTTTCAATAATTTGTTGTGATTTGTTCATACAACACAAAAGATGAAATACTTAATTGAGAGAAACTGATTTGTTAAAACTTTTTTAACAATAATAAGAACCAACTTCAGAAAGATTAATATAAATATTAATTATTTCAAAAAATTTGATCAAAATAACAGTTTGAAGTAAGTGTCTATCCTCTAACAGTTTAAAACACACTTCACTTGCACGACACCAACTTCAAACTGTAATTTTTATCACATTTTTTGAAGTAATTACTTTTACCTTTTTAGTGCATTTTTTTAAAGTTAGTAATTGTTTTTACCCGACTGCTGAAGAAAGAAGAATTTTTTTCGAGCGAATGTATGTCCATTTCTTTGGCACGCCATATAGCCTGAACGGCTTGACGGATTTTGACATGCGAGGTGTCATTTGATTCGTCGTGATTGTGTGAGTGATATTTTTTTTAATGTGCAGGTTAAAAAATATTTTTCAAGACCCGCGAGTTGGGCATCAAAATAAAGGTCTTCAAAAGGCGAGTACGAAAAACTATGACACTTACAGTAAAAGTCAAGCGCGAGTAAAAAAATATTGGAAACAACACTACAAAAATTTAAATAATAAATAATTAAATAAATACAAAAACCCAACTGCAAGAACTAAAAATAAGTAAAAAACTTCCCCTAAAACAAACCAAATATTTAACTATAAGCAGACGGGTAGAAACTGCATTAATTTCTTAGTCAAAACGGTACCTACTGTCAGGTCCACACGGGTGTACCTAAATAAATTCCAATTATGTAACAATTTAGTTATAACTTCGAGGTTTCAAAATATTTAAAACTTGCACATTTTGCCTGGAATGCGTAGGTCAGGTACAATATTTGTTTTGTTGCGTTTGAACCTTTTGGGACGAGCGGACTTTCTTAGAAATGATTGATTAACAGATGGTCGGTTCTGAGATGTTGTCGCTATGGCTTGCGGCATCATGCATCAACGCGCCAAAATTCAAGAGCGAGAAAGACGTACAAGTGCGTACGAGATAGATGATTCGCGTAAGGGATGGTTTTCGCATGGTTATAAGAATAAGAGATTGACGGGCTTATTGCAAAGGCGATAAGGCCGAATAACACTAACGTATTATTGAGAGTTACAGGTTTACTCCGACACAAGGGTGCGCCAGCGCATTGCAGAAGGAATGCGGGAATCGGGGCAGTCAAGATTTTACGCAAAGAGGGGTAACAGGGATAGGTGAATTTAACAGGGGAGTGAACTGTGAGAGTGTAACGTGTTAACGTACGGAGACCTTTGTTCAAAGCTAAGTATAACTGCATAATCAATTTCAGCAAAACTGTAAATATTCTAGCAAACTAGTTTGAAATGTACTCAATCCTTAATTGTTTCTAATCGAGTTTCAAATAATAACGTAGAGTTCGTATCTTGCGCAAAGATATATTTAAATTCATTAAAATCTTGAACTTATTTGTGTTATAAAAGTAGATATTACTTAGAAGATCACTCTTTGGAAATATTGTGTGTATTAACCCCGTTTATTTCAGCAACACATTTTTTTTTATCATAGGCTCACGGAGCGTCCATCGTAACCCGAAAGGATAGATAACGTAAATTCATACGGTACCTATTTTGCTTTGAATGTCGATTTTGCTTGTGTTGTGAATAGGTACCTATTTTATGAACGTAAAGTAAATGATGTTACACCGATTGTTCCCGTGTAAGAAATATCATAAACTCGGGATAGTTTATGATAGGATCTAAGGGAGAGGTATGGCGAATAACACCTGAGTCATACCCGGGTAATGGATCTTGTTAGTTCCGTTGATGAAACTCTCGATAGAACTAACAATATGGATTCGGTGTAAAGGAGGGAACAATCAATACAATTATAATTGTCAACCTTTAACTTATCTTGAATTACAGCATTTAACTTCTTTTATGTTCCAAATATATACATTTTATCTCATCAATTCCAGGTCTTTTACGCAAGGACAAGCTAACGGGGAGACTAAGGTGGACAACACGCGACACAAAGGCAGAGCAAAGGTGATATTGGCGAACGCGCTAGGAATCCACAGACTTGTAAAATTTCTACGGCTAAATTCGGTAATGTTTTCCTGTATCTATATTAATTAAATCACAGTAATACATATCACAAGTCTTTTACTAAGCTATAGGCTAGGGATTTAAGGGGGTTGGGGACCTCATACTACCTCTTACCACACCGCACCTTGGTCAGTTCATACAAAATCACGTTATTCCTGACTACTAACAAATTCAAAATCTTTTAATTCAAATAGGTTGGGTGGGTCACTTTCGAATCGTCAAGTGAATTAACTACACCAAGCTTTACAAACTACCTAATTACAATACTGTTTTACTGCGTGCGTCCAATAGGTCCTCTTTGTTAAATCATTACAAAAACAAATGACGTGAATATACGCGAAAGTGTGTGCGTGTTCTATTTGGTTATCTTCTCTTCAACGCCCCTGTGTGTAAATGAGATTTGTGTGTTGTGGTGAGATGATTTAGATCTTACCCCATGATCCGGACAGAATATGCACATCCAGTCAATGAAAACGGGAATATACTTTGCGGCTGATTAATTAAAAATGACGCAGGAAATGAAATAAAACAAACAGAATTACAAAGCACACCCAGCATTGAAAACGGGAATATACTTCAAAGACCCCTTGCGGCTGATTAATTAAAAATGACGAAGAAAATGAAATAAAACAAACAGAAGAATAGAATAACTAAGCAATAAAATAAGCATATATATGTCGCAGTTATCTTTCTTATTCTTATTAGCCAGTTAATAGACGTCTAGACAGATCAAGTATGAAAAAGAAAGAAACAGAAATCGCACTGTATGTATGATGGGTTAGGTTCAGTTTCTCTTGTGTCAACGTGGATGGTTCAGTTATATGATATTATATCTTTTTCATACTTAACGATCTGCCTAGGCGCCCAATTAACTGGCCAATTTTACTTGATGGCTGTGAAATATACAAGCGGTAACAGGATCGCTCAGAGGGGCGGCGGGGTGTATTGCATGAAGTGCTATTACGTATAGTGGGCTCTTCTTACTGCTATTTTATGTAAATTTGGCGTTTGTGATAAGAGGACAATGACCTGAAAGCATTATCAGGTTATATCTTATCTCCGCTAATTACTAAGTCACATTTGCAGTTACGTAAAGGTCTAACTAATGGATACTTTAGTTGTGATTACTTCTGTGAATAAAAACGCGTTATCAGGAAAAGCCACAATTACAACTAGATTATTTAAAGTGTTGAGATCAAATAAGTACATCGGTAGAAATACAAATGCTCTTGGCTTGGTGATGGTAAGGGATGTGTACTAGAATTAGAATAATGAAATCCTAGAGAATTGGGTGGGGGTAAAGTTGTTATACGAAAAGGGACCGACCGCCATCAAAATAGTCAATGCTCGAATACAATAAAATCCCACCCAGAAGCGGCAGAGTATATGTAAAAGCTCCGTTAAGAGCATTATTAAACTATTGTTTTGTGTGTTGGGCAGCAAGTTTCAGACAGAAATTTTCGACCACTCTTCAGCTCACCTGGGTTCTAGGTAAAATGAAAGCAAATCAATGCAATCACGAGTAGCGGTCCTCCTGGATATGGTGAAGGCGTTCGACAGGGTATGGCACCAGGGGCTTATATACAAACTATCGGCTTCAGTGCTCCGCAACAACTTGTCCGGTCATCAACTCCTTCCTGGAGGACCGAAGCTTTAGTGTAGCGGTGAAAGAGGAAAAAATCAGCCGAAAGGAAGATCCTTGCAGGTGTTCCCCAGAGAAGTTGATTGCCCCCTTCCTTCTATGCATGCTACACGGATGACATCCCAACAACGGTAAATGCCAAACTAGCACTATACGCAGATGATGCAGCCTATCTAGTGGAAAAAAACCTAAACAATGCCACCAAGTAAGATGCAGAGGACCCTCGACGCCCTCCAAGCAGCATGGTTGGAAAAATGGAAATGTATACGTCAGAAAGCCGCAAGCTATACTTATAGGAAGAAAGCAGCTACCATCGAAATTTACTCCCCAAAATAACACATTGAGTGGTTCCCAGAGGGCTAACAATGAGTGTCCACGTGACAAACACCGCCGTCACAGCTAAAGTTGCCAGTGCTCATAAAATTAACAGGGTTCAAAAGCCTGACTTACAGGCTTATTACTTGGCCACCTATTTTAATGCATGTTTGTGTTAGGCCAGAGTTAAAATGTTGTTGGCTACTCTGGAGGTAGAAGTTTTTTAGATAGCTGCAATAATTCCCAATTTACGGAACTCTTAACTTAGGCCGTTTTCAGAGATATGCGTGTTTAGTCACGTGGCTGTTTTATTTAGTTTTTTTAATGTAATTAAATCTTGGAAGTTCTCGATGTTCGATTGAGTTGTATTTTTGCATACACACGTAAATGGATGACCATGCAATATAATTATGTCATAGAGCTGGTCTGATGATCAGAAGCGGCTCGTTCTAAGGAGTGCTGGTGCAGCACACTGCCATAAATAATTATCTACTTAAGAAACAATATGTTTTATATTTTACTTTAAATAATTAATTATTATGCTTTAATATTACTCTTTATGCTAAAATAGCATTTCACTAAAACATTCTGTACACTCTCAGTTAACTAAAGATTTAGTATGCAATTGCACCGAGGAGACTGTGTCACTTAGTGGAGCGCTAGCAATTGCGCTCTTATGAAACGAATTTCAGTACAGAGACTTAAAGCTAAAATCCACAAGTGTGAAATAGAAAGTTCGAAACAGTCTCACGCGAGAAACAGAAGATTTTGTATGAAAAATTAGAAAAAGGTGGAGCGCCGCTCCTAGCACGTTGCCAGCTTGACCCCCGCGGCGGGCTCGCTGTTGTCTATCACAACAAATGTTTTAGTTCGTGCGCGAGTTTTTGATTAAAAAATTAAATAAGTACTAACCTACATACACAGTTTGTTTAGTGTCTAATAAGGAATAAGGAATTTGTCTTGATAACTACTCTGGTTTTAAACAATTACCATTATCTGACGAAAGATTGTTTGAAAATTTTTTTTTACGTATTTCTTGTTTTATACTGATCTGCTCGTGTCTTGCGCGACCTTGCGAGAGAAATGTATAAAAAAAGCGCCGCGCGGCGTGATAAAATACGCATATTTCTGAACTACCCCTAATATGCATTAACAGATTGTAAAAGTTAACTTTCTTTACTTATTCTTATCATTTACTTATCAAACACTATGAAAGTTTGAAGACATGTATTAGGAGTAAATACTGCAGCTAACACAGATCTAGTTATACAGGATTCTAGTTTTTCATACAAATGGTTGAGACCATTGCATAATATTTATAATAAGATTTTTTGTTAAAAAAAAACGTTTTCGAAAATTTTGGAAAACTGCAAACATATTTATTTGGCTCAAGATCATGCCTACAATAGTGATACAGTAAATGCAAAAAAAAAGGAGCATACTATGAGGCTCCGTGGATCATATTCTCAAGTCTTATTTTAATATTTTAGTTTTGAACCTTAAGGTCATATAAACAGAACCTTATAAGATCCACACATGTCTGTTACGCATTTGTCTAAGAGTTAAAAATCTTGACTCACCTATTGAGCAATATTCCTTTAACAGATGCTATGTCTGACTTAATATTATCCAATTCTGATCTCATAGTACTTTGCTGGCACGATGCTTGCAGCTCACCTCTTAAGGAAGTGACACTAGCATTTAACACATCAAGGGATTTGCGGAGTTCATCTATGCATTCTGAAGTAGACTTCCGTTTTGGTTGTTCCACAAAAAGAAGACGTCGAATGCAGTTCTATGGGAGAAACAGATATTAAGATTATACTAGATACATACTTCAATATAAGAGCAAATTGAAAAAAATCAGGAAACTCATTATAGTTGTATCATAGAGGATGGTTTGCACTTAGGTAAATATCACTTTAGCATTACCTAACTATTACTCCCACCATAAGGTTCTCAAAATACACAATGTTAATTATACAATGTATGTCATTGTTTTTCATAAAAAACTCCAAGATTAGATCCGGAAATGACTTGTATAAACAAAGCTGTATCTACTACATAAAATATGTTTCATTACTAAAAGTGAGTTTTAAATCTTTTTTCGCATACGAAGCCACAATTGGCTTTCAAATTTTAAGTTTTTATTTGTAACTTACAAATACTAAAAAAAAATTATGAAGCAAATTCATAGTAAATGCATTTATTTATGATTTGAAAAGTAGTTTATGTTATTTATTGGTAAATGGCATTAATATTTGTTAAACTGGCAAGCATCAGGTTCAAATGCACAATATGGAGAGTAAGGTAGGTTAAAATATCCATGATAGGAATGGTAAATTTTATATACTGTAGGCTACCAGCTACTATAGGCTATGATTACAGTTTTTGTAATTATATAAGTTGTTACTCAATATATAACAAGCTAAAAATAACCCTGGTATTATTTATGTTATTAGTTATCTTTTATTTTTGAGTAAACAAAAAATATTGTCATATTAAAAACTCAGTACTCAATATTTGGCCTCAAATAATAAAAAAAAAATAGATGAAATCTTGATTGATACATATTGATTGACTTATTTTAGTCTGGGTATTTTTTACCCAACCTTACGCCGGGTAAAGGCAGTTGCTTATATTTATATAGAATATTAACTATAGAAATTTTTCTTTTTTGACACTCAGGTCCTTTAGTTAAGCCAAATATCATTTTTCTTTGCAAACATTGTACTGTGTATATGTACTTATTAGTTTATTATTTAACAAATTTAATAAGTCATATTAAATTATAATTGCCATTACCCAAACATAATGCATTTAACAGAAAAAAAGCCATTTCTCAAAATTTTAGTTTCATTATATGATTTTTGCAGCACGCGTGTCGAGTTTGAAACAATAATAAACTATTGCAATGGGGTTGTTAGATTCACTATGATGGGTTTATAGGTAAATTGCAATAATAATTTCAGATATTACAAAGAATAAACCTTGTAAAACCAGTAGCACCCATAGGCAAAACCAGCATAGACTATGATAGGAAGCACATGTTCTTTAAACCAGGATCTCCGGCTTTGTTGAAAAAACACCATCTCAGATAATGAGGAGTCAACAAGCCCTGTACATTGTTCCAGAGCCTTCTGTATTTCCAAGTCTGTGAGCCCTTTAGTCCGTAGAAACTTTTCCTTGCTCTCAATTGAACACCGTTGAACATTTGGATTTGTTAAAAATTTTACTGCAGTTGTTACCTGGAAGCAAAATATAATTATTTTCTATTACAACTGTGACATTACACATTAATAAATAAATTATTATCAGCTGACATTACTTTAAGCCACTCACATGGACATATTTATGGAAGACTGGTTAGCGGTATACAAAAAATATACTATGGAAATAAAACGGGAAAATATTCCAAGTATGGTTCTTCCCTCATATGTACCCTGTACCCCATTCTGGATACTCATTATATTTAAATTAACAAAAGTACTGTTGCACTGTATTCTATCTGCTACCTATAAACAAGTGAAAAAACGCGAAAATATTTTAAGTTCGGGTATTTTTCGTTTAAGTTTCTCTGAATGTGATTGCGCACATAGTTTATCATTTTGTGCTTCAATTAGTGCATCATGAAGATAATCACAAAGGTATGAAACAAAGGTGAAGGTCATTAGTCTCTAAAGGTAGTAGGTAGGTAATTGTTGCATCTTTACTAATTAATTGTAGAATGCCATACATTTAGACACAGTCGAAAAAGTGACGAACTGATAAGCCAATTTATTATCATTTTCTAATCAAGATATTTAATAAATTACCAGATTTTCACGAATTTCAGTGTGTGTTGTCAGAGCATCTGCAGTCATTTCGGTCAACTTATAGGTTGTGCTTTACACAAAGAAAAATGAGCTCAATTTATGTAAAAGTGTAGCAATTTGAAAGAGAAATACTACGAGAAAATTTAAGGAAACTCAAATTATCTTTTTTGTTGTCAACCACAGATAAGTATTTTAGTCAGTGTTGCCAGATGGTGTCGGCGACGTACCCCTAGACTAATTTGATTTCCCACAGAAATCCCCTAGGATTTTGCATTCAGAATCAGGTAAAGTTGCACTTTAGGCACTTTCGTCAAAAATGGGGAATTTTTTTTTGCAATAAATAGCTATTTTGGGTCCTACAAATTAATCAAATAGGGGCGGCAAACAATTTTTTTTATTATTATTGGGGTACCCTAACAAGATTTCTGAGTTCGCGGCAGTGTTAATTGCTATTTTTTACTAACAAAGAACTCAGAAACCTTGTTAGGGCACCCCAACACATCCGGGTTAGGTTAGAAGGTTAGCGCAGGAGCGAAGCAAAACAGCAAAAGACAGCAATGAAGCAAATGCAATCGCAAAAGCTAAAAAATCATTTTCATATAAGACTATAGACTATAACATAGCCCATGTTACAAATTCCGTCGAGTAATTATCGATCGGAAAAGTGGAAAAATCAACCCGTCTTGGAACGGGAATTTGACAGTTAATTTTCAAACTGACAGGAGTGAATTTCAACCTTGTCTATGGCAGTGTAAAGAATTTAACTTGACAGTTGGGAAACTACTCTACCCTGGGCTTCCCAAAACCTTTTTTTTTTAACTTCCTCCTTGCAATTTGGAATGCACCCTTGATAGATTACAATAAGCTATTGGAGTTTTGTTGACCGACTTGGGGCTCATATTTTAGCTTGCAATTTCTCTCATATTTTGCAAATTTAGCAATTATGTGACACTGACAGAGAGGATAGATAGCATTGTGCATTTGTTAACAAAACAGTAAGACAGACCACAAAACAAATGCAATTGCACAAGCTAAAAAATTATGCCCATAATGTATATTATGCATTTAGATTTATTAAATTTTTTATAACTTGACTGGATTATGACACTAAATGCATTGAAGCAGTAAACGGAACACACCTGTTGAATAAGTATCTGTAACGAGTACTCGTCATTTCAATGCTATTTTTGGGTTTTTACATGGTTTATTCTCATAAGAATGTTACATTCACTTACATGACAATCTTATAAACTAAATGAAATAAATGCATACTGCAAGAGCGAGCGTCGTGAACAGATAAGAGATATAAGTACATGTTTAACATCTCATCTCTACAATTTTTATCTACGTCGTTAATATATTGTCATACAATGTGGCAAAAGTTTAGTAGGTAGGTACTCGTAGGTGGCATAACAATTATTATTGTTATTGTGTGAAATTAAACTAATTTTTTATATGTTTAACATTCGTTAGAAGATGTAGTTTTTATCCATTTATTTATTTATTTACTTAAAGCTTATAAACTAACAAACATAACTTCTTAAACGTTTATAAGTTAATTTGAAATTATTGATATAAACTGAATCGGATATTATCGGTTTTTAGAATGTTTGAATTATGTAATTGAAAATAAAATTTCAAGTTCTTTGATACTCACAGATTATCGCAGCATTTTGCAATCAATTCTTTACAATCCATTAAATAAAAACTCTTTTTCACCGCTCTCCTTAGAAATTAAATAATAAATGAAGGAATGCTCCAACTTTAAACTTAAAGTTAAATTGACATGGATCCCTAGTCACTTGGGGATTGCTGGCAATGAAGCCGTCGATAGATTGGCAAAATTGGCGGCGAATTAAGGTGAATCTAATAATAATACCTTTAGTTTCGTTTTAGAAAACTGTTCTCGACTGTACCCAATGGTATGCATTTTGGCAAGAATCTTCTCGTAATAAAGGGAAATTTCACAGTGATCTTTGACCTAAAATTAAATTGATACCGTGGTTTACGCAGTTCATTTTTCGTAAAAAAATCTCTTCAGTTCTTTTCCGTATGGTCATTGCTGCACTGCTGCCCACTTAACCAGAATGAACGTGAAATCGTCTTCTACGTGTAACTGTGGAGATGAGGAAGGAGATTTAAGTCACATCTGATTTTGCTGTCCAATTAACAATTCCTTACCTCTATAGTATTCTACCATCCTCTAAAATTCCTCTTCCTTGTGGCCTTATATCTGTTCTTTCTTTAAAAAACAAAATATATACTCTATGAATTGTAAAGTTTCTAAAATATCAAAATATCTCCTTATAATTATATTTATTAAATTATTTTGTTTACTATATACCTTCTATTACGTCATATTATTATTTTATCAACCTACCTTAATTATTTTTATATATTATAATGATAATGCCCAACAAAACAAATCATATCCCGTCACTCCTTTCGACCTTTTAATAAAATAACAAGACTATAGCACTGCACATTTTCAAATGAAAGCAAGGAAAAAACCGGATTATGGCAACATATGGTCTTCACCTTCGAATTGCCAATTTGGAAAAAAAGAAGAAGAAAAACCAAAAACAAGCAATTTGTTATGATTGAATTTGAATTGTTTTATTACTTTCGCATGTTTTTTTAACTTTAATAATGAGTGATTTTTCAAATGCTACTGAAGCGGCTTCACTTGCGGTACAGTTTGACCAAACCGGACAAATTGATAAAGCCGTAGAATGCTACAGAACAGCTGCTAGGTTGTTAGACAGAATTCATGACCAGATACCTCCTGAAAAACAAGTAGATTTGCGTAATAAGGTCCAAGAATATCTACACAGAGCAACTATTTTACAAGAACAGAAAGGTACGTCTCCCTAAATGTTAAATTATTGCCCACGTTATACAAATGTTTGATTGTTAAGTCTACGTGCGCATACGCCATTAGATGACTCATTTATATGTAACCAGAGCCGAAACATTAATTATATTCATGGCACCACAGCAAAATGCTATTTTGCCCTGTACTTTACATGAATTATTGTTTAGGCTGCCGTACAAGGGTGTATAAGTAATAAAATCTAGAAAACATCAACTTCTACCAACTACCTTCAAAATCTGCCCTTTTGAATTTTTTTTTATGACGTACCAACAACTATAAAAATTTGTGAAAATTTTCTAAGTCCGGTATTTTTTTCCCTTGTGCCCCCTTTTAGTTACTCTGACCCTATTTTCAAATATTTTTAGGATTAAATATTGAATTGTGTCATTTTCCATACACATTTTTGTTATAATTATTATTATTATCTGGTGTAACCAGTGTCCATAGGCTACGGTGACCTCTTACCATCAGGCGGACTGTAAGCTTACCTACCTTACCTACCGTACCTTAGTGGTATAAAAAAAAAAGTTTAGGTTTAATAAAATAATTCAAGTAACTTAAGTTTCTAAATTTTTATTGGATGTTTACATTATTAATGTTTTAGTTACTTATTTTTAAGTAGTATTGCAAAATTGATTGAATACATTCATGATGTTACAATGTTAATATTATAAATGTATTCAATGAAATAATAAATATAAAACCACATCCATTTATTTTTTAAAAAGCTCTCATAGCAACGGCGCAGCAGGCAGAAAGTGAGCACAATATGCAGCAGTGCTATTTCCTAATGCAACAGGCTCTGGATGCAGATGAAGCGGAGCTAGAAGATGTAGCGCTTCAGCTTTACATGCAAGCTGTAGAACTGGCTGTTAGTGTTGTAAGTATGTGTGTCTTTTTAACTAATAGCTTGGTTAACCTGTGTAAAGAGACACTATCACAGAATAGATAATATCACTAGCATTGCAAAAACTAGAAAAATATTGACAATAATATAATGATTCTAAAAAGTTTATACTCAACTTACTAACTTACTTAAACTTAATTAATGTTTATTAATATAAGTTTATTTTTATTTTAAATGATAGTACATTAATATCTAGTACCATGTCCTTGACTGTGGATAAATGCATGCCAGTGGTGCAGCATTGACACTATTAACTTTTGGCAGTATTCCGTTGATAAAGAGTTCCACTCATCTAAAAAAGCATTGAACATTCATTTATGTGACCACTCTGTCTTTTTGACAATTTCATTTTAACTTGGCACCAAAAATTTTCAATGGGACTTAGATATGGGCTATTTGGTGGTGACTGGTCATTTAAAATAGTCTGGTGTGTATTGAAATGTTTCAAAGCCTGGTACACCATACTTTTTGAGCAATGCAAATGGTCTGCAATATTTTTATATCACCAATTATGACCATGCAGCTTTATTATTATTTCTGTGGAACTCAAGTCGCAAGATTATTTTTTTCTATTGTTTTTTAATAAAAACTGCAGATAATGTACTATAAAAAATAAAGGAGTGAAAATGCAGTCAAAATGGTAATGGCATTCCATATTTTAAAATAATAAAAAAAGAATCGTTCTTAATTATCTGTCTAGCCAATATTCCAGTAATTAAATTAGTTTTTGAGATTTAATAAGTAGAAAACTAAACAGGTACATTATTTTGACATGGTTATTGTATTATTAAAAGAAAGTGAGTTATAACACTACTATACAACTGTAAAAGAGTATGTTTAAAATTAAAAACTTATTGTACCAGAAATTCTGAGGACAAAAAACTTTTTAACAAAAAAACAACCCACATAAAAAAGTTGCATGGAAAAGGTAAAAAAAATTACTTTTTCCAAAAATCTGATCTGAGTTACAGTTTGAAGTTGGTTTCATGCAAGTAATGTCTGTGAGGTACCTAGACGCCAGCATTGCCAGATGTCCCGATTTTTAAATCAAAAATTAAATGACTCGTGCGGGACAGGCTCAATCCCGCTTTTCGGCAATAACTCGACCGTGCGTGTGCAGCGTACTGAGAAAGCGCGGGTGGGTGGCACAGACAAAATTTAACGATTTTACGAACGAATTTTTAGGTTTAATTTAAAATATCCATAGAAAATGTATTTTAATAAAAATATGATATTTTAAATCAGATCTTCTTGTCTGTGGGTGGCACAGCGCCGCCCGCGCTATCTCAGGACGCTATTGCCACTTAAACGAAATTTGAACTCAAATAAAAAGATAAATATTCAAAACTTTTGATTATATACTTTTCTTCACTATGTCCCGCTTTCGACGAAAGAATCCCGCTTTTTTCACTCAAAAAGTTCCTAAATCCCGACTTGGCAAAAAAAATATCTGGCAACGCTGAAAGACGCCTACTTCAAACTGTAATTCAGATCAGATTTTTGGAAAAAAATATATTATTTCTATCTTTTTAGTGCATGTTTTTGTTAAAAAATTTGTTTTTTTTACTTTTGAATTTTTTCGTCGTTACTCGAATCAACTAATATAAAAGGCGTTTCGCCAGTTCCAAATTAACACCATTTCCTTTTTTTTGACCAAAAGTTTAAGTTTAAATAAAAAAAGAATTTTGCACATCCGTCTATATATGACGGAGTTATGCCCGAACATACAAAAAAAAATATCAACATCCGAATTGAGAACCTCCTCCTCTTTTTCAAGTTGGTTAAAATAATACAAGCTTCATATTATTGATCGTTCTTAATTCTATGACTACCACTGTATGTAGCCACCTAAGTCTAGACCACTGCACAAGTAGCCGTGCACGTAGTGGTGTGGGTGTGTGTCTAGCCTCGGTTGACTTCCTTCTGAGGATAAAAACCATGCAGGTACACATATATACAACCTTCGTAAGCACACCGTCGCTGGCTCACATGCAAATGAGAGTCAGCTGTTAAGAGTGAAGAGATTGATTGATAACATTTAAACTCCTATTTTTAATTGCTACTTTTAAGTGATTTTAAAAGATTGATTTGTCATGTTTTGATACAGTTGTATATTTCGTTAGTTAACTGATTTTTGTCTCAGTCAGAAAAGGGTTAGTTAGTTAGTTAGTTGGACTTATGTTTTCCGCACTTAGCCTCATAATAGGGCCATTGTACGTAGGTAACCAATACCTGTCATTGGTTACCCATACCATCCCAGCTCCGTCCAAAAGTTAAGGAGGCATCTGATGTTATTCAGCGCCTCTCTCATGGTTTGTGGATTCTTAAGGAGCTTTGTCCGTTGGTCGCTCACGCTTTTGCAGTGAAGAACCACGTGAGACGGTGTCTCCTCGGCTTCCATACAGCCCCTGCATAGAGGACTGTCAGTAACGCCGATATTGAAAAAGTGCCTGTTTAGCGGGCAGTGACCTGTTATTATGCCAACTATGTAGCGTAGGTTTTTCCTGCTGAGTTTTAACAGTTTGTGCGACAGATTAGCGTCCACGGATGTAAGAACATTCTTGGTTTGTTTGCAATCTGTCTGTTCTGCCCACTGTTTGTTGTGTTGTTGTAAGGTTCTGTCACGTAACCATGTTTTGAGTTGGATAAATGGTATCGGTACAATTGGTTCAGGTCCCATTATTTTAGTGCCCGATCCTCTCTTTGCCAATTCATCTGCCGCATCATTGCCTAGAGACCCACTATGACCACGTATCCATTGAAGAGTAACCCGGTTCTTCAATGCAATTTTTTGCAGTTCACAGTGACACTCCAGGATTAGTCCACTGTTGATGCGGTTGTTGTTGAGAGCTTGTAGCACAGCGGCACTGTCGGAGATGATGCGTATCGATGCATTACTTATGCCTTTAGACAAGACCGCTGTTGCAGCTCGGGTAATCCCAACACATTCTGCTTGGAAGATGGTGTTGAGTGCACCCAAGCTCGTTGACATGTTGATGTTCAGGTCATGGGAGAATACTCCTGCGCCCGTTCCTGATTCCGTTTTGGAGCCATCGGTGTAGATCCTGACTTCATGGATGCCGGAGCTATCTTTTTCTTCCTCATGAAGCTGGATACGGTATTTTTTGTCAAAGACAAAGGTTTTTGGGATGATATCACATGTCGCCTCTATCATCGGAAGCTCGTTTCCCACCGCCTCCTTGAGCCGTGCATGAGTGATTCTGCCGTCCCGTTTCCAGAGCCCTACTTTCTCAAGTCGTATGGCTGCAGCGGCAGCTTTTTGTTGTATAACAAGATGAAGGGGTCTGAGGTTGAGGATGACTTCTAATGCTGTTGTGGGAGTCGTTTTCATACTGCCTGTGGTTGCTAGGCAGGCAAGACGCTGCAGGCTTTGTAGTTTGTTTTTTACCGTGCTTAACTGAGTTCGAGGCCACCAAACTACTGCACCATATGTTATCATGGGTCGTATTATGGCTGTATAGAGCCATAGGGTTATGGATGGCTTAAGGCCCCATTTCTTGCCTATTAGTCTTCTGCATTGCCAGAAGGTTGTACATGCCCTGGTTATTTTTGTGCTTAGATGCTTACTCCAATTTAGTTTGTTGTCTAAAATTACCCCAAGGTATTTGACTTCACTTGAAAGGGTAAGCTCAATGTCAAATAGCTTTGGCATGGTAGTTATTTGAATTTTCCTTTTATTTGTGAAAAGGACTAATTCTGTTTTGTTGGGGTTTACCGTCAGTTCATGGTGGTGACACCACTCTTCCAAGATTCTGAGGGCTAGTTGCATGCGGGTACTGTTTTCAAAATTAAAGGAAAAAATTAAGTTTAAGTTGGTTGCTACTTATTTAATAATGGTCCACGAGAAGAGTATGATTATTTACGTAATTTTGAACCCTGGGAAACAACAAGGTTGTTCTTGGTAACAAGACTGTAAATAGTATGTACGTAAGGATATTAGAACCTAATCTTTGTACTGCAGCACTATGATATTTATGTATTGCAGAAAGCAACTGACCAAGAAATAAAAGCGAAAGTAAATAATTTAGCGAAACAAGCTCTTGAGAGGGCCGAGAACTTAAAAGGCATAAATAAAATTAATGCTGTGAATGTAAATAATGCTAAGAAGCCAGGTAAGTTAAAAACTATAGAAATATAAATAAATACTTTTAAGATTACAAAATTATGGCCAATATAGTGCAACAAACTTTTCTGAGTTACTGACCCTTGATGTTTGGTCGCTAGTGTTGTTGTGAGTTCACACCATGTCTATATTATGACTGTAGTTCTGATTTTTGAAGTGTTCCGATCAATATAAAAAAATATGCTTTGTTTGATGCAGTTCTTATTTCACAGAAGTGACACCAAGTAGAGCCCAATTACAAAGAGAACAGAGTGTACATTTAACTGTTAGTGGAAAGAATACATACACAGAAGAAGAGAAAGAGGTTTTAAGAGAAACATCTGTTATTAACAACAACTGTTTCCTTCCATTTATGAATGTGGATCTATCTGAGAAATTTCAATATGCCATACCTTTTGAGGATAGAGCAAGTGAATTGGCATTATCCTCTAAGCAGCAAAGAGAATTTGACCGTTGGGTTCGTCCCCATGAGATATGCAGTGACCCTAAAATGATTGTCAATGATCATATTGATTGTTTTAGTATCAAACAAACTGTTAGTATTAAACATAGTAATTTTCTTGGTAATTATATGTTTTTTGGGTACATTTACATTGACTTACCTACGCCAACAGCACGGTGACATATAGATGCCGAAACCTGCAACTGAATGTCGCTAATGTGGGATGATCACTATGGCTACTTATGGGAAAGTTGCAAAGTATGTTATTGAATATGCTTCATAACTAAGTGTAAAAGAAAAATATGTTATGTAAGCTTGTAACTAACATCCGTTATCAATGTCTAAGGGAGTAGCTGAAGCCTGTTTCTTTAACCCTTTACATCAGTTGGACCATTTGTTTTGTTTGCCATCTTAGTGGCATAGTAGCCATAGTGACTGGACAGCGACTTTCCTAGTCAGCAAAAATAAGAACTGTCACTAAAGTGTAAGAAGTGGAACTTCTCTATTCGTCTCTAATTGTCTCTTTCTAACCTTTTGTTTTTAATTTACAGAAAAGAGACAGGTAGTTGCCACAAATTAGGTATGTGTCTTTCTAAAGAGTGGTCAATTTTTTAAGGCTATTGCCGCAGTCCATTGACAGATTACTGAAGTCGAAGTCTGTAATAAAAAATACTAAAAAAAACTTAAAATGTAAGAAATCATGAGAAATAGTATTGATGAGGATTTTTTTTATTAGGGTACTTAATATTGGAAGACCATAGTCTTGCTTTTTTAGTAATTATAAAATAAAAATAATACCATGCTTAATTCTATTCTCTCTACATATTATTTCCAGGTAGTTTCAGACTGTTCATTTGTCGCATCGCTCGCCGTGAGTGCGCTATATGAGAGACGATTTAATAAGAAAATCATAACTTCCATCATTTATCCAAAGAATAAAAACAAACAACCTGTGTATAACCCATTTGGGAAATATATGGTGAAATTACATATTAATGGTGTAAGGCGAAAGGTTAGTTTTTGCCCGAGCTTTGGTCTTTACACACTTGGCTCCATTAAAATCTCATAAAATATTGATTTCACTGAAACAGAAATTTTTCAGATTATAATAGACGATCGTCTGCCTTACACCAGATATGGACGCCTCTTGTGTTCATATTCAAGCAATGCCAATGAGTTTTGGGTTTCTATACTTGAGAAAGCGTACATGAAAGTGATGGGAGGATATGATTTTCCTGGATCCAATAGTGTAAGTACATTTAAATTTTTAGAGCATGTGTAAATATAACAGTCCGTTTGTCACAACCTTATAATTCTGCCATCTGCCATCAATGCTGAATAAATGTTGTACGGTGAACGTTGTCTAAGAAGGCTGGTAACACTAGGGCGTGTTGTCAACCCAGTAAAGATCTAATCACTTCCTTCTGAAGACCTACTATAAGCACAAGACGAATTTTATGACTGAAAAACGACGCTTAATGTTTTCGTTGTTTGTCCCCACTACAGGCGTAGGTAAAGGAGGAGTGAAAATAGGCTTAGGCCATATTCCACTGCGCGGGCCAACTGCAGCTTGGAAGACTTTGTCGAGATAGTGGCCACTGGATGGTTTTAATAATAAAACCGTTCATAACGCTTTTGAATTGGCTTAACGACTGTCATATGGAAAACGACGGTTTAAAGTGCCCTCCAAAGCACGCTGGAGCATAGAAAAATGTGCTGCTAGGCTGACCACGGCCCACGTGGCTTAGCTTTAAATACCGTTTCCGATAAACTGGTCCGGTGTTACCACGAGCGCCGCACGTCGCTTTTTATTTGAAGAGAGTATGACAATTGCAGAGATTATGAGAGTAATTCTACTAATACTACACTAGTAATTTCCATTTTGATTGTTTAGAACATAGACTTACACGCTCTAACAGCTTGGATACCCGAGCGTTGTGCCATCCGCGTCGGCGAATCTGATTTCAACGGCGACGCGTTGTACGAGACGATCCGCACGCGGCTCGAGAGGGGCGAAGTCCTAGTGACGGTCGCGACTGGTCCGCTTTCGGACGCGGACGCCGAGCGGACCGGACTTGTGGCCACGCATGCTTACGCGGTGCTCGATGTCAGGCTCGCTAACGTGAGTTTATTTTTTAACAAAGTTGCTTATATAGCAGCCTTTACTACATCGGTTTCAGCATCTTGGGGCTATGACATACCCTAGAAAAAACGTGCCGTTTCAACTAGTGTACAAAGACATATTACACTATTGAAGCATACAAAGACACACAGTTCCACGTACGATGAAAATCTCGATTTAATATAATTTAATATAGAACCATAAAATTAGCAACTTCACTTGGTCATATCAATATTTATTTTATGAAATAAGAATCTAGAGAATATCACTCTCAGTTTCCCTAACAATTTGAATTAAAGCTCTAAAATAGAGTGTCTGATTTTTTTTTTCTTACTGTTTAAATAGCAATTTTATTTTTTTCACGTCAAATAGGGTACTCAGGACTGTAACAAAATTAATTAAATTCTTGCAAACTGAACTCGTTTGGGTATGCCATTACCTTAACAGAAAGCTACATTATTCCTGAGTAACATATTGCGCTATATTTTGTTTTAATTAACAATAGTTTTTGTTCAGAATATCAATATTTGTACCTAAATGAAGTCGAAAGAAAAAGACACTATTTCTTCTCATTGCAAATAAGTTGGAGGAACTAAAAAGGTTATAGATCATCCAATCGACATCGACACCATAAAACTTTCTTCATTAATAAAAACACTTCGATATGCCGAGGTTCATGGTGATCGGTCAAATGGTGAAGGAGTTCATCGATCTTATACACATATATGTATACATCCGTTTGTATGTATATAGATTAGCTTCGCGTCTTGTGTCTACGACAGACCTTATTTACTCTTTAAACATCTGTGTTGTGGACCCTAGGTGCTAATAAATTTTGTTACCTTGTATCCTACTTACTTCTAATATTATAAATGTGAAAGTTTGTAAGTTTTTTGGTGTATTTGTTACTCAACCATACTGCAACAGATCACCCAGTTGAGCTAAAATTTGGTGCAGAGAGATAGTTGAAGAGACGGAGAAGGACAGGCTATTTTTAATCCCGAAATTTATATAAAGTTATAACTTTGCGGGCATAACTTAAACCGAATTTCACTTGAACGAACTAAGCTATATCAAACTTTCTAAGTATAATCAAGGAGGTGCCGGAGCCGCGCCCATAACCAAATTGAAGGTGTGCGGAGCCGCTGGCAAAACCAGGTTTAAGCTGGTGGTCTTAGTGATTTTGTGAGGATCATTTGATGTTTCCAAAATAAAAAATATCCTTAACGTTGACCAAATATAAAAGCTAATCTAAATTCTCTGTGTAAATGCTGCACTCTAGTGTAGTAAGTGTTGGCAGCTCTCGTAAAGTGTTGGTTCTCACAAAATGTAATTGTAATGTTTAAAATAGGACTTCCATGAAAAAAACTGTCAATGTTTTTTAAGGTCTTACTTTTGGTTAATAAGCATTTTCTCGTAGGGGGTAAAGTTACTAAAGCTCAAGAACCCCTGGTCGCACCTGCGTTGGCGCGGTAACTACTCTGAGCTAGACACTTTACACTGGACGTCTTCCTTGCGTGGTCTACTCAACTACGACCCGGACAGCGCGGCGCAATACGACAACGGAGTGTTCTGGATCGACTACAGCAGTATTCTTAAGTTCTTCGACGTCTTCTACTTGAATTGGAATCCAGAGTTGTTCAATTACACATACTGCATACATCAGTGAGTCTTGCAACTATTTTGTTCACTATGCTATTTTAAAATGTTGGTTGTCTACCAAAATACGAAATAATAAAATATTAGATATTAATTGTAATTGTAATTTAGGCTTTAGCAATTGAAAAAGATACATAGAAACTTTCTTTCTAGCCGCTATCGCGTTCTAATCTATATTTGGGCTAGGTAATCTTAAGAAATCTATGTAGGTAATGGTTTTTACGTGTAGCAACTGCCATATCTCATGTGAGATTGCAACCCGACCCTGTCTGAGTTTTCAAGTCACAAGAAGGCTTCAGACTGCTGTCGTATAAAAACAGCCGACACCAACGGTATAACGTGGTCTTCGAAACTCAGCTGAATTGGCAACATGTTTTTCCTACAGGCTAACAACGAGATAGAAACTATACAAATCACTAATTGCAAAAAGGGTACATACCTATACATTGGACTAAAAAGATCCGGGTTATACCTACATTTCATGTAATAAAAAGGGCACAACAGCGGTTTATAGTTTCTGCAATAAAGCCAAATGTGCCCCTTATACACAAATTACTCAGTTTCGTACTAATATACACATTTTCTATCTTAGGAAATGGGAGGCAGGCAACGGTCCAGTTAAGGATGCGTACAACATCGGCGAGAACCCTCAGTTCTCTCTTCACGTGCAGGGCAAGGGCGCGGTGTGGCTGCTCCTCACGCGACACATCACGCAGATCGATGACTTTCGAGATAACAAGGAGTACATCACGCTGCTTGGCTACACGAATAATGGGAAGAGAGTCTATTATCCTTGTAAGTTACATAATAATATACCTATGTCATATTTTTTTTATACCACTAAGGTGGCAAACAACCTTACGGTCCGCCTGATGGTAAGCGGCCACCGTAGCTTATGGACGCAAAACCTTGGCAAGGAGCTCATTCCACAACCCAAGCGTTCGCGAGAGGAAGTTTCTCTGAAACCGCACTGTACTCGACCATTTTGGTTTTACAGTGTAAGAATAAATTCCCTGCCAATGGCGCACGGTGCCAAGGTAGAAAGTAGCCGTGGACATTATTTCGAACAATTTCAAGCGGTAGAACACACATAGGAAGGCAAAGTCTCTCCTCAAACTTAAGGGCTCGATACGGCAAGTGAGTGGGATCGTCAATAATTCTCACAGCCCGTCGTTGAACCGAGTCAAAAGGGCCAAGCTGGTATCCGGGAACACCCGCCCAGAGATGGCAGCAGTACTCCATATGGGGCCGGACTTGCGACTTGTAAAGCAGCAACCTTTGCCCCGACGTGAAGTACTGCTTCGCTCTGTTGAGTACACCAAGATTTTTGGACCCCAGCTTTACCTTGTCATGCAGATGATCTCGGAACAGAACATTGCTGGAGATGTGAACACCAATGATCCTAATGCTCTTGGAGATGGAGAGGGGAGTGTTCTGGAATTGTGGTATCACAGTGAATGGGGTTTTCTTAGCGGTAAACGCACAGACTTGTGTCTCTAGGGTTGAATCGGAACAAGTTTTCCCGTCCCCGATTGAATACCAGTCAGTCTCTCGAGCTAACTTACTTTTCAAAAAATATGTATTTAAAATGATAATATTTAATAACAATTAAAAAAACCATTAAAAAAATTCTATTTATAATTCTATATGAATTTAATATTCGGTAAACGTGGTTGATGAAAACACGTGTTATATCAAACCTTACATCCTGTTACTGTTGTAATGACAATAAAATTAAGATCTTAATTATAAAGTTTTGTCGTTACATTAACAGGAAGTAGAATTAAAATATCGCACGTTCTCTAAGCTAGTACATTTACTGAATGTAAAAGCATAGAAGCAATTCATCAAATCATTGTTAATATTGATCCTAAAATCAAATTGCTTTTTATTATTAGTAATTACTAATTCAGTAAATGTACTAGCTCAGAGAACGTGCGATATTTTAATTCTACTTCCTGTTAATTAATTTAATATACTTATAATAATTTGTACCAGGTAATATTAACAACAAATAGAACAGCTATTTTAGGAAAAGTACTTAATGCTTCTAAATGAATTAATGTGCTTTAAAAATTGTGCACTGTTGCAGATAAAATTCAAATAGATTTAAGATATTATTTTATATATTAATTACTTCCGTAATTTTATATATTTTCAAAGTGGTTTTCGGAACACGTTTCTTGATCGTAGCGAGGGAAGTAATATCTTATCAAGCTGTTGGCTTGATTACAAAGGAACTACTCTTTAATCAACTACTGTCTCATGGTGTCCTATCTCCGTTCAATTAAGTTGTACCTATAAAAGTGTCAAGCGGGGGAGCCCTGCTTAAAGTATCAACAACTATCAAGCGGTACAGACGCCTATGGTGTCCCACGTCCGCACTATTAAGTTGTGCGTCTATGTACTATAAAGCGGGATTGCTCTGCTCTTCGAGTTAACGAATATTGTTTTGTAACGTGTGTAGCTATGTATAACAATATTATTACACCTACACTTACCTACCATATTAAATTATAAATCATAGAAGTATCTACTTAAAAGTTGTATTGTGTATTTCATTCTAATACATAAATAATATTTGATAACAATAAAGATATGGAAATGATAATTGAAATTTAGGAGTTTCTGCTGGTGAGTTTTTTTTGCCACCAGCGCGCCATTTTGATTTCCGAAACGTAGTTTTTAGTCCTTGCAATAATATGAAAAAAATTTTGATGTTGATAAATTAAAAAAAAAAAAAATTATTTATTAGAAGTTTTTGCTTTCATTTTATCTTCAGAAGTGTTTACACTTCACAAAACTACCTACTTATGTTCATTTATTTTCTTCTTCCTTTAAAATGCTTACCTCGATCCACCATTTATCTACTAAGCTCACCCGACTAGCCAAAGTCGTCATATATAGCTAGTCGGGTGCTGTCCAGCTAGTCATACATTTTGTCGCGGTGTCATGACTGTCTCGACGTTGTCGGATTTATCAAAGGCGATGACTAACTGTATGTATGTAATGATGGCTGTGCAACAAACAGTCCAAAAATGGTCTTGGGTGTGCGGCCTACTCAGTTTTTATTTTTTCAGATGATCCACCGCCATTCATAGACGGCGTCCGTATCAACAGTCCCCATTACCTGTGCAAGATTATAGTGGGAGACAGCAGCAGTGACCGGTACACGCTGGTCGTGTCGCAGTACGAGAAGTCGAGGACTATATTTTACACGCTGCGGGCGTACGCGACATGTCCCTTCACTATGGACAAGTTGAATACGTACCCTCATCGAAAATCTGTAAGTAAATTTTTATTATTTTTGTGGTGCCGCGGCTAAGAGGGAAAACTGCCAGGGGACCGCCGTGGTCCAGTTAACTTTCGCTTCGGTTTCTATATATGCTGAACTGCCGACGCAACTTTGATAGCGCGTTGTAGGACGCGTGACGTGAGCCTTGCTTGTAGCGATACGATATAATCCGCTACATTATCTTACTTGGCACAAACACTTGATCTTCTCATTGAGGCATTACTTGCAAAATTTTGGGTACCGTAGCTAAAGAGCAAAAACGGAACCCTTTTAATTTCGTCTTGCGACGTCCATATTTCACTGACTTCGTCTGATTTTTTCGAAACTTAGAAACTGTTTTCTGTATACATCGAAAAAAGGAGACGTATATTTCGCTAGTTATAAGCTACCAAAATTTAAAAATTGTGTCCCTCCCTCTAACTTTTAAACCACAAGTCTTTAAACATTTGTAAAAAAATTATAAATGATATCAAAAAAAATTGTTTTGAAAAAAATTGGCGCACAAGATTCAAAGTACGGCACGTATCTTATATTATAGCTCCACCCGTATTGAGTAGTGGAACCAAAAAAACATAAAAAATCTACTTGACCCATTAGTATAACCAACAGACCGTAAGGAGTTTTTGAGATATTTGCTATAGTTTCCATTTTACAGAACCTTAACTTAATGCATGTATGACAAACACTTTGCTGGACTATGTTGTCCGTATACGGAGGACAGATACCAATTATACTATCTGTCTTCATACTTTTAAAGTTCGCGGTTTGTATATTTTTACAACTTATGGTACTGCAAATATCAAAATTGTGTTATGTCATTGTTTCAGTTAACCGGTGACTGGTCAGCGCGGACCGCAGGCGGCTGTGAAAACCATCCTCAGACTTATAAGAACAATCCCAAATTTCTAATGACTGTACCCGAGTCACGGATACCTTGCAATGTAGTGATCGAATTAAAGGGCCCGAAGCAATACCAAATAGGCATTGACGTAAGAGTGGAATCGCTGGACGATCCCTCAGTGACTGCACCTTTCTTAAGAGAATCATCTGGCGCATACAGGTATTCGATTTAGAGTAGTAAAGTTCTTATTGTGGATCATCGTTGTAAAGTAGTTACATTGAAGGGCCCTAGTTGAAGCCAAAACGTAACTTAATAAAAACTTTTTAACAAGAAAAAACCGGTTTAAAAAAGATGCACTAAAAGGGTAAAAATTAATTCTTTTTTACCAAAAATCTGATCTGAATTACAGTTTGAAGTTGGTGTCAAGTAAGTGAAGTGTGTTACCAACTTAAAATTTTCGCAAATAAGTAATTATTTTTACCTTTTTAGTGAATCTTTTTAAAGCCGGTTGTTTTTTTTTTTTTATAAAGATTTATTTTTTACTTTTGAGAGCCGAATTGCTTTTTTCGTACATTTGAAACATTAATACATTCATCTCTTATACAATCAGCAACACAAAAGGCACTTCACTAGTTTAAAATGAACACAAATTGTTTTTTTCCACCAAAAGTTCAAGTTTTAATTCACTGAATTAATATCGGACTACCTTGGAAGTTTACCCTTTTAAATAAACAAAGAATTTTGAAAATCCATCAATATATGACGGAGTTATGCTGAACATACATAAAAAAATATCAACATCCAAATTGAAAACCTCCTTCTTTTTTGCAGTTGGATAAATATGATTGGCAGCTATTTTAGAATTTTTTATAACCTGAATTTTTGCTAACGTCATTGTTAGATTTTCAGATTTAAGGGTCCCCCATATTTATTTGTAGCCTTTTTAATTTTATCTCAAACAATCTTATTCAGCGTTCATTTAAAGATTTTATCTACACCCATTCGGTAAATCCTATACAATGGGTTAAGAAACCGTAGCTTCATTACCTACATAATGTCATCTAACGTCATACTTACTATTATTACATCTACATCAATGTTATAATGAATTAAATTACATTATGCAACTCAAACGGGTGTTTTAATGACGTTTGGGTGTTTGTCTATGTATTTTGTTTTCGATTTTGATTGATTGATTTAATTATTTACATTCGCAGAATTATACATGTAGTAAAAAATATACTTTTAAGTGTTCAGTATTTACCTTGTTTTAGTTTTTCTGTTTGCTTCTTAAGAAAATATTATTATTTAATTGGGTCTATAAAATGAGAAACTAATACTAGCATTGATAACAGGCCATCAGAAATTTCTACACCGGTCAATATAATATTTTTTAAATTTTTTATATATTATGTATGCAACTGTACATAATACGGTATTAAAACATGTGTGTGATACTATAATTATCGAACTCGTGTTTTAATAACCCTCATAACAGTTGTATAAATAACTATTAGATAACAAACCAATATATTTTCATTAATCTTTTGTTTTCTGTTACAGGTCAGGATTCGTGTATCTGGAACTATCGAATCTCCCCGCTGGTCGGTACATAGTGACCGTATCTACTTTTCACCCCGGACAAGAAGGGCCTTTCATAATGGAATTGCGATCTAGTTGTCAGGTCGGATGTGAACGTAGGTTTTAAATCTTAGAATTTATTAGAAAAAGTAGTAAAAGTAGATATGTTCAAGATCTTACACAAGAAATATATCAGATAATGAATTTTGACATTATTTTCAGTACATTGTTGCATACAGGGTTAAGAATATGATTTATTTTACTATAGGGACTTTAAATATTCAAAGAAAATAGGTATTTCGTGAATTTATTTTCGGGTCCAAAATATGATCTAGGATGTATGTTATGGTGTGATGTGGAAATTTAAAAAAAAATAAAAAATGAGTTGTGGACTTTTTCTATTGTAATACTGTGATAATTTTTATTTGATTATATTTTATGTTATTAACCAAATTATGTAATTTATCATTATAAGTTAAAGAATCATAGTCTTAAGTTTATTAAATAAAGATTTTTGTACTAAACCCTATTCTCTCTTGAATTACCTTTAAATTTCTGTTCATCGATAAGTCATACAAATATGAATATTGTGCAAAGACTCACACTTGGCGGGTTTTTTTCTTAGATTTTTAGTGCACGCGGCTTGAAAATTAAAGGGAGAAACATTTTTTTTAACTTTGGAAGCCAATAACTCGCAAATACACATCTTGGAGAAAAATATACTCAGAAATCTCCAATACCAATTCGAAGCTCTATTCACCGACACCCAACAGGATGGGCAACAAAAAATTTTATCCCTCGGTTCAGTCATAGAGCTATGCCAAAAAATAAAATAGTATTCTTAACAAATCCATATTATGGCGGTTCACAAAATACTCGTTTCTGAATTTTTTTTTATTAGAATCGATGTAAATGGACGAACATGACAAAACTATAAGAGTTCCTATTTTGCCCTTTGACTACGGAACCTTAAAAACCGACCAAGTGCGAGTCAGACTCGCGTACGAAGGGTTTCGTACCATTCTCCATTAAAACGGCGAAAAAATCACGTTTGTTGTATGGGAGTCCCTCTTAACTATTTGTTTGATTTCAATTAAATTATTTATTTTTAAAGTGAATATAAAACTTAATTTTCTGTGAATATTTTAAGCGTCTACCTGTTGCCGTTGTCAATATCGAGCGGAAACGAGTAAAAAATTAACATTTGTTGTATGGGAGCCCCCTTAAATATTTATTTTATTCTATTTTTAGGGTTCCGTAGCTAAATGGCAAAAAACGGACCCTTAAAAGATTCGTCATGTCTGTCTGTCTGTCCGTCCGTATGTCACAGCCACTTTTTTCCGAAACTATAAGAACTATACTGTTGAAACTTGAACCGCATTAAGATTTTCATTTAAAAAATAGAAAAAAACAATAAATTTTTGGGGTTCCCCATACTTAGAACTGAAACTTAAAAATATTTTTTTCGTGAAACCCATATGTGTGGTGTATCTATGGATAGGTCTTTAAAAATGATATTGAGGTTTCTTATATAATTTTTTTCTAAACTGAATAGTTTGCGCGAGAGACACTTTTAAAGTAGTAAAATGTGTAACTTCTAAAATAAGAGAATGATAAAACCAAAAAAAAAATATATGATGTACATTATCATGCAAACTTCCACCCAAAATTGGTTTGAAGGTCGGTAGTTTTTTTTTAATAAGTCATAAATCGTTAACCGCAATTTACCTTTTATTCAATCAACTCAAATATAAAAATATTTTTGTTTGTGTTTGTATATTACACAAATGGTGGTGGTACGGAACCCTCGGTGCGCAAGTCCAACTCGCACTTGGCCGGTTTTTTTTAGTATTTGTTGTTATAGCGGCAACAGAAATACATCATCTGTGAAAATATCAACTGTCTTAACTATCACGGTTCATGAGATACAGCCTAGTGATAGACGGACAGGCGGACGGACAGCGAAGTCTTAGTAACAGGGTCCCGTTTTGTACCCTATAGGTACGGAACCCTAAGAACGAGAGGTGTAGTTTTGCTATATATTATATACCTCCGGAATTAGGTAGTGTGATATAAAGATTAAAGAATAATATGGATATTCCTGAAATCCCAGGATTACAGTTTCTATTGAATATTTTTGTTTTAATTATCTGAGACATCGATGCAACCCTAAAAATAATAAAAATGCTATTTCCAATAAATTACGGTTTCCTGTATTCAGAAATTTCCGGGATGTTCATGGTCTTATTAACATTTTGGTTGCAAGTACATAAATCACACTAACTGATTTACCTCTGCTTTAATACACCCCTGGTGTTGCAAGCGTCTTTAGGCTACGGTGACCGCTTACCATCAGGCGGACGGTAAGCTTGTTTGCCACCTTAGTGATATAAAAAAAAAAAACGAGTTGCACTCCGGGAGTGCCGGCAGAAGTGAAAACCTTTACACACGATTCGCGCTTAACACTCAAATATGACACAAGACATGTCTTTGACACCGTCAAGAAATAATAATGTTTGTTTATTTACTTTTTTGACGTAGTATATTTGACATCGCAATCTGTCATAGAATTAAAATTCCATATCCAACCTCCCTGTACTACTCATAATCGCGAATACTAAAAATAAAAATTATAATAGGCGTGGCATTACGGTTTCCGTATTTTACAAAGACAAAGATGCACTTTGTTCAATTTCCATATTTTAAACACTTTATATACACGAATTTTACGAAAACTAGTATAGTATTATATAATCTGTGACGAAAACACAGCAGTATGGCCACTACACAGACGGTCGAGCCATCAGCTGTCACCATCCATGGATGCGCGTAGCACGCTGTAACATAAACACACACGACCATTCGCGCAAGCGGCGCCCTGCGCCGCCTAAACGAAACTGCAGCATAGAGAAGTATAAATAATACAGAGCATAGAGAAGTATAAATTGAACTGCAGGCGCAGGCATACATTTTCGCCGCGCCGTAGAAAGAGAGGGGGATACTCCCTCTCCTACGCCGCGCCAGCTGTCTACTCTCCATCCATCTTACGAATTTTCACGATCAGGACACGTGACCTGACGCGAGTTTATCATTTTTTACCCATACCAAAAAAAGTGCACAACGCCGCTAAAGAAGTTTTCACTTCAAAAACATAATGGTAATTATACGTATATTTAATTTATTTTAAATACAAATAAATATTTTTCAATTAGTTAATTTTGAACTTACGATACAGTATAAAACCCTCTGGGCGCTAATTCCAATCACAAAACGTTTATAAAACCCTCTGGGCGCTAATTCCAATCACACAACGTTTATAAAACCCTCTGGGCGCTAATTCCAATCACACAACGTTTATAAAACCCTCTGGGCGCCAATTCCAATCACACAACGTTTTTCAAATACAATAACTTCTTTTAAGACACAATTCCTTTTGAAGTCGGTAAATGAGTAGTTAAAACACTGTCAGTCAGCTAATCCAACTTACATTTAACGTTTTTAGGAATTAATAGCAACTTACAAAACATCCCCAAAAAGGTCAATTTTGTTACGAAAATCCTAAAAATGAGAAGATTCCTATTTTTCCTGTTTCCGACGCGGCTACGTGACCTTTAGTTGTATATTAAATTGATCTCATAGAAGAATAAATTTGTTAGAAAATACGGCAAAATGTTCCCCAAATATTGCGAGGAATCCTATATAATTCGATAACAAGGTCAAATATATCGAATTCATCTGAAAGGAACTGAAACCCAATCTATCACAATTGAATTTATTAAAGCTAAAGCAGGCACGGTTGGGGAGTTACGTATAAAATATGTCTTTTCGGGTTTGTTGTTAATAATTAATAAGCATTACTTTGTACAGTTTTGCGACCGACGGTACAGTATTCCCTATAGTCTGTATTTGTTAAGTTTATTTAACTATTTTGAATCTGTCAACGAAAAGAGGCGACACTGACACATGTGTGCTTGTAAAAATCACTCACGGCTGTGCACGTTGGGGCGCAAAATGCTGTTACCAATCGCGTAGAACACGCACATATTTGCGGGTATAAACGTGTCATTTACTTTTATGTTCTTAGTAGTCACGATTAACACGCTTTTGGTAGTTTTTTTTGTATTAAGTGTCCAAGGTAGCAGAGGCATGGCATAGCGATGTTAAATTATATGTCATGTTAAAGAATATTATATTTTTTTCCCCTCCATCCCTTTTAATCCTGCTTTTACGTACTGTAGCTACTAGTATGCGACTCGCTTTCACATTTCTGAAGAGGTACTGGGGGGTTACTTCTACTCTTACGGCAGTAAGATTCCAGGATTGTGTCAGGATTCGGGAATCAAAGATGATTAGGGGTGTAACTTATTGTTTATTCACCCCTCTACTCTACTAAATCGCTTTCAATATTTGTTTATCTAATATATAAATCTTATTTTAATACATAACTTTTTCGTTTATTGCTCCTGGACATCTGACATCATTGGCATATTACTTGAATACAATATTCTTCACTAATTATAAGAAAGAAGGAGCCATCCTCGTCGTATATTAGTAATTATCCTTAAAATATGTAAAAATATACATTTTTTCCTATATCTTGACAACTCTCACCATACTCGTTTTCGTTTTCTTCCAATTGTTTGAATTTAACAAAAAAATCCTTTTTCCTTATAAACGTGTCCTAACCATAGATAAGTGGAAGTTAAATAATAATAAGCTTGTATCGCTTTCACTTCCCCTAAATACCTATCAGTTGTCCGACCCGTTATAGTACCTATGTCATTATAGAAGTCCTAAAATTTTACCAGCAATATAAAATAAAAATAGTTAATTACTATAATTTTATGACATCTAAACTTTTTAAGCATACATTACACGTGTTTTTTTTATGTCCTTTAATATAATAATGTTTTGATATTGAAATAAATTTATTTTTTAGGTTTTTTTATCGAAAATTGCTTGTGTGAAAACATTACCTATCTAAAATATTCTTTAAAATTTTATATTTCTGGGGCCAATGGCCTTAGAGAAAAATAGCTGTCACAGAGGAAGACACGGTCAGACAGTAAGTGGCTTAGTAAAAACGAAGAAGGTAGGTACGATGAAAATCATTCACAGAGAATAAAGCAAAACCGAAAAGCAATTTCCCTATACACAAACAACCTATATTATAACGTAGTCTGGACATAGCGAAGGCGTTCGATCGGGTCTGGCACCGGGGTCTTCTATCGAAGTTGCCATCTTACTGAGTGCCCGAGGGTTTGTGCAAATGGGTGACTAGCTTTTTGTCCGGCCGACGCATACGAACCGTAGTTGACGGTAATTGCTCTGATAGCATGGACATTAATGCTGGTGTAAGGCTCTTTGCTGTCTCCTACGCTCTTTCTACTGCATATCAATGACATGTTATCCATCAACAACATGCATTGCTATGCAGATGACAGTACTGGAGACACTTATTACACGGGTCGTGCAAACATCCCTCGTTCCGTTGTGGAGGAAAACCGCGAGGATCTTGTGTCTCAAATCGAGAACTCACTCTGACGGGACGGGTAAACTTGGTCCGATTCAATCCTACAAAGACAAGTCTGTCACGTCGGGGCAGAGGTTGCTGCTTTACAACTCGCAGGTTCAGTCCCATATGGAGTACTGCTGCCATTTTGGGCGGGTGCACCCGGATACCAGCTTGGACCTTTTGGTTCAACGACGGGTGATTATTGTCGACGATCCCAAACTCACTTGCCGTATCGAACCCTTCAGTCTGAGGAGAGACTTTGCCTCCCTGTGTGTGTTCTACCGCTTGTACAATGGGATGTGTTCTGAGGAATTGTTTGAAATGATGCCCACGGCTACTTTCTACCATCGCACCGCTCGCCATCGGCAGGGAATTCATTCTCACACTTTAGAACCAAAATGGTCGCGGACAGTGCGGTTTCAGAGAAACTTCCTCCCGCGAACGCTTGGGTTGTGGAATGAGCTCTCTGCCAAGGTTTTCTCTAAGGACTACAGTATGAGGTTCTTCAAGAAAGAAGTTATTGGATTTTTGAAGGGTCGGCAACGCGCGAGTGATACCCCTGGTGTTGCAAGCGTCCATAGGCCACGGTGACCGCTTACCATCAGGCGGATCGTGTGCTGTTTTGCCAACTTAGTGGTATAAAAAATTAAAAAACCGTAAGTGTTGAGCGACATAGAAATTTTTCCCGAAACTGTGACAGTAGTTTAATTTTTTTTCTCAAGGAGAACGTGATATATATTCTTAATCTTATCCCAAAACATAAATATTTTTAATATGGGTGTCGCTTTTACAAGACAAGTAACTACAAACCTACACGTCACGAATTACATCATTTTGCACCGAAACTTGGTAGGTAGGTAGGACCACTCTTGTACAAAAATATGCCTTTGCAATTTATTAAAATCTAAACTTCTATAGGTATCTACTAAACTGGTTTCTATTTCTCTTATCACGCTAATCTCTGGAACTACTTGTCAGTTTTGAAATTTCCTTTTGCATTTGGTGCCCAAATTTTTGAGGCAGGTTAAAGGCTACTTTACATCACGCTAAGAACCTTAGGACCCAAGCAAAAACAAAAGGGTGAAAGAACTCTAAGCCAAAACGAAGTAGGAGCGTGGGCGAGCGATGCGACGGAATATGGCTGCAACGGAAACTTTCTAGGAAAAATTCTAGATCACTTGTGCGGTCCTAGTAGGTACATATACCTTTATCTTATAAATACAGTTCTTATTGATCAAAAAAAAATTAATAATGTACCTACCTATCTTCATAGACTCTCTTAAACAAGTGAAACTATCAAAAATTTAAAAATCCCCCAAACAAAAAAAACATAGTTTAGACGTAAGTAGCTTAGAATCCCTCACCAATTTATCTTCATTTCTCTTTCCCGCTTCAACATCGGACCCAATGAACCTAAACATGATAAGATGATGCTGTCAGTTGGTAAGCAGTTGGGTGATCTGTCCCGAAGAATCCAGGTGACGCTGCATCAGGTGAAGGTTCTTACAATATTATTGATGTAAAAAAATACCAAATTTCGAATAGATTGAACCTGTGGAAGTTGCTCATATCCCGTCATCAACTAGAAAACTGCTGAAGATCTTCAAACGGCCGAACAGATTTTCTTGAATCATAGCATAGTATAGCTAAGAACACTTTCTAACGAGTCCCCTCAAAAAAAAAAAAAAACGATGCCACACAAATACACTCGTCAAACTTATATAAAACAGAGTGTTTTTGTCAGGGGTAGTTATATAATATATATAACTGTAACCTATAATTTATAGGTACTCAAAATACGCAAACAAACAAAAGATTTAAGGTAAAAAAATTGACGTTTAAGCAGTTTTGCCAATTGGGAAGCTTATAATCTTTATATATTATTTAAATTTATGGGCATATTATACAATAAGTTATTTGTCTTCATTTCTTAGTCTTAACAATTAGTTTTTGTAAAAAACAGATTTTTTACGGTAAAAGGGAAAAAATTGCAATATTCGCGACCTCGTTAGGTAAAATTTATGAGATTGTCTTGTTATCAGCACAGCTGGAGCTAGTCAGCGTGAAATAAAGTTATTCGTTGGTGAATTTTACCCCGGGATTCGTTTTCGAGCATGAGAACGATTAGGGTCGTGGTAGACAGGGTCCCATATAGGTCGCATCGTTAATAGGTCGATATTAATCACAATGATCAGGTTCTACTGAGATATAACAATGTAGTTCAAGAGTAGGTAGTAGATGAAAAAAAATTATAAAACTGAGTTGATCAGGATGCGAAGGCATACGGCATCGAGGCAGGAATAAGAAAACTATTCAGACTTTTGATAAGAAAACATGCGTCTCTATGGACGATATTTTTTTAAATTTGGGAGGGATTTCACATGAAAGCAGGTATTTGGGAGAACTCCTACCAGTAGGTCAACCTTGCACTGCGTGGTGTCTTGTGTTGTACTTTTTATTTGCGTTGCGTGTCTAAATATAACTTTTTATTATGTGCCTTACTTCATTTACCAAACCTATTTCTGCCTTTAATTATTAACATTCAAAGGTGTAAATTAGGATTTTGTCCATCTTTTTCTAAGGTTGGGCAATTATTTACATTAGTTTTTTGTGCTATTAGCTGATGAAGGTCTAAGGTGTAAAACAGAGAAAGTTATTTGTATATAAATAAGACATATTTGAAGTTAAATATTATCATTTGTAGTTTTGGATGAAAATTATAAAGTTGTAAAATCATTCCCTAAGTGAATAATAATGGCGTATGTTTGTATTAAATTCCTGTTATTTTTAAGAAAATAATTTTTAAGGGAGTAAAATTACGCGATGATAACTTGTATGGGATTCTTGTTATTCGTTTTACTTAGTCATATTTAGGAATAGGCTGAGTGAATAAATCATACATGAAAATAACCGTAATATATGTACCGCTCACCTTTCGATGGAGGAGTGTCACATTCTTCACTGCTTACTTCAATGAAAATCGGAATCGGTTTCATATCCATTACCACGCGTTTATGTTTTGATTACCGTTCATTATGCGCACGGCAATGGAGTAATGGACTTATAAGCGATCACCATTGGAGTTATAAAATTGCCCTGCTGATCATATCAGACAGAGTCTCAATTCTGTTAAATGGAAATCCAATTGAACTTTATGTTTGAATCTACAATCCTTTTATAAAAAATTCAGATTATGTTAAAACGTTGAAAGTTTAGTTGTGGCTCCACTTCTGTCCAAGACATCAGCTTCGTCAATAAATTCCACAATGTTTTATTATGTTGAATCTCTATACTTATATATATAAATCTTCAAATGTAGAAATTATAATTATATTATTATTTATAAATCTATAAAACTCAAATCGATGTATTTCCATTTACCAATTAATCATATTAAATTAACAGCTTGAACTGGTGGCACCGCTTACATCTTTTCTTACCAACCTTCTAACGTCCCAACTGAGTAACGATCTACCCGGATATAGCGGATGATAGTCTTTACATACGTCTTTTTGACGTATGCAGGTTTCTTCATGTTTTTTATTGAAAAGCCAGTGGTGTAAACAAACAATATACTTAAACAATTTAGAAAAATACTTAATCAACGCCGGGTTCGAATAGTTGTCCTTCAGAACGCGAGGCAGACACAGTTACCCTAGCAAGGATATCACCTACTTTTTTGTATCATCAGGGATATAGTCAGTTTTAGGACCGTCTGACAACATTATTTCTTGAGTCTAAGATTGAAAATAAGCATCACAGTTTTCTAAATTAATGCTAAGGTCACACTCATCCTAGACCAAACGTAAATATAAAAAGGAGGTAAATTGTGTTGATATTGTAACGATAAAAAGTGGTATTACGCTGCGTTCAGACTTTATGAGTCTTCGTGACCAATTTACTGTCGGTTTGGGCTCCCGTGGGTTGTACCTCGTTCGTCTGTTGTACCCTAGATGGTAGACATGTTTATAATGAAACAAAGTTATTCTTCTTGTAGCTGAAACAAATACCCTGTTTTTTATTGCTTGTCAGTAACTTTTTACTTAGAAAAATCACAATTTAACATTAAAATTATACCTAAAGCTTATGCAAAATAACAATTCATATAGAACCTTTTTTTTACAAGTATTATAAATTACACAGTGCTTATTTTTTTAAATTTTGGCACATCTACCGCGGGCTCAACTTACACTTGGCCGATTGCAATAAGGGTTCCGTATCCAAAATGTTTTTTTTTTTCTGAACTGTCAATGCAGTTTGATGTTGCAGCCATTACTGCTTCACCGGGCTTTTTGGTGCAAGACTCTGAAGGAGCCTTAGCCCATATAGCCTCGGCTTGGGTTGTCGCTCCCGGGGGCGTCCTTTCGATCGGCGTGAGTCTCGAACCCGAAGGTGAGTCAGCGCCAGGATGGGAGTTCCCCGCAAAAGGATAGGGTAAGTATTAGAGCTCAGTTAGCACCGAACGGCGCTCTATTACTAACCCTACGCGGTTCGCGAGTCTTATCTTTGAAGGGCTCATATAGGGCTTAATCTTTTAGGTCGACGTAGGTACAGGCCTGAAATTTATAGGGAATATATGTTATAATGGTGGATAACCTAAAGAATAATAAAAAGTCTTAAAAGTAAATATTTAAGGGGGTCCCCATTCAAGAAACACGTTCTCGTTGATTTGCTTTGTCATAAAAACAGTTCGACGACTTCCAGCCTCCCGAACAAGCCGGTTTCCGAAGTGGCTTTAGTACCGCAGACCACATACATACGATGCGGCAGATTATACAGAAGTCAGAAGAGTATAATCGGCCTCTTTGCTTAGCGTTTGTGGACTATGAGAAAGCTTTGAGAAAGTTCGAATTCGGTGGAAACATGGGCAGTGCTACAAGCTCTACAGAGATGCCGTATTAATCATCGGTATATCGAGGTGCTAAAATGCTTGTACGATAACGCCACCATGTCAGTCCGTCTCCAGGATCAGAACTCGAAACCGATCCAGCTGCAGATGGGTGTGAGACAGGGAGATGTCATATCTCCCAAACTGTTCACAAATGCATTGGAAGATGTCTTTAAGCTTCTGGACTGGGTCGGTTTTGGCGTCAATGTTAATGGCGAGTACATTACCCACCTTCGGTTTGCCGACGATATTGTGGTCATGCCAGAATCGCTGGAGGACCTTAGCACAATGCTTGAAAGCCTCAGTAGAGCTTCCCATCGAGTGGGCCTTAAGATGAACATGGACAAGACGAAAATTATGTCGAATGGCCATGTAGCACCCACTCCAATAACTGTTGGGAACTCTACACTCGAAGTTGTTGACGAATACGTATACCTGGGACAAACTGTTCGATTTGGTAGGTCCAATTTTGAGATAGATGTTAATCGCCGAATCCAACTCGGTTGGGCAGCGTTCGGAAAACTGCGTACTATCTCGTCCTTAATACCCCAGTACTTAAAGACAAAAGTCTTCAACCAATGTGTGTTGCCAGTGATGACTTACGGCACTGAGACGTGGCCGATATTTATGGGCCTTATACGAAAGCTCAAGGTTGCTCAGCGGGCGATGGAAAGAGCTATGCTCAGAGTTTCCCTACGTGATCGAATCAGGAATAAGGAAATCCGTAGGAGACCTAAATTAGCCGACATAGCTCACCGAATCGCAAAGCTGAAGTGGCAATGGGCAGGGCACATAGCTCGAAGAACCGATGGCCGATGGGGGAAGAAGGTTCGTCGAGTGGCGACCACGAACCGGAAAGCGCAGCGTGGGATGGACACCCACTAGATGGACAGATGACCTCCTAAAGGTAGCGGGGAGCTGTTGGTTACAGGCGGCACAGAGTCACATGCTGTGTAGAAAGTTAGGTGAGGCCTATGTCCAGCAGTGGACGACAATGAGCTGATATGATGGTGATGATGATGATAAAATACGATACATTTACGAAGTTCAAACTTGATTATTGATTATAGTTTGAAAACAAATTATAAAACCGGCCAAGTGTGAGACGTGCTTGTACCATTGCGATTTCAAATTATTATATTCATTATATAAGTTACACATTTGTTTATTAGAATCGATATTCGAAGGCTATGTCGGACGTCCTTAGGTTCCTTTTTTATTAGTTATTACTTAGGATATACACTATAATAACACATATTCTGTGCCAAACTTAGCAAAATACCTATTACAATTCAGGAGATAGAGCCCTTCAAACATAGTACAGACAGACAGACAGACTATGCGTAGGGATAGTAAAAGGGTCCAATTGGCATCTTTGAGTAAAGTACCCTAAAACAGACAATGTTAGAAAGCTACGAGGCGATACCATACAAAGCTACGCATTTACGCTATTTTAGAGAGTGCTACGAAGCTACGCATTTACTCGAAGTAAGGAAAGTGCTTAGAAGCTGCGCAGCTACGCGAAGTTAGAACAGTTCTACAAAGCTATGCATCTACGTAAAGTTAGAAGTGTGCTACGAAGCTGCGCATCTAGACGAAGTTAGAATAGTGCTACAAACTACGCTTCTACGTAAAATTAAAAGAGTGCTACGAAGCTACGCATCTACGTCAAGTTAGTCAAAGAGATATTACGGAAGTGAGTACCTACTGTAAAAGTGTCCGACCCGTTTCAGTATCCACTTCGAAAGTCAATGACCTAAAGTAAAATTTTTGTCCATTTTACGTGTGTAGTTGACAAAAATGTTAGCCCAAATCATGTTCATCATCAGATCATGCAGATACTACGGATAACATGATATCATAGCTAAGACGCTGATTTGCATGCAATCTAATTCTCTCATTTAATAACATTAAATGATATTAATATAAAAATTATGCCTTAAACCACAGCCACCGTCCTTGATCCATGCAAAAGATCGTATTATGTGGTGCTTTAAAAAACCTAAAACAGGCAGTTACTGACAATGTATTTAACGGATAAAATATTTTAATATGATATATTTTAGTAGAGTGTTTCTTAGCTCCCATACTCTTGTTTTAGCAATTATTTCACACTCAGTTGAAGAGAAACTTCGTTCCGAAATATTATAAAGTCTGCTTCGGGCGTTTTGTGGAGGCGACGACGAGGTTTAGTTCTTACGTAGTGCGGAAAACTTACTCGCTAATAGTTTCCTGAGTGCCCTTAACAGTAATTATTCAGAAGCGTGAATTTAGTTTTAATGAAGTGGACGTATTATGTAAATAAGTATAATAAGATATCCTCTTCCTTTCAATTGTTGTGATTGTCATAAATACAAGTTACTACTGACTAATTTTGTAGTCAACAAGAAACCATTATAGTTTCGCCAAGTTTGTGCGTCCATTTGTCTGTCCGTTACGCGGCTTAGCTTAATGTACGGAAATAGCTGTAATTTCAAAGATGAAAATTAGACTGACAATGTGACAAATAAAATAAAAAAAATACCTCGTCTACCCCATAGTGAGGGCTGACGTTGGAAATTTTGTTTAAAAATATTTAGGGTGGGATGAAAACCACTTATGGTTTCAGCGATGCGTTTGCAAAATACTAAGCTTAAATTTAATAAAAAAATAATTAGCATTAGTTTAAAATGTCAGTAATAAAAATTATGATTCATTAAAAAATTAATACGTTTGTGACGAATTAGTCAAAGCACTTCGTCCTATAAATACCTTCATAAGTAAAGATTCATTCCAAATAAATTCGTCGACTGTTTTCAATTTCACAGTTTGTCGAATTGCGCATTAATGATTTTGAAACAGTGATTGACGCATCGCAAATTAGTTATCTGTCGATAAATGTTATTTGGCATTAGCCTAGTTGTTCAGATTCTTCGGGTATGTAGGTATATGTATACGTGGAAGGTAAACTACATTGTTTTAAAGATTCACAGTTCGTGTCACTGTTAAAAATATTTATTTTATTCCCTATTATCTGAGCTCAAGCCTTTGAATAACCACAGTAGGAACCTCATAAGAATGCCTAATGGTAGATTAGGTATTCCAAAATGCAGTCTTTTAAATCTTGTCATCATCCAAGTGTAAGTTAGTACAGTAACTGGTTCTTAAATCCTTGTTCCGTCGGGTTTGCCCATGTGGAGTTCAGAATGCACAGAGTTTTCTCGTATTATTGCCATGGGAGGTCTGCCAAAATATTAGTAGGTCAACAAAATAAAATCCTATTCGTTGTCCTAACTTCCTAATACATAAAAGCGAAAGTCTTTTTGTTACTTCGTATTTTACTCCTTCAAATTGTAACGGAACTACACTTGTAATGACGAGTTCGCCTTTTCTGTCGGTTACAAATTTATGGTCAAAAGAAATCTCATAATCTCATTTCAATAGAAAGGAATATATTAACTGACCTTGTTCTGGAACATTTTCAGCTAGGTACAGCAAAACCTTCAATAAAAGTAGAAGTGGGAACTAAAATTATACCAGCCATAATATGTAGCCCACTAAAGACCTAGGTCTGTCAAGGCATACAGTAATTATTATGTATATAAAAAAAAATGTTACGTTAAGCGCAAAGAACTTTTATGTAACTGAGAGTCCTCAATTAGTGCGTGCAATTAAACCGTTGGGACCAGCAGGGCGATTGTGTGATTCCAATTCTAATCGTTTTCAAGTACATTACCAACACCATTGCCGCGTGCGTAGGGATTGAATGGTACATAAAACTGTCTCGCAAGTTAAGGGTGGTTGCTAGCCTTAACAATATTTCCTTTGTCGCCGCTGACACCTATAAGTAATAGTTTTAGTATATAAGAAACTGTAGTAATTCAGTTCTCTCTTGATATACCTGTGTAGGTGTAACTTTTTCAAAATAGATTTATTTAAATTTAAAAACTGTGTGTCTGTTACTTTATTCTTGCGGCTATGTGAATTGAAATGGACGTGAAAACGATCGCCATTGGTGTTCGGTAATCACCAAGAATTAAATGAAACTTGAACTGAAATGGAGTAGAACTCTACTATTACCGGTGATGTGCTCCAATTAATATTACAAAACAAATACCTATATGTTTGCAAGTTTCGGATTTTGAGTATCAAAAAATATTTTGTTTACCAATGATAAAAATCGGCTAAAAGTGAGTTGGACTCCCGCACCGAGGGCTTATTAGCATCACCTAGTTTTAACTTTACTCACTGACTGAAATTCTAAAAAACAATAACAATTGGACATTTAAATTAAATTTACAATGTCGCTTAAAAACAGACATGTTATGAACGCCTATGTGAGCGTGCTAAATCGTGGATACAGTTATGTTTCGTTTATTAACGCAATAATAAACGGCATTAAGCCCATGAACTCTTTATTTACATGGCTAAATAAAGAGGAGGAAATCAATAGAGTCAAATCCTAAGTTAATTAAGCAAGTAAACAGCGGCGGTAGGTGTAAGCTATCAATCGTATTTGCGGAGTCGGTGCTTATGTTTGTATTTGAGCTTTGAGAGCTTGCGAGCGGCGGCTTGACCTACTTGTAGCAGATTTAGCTTGAGGGTCACTTAAATCTTAAGTATCTAATCGCTTGTGTTTGATTTCGTTATACTTTATTTAGAAATAGAGTAGGCAGAATATTTTATTGAATCAAGAATTTTAGTAGTTTAAATGAAAAAAACAAATATTAAAAGTGCGTAGAGAGGGTTTAAATATTTTTTTTACTAATAAGCAGGGTGTTTTATTTGTATTTCTTTTCTTCTTTGTTATGTTAGTAGATTACTATTCAGCCCGAGTGTTTAAAGTTTCCACGAGTGTGTGTGTAGGGTTGCCAAAATTATTGGAGTCTGATACAGAACGCTTAAGGTGATATCTACTAAGCTAATCAAGAAGTTTAAAAAAACCATGTTTTTATGCCATATAATACTACTAGACTTTGCCATCGGCTCCGCCCGCCCTAAATTCGGTTATCAGCGTGGAACTCCTTAATTAACTCCCATTATTTAATTAGTTATACTAAAGAATTGCTATAGCATGCAATAGTTCGTTTAACTCTGTTATAGTTATTCCCGCAGGAACTTTTGAGTTTTTAGTTATAAGAAGTATATGCTATTCTACGACCTACCTAACCTATATGTAGGTTTGCCAAGTTTTATTCCATCTAGTTGTTGAAGCGTGATTGAGTAACAAACATCCATCCAGACCTACAAACTTTTACATTTATAATATTAGTAGGATTTTTCATTTAATTGACGATATGCGACATTCGCATTGATGCATAAGCATAAGTATTTTAACGGAAAAAGAAACAAAATAGCAACACGGTACAAGGATATTAAATATGGTGACAGTGTAGAAAACCATACACACTATTATTTTTTGTAGCCTTCACAAAGTAACATGACAGTTACGTTACGTTACCACGAGTGTAATCTAAGAAAAAACACACATTTACTCGTAAACAGTGACGTTACGTGCAGGTGCAGCGGAAGCTAAGACCTTGTGTTTTGGTGAGTTTATTTTTTTATTCATCTTATATTTGTTTTATTTACTCGCAAATGTGATGAAAAACATTGTGTGTAGCACGGGTGGTACGGAAATTACAAACTCAAGTCTTTAAAGCCTTCTCGGGCTTCAGCCTTAGCCTTTCGTTACTAATTTTCTCTGTACCACCCTTAACAATAGGAAGACGGCAAAATTTGCTTACCTACAAATAAAAAGACGGCGGCCGGTGAAATGACTGTATGTCATTATGTATTAAATTATTTAGTAGCAAGAAATCACCAAAAACCACCCGACAATTTCTTATAAAGAACATAACAATTGATTCTACACCATACTTTGTAACGTTGTAGAAAGTTACAGTTTTCGGTTTCTTTTAAGGGTGATTTGCATAATTTCAACATTTTCATGTAACGAGCTTAGTAATAAAACATCCTTATTTTGTTTCTACGTCATTATGTTATGTATTATTTAATTTCGTACATTTATCATATTTAAGAATTTTTATTTCGAATAAACTCAAGCGAAGTGACTTGGCGTAAGATGGAATTTTTTTTGTTGAAATGTTTCGACCTATATTTAGAAATGGTTCTAAAAGACGCATAACAATGTTTTCAATAAGACTTTTCAATAAGGTTTTGTAACTACCGCCGTCTTTGTCGGTAAATCATCATTTTAAATAATAAGTAAATAAAATAAGAGCAATTTAGTCATGAATTTGTAATATTCTATTCATAATAATAAAAGTCACAAATTAGCAGCAAGTTTTTCAAAACGTTTGAGAATAATTAATAATTAAAATTCAAATTGCAGTCGGATGACTGCTCCCGTCTTTCTAGTGTTAATACAAAATGTACTACTATAAAGCTATATTTTACAAAGCAACTTAAGCCTTATCAGAACGGACACGCAAGAATTTGTGCGAGTGATTTACGTTCTGCGATAACTAAAATATTTACGGTCGCGTATAGTATTTGGTGCTACTAGCTAATATATTTTCTTCTTTCACTATATATCATTATTCACTTGAGTTAGCTTAAATTAGAATGACTTACTATAGGGTCACGATATCTTGTTATGCATCTAAAGTTTATAAGCAAAAAATAAGGTAAGATTTACCAGGAAAGTCAGTGTGACGAGATTTAAATTTATGATTCTGCTAGTCTCCAAGGCAAAAATTATTAATACCTGCAAAATGCTTAACAGAAAATTTTGAAAAAATGGTAACTGAGATACTTTAAAAAATTAAAAAATGTGCATAGACAAGTAGAGACTTAACCTTAAGCCAGAACAGGTAATAAACAACTAGCATAATATCTATACATATAAAATGCTTTGTTCTGAATGACTGATGGATCAACGCACAGCCTAAACCGCTTAGCATAGAGACCTGAAACTTGGAGGGTGTGTTCTTTGTATGACGTAGGCATCCGATAAGAAAGGATTTTCCGAAATTCTACCCCTAAGAGGGTAAAATGGGGGGGGGGAATTTGTATGGGACAACGTGATTCCTTGGTCCAATCTCCTTCAAATTTTGCATAAACCTTTTTTAACAGAATTGGTGGAAGGCGTGTTTCGTATTTTATTGAAATTCATCCCCTAACGGGATTAAAAAGGGGTAGAAAGTTATTTTGGCGGTCATTTGCTTCGAAGTTGATTAGTGCTTTTGATTTAAATTACATTTTATTTTGACACATGTTTGACAACTCAATTCGATTTCATTCAAAAATGGTTATACTCACTCAAAAACATAAAAATCTTCTTCAATACTTTATATATTATATTATGAAGCTGAAGAGTTTGTTTGTTTGAACGCGTTTGAAGACCAACAGGAGCGGAGCACCAATGAAGAATTTTTCAAAATCGGGGTTTTTTTCCTTTTGAGAGCTTCCGCTGCGTGCGCTGCGTAAACGGTTAAAGGTATAATTGAGGAGTTGCCGTAAGAGTCCTATACCGATAACCAAATTTAGGGCGGGCGAAGCCGCTGGCAAAAGCTAGTTATAGATATACACATACTATAAGACATCAATCTTACAAAAACATAAATCCTCATAGAATTTAGAAATAGATAAACATACATATTATACATATACATACATAAAATCTTACGTGGAAATAATCTTTCTTCGTTTGACACTCCCTGAAGGTTAGATAGAGTCTCCAAAGAAAAGATACACTTAAAGCTTTTTGTAATCATAAGTAAGCTTTATTAGTTGATATTAATTACCCTACTTATAAATTGGAGAAAAGTTTTATAGGATTTGTAAAATTCTGTAATCCGAAGTACAAATTATTAATTACGGAAATGAATAAAACTATTTTGTTGTTATTGTATTATGGAATTAATAAAATGTTCCGAAATTTATATTGTTTTACAGAAAAAAAAATTTGAAATTAATAAAATTTTGTATTAACACATTTTAATAAACAGTTTTTTAATTCGAACAATATTTTTTTTCTCCGTGTATTATAAATGTCATATCTATATCCACATCATCAATGTAAATATATATTTTTGCGAGTTCAAGTCCTGGCTTAATCTTGTCACTGCATTTCCGTTATGAAAATAATTGTAAAGGTAATTTAGCTAACGACGTAGCCGTGTAATGTGTTTTCTTCGATAGTAATTTTATAATGACAAAAGAAATAAAATGAATTGTGTAATGTTTTAATCAATTTTATTTAATGTGTTATGTGTATAAAAACAAAAACGCCTAAAAGTTAAAAAGGGAGTTAAAAGTAAAATAAATATAAGATTAGATTAGGTACTTAAAAAACTTTTTTAATTCTCGTTGTTGTTAATAAGCCTTTGAATAATAATGCTCATCTATGATCCCGACCACCCCTGAAGCCCAGCGAGGGTTGTTTTCTGGTTTATGAGCAGTCCGTCACATTCAGCTTTTGACGAGATTTTAATTATACAGCCTGTGTACAACCACGCTACTGGGACGTTATAAAGTTCAGTGCCTTTGTTTTAGTATATAGTTACATACATTAAAAATACAAATTGTTGTTAACTAACATATTATGAATATCTAAGTAGGTAAATAATAAGTAAATAGATTTATGAAACAGTATGAAAAGGTTTCGTACCCGCTTTTGGGTCCAATGTGACACGTTCCGTGGAAATATGATCAGAAGAAAAACATTATTTAAAAACCAAATAAAAAAAGGCGACTGCAAAAACATTAATTTCTGAAAAAAAAAATTACTGCACCTAAAATATACCGAATATTTAAGTATAAGCCGGCAGGATACATTTTAAGGTAACTATATTACTATATGAGTAGTTGAAATGAGTCCCGCCTGCCTATAGTTAAATATTTGGTATGTATAACCAAATTATTTATTTTTAGTTTTTAATATTTTGCAAGCGGTTTTTTTTTATTTATTTAAATATTCATTTTTAATTACAGCTTTTTAGATTTCGTTTTTTTTTAATTTTTCTTCAACTCGCGTTAGTCTATTTTATGTACCCTAAAACACGGGAGATAAATACTTTTAGATAGCCGTTTAGCCTACGTACTTGCGAAAATAATTACCCTCCTTCTGGATCAGTCTGGATTGAACTGATTTTTGGCACAGAGAGATAATTTCTTTTAAATTTAATGAGACCGATAAAGACATAGGCTACTTGTATGCCTGAAAATTAAAAAGTTCCCCTAGAAATAAATCAGGCAACATAATCATATGAAATGATAATTCTGCAGCATTTGAATAATTATCAACTCATCAAGCGCTTAGACTGTCATGAGTAAACGAAATCCGTTACTCAGGCTTAGATAATCCTATATAATAGCCAATAATGTGTTTGGTTAGGCTTTAACGAAATGGAACGCCAGCTGCATTTGCCGACATCAGCATCTTTTAAAAAAAATAGCTTTTTACGTTGGTATCGTCAACGAACGTTTATATGTATTACAGTCAATAAACGTCAAATAATTTAAGTTTGTCTATAACTTTTTTTAGGGTTCCGTACCCGAATCCTACTACTAGGGCTCCGCTGTCCGTCCGTCCGCCCGTCTGTCACCAGGCTGTATCTCATGAACCGTGATAGACAGTTGAAATTTTCACAGAAGATGTATTTATGTTGCCGCTATAACAACAAATAATAAAATACAGAAAAAAAAAAATATTTAAGGGGGCTCTCATACAACAAACGGGATTGTTTTGCTCGATATTGATAACGGCAACAGGTAGAAGCTTAAAATATGCACAGAATATTTAGTTACATTGTCACTTCAAAAATAAATAATTAAATTAAAATAAAACAAATAATTAAATCCCATCCATCTCATAAAAGAAACGTGACTTTTTTGCCATTTTTATAGATAATGGTACGGAACCCTTCGTGCGCGAGTTCGACTCGCACTTGGCCGATTTTTTTGGAAAAAGTCAGAAATGTAAAGAAACGTTTAACTGTACCAACGTCAAATAGTATCGCGTCTGTTAAACTTGGTACTTTACAGCACAAGTGTTGGAACAAAAAAAATCTATTTTTTATGCGCCCCGTTAAAATTTCTTTTGACTGAGATGTTGCTATAAACAATTACTCAAAACTGCAGTACGTTGCCCAAATGTTTTATACAAAGATATGGCGTAGATTGACAAACTCGGCAAATTCTGTTGTATCCAATTATTTAGATACCTATTATAATGTAAATGGAAACTCGTAATTATAGTGTGGGAACACTGATTACGAGTTGTCGCAGGTGCGTGGGTATAAATTGCGAACAGCGACGTTTTCTGATGAATGTAATGAGCGCGCGTGCCTTATGTTATGTTACACAAACCTTGAGGCGTACTGACACGTCCTACATACAATTTTTCGAGAAATGTTTATGTTAAATAATATGTTTGACAAAAAGATTTGTTTTATTAATATTATTATATTATAACGTTTATCGCGTTTGATAACAATATTTAATCAAAATAAATTAAATTAGTATTACCTATACCAAATATAATTGGAAACAATTGCCCAGAATTGTGGAAAATATTTAATTTCTTTTTAATCATCAGGGTTTTAAAAAAATATTTGAATTGTCAAATATTCTTTTGCTTTGCAACTTTATTTCAATGATGTATTATTGGCGTGCTACTCGTATCTTATAAAATTTCTCTATAATAATTGATATAAAAGAGTAAGCTGAATGTCTGACCATGACTGACTGACATCAACACACACAGCACAGAGGTTTCTCTTATAACGTACATTTGTGGAACACGTGGTTTAGGATACAATTATTATTTTTGTTACCTCATATAAATATATATATATAAAGATACATATATATATATATATATATATATATATCTGTCATATTATTGCATTTCTGCTTGTGTTCATCTGTTTAATAAAATATAAAAAAAGACGTAGGCGAGCACAAGCGAGGCCAAAATAGGGGTTGAATTTGTATGAGAATACCCATATTCTTGTAGGTAAAACCGTTGACAGTTAAAAGCTTCCTCTTTTTCAAAAGTCCACGCAGACCGAGTTGCGGGAATAACCTAGTAAGCTATATAACTTCAAGTTATGACCCTAAGGAGCAAAGCAGTAACTAACGTAAGCAAAAGTATTAGGATCAGCTAGTACAGTTATTTCGTTGTTATATGAAATACTTAACAGTATTTCATATAATGTTAATTCACAAACGATGAATGACCTAAAATAACCTAAAAGTTGAGGATATTACTGGTATATCTTTTACATGAAGAACGCACTAATATAAAGATTCATCAGTGCGACGTAAGATAATTTTCCGGGATATACATATGAATACACGACCATGTTTGTGATCATCAAAATATGATATGGAGATAATCTTGCTAAAGCCGCATTCTTCTCTTATTCCTTTGTAAAGCTGCATCTTAAGGAAATGGGATTTTGTATATATAGCTGTTATAAGATTAATATATAGCTGTTATAAGATTAATATATAGCTGTTATAAGATTAATTTGTATTATAACATTGGTCTCATCTTTTGATAAAAGAATTTGTTCATCTTTATAAGTGAAGCATTTCTTTTTTTGAACTGAAAACTACTTTAGCGGCGTTGTGCACTTTCTTTGTGATGGGGTTGTGCGGAGTAAATAATGTTAAACTCACGTCAGGACACGTGACCTGATCGGCAATTCGTAAGGAGACGGAACTAGTTTGTATTTTTAGAATATGGCGTTTATGAGTAGTACAGGGAGTTTGGACATGGGATTTTAATTCTATGACAGATTGAGATGTCAAACACACTATGTCAAAAAAATAAATAACTCAACATTATTATTTATAATAAATAAATATGTATACTTCGATGGGAAGTTAAAAGCTAGTGTAGGAAAAAATAAATTGTTAATATTCAAGTTGACACTTCTGCCGGCACTCCCGGAGTGCAACCCGTTTTTTTTATTGTTACTTTTAAACTAAATATTTTATAAATATGGTTGGTGAGGGCCTAGGGATTCGATTTTCTTCGCGTCCTGAGTGGCGGAGGTTTGAACTTGGCTGTACTTATGAGTCTTTCACTTTAATTCTCAAGTCCATTGATTATTCACACTACTTGATTTGGTAAAGGAAAACATCGCAGGGTAACCTACATGCGTAAAAAAAAAGACGTATGTGAAGTCCACAAACTGCACTGGGCCCTCGTGTGGACTGTGTGGCTTGAATCGCCCTCGGTAAAGGTAGGCCGTGCCCCAACAAAAGGGGACGTACGAGACTGTTCAAGAAGAAGGTTTTTTAAATGAGTTTTAAAAAAATATCTTGTTGGTTTGAGCTGGAATTCCGTCAGGAATATTATATTTTTTTATGTCATTCTAAAGTGATAAAGTTGGTCCAGCCGGTTGTTATTGTGGATCTTCTGAGGTACCCTAGTACTACTGGGTCTACAGTATGTGATGTACGTACTTAGGGTGTACTTCCTTTTAGGGGTGATATAGCTCCAGAAAAGTGACCTTGTGTTTTCGCAAAGAAAGGACGCCTTCACTTGCTAACTTTGTGACTCCATGGCCAACAATCTGTTTCCACAGCATAATTATAACTGCTCCGTATAAGCACAATGCTGTAGTAATTTAGTCTTCACATCTTCAATGTAATTCTGCAAGGTGTGAAGAAAATTGTTGTGCCCTTAAAGCGTATTTTCCTTGACTTGTTCACCATTTTATCGCCACTACTTGTTCCGCTACTTTTTAGTTACTTTGTGTAACATAATAAATCTTATAACCTTGCCAGATAACAAAGTAACTGATAACAAAAACCTTGTAAAACGGAAAAATGGTTACGCGTGAAAAGAATATTAAGGGAAGACACACGTTTTTATAAAAATATGTATACCTAGATAGTTTAAGGGGCTCATTCACAAAAGTATCAAATATTATTTCTAAACAATATTTGGAACGTTACAACACCGGTATTGAAAATGTTTTGTTTTCTGGCGTTTTCATTTCTTTTTATTCTTGCTAGTTTGCTGGTAAACGAAAATTAAGGAGCTTGTACTGATGAAGAATGGATGTTGATAAAGATATCATGATAATATGTAAATTACGAACAGATAAGTCACAGTTGTTCCAATAGAGTTTTGGGTTGCTGTATTTAAAATCTGAAATTGGCGGATTTTAGGGAAAAATAAAAAAAAAACCGTATATTAAGGAAAAGTTTAATTATTGGTACCTACATTATAATTTTTGTTGTTAAAAATGCTTGTCAATTTTATGTAGAAAAATCTAATGTACCTAGAAAATAAAAAAAGGTTGGTACTCAATCTAAAATTAAAACATAAATTCTACACCATTGATCGCAACATATCTTATTCTTCGCCATATAGTACACATAGCGTGTTCTTGACTTTTTCTCACTATGATTCTACAAATTGTTCGTATTGCATGAAACGAGCAAGACTTTTGCTTCGGGGAATCCCCAGATGGTTACGCTTAGTAATTTAATGGCAATGGCATTTTTGCGCTGGTGCAAAAGGGATAGCTAGCATGCAACACAAAATAAATAACGTTCCGTTACAGGCCATACAATTTGTGAACGTAACGGTTTAACAATCATGTGTTCCAAATCACGAAAAAACATATTTTCACTAATTACCGTATAAAAATTATACAGCACTAACATGCGGCTTAATACCGTATTTTCAGACTATTCGATATCGGAATACTGTATCAAGAACAACGCTGAGCTAAGTCAGCGCCATGGTGAATTAGCGCCTTTAAATACGCGAATGAAAAAGGGTTTTACTGGCTTATCAAAACGCAGAGCCTAAATTCCTAGTGGTCCAGGAATTTCAAAAAATAATAAAGAATTTTAGTTTTTCTGAAGCAAAAAAATATTAAACAAACATTCGAGTAAGTGTTCAAGTTAAGTGGTAACTTGTAAATATTTTAAATTGTATACTTACAGCATTTAAAATAAATTTATAAACTGTAGTTTTCCATAATATCTGCACCACTTTCAGAAATCGAGAAAATAGTACTTGGTTTAGGGGAAGAAAAACGACATCGCAATTTGTGTAAAAATTTTCGCCTTTAGAAACAAACCTAATCATTCATGTAAAAATAATTATAATGGAAAGTAAGAAATAAATTGAACAGACTTTAGAAATCTCTAATTAACTACCTAAGATTAGCAAAATGTGCAAAATGTATCTCAGCTACATGTTAAATCTAGTTTAAGATTTACTCTCGCCATTTTGACATGAACCCAATTACATTTAATGCAGTTTTTCTCAAAAGAGCAACGTCTTCAAAACTAGTTAAACATTTGTTGCTCTCACTTAGAAAATATACTCTTTTCAGTGATGTTTGCAGGAATAATACTGTGAGTGAGTTCGCGTAACAAAGGCAATTTTAATAGAGACTCTAACATGCCACAGTTGCATACAGAGAATAATATTGCAGTGGAGAATACATGTATTGCATTTTAAATTTGCAACATTTGTAATATTAGTTTATTAGGCGGAAGCCAACTGGCAAGTTGTTTTGGTGAGTTTTCTTTTATATACCTAATATTTTTATTTATTTACTCGCAAATGTGATGAAAAACATTGTGGGTTACACGGGTGGTACGGAAATTACAAACTCGAGTCATTTAAGGCCTTCGGCTTTTAAATAGCCTCTTGTAAGTAATTTTATCTTCACCACCCTTATTACCCTTAATGTACTATTATTATCACAAAAAAATGATCTCCCACCATTACTAATGCGTAAGCCTGCAGTTAATATTGGCATTTCTAAAATTTTGAGTCTTACTAGGTTAATACAGTGAAAATTTCTTAAAATAAATTGCAGTAGGAGGTTTATAGGTTTTTTTGATAAAATCTTTGATTTTTTTTGGCCAGGTGACTGGCTTAGCCCACCATCGTTTTGGCTTTGTTTTCATATAAATTGTTTTAGTCGTTAAGGTGTTGCAGGCTGTTATTACATGTAAGGATATAGATTTGCGTGAGGAATTTTGACTTTAACAAATCAGTATCTATGGATAACATCAAAAAGGTGGATATTCGGCGAAAATTGAAGGTGGTCGACATATTTCAGATATTCAATCTAAGCTAAAGAGACATTGGTGACAATGTATCACATGACCAATAGTTGATATAGTTCACGAGTTCTTTAGTAAAGACCATATTTAAGATTGAAAAATTAAAGAAATTAAGAATATTTAAAAATGTTGACCTGGAAAAAATAGTGGTAAATCGCTGGATGATGAAAACTATTTGCATTATGGAAAGCCTATGCTGAGCAGTGGATGAAGCCTATGCTGAGCAGTGGATGAAGAGAGCCTAATAATAATGATCATGTTTTCATCACTTTCCTATACTCTATCCACCGAAACGAGTTAATAGAGCATTGTCTCTGTCGCACAATCCCTTACAAAAGATAAGGACACAAAAAGGTGAGTGGGCGTCAACTATACTGATAAAAAGTTAAGGTGTGTTCATATGCGATGATTTTGTGCGCTCAATAGTAAGCACTAAAACCACTTAAGTATTTTGTATTGAACTTAGAGAAAGAAAGAAAAATATTAAGACAATGTTTTAAAATAAAATTATGTATATTTAAATAGTTTAACATATACAATTAATTAAATTATTCCGACGTATCACTACTGTCGCTGTCACTTCCCACGTTTATTATGAATGTTTCGGTCATTGTTTCCACATTTCTGTCCATGGCATTCATTTTCGGTTCTACTATCTCTTCGACATGTTTTATGCATTTTTTCCATTTTGCAGCGTCAATATTTTGAATTGAGTTGTTTAATAACATTTTTAATTCTGCCATCTTGTATGTTTTGTTGCGGGATGCGACATGTCCTTTAACTTGAGCCCAGATCAACTCTATCGGATTTAATTCGCAGTGATACGGCGGAAGTCGTACCACAGTTTTATTTTTAGCTTTCGCCATTTCGTCTACGACACGCGCCTCGTACTGCTCCTTATGATTTTTTACGATATTCAGTAGCTCTCGTTTTAATAAATCATCCTGAAAGGGGATTTGTTTTTCTTTCAACCAATTAATTATCTCTTGTTTTTTATTTTTTTCAGTCGGAATTTGCTCTACTTTTCTTGAGTGGTACGAAGCGTTGTCCATTACAATAATACAATTATCATGTAACTTTTCAAGAATATTTTTGAACCAATTCTCAAACACTTCGGCATTCATATCTTGATGGTAATCTCCTTGCTTTTTTGACTCGAACACGTGTAAGCCCCCTTCTACAAATCCATCATCACTTCCAATATGAGTAATTATTAACCTTTTTCCTTTTCCTGGAACAATAAAAAATTGTATTGAATGATCTGATACAAAGTTAACGCTCACACAGTTTAAGATAACATAACAAACAATAAGTGCCGCCAATTAAGGATCGCTCAGGTACATTCAAACCTTTTCAAAGAATTGCATTAATGACAAAGACAGTTTTAACAATGGAATTATGTTAAAGAACTTACCGGAAGGATTTTTTAATCCAGTTGTCAGGCCATCAAGGAATGCGTCGCGTTTATTTTTCACATTTGTATCAGTCCATACGTTTGTAGTAGTATGGCCTTCATTGAGCCAAGTCTCATCCAAATAATATATTTTTTTCTTTTCTTCTCTTGCCATTTTCATTGTCCGCAAATAATTCCTCCGCCAAAAAAATATGTCGTCACGATCAATCAATAAGCTGTTCCTGCATCTTTTAATGTACCTAAATCCAATCATTTTAAGGATTTTATGAAGTGTTGATCTTTTGAATGTCCCCAAAGTACCATCTTCATTTATTGAATTCATTATTTTGTCCAATGTCGGTATCTCATTTCGGGAAAATAAATCGTGAACTTTTCTTCTTATAGCACATTTAGTTAAGTCGTCGATTGTGTCTACAATGAAAGTACGTTTTCTTGTTTTTTTGGGTGAATTTAAAACATTTTTAGTTTCTTTCTCTTTCAGAATTCTATAGATGGACATCCAATGAACACCCATAGATGATGCAACAGCTTTCATGACGTCATTGTTTGAAGGGGATTCCATGGAACTCCTCATAGATTGATACATGTTCCATATCATTGTTTTTTCAGTCGAGGAAAAGGCTCGTCGTCGCCTTTTTTCCACAGAGTTACCTCCATGTAAACTGTCGGCCATCTCACTTAGGCAAATCGACAGTAAACTCAAAAAGTCCGTTATACAAGCGCCAAGTCTTTAGGAATGCAATCAATCACAAAGCCGGGTCACACGTAACAAAATTATCCAGAGTCCAAATAACAAGCCGAGTCAAAAAATAAAATAATAGATTGCACTAGCACAGTGAGCACGTCTGAACAGTACGAGTCGCACGAACAAACTAAAAAAACTCGCGCTGTGAACACAGCCTTAACGTCATTGTTCGACCAATCACATGCCAGTTCATTTTTCCCCTATTAACTCGTTTCGGTGGATAGAGTATAGTAGGCGGGTTTTTAAAGTCGTGCTATAATTATTATATACCGTTAGTTTTGGTGTTTAGAGTGCTTTTTTGGAATAGCCAGAAAAAACGGAACGAGGTTTGAACGAGATCTAGTAGGTAGTTTTTTTTTTAATACGTCATAAATGGTAAACCGCAATTTACCTTTCATTCAATCAACTCAAATATAAAAAATATTTTTGTTTGTGTTTGTAGATTACATAAATGGTGGTAGGTACGGAACCCTCGGTGCGCGAGTCCAACTCGCACTTGGCCGGTTTTTTTTTTATTCTGGAGGTGTGCTGTATTCTATGCTGTTCGTTATGGTACAAGCTGTCTGTTTAGCCTGAAAGGGTCGTGCTATGTTTTCTATCGTTGGTTTTGGTGAGCTATTTATTTTTATAGTCTAGAGGTGTCGTGCTATATTCTATATCGATGGTTTTGGAGAGCTGTTCATTTATCTGTCACAAAATAACAATAGGGACCTAAATAGAGGTTTTGACTAGAAAGTCCTAGAGATTTAAACTAAAAAAATATATAAAAATGTGGCTTGGATTAAATTCCAAATCATAAAATGTCTACTACAGAAATAGCTGTTTTTAAAATAAATATTCATCACCTCGTCTTATTACCCTCTTTACAACTTTTGTTACACTTCTGCGAGCTTTACAGAAATTTCCTCGGCGCAATTCTGTTTATTCAAAACGGAAAGCACTCAAATAATTGTCCACAAACTAGGAAAATCGAAAAATACAATGTCCAATCTACAAAATAGAAAAGGAGAAACTGAAAATGTGTTTTTCATTTAATGTTAAAGAATCCTCTTAGAGTAATTGAAATGTTTTATTTAATTTTGGACTAAGTATTTAATTTAATTGTATTTTAATTAAAATTAGTATTTAAATTCTACTCTAATAATATTTACTTAATGCTAGATAAAATTGTCGGTTTAATTTTTTAAGGGGTTCGGTACCCAAAGGGTAAAAAACGGGAACTATTACAAAGACTCCGCTGTACGTCCGTCCGTCCGTCCGTCTGTCACCAGGCTGTATCTCATTAACCGTGATAGTTAGACAGTTCACATTTTCACAGAAAATGTATTTCGGTTACCACAATAACAACAAATACTAATAAATCAACACTTTCCATTAGGCTTAGGTAGTGTAAAATCGGCCAAGTGCGAGTTGGACTCGCGCACGAAGGGTTCCGTGCCATTATCTACAAAAACGAGCAAAAAAATCACGTATGTTGTATGGGAGCCCCTTTTTAGTATTTGCTATTATAGCGGCAACAGAAATACATCTTCTGTGAAAATTTCAACTGTCTAACTATAACGGTTCATGAGATACAGCTTGGTTACAGACTGACGGACGGACGGACAGCGAAGCCTTAGTAATAGGGTTCCTAATTACCTTTCAGGTACGGAACCGTAAAAAACAGAATTAAATAAATATTTAAGGGGGCTCCCATACACAAACATGATTTTTTTGTCGTTTTTATAGATAATGGTACGGAACCCTTCATGCGCAAGTCCGACTCGCACTTGTCCGATTTTTTATAGCTTCTGTATCCCAGTATACACCAGTATTGCAACAAACTTTTCTGACCCAGTGGTCAAAAAGCGAACCTACAGTCGCCATAAAATAAAGGTCAGAAAAGTTTGTTGCTCTGTAACTCTGCTCCCAATGATATAATGAAACCCCCGATTTCCCTTACCTATTAGTACTGAGTTAGCAACAAAATAAATCTCTTCTAAAACAACAACGTAGCTGGTAACTTTCAACGTAGCTGGTAACTTTAGTGGTAAAAGGTAATTTTCGTAAAATAATTAACTTATCAAAGGATTAGTCAAGTACAATAATTAAGTTGACGCAAAGGCTTCTTTAGTTAATTACGATCCATGTTGTTAAAGGATATTAGAATACTTTAGATGGATAAATATTTGCCTAAATCCACTTACAATTTCATTTTCTCACTTATATTTACAAGTAAATTTTTTTTTTTTTTTTTAAGCTTTTGTTTTTGAAATAGTGTAAATAAGTTTCTTGTTTATAGTCCTTTTTATATACGTTAAAATGTTGAGTTCTATTTTTCCAGCAATCACTGCATATCTTTGTAATATCTTGCAGCCTGAAGATGGCCATTAAATAATCACAGTTGAATAGTGTAACCCCGTCTTTTTTGGGCTTATTATATTTGTCTTAACAAGTATTATAGACTTAGGTGGTGTCCAGGGTCTGATGAAGAAATCGGGTGGTGGCAATAGGAACTATTCAACTAAAAAGATAGGCCTGTTGTAAAAATCATTAGATTTGTTTCGACCAGGGTCCTTAGGAGGTGTCCAGGGAGTTTATAGAAACTCCTTAACTAAACAATATGTTCTTACCGTCTTTGACCTTTGATTACTTACCGAGAATAGGGTTCTTCTGCAGACATGCTTTTTACCTTATGAAAAAAAAATTAAAAATAACATGTTCTTCAACAGTTTCGTTTAATTCAAATTTATAATTTATAGTTGTAGCAATAATAAGATTTAAAATGTTTTTTTTTATGTTTGTTAGCGCATTATTTTATATAAAAGCAAACACTTCAACTTAATCATATTTATTAATATTTCAAAAGCGTAGTTTGTTTTTGTGACCTTTAACGCTGAACTGCGATCTCTAACCTTTTCTTGGAAAGCTGAAGTAATAATGCTTTTACGCATAAGTCTAACGCGAATTTAAATTCGATGATATTTGTTATTTTCAATTGTATATTATATTTCTTTAAAATCAGTCTATTAATCAGGATTTCATGAATCCGACAACGTCGAGACAGTCAGGGCACCGCGTCAAAATGTATGACTTGGCTGGACATTATCCGACTAGCCATATATGACAATCACCGCGTACCGCAACTCATGATTGATCTGTCTAGACGCCTATGACGGCTGACTGTATGAAATTAAATGTCTACCCACTCGATCCAAAAGGCGCAGGTTCGATCCCCGCACAGGATAAAAAATCATGTAATCGTCATTTTAGTGTTCCGTACTTCCGAATGAAAACAGAACCGATATAGGAACACTCGTTTGTCACATTATAGTTTGTATATGTCACAGCCAATTTTCTTCAAGTCTACTAGACCGATAAAATTGAAAGGTACAAATATGTATTTTAGTGACCAGCCGGGCGATTCAAGTCTGTAAAAACCATCTGGTTCCGAGATGACATGCATTGTTCGTTTACTTTACTTTTTAATGAAAAAATGTAACGAAATAATACTTTGTTGTTATAACAATATTATTGATAAGGTAAGCGTTACTTTGCGGAAATTCATTATTATGATTAAATATTATTTATATTGCAAAACCACTAAAAACTATTCAGTAGCACTCACGTTCAGAAGTACACCATCCACATATGTAGGAATTTTGGTAAAGGTATAGCGCACGAACAACTTACGCCTCCTGAAGATGCCTGGTGTTGAGGCGAAACACGTGTCGAGTTTTGTTAGCAATTTAGTGGTGTAGTGTTATAGTGAAGTTGGCATCGTCCACATGAGGAGGGAGGAAGGGAGGTGCACTCCTACACATGTGGATGTTGTACTTCTGTACGTGAGTGCTACTGAATTATTATTTTAATTATTTTTTCACTTCGTTTAACAAAGCAAGGAGAAAAAGCAAAATCTACTTGAATAACTTAAGGAGACTAACAGGGTACAACTACTAAGAGGCTTATTATAGTTCACTTAGAAGCAACTTTAAAAAAATTTGGAAAATCCAAAACTGCACGCCTTATAGCGGTCATTCACATTTAAAAAAATAATTCTAAAACAAAAACTCAAGTTTTTTAAAATAAAATAACAAATAAGGTGAGGAAAAAATATACTATAAAATAAAAATAAAAAATATATATATATAGATATACAGTATACAGTGGTATATTAGTTTTTTATAAATTATAATTAAACGACAGTACTTAGAACGCTAATATTAACTAGGAATCAGCACAGTGTAATACTTTATATATTAAAAACAAAAGTATTCCGGTAAGATGAATTTTTCGACCAATTTCTCTGCCACATACATGGTCACATAAACACAGCCTCACGGACGTCCAAGAATGATTAGTTTTAATGTTATTATTTATTATATTAAACAAATTAATTGTTTATAAAATGTACCATATGTGCTAGACAGATTATTTAACTTCATATTAGTGCACTCATATTATCCTGTAAGTGTTATATTAAAAAAAAAACGTCATTTAAGTTTCGAAAGACTGGGTTTTTTGACATGTCGAGAATAGAGCACTACCTCACCGCTCCGCTTATGAGGCGTGCAAAAATGTGGTATCAAAATAAAAGTATGTTTTCTATATTTGTAACCCTAGTATAGGTACATGTTTAATTACGTCGTGATTGTATGGAAATTAGTATAATTTTAACAATTAGAAGGCAGTTTACTATGATGATGAAACACCATCTACCCAAAATATATAACTAGATATAGGTATGTAGATGTCACTGTCACAATGGCTGAGGTTTTTAACATAAAATACTTTTGTTAAAAAGAATCGGCAGCGAAACAAGGAACTGTTCGTTTGAAACCGGGAACAAAGTACTGGAAAGCTGCAAATTTAAGGCTACGGCATACACTAAAATAAGAGTCCCTTTTTGACGAGTGTACCAAGGCCTGTTCACTATAAGCCGATAGGCCCTAGCACGTGATTACTCGTTGTATTATTTCGTTTTTTTTCGGTACAAAACTCAAACATGTAATTAAAACTATGAAATTAGCAAATCTGATTTGCCATTTTAATATCTTTTTTAATAAAAAGAAAAAAAATAATTAAGTAAAATAAATCACTCTTCGTTTTTATAAGAAATTGAATTAACGACCAAAATGGAGGGTCAGTATTATTTTTTTAGGGTTCCGTACCCAACGGGTAATTAACGGAACCATATTACTAAGACTTCGCTGTCCGTCCATCCGTTCGTCCAAATTCAAATTCAAATTCAATTTAATTTATTCACTTTAGGCTACAATAATTGAGCACTTATGAATGTCACTACACCATCGGTTCGTAAGTATACAGGGCGGGAGACCTTGTACTGAGAAGAACCGGCAAGAAACTCAGCAAGGGCATTTCTTTTCCCCCTTTCTCTTACAGCGTCCAATTAAAATATTGGAAAATGCCCTCCCTATCATAAAAGGACACTTTCCATTACAAACATAAAAAAACATGAAATATAAAGCACAAGCACAACATAAAAAAGTATCTAATATCAACAAAAGACAGTTTATGTATTCAGTTTATGTATTCACCGTCTGGTCACCAGGCTGTATCTCATGAACCGTGATAGTTAGTCAGTTGAAATTTTCACAAAAGATGTATTTCTGTTGTCGCTATAACAACAAATACTAGAAAACAGAATAAAATAGATATTTAAGGGGGCTTCCATACAACAAACGTATTTTCAAGCTCGATTATGCTCTACATTGATAACGGCAACGTTAAAATAATCACAGAATATTTAGTTATATAGTCACACATATTTAGTTAAAAATAAATAAATAAAATAAATCAAATATTTAAGGGGGCCTCCCATACAGCAAACGTGATGTTTTTGCCGTTTTTATACATAATGGTAAGGAATCCTTCGTGCGCGAGTCCGACTCGCACTTGACCGATTTTTCTAAATAAATATTACAATATTAGCAAATGTGCTTAACTAGAGTTCGAACTATGACACATAGTATTTTCACAACAAAAAGTGCACTGAATAATGTAACAAACTTAATCAAATTCTTGTTTAGGTGAACTATATCCTTAAAATGTGTCTCAGCTCTTTCCTGAATATTTGATCCTTTGAGTCGGAAGCAGCAAATGATTCGAGGAAATAAGATGCGGAGGCTCAACGCTGAGTGGTGTCTTATTTCCTGTTATACATTAAGCCACTAATATTTCATATATATAATGTTAGGATTTAAATTCTTCGAAGAGGGCCAGCACTTACATACACACATCACAATAATAAATATATAATAATGTTTATGAATATTTTACGCAGCGCCACCTGGTACCAAACTACGCCAAGCTTGTAATCCAGATACCAGACAACGGACACAAATACCTATATTCTTTTTTTTGTAATTACAAACATAATCTACTAGAAATTCAATTAAATACGAGTTGAACGCTGCTTCTCCACATACTTTCGTGCAATGAATATTTAATTTACCATGTTTCTTTTAACCTGAATCAATTTGTTTGTGGTAACTGAACAATTGTAAGTTTCTAGTTCGCCCAAAATTCAGAGGTATACCGTGTTATTTTAAGACCTTAGATTTCTTTAACCTGTAAGTGACAGTGAAAGTTTGTTGTATCCTTGTAAAAGGAGCTAATAAAATAAAAAAATACATAAAAACAAAACGGATTATACGTAGAACAAAATTTATGATAAAAAAAAACAAAGCGTTTTTCAAATCCTTTACCGCTTAGAAAAGAAGTATTACGAAGCAAATTGAAATATGAAACCGAGAACTCTTTACTTCAGGCACAAATAGAACAGCTGCAAAAATATTTAGAAATAGTTAGTAAAAGTTATAATTCTGCTAAATTAGAAATAAATGAGCATATTTCCGCCATGAATAAATTATAACTATGAACGATTTGAATCCTTAACACGTGAATCAACATGGAACATAGAAGTACAGAAACCCAGTTTAACAGTAGTCAATCAATCATGTGCATTGCAACCCTTGTCACCAAATAAAGAGCAGAGTCAAGCTAGTATTGTGCATACCAGTATAACTCCTGTACATCCTTCTCAACTTCAGGGAAGTGTTGTTGTGGATCAGGACTCACTTCAGTGTTACAAGAAGAAAAAACTATAATGTTCTATAGAGTTGGTATAGGGTTAGGTCATATTTTGGATGATAAATTGAACCATACTGTTCTAAACATATGTACCCCCAATACTACATACAGGCGAATTGTGAACTCAATAGCTAGCAGAAAATATGATAAAGACTGTACTATTATATTATTTGTAGGCAATAGCTTTGGAGTTACAAAGCGGGACTTAATTAAATCTTATGATAAACATAACCAACATATTCATAAATTAAATAATGTCTTGTACAATTTGGCATGTTAAAATGATAATTTTTATTTGTTTGACATAAATAAGTTTATATCTAGTTTTATATTGAATAAAGGTACATTGTATCTATCTAATTATTGTAAGCAACAACTGGCTACTTTGTTAGCATATAATATTTTTAACTCTTCTGTAGATATCTACTTGGACAACACTGATACTGTTAGTAGTGTTACTAATAGTGAGGTGGCTCTTATAAGTAGTTTTGACGTGACAACGTCTTATAAATTGGTTTGCCGGGTGACACTTCAAGAAACTGCGTTACGCTCCGCTCACGTTATGCGCTCACAATGAGAGCGAGTGAGAGGCACGCGGCATGGTTAGCCCGCCTAAGAGCGAGAGAGACAGACATAAAAAGTGAAAGGCACAAGTTGTCACGATTCCGGACGGTTGTCCGACACTAATTTTTAAGGAGTCTTTTGACCAATCGCATATTAGTACTAATGCAATAGTGCTAATAACAAAACTAGTGACGGCTCAGTAAGCGATTAAACTGAGACACAAGACAACGGACAAGTCCCCTAGTTTACACATTCTAAAGCCAATCAAGCCAACAGATCTTTTAAATATTGTACATCAAAATATTCAAGGCTTGTCTGGCAAAGAATTACAAATTGAATTATTTTTAAGAAGCCTGGATGTCCATGTGTTGTGCCTTACTGAGCATTGGCTAGAAAAACATAAATTAATGTTAAACCTTCCAGATTATTGTATTTCTAGTGCATTTTTGAGATAAATACAATTCGTGGGGGGTCATTAATACTTGTTAACAATAAACTTAATGCAAAAGAACGCAAAGATATCACTCACAAGAGCGAATAATTGAGCTCTCTTGTAAAGAATTAGATAGTTTTGTTGTTGTGTGTTTATATCGCCCTCCATCATCAAATTATAGTTCCTTTGAATCAGTGATGGAGGAAGAGCAGAAACGCATAAGTAATAGCAAGAAGTCAGTTATTGTTTGTGGAGATTTTAACATTGACCTTCTACAAGAAACACCCACTAAGGATAGACTTCTTAACTTATTTGAATGTTTTGACCTACATAATGTGTTTCTAAAACCAACTAGAATTACAGCCACATCGACCACCTGTATTGATAATATTTTTTGCAATGTAGAGGCTGCTGCGAAGCTAATTATTTCCAACTAACCATCTGACCACTGCGGTCAGAATGTATCATTTTTCAACAAAGAAGTAAAACAGTGCAATTTAGTATCATGTAGACCAGTGACATCTGCTCGTATTAATTAATTTCAAGTTAATGTTGAATATAAAATTCCATTTTTACAATTCACACAGAGTGATCCAGATCATATGTACACTACTCTTTTTGACTTTTTGAAAACTGAGTTCGAACAGGTAATTAAAGTAAAAACTATTAAAGAAAATTCAGGAATTAAATTCAGTGATTGGGCTACACCAGGAATACATAGAAGTCGAGTCAAATAATATGAATTATATGAAATGAAAAAATACAATACAAGTTCAGATTTTATTGAATATGTGAAAAAGTTTTCTAAAACATTTAAAAAAGTCTGTGTTGCTGCTAAGTCAATGTTTCTTAGTATAAAAATTAGGAATTCTGACAATAAAATTAAAGCAACGTGGATAGTCATTAGTAGCGAAACAGGAAAACTCAAACCACGTGATAGTCATTATAGTTTAAACATTGGAGTAGATACTGTTAAATCAGATGTTGATGTAGCTAATGCATTTGAAAAATGTTTTAAGGATATGCCTGCTCTGACTACTAGCTCGCTTACGTCATCCCCGTCAGAAGCAGAATTACTTTTAAATAATAATGTTCCTAAATGTGTTAAAAAATTTAAATTTGAACATGTTACCCCTGATGAAATCTTCAAAACTTTCAAATCTCTTAATCCTAAAAAGACAGCGGATATTTGGGGTATATCAGTATAATCACTTGTAGGTATTATAAAGAGTATATCACCTATCTTAGCATTAATTTTTAATAAATGTGTAGACAAGGGGGTTTTTCCCGATTTAATGAAACATAGTAAAATCATACCACTGTTCAAATCTGGAAGTAAAAGTGAACCTACTAACTTTAGACCAATTTCGATATTACCAGCTTCGAGCAAGATTTTTATGAAAATCATGCTAAATCAACTACTTAGATATTTTAACATCGATAAACTGCTACACAGTCAACAGTTCGGATTTACGAAAGGTAGGTCCACTACCGACTCGGGTGTTGACCTAGTGAAAGATATTTTTGGCGCATGGGAAAGGTCGCAGAATTCCTTTGGTATTTTCTGCGACTAGTCTAAGGCATTTGATTGTGTTGAACACAAAACTCTTATTCGAAAGCTAATTTAATATGGTGTTGTAGATTAGGCTCTTAAACTTATTTTTTCATATTTAAGTGATAGAACTCAGAGAGTTAAAATCAACGGACTGAAGTCTTCTGGATCACCTGTTGTGATGGGAGTACCCCAGGGTTCTATACTAGGTCCCTTTTTATTCTTAGTGTATATTAACGATCTGCCTTTTTATGTAGAAAACCTGTGCAAAATTGCATTGTTTGCAGATGATACGTCTTTGATATTTAATGTTGATATAAACATAGATACATATGACGATATAAATCATACACTTTCGCAAGTTCTTAGTTGGTTCACATCAAATAATCTTTTACTGAATGCACAGAAAACAAAATGTGTAAAATTTTCTTGACCAAATATCAAAGACACTCCAACACAATTATTTATAAACGGTGAAGCACTCAAACTAGTTGAGTCAACAGTCTTCTTGGGCATCACTTTAGATACTAAATTGCAATGGCACTCACATATTTCTGTCTTAGCTCGAAAACTTAGCTCCGCCGCTTACGCTGTCATAAAAGTTGCTCAATTTACTAATATAGAAACTGCTCGGTTAGTATACTTAAGTTATTTCCATTCCCTTTTGTCATATGGTATTTTATTGTGGGGAAGGGCGGCCGATATAGAAACTATTTTTATACTTCAAAAAAGAGCAATAAGATCATTGTATAACTTATCACGTCGAGATTCTCTTCGTGACCTTTTTAAAAAAATTTATATACTTATAATAATTATAATAATATACTTTATTACGCATAAACAAAGAACACATATTAAAATAAGCAAAAAGATGACAAATTGGCGGTCTTATAGCTAATAAGCGATCTCTTCCAGACAACTTTGGGTAGAGGACACTTTATAGAAAATCTGAGTTGTATGTGCTAACTGAATAAATATTAGTTACGGATAAAACCTAACAATATGAAATATAATAATATATACAAATGTATAACTAAATTAATAAATATTAAATAATACTAATACACAAACTACAAACATATAAATAAAATAAAAGATAAATTAATATTAATACACAAACTACATACATCTTAATTAATATAGATAAATAATCAGTGTACTTATGAGACAGCTTAACTCTTTAAGTTTTTAAATATTCTTAAAGTTTTAGCTTGTTTGACGTCGGAAGGTAAAGCGTTCCATAGTCTTATGGCAGTGGCGGTGAATGAGTCATTATATGTTTGAGAATAGTGTGATGGAGTTTTTAGCATCAAGTTTGTTGTAGCGCGAAGAACAGTAGACCCTTTAAAATTGAAACGTTCTTTCAAGTATAACGGGGCAGACGGATTGAACAGTACGTTGTAGAGAAGAAATAGAATATGATATTTACTAGTAGCTTCTCAGTATATTTACGCGTGCTTACTGTATGTACGTAAAAACCTAAGTTTATTTGTTAAAAATAGTGACATACACAATGTTAATACTAGAAATAAAAATAAACTTGCGATTCCAAAATGTCGCCTTCAGAAGGTGCGTGGCTCTTTCATAATTTAGAGCATTTACTTTTTTAATACAATTCCTGAGAATATTGTTAACCTACCTGTACAGACTTTTGAAACTTACATTAAAAAGGTTCAACAAGGGATACTATACTGTGGAAGAATTCAATAAAGATAATAATGTCTGGAATTAAAGGTACCTGCCCAATACAGGACATCCATCTATGACTTATGTAGTTGATAATTAATGACACATTACGATTAGGGGATACACCATGGATAGTCATCCAGTTGGCTGCTTGGTGTTGGGGGAGGGGGGGGGGGGGGGTTGGTTCTGGAAGGGGGTGGGTGTGGCGCATAGACGTGTACATGTATGTGTGTTTGCACATATTTGCATAGATTTTGTGTATTCGGTTGACCTGGTTCCTGCGTAATTGATGGTAACAGGTACACCCGGGAAGTTTCTTGTCACTTCTTCTTCCCTTAGGCTTGTTTCCGAAGTGACAGTACGTTAAATGGTGTGCATTTGTTGCCAGACTGTCGTGTGGGAGCTGGGCTACTTCATGATATACAACGTCTGTGAGTATGTGTATGCATATGGGTATGTGTGTACGTTTGTGTGATGCGCCCTCTCGCATTTGGAGTCTCTCTGGCGCTGGGCGGCCGACGGTGGATTGCAGCGGGTTATTAATATTATATTTATTATTAAACTTGTACCTATGTAAGTTTATACATATATTTATATTTTTTCTAGTAGTATAAATTTTGATACACCGTGTTTTAATATAAATCAGTTTTAAGTTCAGAGTACGTGTGTTCGCCCTGTAATGTTAAATGTAAACTTGTGTGTGTAAGTCTCCATATGAGTCAGATTTATATTTTGTTCCTTTACTACAGACATTGTAACTAATAAAATCGAAGTTTTATTGGAGTTGCTTGAGTGTGTCATGCTCTCTCAAAGTCTCTGCGGTGGTGGCAAGTGCGTCGGGTCGTTACGTTCTCTAAAACATGGTTGAGCGAAGCGATGGCTGATTTATGTGTCATACTTATGAACGGGTGCCGCTGTGGAGGCTGGTCTGCTCTTGCAAACTTCTTTGTATTCTTAATATTCGGTCATCGGTGTAGGATTTCAACGGCAACTCCTCAATTACTAAACAATTTAAACTTGACGTTTTCAAGTAGCTCATGTTCTTTTCCGGGACTCAAAACTATTTGCATGCCAAATTTTTATCTTGATCGGTACAGTGGTTTCACCTTGAAAACGTTACAGATAGATTTACTTTCGCATTTATAATATTTATTATTATATTATATTCATGGATAGTATGGATAATTTGAGGTATATGTAAATATATGTATGTACATACGATTGTGCAAAAATATAATTATGATGGCGCTAATGCCACTAGTACTATTAAATATCGGAATTCTCTTAAATATCTCAATTCCTTTACTCGATTACCGATATTTGACATTCACATGGTGCGCCCCCTATGCTACATAAAAACAAAAGAAAATAGACATGGTGGACTTTGTTTTTGGTAGCTTACTTACTTATTTTTTATTACCTATTGTAATGGTACATCTTGTATACTCTTTAGCTAATTATCAAAGTATTGTATTACTACTATAGATGGAACTTCTTGCCAGCTCTTTTTGGCAGAAATTAACATTGTTTACATTGTATTGACGATTCAAAAGTGTTCTAAGAAACCTACTTGAATAAAGTTTGATTTGAGTTTGAGTTTGAGTTTGAATAAGACAAGTACCTATACTAGAGTTATAAATATAAAAGTTTTGTTTAGAAAACATACTTACTTAAACGTACTTTTAGTACTACTTATTTTTTAAGTTGCTTCGAAGTGAACGTAAATAAGCCTCTTAGGAGTTGTATCCTGTAAGTCTCCTAAGTTGTTTGAGTTGATTTTGCTTTTTCTCCTTGCTTTGTTAAACGAAGTATAGAAATAATATTTTTTTAAGGCGGTTAAAAATAATGATATAAAAATCCTTTTGTCTTGTCTCAAATATTTATAAATAATATATTGTTATAACAACAAAGGATTATTTTGTTACCTTGTTACAAACCTTGTGAGTAGGAATTTATCTTTGCACAAATTCAACCATATACAATACTAGCAACCTGCCCCGGTTTCGCACGGATAGGCGTTTATTTTTTAAACATTTTGGTATAAACGTAGAGTAAATTTATCTTGATGCAAGATATTAGTAGTTTTTTTTCAATTTGAAATATATATAATTAAAATTAAAAACAAAGACTTCAATCTTTAAGCTAATTTTCCTTGAAGTTGAGAAAACAAAAAAAATTAAGCCCCTTAAAAATAACATACATATAACAAGAAAAAAAATATAAATAAAATGTAAAAATATAAAAAAATTGGGTTGAACTCCGGGAGTGCCGGCAGAAGTGAAAACATACTAGCTATTTACTTCCCATCACTTCGTATACATATTTATTATAATATCTTATACCTTTAAACGAGCAATTCTTGTATATATATATATATATATATATATATATTTAGTATGCACGGGGTTTCGGGGATGATAAATTGATCTAGCGTAGCTAGATTAAGCTCGGTGTTACTTTTTATAAATAAAACACAACTTATGGCTCATACGTCATATTTAATTGTAGGGAACCAATGTCCTTTACACACAATTCGCGCTTAACATTCAAATATGTTACAAGACAACTCATACGTCATATTTAATTGTACAGAACCAATGTCCTTAACACACAACTCGCGCTTAGCACTCTAATATGTCAAAAGACATGTCTAGACCCATTGTATATTTTTGAGCAATATCCTACCTATATGTATTTCTCAATAATGTAATAAGCTATATTAAACGTAATATATAACTATGCCACTACTACTATGGAACTACTAAGTTTCGACTATTTGCTTTGACACAACCTAACATAATAAATAAAGATTGTTTATTTATTTTCCTATAAAATCACCTATTGGCACTTTCATTTCTATATAAATAATAGTTATATAATAGGTAATTGTTGCTACAATCATATTGTCTCGTAGGTAATTCCTTCCTCAAAAGTCTTCTGCCATTACACATCTGCGTAGGAAGCCGACCACATGCAAAACGTAATAATTATATATTCTCTTTGACCGTAAGCTACCTATCAAATCACGGCGTTGCGGCGTTTATTTTTCTATGAGTATTTTGTTTAGATTGACTTAGTTTTATTCGTAATATCTTTTGAATTAAATGTCTGATTTGAATTATTTAAAAACTAGCCAAGTGCGAGCTGGACTCGCGCACCGAGGGTTCTGTTCCTGCCACCATTTAAGTAATTTACAAACACAAACAAAAAAACGTGTGCCGCTAAGCAGTCACCGATCCAAGTACTGACCTAGCCCGACGTTGCTTGATTTCGTTTCCAACAAACACATCTGTTACTGTTTCTTTTAATAAAAAGCTACATGACTCGGGCCCGTCTCACACTTAGCCGGTTTTAATTATTTATTGTTATACTTTAGAGCTCGCACTGTTTGTCACTGTAAGCTTGTATGTATTACTGTTTTTACGATAGAGCAAAAACAACGAAAATGTGTTTCTTGTATTGGGTTTGCTTGTGGCTTGAATTTTTAATTTTTATTATTTGTTAGATAATCCCCCATTATATTTATTTTATTTATATTCTGTGACAGACAGACAGACAGACAGACGGACAGACCCTCTGGGTACGGAACCCTAAAAAGTAATCTACAGCTATTAAAACAGTATTGAATACGAAATGATTTGTTTCGATAAGGTCAAAGGTATGGATTACATGGTTTGATTTTGGACGGCATTGTAACGGCAAAAAGAAGTTATAGTGGCATTACAACAATAGTTGGACATATGGTATCGCGAAGTTTTTTGTAGATATTAATATGTTCTTTAATATTGTAGAACATTTTTCGTTCTATCATCAATAGTTTCCGCAGCGCATGCGATGAAAGAATTATTGTGGTAAGTTTTTTTTACACCTCATTTTTTCTAGTTATATATATGGCCTATATACTTGGAGATAACGTTTTAAAATTTTAATAGTGAAAGAATTTTTAAAATCGGTCCAGTAGTTTTTGAATTTATTTGTAACAAACATACAAATCTTTTGTCTTTATAATATTAGTATAGATGTAGAAGTGTAGATGAAATTAGCTCAGTTTAGCTTTAGAATTATAAAAAAAGTCTTTTACCGACTCGTTTTAATATTTATAGGTATACATAATGTTTAATTTTATAAACCTATGAAAACATCTTTTTTAATTTTTATACCTATTTATTTCGCAGTTCCTTTTGTAAGAGCAATCATTTCAGCCGAAATTGTATTCATCTTTTCGTTTCAGACCTTTTGCTGTGACCTTTTAATACATTTAACTTTTCTCGGAAAATTTCAATTTTACTTGTCATGGTAAATCTATTTCTGCGGGCTCATTATATGGGTGTATGTTAAAGGACAAGAGACATTTATTTATTTAAATAATATGAGACGTACAAGATTAAAATAAACACACAACTTTAACTTCCGTTCGGAACACAGCTGTAGTCAGGATTTTAAATCCCGATGGCTCAGTTTTCAGAGCACTAAGATGGAATCGTAGGTATAGGGTTGTAGTTTCAAGTCCTAGCTTTAGGTTAGCTTTATTGACTGCATATTTGCTATGAAAATAAAAATATGTCTATATATATTGCATATCTTTTAACGCTCCTCAATAAACCACAATACCAACAATGCCTCTTAATACGCCAAATACCACAGATTCAGTTTAAAACTCTGTTTTAATAAGTCCCAGTTATTTCTGGTGTAAATTGCATTCCTACATATACTGCTGTCAAAGTTGAGATGTTTATCTGAGTAACGACGATTTACTAAGCTACAACTAACTGATCCAAAGTTTCCAACGATCCTAACTTAATATTAAAGCTCTTTGACTAATCCCGAGAAGTTTACAATCCTCTAACCCGCATTGTACCTGAATATGTAATTGAAGGTCCGTATATTCTAATAGAAGGTCGTTGGTTTATTTATTTAATTAATCGATAAATAGTAGGTTAGTTATGATTTACAATAATCCACGTTTAAGTATTTTTCATGCCTGCCTTTGCATGGTTTTATTTCCTTAATAGTGTTATTTCCCTTAAGCCGAAACAACGTCCTTATTTTTATTTTATTTTTAAATTTTATAGACAAAAATTATATTAACAAAAAATTGACTATTAAAAAATTCACTGAGTAATATTGCACACTAGCACATATCTTGAATTTTATTTTTTATTTAAATAATTTTTTAAATTAGTTTTGTAATAACTACAAATCAAAAAAAATCTAAAATAATGGTGCTATAATAGTTAGGGTATATTAGGTCCCATAAAATATTGCACATATTTTCGTATGAAGACAGTTCTTGTGTGATAATATATAAGTTATTTCCCTTTTCCTTGACGATGTCTGATGTACCAAGCAATAAGGTGCGTTTCTTATAAGTCGTCACCGGAGAAAGCTCAACCGTCGCGCATCGATCCGATCCGCTTCCTCCATTTACATTTATAGAGATCTTATAAATGTTAATGAAGCTATTCAACTTGCAGGCCTTTTCTTTTATTCTAATAAAATGTATTTGAATTTAAGAAAATAGTCAAAGAGGACAAAACGACGAAAGACAATTGATGTAACAAAGAATATGATTTTAGGAATTAGCTCATGGGCACAAAATTGACATATATTTCTTTCTCGTAGCTCTTGTAAAGAAATGACATATCTACAGAAATATAATCTTTCCGTTAATTTTGTAGGTATGTTGGTTAGTAAACTATCTAGTCGCAATATATACATGAAAGTAAGCTTTTAAAAACATAGATCTTTACATTATGCTGTTTCCATTTGAATTCAAGTTTTGACGTGAATTCAATAAACGTCTTACTCGTCGTACTCATCACGACATTAAAACATGCATGTTTCAAGTTTCAAGAGTCTTATACTCTTGAAGTTTAAAAGTTACATTAATGTTCGTTGTATCGTTGTAAAGATCGTTCGGATGACAATACAAAAATATATGTTTGACCGGCGTTTCACTTCCCCCAATGACGTCATAGGCCGTAGGAGTGTGCAAATCATCCTAGAATCAACACTTTTAAAGTCGATTGCCACTGCCTCTAAAGCAGACATACTGACAGAACATTTAGCAACAGTTTATTTGCCTTAATGAATGATCTAACAAAAAGTCTACTTTAGATGCTTATTTTTTAGTGGATTTAAAGTCGGTTTATGTTTTTGTAAGAAAAGTTTATTGTTAGATTTGAACAAACTAAACTAAAAACTGTAGGTATTTGATAGATTTAAGTCTAAATTTACTTTTTGTTAAAAAATATGGATTGATATAAGGCCAAACTGTCGAGGCCAAAACCTAAAAAAATAAAAAATTCAGATCAGAACCAGTGGTGAAAAAGCGTGGTGGCTAGTTAAAAAGGCAAAAGTCAACTATTTCAACTTTGCGGCCATCTACATCGACCTGACAGCTTTCAAACAATTCGATTGTTATTCCAACGGACGTGGACGACCCAGAGGAACATAGAAGTTCTTCAAGCATGGTACAAAATATTATTCAATTCCATATTTTGATTTTAAGCTTGAACCTGAACGAATGAACATACAACATGATTTATTTATTTATTTGCCTGAATAAGGTACAGATGGTCTTAAGTAATTATTGATGAACATGGTTCTCTTATTCTCCCTATCAGGGTGTGCAAATTTTACAATGGAATAGGTAGTTAATGAAATTCTAAAATGTCGAAATTATGAATGTCAATATTAATTTTAACATGGAAGATCCCTTTATAAACGGCTAATAAAAAGAAAAGTAACGGCAGAACAACAGCAATACAACTAGTTAGCAATTATTAACTTATAGATTTTATACTAGCTAACCTAACAAACTTTGTTCTGCATTTAAAGTTGATGTGCTACAGTCCCCGATTGCCACCTACCGGGTGCAATTGTTAATCTAAACCAAATAGGATGTCACTCACAGTACGTTAAATGGTTTGCATTTGTACACTGTCGTGTGGGAGCTGGGCTACTTCATGATATACAACGTCTGTGAGTATGTATATGCATATGGGTATGTGTGCACGTTTGTGTGATGCGCCCTCTGGCGCTGGGCGGCCGATGGTGGATTCCAGCGGGTTATTAATACTATGTATATATTTTCTAGTAGTATCAATTTTTGATACTCTGTTTGTGTTTAATGTATGTCTATTGTAAGAAATTTGATAATTTAGTAAATGCTTTGGATCTTCCAACCTTCTCCTCTAATCTAAATATTTTCAAAAGCAACTATAAATCAGTTTTAAGTTCAGAGTACGTGTGTTCGCCCTGTAATGTTAAATGGAAACTTGTGTGTGTAAGTCTCAATATGAATCAGATTTATATTTTGTTCCTTTACTACAGACATTGTAACTAATACAATCGAAGTTTTATTGGAGTTGCTTGAGTGTGTCATGCTCTCTCAAAGTCTCTGCGGTGGTGGCATGTGCGTCGGGTCGTTACGTTCCCTAAACCATGGTTGAGCGAAGCTATGGCTGATTTATGTGTCATACTTGTGAACGGGTGCCGCTGTGGAGGCTGGTCTGCTCTTGCAAACTTCTTTGTATTCTTAGTATTCGGTTATCGGTGTAAGATTTCACTGGCAACTCCTCAATTACTAAACAATTTATACTTGACGTTTTCAAGTAGCTCATTTCCTTTTCCGGGACTCAAAACTATTTGCATGCCAAATTTTTATCTTGATCGGTACAGTGGTCACCGTAAAAAGGTAACAGACAGATTTACTTGCGCATTTATAATATTTATTATTATATTATATTCATGGATAGTATGGATAATTTTAGGTATATGTAAATATATGTATGTACATATGATTGTGCAAAAATATAATAATGATGGCGCTAATGCCACTAGTACTATTAAATATGTGATGTTAAATGTAAACTTGTGCGTGTAAATCTCAATATGAATCGGATTTGTATTTTGTTCCTTTACTACACACATTGTAACTAGTACAATCGAAGTTTTATTGAAGTTGCTTAATTGTATCATGCTCTCTCGCGTGTCTCTGCGGTGGTGTCATGTGCCTCGGGTCGTTACGTTCCCAAAAACATGGTTGAGCGAAACGATGGCTGATTCATGAGTCATACTTGTGAACGGGCGCCGCCTGTGAAGGCTGGTCTACTTTTGCAAACTTCTTTGTATTCTTAGTATTTAGTCTTACTTTTTTGTTTTGTTTATCAATACTGTAAAACATTGATTATTTCTAAGTGATGCATACATAGATTCGGTCATCGGTGTAGAATTTCAACGGCAACTCCTCAATTATAGGAAAAAAAACGGATAATACTTGACGCATTCAAGTAGCTTATGTCCTTTTTCGGGACTCAAACTATCTGCATGCCAAATTTCATCTTGATCGGCACAGCGGTTTCAGCGTGAAGAGGTAATAGACAGATTTACTTTCGCATTTATAATATTTATTACTATATTATATTCATGGATAGTATGGATAGTTTTAAGTATATGGAAGTAGTACATATGATTGTGCAAGAATATACTTATGATGGCGCTAATGCCACTAGTACTATTAAATATCGGAATACTCTTAAATATCTGAATTCCTTCACTCGATTGACGATATTTGACGCTTTACATGCTAGATAAAAACAAAAAATAATAATTGACATGTTTGACTTTGTTTTTAGTAGCTTACTAACTTATTTTTAAAGTGTTTCGGTACATATTGTAATGCATTGTATTATTACTTTAAACAGAACTTCTTGCCAGCTCTTTTTGGCAGAAATTAACATTGTTTACATTGCATTGACGATTCAAAATATTCAAATATATCATATATATTATATGATCTATTTGCAAGTTTTAACAAATAATGACAGAAGAATTAATTGGTAGGTTTGTACAAATCAAATCAGACAATATTTATTCAAATAGGTTTCTAAGTACACTTTTGAATCTTCAATACAATTAATCAATCGTCAATTATCATTTATCTGGGGATTTGCAAACTTTTTGGGTCAGGTGCGACTAAGGTTCATCTGTAACTTTGAGTTCATCTCAGTTGTTTATTCAGGTAAACCTCTCAAATTTCACACGTGATATTATTAATTCCACAACCTAAACACAACCGACTTGTTCAATAATATAATTAACACTACCACAGGGACTTAATCTTTAAATATAAAAGTAGGTACCTCAGCGACCGCTTTGCGTTGCTCGGTATTTTTTTTGAATTTATTTTTTTACTTAATACAAAATTTCATCCAAATCGATAGAGCCGTTTCCGAGATACACAATTATATTATATATACCTATATGTAAATAATTGCTAGTCTAAATAAAAAAGGATTTAGTGAATTACATTTAAAAATTATAAATTATAAGTAACTATGTACAATACATATGTAGTACTATAGTATTTATAGCAATAAACATATTTGGTAAATTACCAATATTAGAATTTGATTATATTGCTAAAGTCCTTTTAGTAGGTATTATTACAGGATAAAACAAAATAATCCAAAGGGGTCTGAATTGGCTTTTTTATACATAACTATATGTATTATTAATAGAAAATAATATATAGTAACCAGACATACAACACCGCAAGTATTTGCTTATTTCAAAAATGTATGGTTTGATAAATGTCTGGTAAGTTTAAAGAATGACATTTAAATTAAATTAAAGTATATTTCTCTGTCGGTATAGTAGCTTACTAAAATGCTTGCCAAGCATTTAAAAATCACTTAGGTACTTGAACTTGAAATTTTGATCGTCGCAGCCACCGTGTGTTCTCGCAGGAACATTGGATTGGAACGCTAGCCGTACTAAGCCAAAACGGTGTAAGCCATTTTTTTAAGATTCGGAGAAAATTATATCAATCTATATTTCTATGTTAAATCGACTTTCAACGATCCTTAAAAAAATAACTTAGTATTAATAGGATAGGTTTTACTTTTTTGCTAAGGAATCTGATAAATATTCTTATAAATACAAAAATCCGAAGAAAATCTGAAAATTTTAAATGTTTGACATATACCCCTTTTTGCTTTTTTAGCAAAATTTTTTGAAGTTTAGGTACAACTATCATGCTGTCGCTAGTCTCGCAAAACGTACGTGATCTAAGCCCTACCGTAAGAGCATAAATTATGGCTCAACCTTGGTGCGTTAGGCGCCTAGGAAATTTTGAGTCACGGAACGCCACTTATCTGTCAATATGCTTGGTAATCTAGGCCAGCTCTCCTGGTTTTTACCTTTTTAAGATGAATAAAACGATGTTTATTTTTTAAGTAGTTTTTGTTAGTTGTAATTACTTTTAATCTTAAGACAAGCTGACCCGCGCACGTCTGCGCCTTATTTATGAAATTAATAAAACTAAAACTATGTTATACTAAGTAGGTTTTAATTTCTACACCTTAGCCGCGCCGAACCAGCTAAAAACCCACCGCCGCGCCATGCGCTTATCTTTTCAGTTTTCCAACGCAACGCGCTTAAATCAGATCAGTTATATCTCATAAACTATCAGTTTAAACCACATAAATGTAAACAACAATTTTAATCTACATTACATAATCAAGGGAATTGACATACTTATTTGAATAATGAATAGGAAAAAATTGCTTTGCAAATTGTGTAACATTTTTATCGAATAATTTAAATAGTTATTGTGAATCTACCTCAGAATATAGATATATGATATCAAGACTTTTTGTAGAACGTTTTAAAAGGAAAAATCCCACTATACATTATTTTTTATATCATTATTTGAATTTAATTTAATAGTATTTAGCGCCAAAAATTTATGCATTAATATCTCAAAAAGTTGCCATTAGAAGAAAATATTTCACCGTCATCGCAACTCTGGTCATTATGACAATTTGTAATATTACATTTAAAAGGTATGAATATTCCCTATTGCCAGCGTCACGCATACTATGACGTTTTTGCACAAGTCAGATTATTTTTTGAAGTATTGATTGAAGTTGAGGTTATAACACAAATATAGTTATCGACAAAAAAATTAAAAAAGTATAAACAAAGAAACGTTTTAATGAAAAAAGTTTTATCGAATAAAGGATTTTGTCAAATATCGTCTACTACGCCTTTTTGTTACTTAAATAACTAAAGAACCGAATTTCGGCGACAAGTATATTACTAAATTAGGTTCGCAAATCAATAATAAATGTTAGAGTACTTCTTTACTTCTACTTTTTTGAAGATTATTTTGAATTTCTGCAAAATTGAAAAGCTTTTCTTTAATTTTATGGGGATGAATTCATCATATCAGCCCATTGACGTCCACTGCTGGACATAGGCCTCACCTAACTTTCTCCACAGCATGCGACTCTTTGCCGCCTGTAACTAACGGCCCCCCGCTACCTTTACGAGGTCATCTGTCCATCTAGCAGGGGGCCGTCCCATGCTGCGCATTCCGGTTCGTGGCCGCCACTCGAGAACCTTCTTGCCCCATCGGCCATCGGTTCTTCGAGCTATGTGCCCTGCCCATTGCCACTTCAGCTTTGCGATTCGGTGAGCTATGTCGGCGACTTAAGTTCTCCTACGGATTTCCTCATTCCTGATTCGATCACGTAGGGAAACTTCGAGCATAGCTCTTTCCATCGCCCGCTGAGCGACCTTGAGCTTTCGTATAAGGCCCATAGTTAGCGGCCATGTCTCAGTGCCGTAAGTCATCACTGGCAACACACACTGGTTGAAGACTTTTGTCTTCAAGCACTGGGGTATTTGGGACGAGAAAATAGTACGCAGTTTTCCGAACGGACTGACATAGTGGCGTAATCGTACAAGCATTTTAGCACCTCGATATACCGATGATCAATACGGCATCTCTTTAGAGCCTGTAGCACTGCCCATGTTTCCACCGTGAGTCGGCTTTCTCATAGTCCACAAACGCTAAGCAAAGGGGCCGATTATACTCTTCTTACTTCTGTATAATCTGCCGTAGCGTATGTATGTGGTCTACGGTACTATAGCCTCTTCGGAAACCGGCTTGTTCGGGAGGCTGGAAGTCGTCGAACTTGCGAGGGAGAGGGTTTGTGATTACTCTAATTTTCTGTTGGTGGGTTTGCCATACTCGCCACGCCTAGCAAGCGGGTTGGTGAGCCCAGTAGTGTTATAGGGGGTCGCTGCAGCCCGACATCCCCTGTCGGATAGTAGATGGGAACAAGGAGTAGGGTTGGGATGTGATGATTTCTTAATGGAAATTGTATAATGAGTGGGATACGTCGAAGGGGGGGGATACTACTGTTGGAAGGAAATGGGGAGAATTAGTAGTAGCTCGGGAGGCCGGAGTCGCGAACCCGTGAATTCGGAAATGAATACCCCTGACACCAATTCTGATCAAAACAATCAATATATGTGAAAACGAGCAAAATTGTTATAATTTCTCTGTAGGGGGGACAGCTATGACTGAGGAAACAATTATTTATGAAAGTCACTTTAACTTTGACCAGCTGAAAAACAACCAGCTTACCAAGGGGTACTTGACTGTAACAAAATTTGCAATTTTTAATATTTCGCAAACGGATTCCTGAATCGTAAAATGGTTGTCACGAACTCGCAAAATTTTCAAGATATATCCAACGACACCTCTATGGGATCACATCATTAGGTTTTCTCTAAGGACTACAGTATGGGGTTCTTCAAGAAAGAATTTATTGGATTTTAAAGGATTGACAACGTGCGTGTGATACCCCTGGTGTCACAAGCGTCCCTAGGCCACGGTGACCGCTTACCATCAGGCGGGCCGTGTGCTTGTTTGCCACCTTAGTGGTATAAAAAAAAAAACGAGTAAAATTGATGTAGCGTGAAAAGCACGTAAAATGCATATCCAATATGCCTTAATTTATGTACAATTAAGGGTAGGGCTTACTTCGCGCACGTCAATGGAAATTATAAAAAAAAAGTTGGCGCCATTTTATAAATTGTTTTTTCACAATTTTCTGTATTTTTGCTTTACGTACTTAACAAAAACAAAACATTTCTAAAAGTGTTTTATAATGCTTATATGTAAATATAAACTCTAAAGATCTTTATTATTTATACTGACTGTACTAATCGAAATACTTTTTCACTCAGTTTTCTCAACGGAAGTTTTTAGAAAGAGTCAAATCACGGTAAGTTTGAACTTTTTATAACATTAATTAGTGTAGTGTAGTAATAAAACAAATTGATTTGAAGAAAGAACATACATTTTTTAGATACTTACTTAATTTGTAGTAGTTTAGTTACCTTAGGAATGTATGTAGGTGAATGTGTGTGTAGAAAACCACCCACAAACTTTCTACACTAATTAACATTCTTAAAATTAATTAAGTAGATATTAAAAGAAAACAAAGGATTTAGAAACTATAAATACCTATTATTTTGAGTTATTAGGATAATCACTAATAACATTTTTGTGTAGGCTGTTATATATCGGTAAAGTAGGGGCTCAAAATATCAAAATTGTAAACACAAGAAATAGATACATTTTACAAACCCGCTGACTAAGTGTTGTTAGGGAATAGAATTGTCACTATATATGACAGAAAAACTAGTCGCGACAGACACCAAGTCAGGTGTGTAAGGCCCATTTGAAAATGATTATTAGATCACAAAATCCAGCTGGCATAAGGTAATTCAGCTTCAAATAGGTATTTAGCAAATAGGACAAAATGTATGGTTATATGTATATACATCCAAGTCCGGCTCATCCATTTTCATATCTTTTAACCGCATGTAGCACTGAAGAGTCAACTGGAATTGGCTGTTTTATTGATAGTATACACCAGGCATATAAAACAAATTATGGGCCATATAGATAAAGATCGAAGCACCACCGAGCCACAAAGGTCTTAAAAAAACTCTTTGCTCCCATCATAGTACTAAATTACTTATGCAAATGTTTTACTCTTACTTTCCCGTTTGTGTATAAATACAAATAAATGTATGAACAGTGGATGTATTTTAAGCTTTTTCTCTTAAAGTAATATTATATATGGGTACATATTTAAAATTTGAACTGACCGCAGCCAGATACAAGCAGGAATGCGAGTATGTCATACAGGTACACCAAAATTAAATATTTTATAGATATTTATACATTTTTTATTAGATAAATAAAGTTACATAAATGTTTATAATTTCTTTTTGTTGCTGCAGTACCGAATTTATTGTAAGCCCATCCCTTTATACAAGTCTATAAATGGTTGGGGTGTACAAAGAAAATTTCCTTAGTCCGGTCATTTTTTCCCTTGCGCCCCCTTTTAGTTACTCTGACCCTATAAATTCAGTTAGTCAGACTAAGTAGTTACTTTTTTGTATGCACTAGCCAATGATGACACGAAACATGTCTACCACAATATAATGGTGACAACAGTATTTGGAGTGTTTTAGCATCTTGATACCTATACACAATTTACATTATTGCAATATCCATAATAATGACCCTAATCTATATCTTCTATATTCACAACATTTTAAAGAATGATTATCTAACTTGCTTATTACATTTCAGATCATTTAAAAAGAAGTCATGGCTGCAAGTATTCTGGTGCTGCTCGGATCGAAGAAGGATACTAATCAACCCGCAACGTTGAAAACTTACTGCTCAATAGACCTTATATGTACAAATAGATAGTACTATAATTTAATTGATAACACAAGACTTAATTATACTCACGTGTGCCAAATGTTTAAAAGATCAGACAGTTCAGTGAAATGGTTGCGTTAACCTTACATGGTTTCCATATTAGATTAATTATTTTTTATAAATTTAATTATGGATAAATTGTCAATTTGTGAATAAGTGTAGACAAGAACAAATTATAACTAAGTCAACCATGGTGGTATATGGGTGTGAATATGTATTTAATTTTAAAATGTATTTGTTTCAAAAATGCATTACTAAATTTTAGGTATTTTTGCAAAAAAAATACAAATAAAACGTTCAAGAGTACTTATATGAGTTTCAATTAATTTATCCTAGAGCCTATCAATAAATGAAAAAAAAAACACTTTTTTTACTACACTAGCGCCATGCACTCATATTACAGAACTAATCTTAGTGTTCCGTAAATGAATGGGCCGTTGCCTATCTGTACTATATGTATATAGTACTGAACTTGCATATCTATGGTCGCAGCGCTAGTGCTACGACGGAATTCGTATTCGAAAATAATGCGATATTTTATGTTTTCCATATTGAGCACAGAACGATGGCAAAGCAAAATTGAATAACGCGAAAACAAATGAATTATTACATTCGAAATACAAATAGACAAGCTTAAAATTATATGAAATTTGAGTTTGGAATTCTTAACCAAACGCCGGCTTTTTGAGATCAAGTTGGCCAGTTCTAAAAAACATCAATTTCATATGTAAGGTCCTAATAGTAAATTATTAACAACATTTTACTATATATTAATTTAAAATGTCATCCAGATATTGAGCATCTCGCTATCCTATAAATGAAAATTAGGTACTCTAGATAAATCATTGTTTACCCAAAAAAAGTAATTGAACTCCTAAAGTTTGACCCTACTTTACGTTTACGTAAAATGTTCACTAAAATTAGCGCCTACCGAAAAACATTATTTCTCTTGAGCGTTTATTCAATCAAATGTTCATCATTATATCAGGTCTTGTTGGTCCACTATTAAGCCCATACAATTTCAATAATCCTTTTATTAAAATTTTGTAAGAAATATTTGGATTGACGAGATATTTTTAGTTTTGATAAATTTCTGTGCACAATCATAAATTTCCTTTCTAAAACCCAATTTTTACGTTCACTTCGACGTTTTTCATTTGCTCTGGGATTTCATACTGTCTGCCTTCGATTCCGATGAAGCAATCAACAATGGAACAGATGAACTGGGTCTCGCTAAGTTTTCGTTCGCCATTGTAGGAAGCCGGCGTGACTCAATTGGAGGTCTGAGACCTTATTGGGCTATTCGGACTTTGGAATTCGAGAGAGAAATATATGCAAGTACCTACGTTCGCCAGTTTCGAGAGGTAAGTCAGACTTTCATATATTTTTGTATCCTATTCTAGAGTCCGAATAGTTCGACACTGTTTCCAATAAGGTACCGGGTCGGACGGCTGCGGTGTCCGGGAGACGAACAGGAAAGGCTTGTAAAGCGCGAAATTTAACTTAATTTGGCCTCATTATACTTTATTTGGTAACATGACTACATTTAATGGCAATCACAGTGGTTTATTTAGGTAGTAATAGCGCATTATTTTTCTCACCAAGATTTACATCTGGTCCTTGAATGCAATTTTAAGTGCAATCACGAGTAAAACAGCAAGAACCATTGTCATTTTAGACTTTCCTTTTTTGGTACGTGTTTAGTTTTTTTGGTATTTAGTATATTTTTTAAATTTTGTCAAAGTATCTTTTAGTGGTCAATATATTTAATCCCATTTTCAATCGCGCTCGGGCCAGAACCGACACTTAAGTGTAGTAAGGAGAAAATCAGCAACGAGAGGCTATTTAGATGACTCGAGTTTGTAATTTCTGTACCGCCCTTGTTACACACAATGTTTTTCATCATATTTAAGAGTAAATAAATAAAAATATAAGGTTAAATAATAAATTAACTTACCATAACACAATTGAAATGGCAGAAACAGAAGCATAGACAACGCCAGCGCTAGATGCCATAGATCACCGATTGATATCATAATCGCACAGTGGATATATTAGTTTAGTTAGTCGATAAGTTGGTTTATAGTTGTCCAATAGGTGTCACTATAGTAAAACTATTAACAAATTCTTTATTTTTAGACCATATATATGAACATAAACCATAATAATATGTTGGTTTAGTGACAAAATAGAAAGTCACAAAATATAAACTGTTAAAAATCCGTTAGTCCAGCTACTAAAATATAAAATCATAATTTAAATGTTAGATTTTGCTAATATTTGAAAGGTAAAACAAAGTAAATGTATATCTTGGTTTTGAACAAAGAAGTTAAAACTTTGGAGGTCTAATCTCGAGAGCAAAGTTTTCTTAACGTTTACCTTTATATAATGTACTGTGAAAATATAGGTATAGACTCTATCTCCTACGGGATTTCTTACTTCGTAAGTTTCTGTTCTAATTTCTTGAAACTGTCATAATACGGTTAAAATGTAGCTTGATTGGTAAGTTAAGTATTAAATTTTAAACCTATTGACCAGAGTCTCCGAATTATTCCCTTCAATTATGCGTTTAATTTATTATTTTAATCTACATCCCATCCCTACGACCGACGCCGGCTATTTAGCTGGGAAAAACAACAGCTGTTTTCTTTAAGTATTTTTGTTGCTTTTAGGGTTCCGTAGCCAAATGGCAAAAAACGGAACCCTGATAGATTCGTCATGACTATCTGTCCGTCTGTCCGTATTTCACAGACACTTTTTTCCGAAACTATGAGAAATATACTGTTGAAACTTGGTAAGTAGATGTATTCTGTGAACCGCATTAAGATTTTCAAACAAAAATAGAAAAAAACAATAAATTTCCAAGTTCAAGTTCCCTTTAACAAGTTCCCCATACTTAGAACTGACACTCAAAAAAATTTTTTTCATCAAACCCATACCTGTGGGGTATTTATGGATAGGTCTTCAAAAATTATATTGAGGTTTTTCTAATATCATTTTTTTCTAAACTAAATAGTTTGCGCGAGAGACACTTCCAAAGTGGTAAAATGTGTGCCCCCCCCCCCTGTAACTTCTAAAATAAGAGAATGATAAAACTAAAAAAAATATATGGTGTACATTACCATGCAAACTTCCACCGAAAATTGGTTTGAACGAGATCTAGAAAGTATTTTTTTTTTAATACGTCATAAATCGTAAGCCGCAATTTACCTTTCATTCAATCAACTCAAATATAAAAATATTTTTGTTTATGTTTGTAGATTACGCACTTGGCCGGTTTTTTAGAATATTTATTTAAATAAGGGTACGAAGTTCTATAAGTCATAAAATTGAATTTTTTTTTACATGAATAAGGGGCCCGTGCGCTCCTGAAAGCAGTAAACAAGGTTATTAGATTTTTTAAGTATCGGCAACGGGCGAGTGATATCTCCAGTGTTGCAAGCGTCCATAGGCCACGGTCACCGCTACCACCAAGAGGACTGTAGGCTTGTTCGCCACTTCAGATGCATAAAAAATAAAAAAAAGTAGAGTAATACTTAACAAGCCAAGCCACGTAAGTGATATCGGATTAAAAAAAACAATAACAATAAAAAAGGCAAAAATGGATATGTATTCCCTAAAACTTAAAAAGGTAATCTAATCTATATGTATGTTTGTAACGAGTAAACTTAAAAACTACTGGACTGATTTCAAAAATTCTTTCACCTGCTACATTATCCCTGAGTAACAAAGGCTATATTTATTACTAGGAAAAATTAGGGATCCCTACTAAAACTTCAATAACGTAACCCAAGGTGAATACAAATTGCCATAAAATGACTTTTACCGCATGCGCTGCGGAAACTATTGATGATAGAACAAAAAAATGTTCTACAATAATCATACAAAGAATCAATCAATCAACAAAGAACATATCAATATCAATAAAAAACTTTGCATTATCATATGTCCAACTATTGTAGTTATGTCACTATAACTACTTTCTTACATTTAAAAAGTTGACAGAAATGCCGACCAAAATCAGACGTTATGCATACCTTTGTATTAATCCTTATCCAAAAAAATAATTTTGTATTCAGGACTGTTTCAATACCTGTAGATCACTTTTTGAATTATTCAATCAGACATTCCATTCGAAAGATACTACAAATTTAAAAATGTCAATCTAAACAAAATAATAATAGAAAACCGCGCCGCGCCGTTTTCGGCTTAAACGCGCTGTCGACTCCCTGCTCTGTCCCTCTCTACGCAGTTTGAGAATAAAAATATAAATTGTTATTTGAAAACAGAAACTGCTTATGTCATGCATAAAGGTACATTTACTCTACGTTTATCCTAAAATATTTAAAAAATAAAAGTCCACCTGTGCGAAGCCGCGGGCCGCTAGATGAGTGCGACTACAGTTCCTGAGCGTGGAATTTGCGATACACAAAAATATTTTTTATTTCCACCTAAATATTTAAGGGGTCAGTATATACTTAATAGAGGTATCAATATATCAACTGTAAAGCTATTAAAGTGTCACCTGGAAGAGGCTTCCCCAATATCTTCAATATGTTCCTTTCTCATTCAAACGATGTCCTAATTTTTTATATAACTCACGAGAACCTTATTTGGGTTAAAACTATATATATATGAACATTACCTCATCGATTGGTTTTTGGTGGCTTTGAGTGGAGTGACTTTCTGAGAGTCTACGGGGGTCGAGCTGGTAAGTAGCATTGTTATATGTTACCCACCAGGATGAAAGACACAATTTTGGAGCATTGACTGACACGTTTTAGGTAAGTAATGATAGTAGACCCCGCCCCCCTATATTATGATCCTGTTACCGCTTGTGTAGAACACGCACACATTTGCGTGTATATACAGGTCATTTATTTTTTTACTAAAAAATAACGATTTTTTATGAAGTGTCCAATGTGTGAACTTTGGCTGGAAACAGTTACATAGACGGAGTGCAACGACATACCCCATACAAACAGAAAGGCTTTTTAAGGCTATGGCATACCCTAGAAAAAGAGTCCTGTTTCGACCAGTGTACAAAGACATATTGCACTATTGAAGCATACAAACAGACAAAGTTTTACGTACCATAGGCGCTAGCACGTGACAGCACGTTGAAAATATCGATTTTGTCGGAACAAAATTCAAATATTTATTTTGAACTATGAAATTAGCGAATATATATTTTATGAAATAAGAATCTGGAGAATATCGCTTCTAGTTTTCCAGTAAATTTTAATTAAATTAAATTTTTACCTTACCTTAAGAAACTGACTTTTTTTTGAAGCTTTTCTAAATCTAGTTGGCTATAGATATGGGATGACTGCTGCAGAAGCGAGTGACAGCACCCACTACTACCCTAGTGGTCGAAACAATTATGACTTATAGAGAGTGCGACAACACCCACTACTTCAGTAGTCGAAACAATTATGACTTATAGAGAGAGCGACATATTTCATTTTGAAATTGTGCGACATTATGAAATCCATCGTTTCTACCACCTAAAAAATATTAAGTTGAATTCAAGCATTTTCTTTACTGATTTTCAGCACGACGCAAAAATATACAAAGAGCAAATAGCTTTTAGACTTTAATGCCCTCATGAATTTTTAATAAACCTTGCGGTTAAAAAGTCGTATTCCAGCTCACGCGCCCGCTTTTGTATGTTCGGATTATGAAAAAATATTTTATGTGCCATTCTAATCTCGCTCAGGCATACAGACCTTCCCAGTTTATTACCCTGACATGTGTAGTATAATATTTTTTAAATTTTATTTCTGGGATTGTTTGAGATAAGTGCCTTGCGGAAGTTAAGCCCTCTCATGTAAGAAATGCGGAAGAAAGAAAGCTGACAAACTTATTAGCAGACTAAATACTTCTCCGCGATGCGTAGAGATAAGCGTCGATTTGGTTGATATAGACTCGGGAAGGTCATTGTCAATATTGTTGTTTGTTCGATTCCTGTCTACACCTTCACCTCGCAACTACAATTGACGATTACCCAAAATTATGTGATCTAATGTATGTAGGATGTCTGGATATTTTTATCTTCACAACAATAAATAACGTATTGGTAAATTTACTATCGATGTGGATCTGATACATTTATAGTCAGCAGTGCAGTGAAATAAAATGAACATAATTGAAATATATCTGCGTTTTATTTTTTACTACAACTAAGCAAGATCTGCGTGCGGCCCGTCAGCTGCAACATCGATAGATAAGACAGGTGTAGATACCAGGTCTTTCAAGTACAAGTTTTTTAAATACCAGACCTAAAAACTAGGGTTTAAAGGATTTAAATGTATTTTGTCTGAGTCAGTGTTACTCAGACTAAAGGCAAAATACTTTCATTTAAAGAATGTTTAAATTAATTGCAGTTAAGTCAGTTTCTAAGTTAGCCTTTTAGTGTTTAGTAGGTATAATAGTTCCGCACGTCAACTTTATCGATAAAATGGTTCCAAGCCACACTTTTATTAGAGCTAATTTTAATTTATGTCTGTTCTTTATTTTATTTCACGTTAACTTTATGTATTATAAATAGAAACCTTTTCTTAAAGTCAGTTGATAACACCGTACCGGCTCTAAAATACAATACTAACTTGCGAATGTACACCTTTTTTGCATTATATAGGAGTTTTATATGCCACAAAATTTTCGAGTTTAAGGTCTCTAACACGACAGCATAGTACGTGGTGGTTGACCTGAATTCCGATTTTCATCGAGCCAGGAGTTATAGGTCGGAGTGGAATAACACCTTGCGCTGTTGAGCATCGTAATTCCAACACGTATATATTAGGCTGTGGCATTAGGGCTGTGTACTTTAAAGAAAAAAACCTTGTTGTGTAAATTCGCCACATCCCTAGCTTGAGATTGAGATGACACGTAGTAAAATGACGGTAACGCATTCTTTTCTTTAAAGGGTTTCGGAGCCTTATAGCAAAAACGGAACCGTCACAAGGGGTTCCGCCGTCTGTAGGAAGATTCTAATGAAATTTTACAAAGAAGTATCTTTTGTATTTGTTTTTGTAACAATACAGATACTGTATTCAAATTTTTTAGGGCTACCTAGCATTGAATCCTAACACGTGGAGTATTGGGATTTAAAAATGTATTTGAGGTTCCTAAAACATTTTCTCTAAAATTTATATAAAGCGAGTAATTGTTTTCATAAGTAGACAACATTATGTCCATCCCTCTAACTTTTAATAATGACTTAACTGAGTTATCTAAAAACATTAACAATAGAAGTTGATTTGGATAAAATTGTAGTTAGAAAAAATAGATGTTCATAAGTTTTTTAGACATCTGCAAAAAGAAAAAAAAAAATTCCTATTTTTATCCCGGTTGAAAGTTCTCACGGGAATAGAATTTTCTGCAGGTAAAACCGCAGGAGATATCTAGTCTATAATAAAGAATATAAAAATGAAGTTAAAAAAGGTTCTGCTTGGATACAGAACCCGAAAAATGTGCATTAACAATTCACACGGTCGGCAATTGATGCGAGGACGAAGGTAACGAAGTTGAACTCCTCACCGCTTTTACGTGCTAACGGTGCGTGGTGGAAAGCTTTGTGAATTATGTATTATCTTTGTTTAATGGATGGAATTTTAATTTTTCATAGGATATTTAAGGATTTTTAAACAAAAATTATTATTCGACTTCGAGCCGCATGATGTAAACCGTAGCCTGTGAAGGCTTGCAACACCGCATGCAGAGTAATGCAGACATCATTCGAGAGTCGCCGACCCTTTAAAAATCGAATTATTTTCCTTTTGAAGAAATGACACTGACTGAAAAGACTGTAGTCTTTTGAGAAAGACAGATAGCTTATTTCAAAACCGATGCGTTTGCGGGAGGAAACACCTCTATAACCGCACAGTGCGGTTTTGATTTTTTTTGTTGGGGAAGCCATGCTTGTCCCGACATTGTCGGATTTATCAAAGGCGATGTCTGACTGTATGAATGACATGAAACCAACATTTGTTTGGTTACGCTGGATTGTTTTGTTTTCGCTTTTATTTTACGTATAACTTTCTCTTTACGTCTCTGCTCGTTTTCAGCTGTCGATAACAGAAGAAAATAACTGAAACTTATGATGATATTTTTCTTTTTACTTCGAAGAAATAGTTTTTTTTTAACATATTTATTTCTTATTAATGTTTATTATATATGTATTGTGAATAAAATATATAAAAAAGTATGTTTTTTATACTTTTATAAAAGTGCGACAGAAGTCTGTCTATCTATTCATACTAATAAAGAGCTGATTTATGTTTTTTTGTTTATTAAAGCATCATGCAGAAACGACTAGACCGAATCTGATAAAATGTATTGTTTCAATATTTTTGTTTTACAATTTATTTTTTAAATGAAATTTTTTTTGGACATTACACACATGCCATCTGGCTCCAAAGTATGCAAAGCTTGTGTTATGAATACCAGACAACGGACGCAAATACATACATATAAATTTTTCCTTTTTTTTTGTAAATAAATAGATGTCATACATAAATACACCTAGACCTAAGACAAACACAAATGTTTATCACATAAATGTTTGTCCAGTGTGGGAATCGAACCCACACCCTCTCAGCAGCAGCCGGCCACACTACAAACTAGGCTTTTATTATTCTATTGACTTACTCACAAAGATTACTCAAAAACTCGTGATTGACGATTTAATAGTGAAGTCTAATCTCTTCACTTAGGTCTAAAGTTGGTAATCTAAGCGTCTATGTACTCCATTAAGGGGGGTTTAAGTAGTTATATCACATGTATAGAATATTCAGAAAAAAAACTACTTTGTTACTTTTCTTTCAGAAGATCTCCTGATAATCGATGGTTAAAATATTTGATAAAATTGCTGAAATATTTACAATACAACACATACTTATAAAATATATATCATACGGGTGCTCTTTTGACAGAAATTAAAGACAAAATTCCGAAATTATATGGTTTTCTTTGGCAATGTTATGGCTCTTCTTTAAAGTTGACTTACAATGGAAATGAAATTACTTCCGCTGTAGGTTGTCAACAGGGTGACCCTCTGGGCCTGCCATTTTTAGTTTGGCCATTCATCCCACCATACAACCTTTGAAATCCAAACTGAATGTTTGGTATTTGGACGATGGAACATTGGGTGGTGAAACAAATACTTTATATGATGGCCTTGCCCTTTTAATCTCTGAATTTCGAAATATTGGTCTCAATTTAAATTGATTGATGAAATTAAAATGGTAACTTTTTTCCAGTATTGTACCCGGATAAGGATTTGGTGGTACAAAAATTGAACTTATTAGCCCCTAATATACTCTCACATGGCATTCACAATTATCCGTTTCTGTCTTTTTATACCTACATTCACATATCTTGTTAGATGTTGTCAACTCTGGAAACATACCAACGTTGTTCAGAGTTTGGACAACATCATTAAAAATACTTTGATTTCAATTTTTGAATGTAAATTTAAATTATCGAGAATGGTTACAGGCTTCTTTGCCAGTGCGGTTTCTGCTTTCCTTTTCTCTGTTCATAGTAATCAAAATTTAATTAATAAAATTCTTTTAAATATTCCGGAAATTGTTGAAATATGTTTCATGAACGAAGCCAATACATGGACTGTAACATGCCCAGATACTGATTTTCCAAAATCCGATTTTGCGAACAAGTGCGGAAGCAACTCTTTAATACGTGCTTGAACACCACAGATCGTGCTCGTTTACTAGCTGTTGCCGAGTGGGAATAGGGTTTGTGGTTGCAGGTCCTTCCTTCACCAAAATAAGGGACCTTCCTGGATTCTTCCACTTTTAGAATTGCGACCTCCCTCCGTTTGGGTACACCATGTTAAAACTTAGGACCGTGGGGGAAAAGTGCCAAAAAAATTTTTAGGTCTTTATCTTTGCGTCTGGTTGAAGCTTTTCGTGACCAAAATGCTGGCTTTTAGTTTGCTCAAAAAAGCAAGCAATTCAACGTGGCAATGCGGCCAGCATTTTGGGAACTATACCAACTTGCAACGGTCTTTTAGATATTTAATTAATTTTTATTTTTAAGTTTTTATTGTAGAATATGTTTAGATTTATACTTATATTTGTTTTCATTTTTCCTTATTTTATCTATAACTTGAATAAATTTATAATATCCTTTTTTTGCATGTATATGGTTTAAGGAATATAATTTAAATTTATTAGCTTGACCTGTTACGTCTGAAGCAATGTTACCAACTGAGAAAAGAAAAGTTCAGCCATAAAAAGAAATAAGAGAAATTATATTATAAAATTATTTTATTTTATCAATTTACTTTGGTATCTCGAAAGCCTAACTGTCTGTCTACAAGCACTCAAATTAAAAGACAAACCTACTTGTTTCTCTCTGTCTCTTGAGACATCGTCGCTGTAATGCGAAGAGATTTGAGACAGACATTCAGATATTGGCTCAAAACAATTGAGTCTTTTTTGCAAAATTTATGTTTATTTTTCTATCAAAGCACACTTGAAGTATTTTATTTAAACCAGCTAGTTTCCCGCAGTGTTATCCACGCAATAAATACTACCTATCTACTACCTTTTGTAACTTTTTTTGTTTTATTTACGTATTTCAAAAGAATATACAATCGAAACGCATAAAATCACGTGTTTGGGTAAATAAATATTGTGATAAAATATACTTCGGTGAGAAAACCAATATGATGTTACCCTCGAACCCGAAGCCTCGAATTGAAACATGAAAGTGAATTACTTTTATGACAAAATAAACTTATCGAAATATTATACTAAAATATACTGCAATCCAATATCAGAGGACAATACTTAATTGTATGAAGTAGTTTTTATTTATTACTAGCTTTTGCGCTCGGTTCCACCCGCCCTAAATTAGAGTAGGATTTCAACTGCAAATCTTCAATTATAGAAAAAAATCCAACTCACAATTGACGTTTTTAAGTAGCCTAAAACCTTTTCCGAGACTCTAACCTCTATACCTAATCTGCCAGCGCAGCTGTTCTACCTACCATAAATCCGGTTATCGTGTACGATTCCATCGGCAACTCCTCAATTATAGAAAAAAACCGACTCACACTTGACGTTTCCAAGTAGCCTAGTTCTCGGGACTCAAACTATCTCCATGCCAAATTTTATCCTAATTGCTAGAGCGGTTTAAGCGTGAAGAGGTAACATACAGACAGACAGAGTTAAGTTGCTTTCGCATTTATAATATTAGTATGAATTAAGTCTATCGACGATACAAATAATTATATAAGATGAAAATAATAAAGCTTTTTGACAATATCTTAAATTATGATATTTTCGTTAATAAAAACAAGACAAGAAAAACATTTCCATATATTTTGGCATAATAAGCCGTTGTCAATGCAGAACATTATATCATGTGTGATTTATGTGTATGTTTGTATATTAAGTTTTTATATAAGACTAGCTGACCCCCCGAACGTTGTTTCTCGCCGCCCATTGTGAAGAGATTATACTAATTTAGAAACTTTGTTTGTGCATAACAACTTAGACCCTGTCCGACTCGTTCTTGACCCTATCCGACTCGCACTTGACCCTTTTTTCTTTCTCAGAAACCTTCCCCGGCGTTTGCATAACAACTTACTAAAATTTCATTAAAATCGGTTTACGCTTATTGCGCGAGTCCGACTCGCACTTGACCGTTTTTTTCTTTCATAAAAACCTTGCCCTAACACTAACAAACACAACAGAAAAGAATAAGCGAAATCGGTATTTCCATTCACGCGTGATGGCGTGACCAAGAGTCCGACTCGCACTTGACCCTTTTTCTAACCTTTTAAACCTTGCCTTAACAATAACAAACGCAACAAACAAGAATTATCCAAATCGGTCCAGCCGTTCTCGAGTTTTATCCAGACTAACGAACAGCATTTGATTTATATATATATAGATAGATATTAATAAAAACAATAATTCACATACTACAGAACCCTTATTGCGCGAACGACACGCACTTGGCTGGTTTTAAAGTTCTCCTTTAATTTTACCGCTCATCTATATAATACCTTTAAACGAGCAATTCTTGTATATATATAAAACCTTTAAACGAGTAATTCTTGTTTATATGTATATACGATGAGATATATATGTTTATAATCTGAATCTCGGAAACGGCTCCAATGATTTTCATGAAATTTAGTATGTCGGGGGTTTCGGGGGCGATAAATCGATCGAGCTCGATATCATTTTCAGAAAACGTCGTTTTATTCGTGTTTTCAGGCAATGATAAACTGAAAAATATGACAATTTCCGACATATATTCGCGAGTAGTAATACTATTATTTTTACCGAAACAGCAACGATAAAGTTACTTGACAATAGTTGGCCTTGTTAAAAACACGAGCAAAGCTCGGTCTACCAGGTACTTACTCTTAAAGCTAGTTATTTACAATAAATTTGCAACTTATGGAACGTACAGTGCAGTTTTAGAGGAATTTCCTCCTGCGACTATAATATGGGGTTCTTCAAGAAAGATGAGAGATTTTTGAAGGGTCGACAATGCGCGAGTGTTGCTCCTGAAGTTGCAAGCGTCCATAGGCTGCGGTGATCGCTTACCATTAGGCGGATCGCTAGCTTGTCTGCCACCTTAGTGGTATATAAAATAATGTGTATAAAGCCACCTTAGTTTAGATACAATGCATAAGTAATAGTGTTGCAGCGATCGCTCACCACCTGCCATGGAGGACTAAAGTGTTAGGTGACAAGAGGTTTTTCTCTACATTTTGATGTGAGCTGTGTATCTATCCAGCACTGGTTGTTACTCTTCGGGTAATAAAAACCGTTACATGAAATCATTTAAATAAATAAGTTAAAATCCTAACTTATAATACCTATACAATCTTTACTGAAGATACTAAAAGTACATATTAGTTTTGTTTTTTCAAACTAAGTAACCCCTTTACAGTCTGTCGCTTCTGCCAAAGTGAATTTGTCAACTTGATTTTACTTTGTGGAATTATTCGCCAACGTAACCCTGAGTTGACATTTATTTAACTAGAAAACATATTTTATGTGCGAAATTAAACAGTAAATAAAGCTTGAACTACTTGAAGACTAGGGTAATTGAAGGGTACTTAGTGTTAGGGTACTTTAGTGTTGGGGTACCTTTAGCATAATGTTTTTTTTTATTTAGTGTACATTTATTTAATTTATTTAATGTAGTGCAATTTTTACAGCTTCTTAAATCTAAAAATACAATTTTACAAATCAATTCTTATAAAGCTGATTACAAAGTTTGACCTTTAAAATTATATATATACAAATCGATGTTTTAAAAAGGAGTAGGTAAATTATGTGTATTTTTTTATAAAATGATTGTGGGTGTGGGAGGGTGTGTCAGGATGTGTTTTTGTATGGGTGTGTGCCTGTCCTGTCCTGTTTATTTATGTATTTTCGTTAGAAAAGACTCCTTAACAAAATTAATAAAAGTATTTCGATGGAGGAAAAATATGTCAGCGCCTCTGAATTTGCTTTCGTATGCTTGGACGATTCTTTTTAAAACAGAGTGATTGGCGTAAGTTGTTTGTGCCGCCCCAACGTCCAGAGTTTCCGATATGTAGATAACTTCGTGGATATTTTCGTCCTTCACACTCTTGATGCTTCTACAGTGGCCCTTGGGTGTACAATAGTTATTGTTTCTTTGAAACAATCTATTAATAAATGTAGGATGATCGGACCTTTATACCGTTGAGTAAGCATACGTCTCTTATACTAAAGCCCTAAGCTAAATTAACAAGGGAAATTATTATAAATTACAATAACAACAAAAAAAATATATACAATAAACAAAGGTAAGAAATTGGTTTATTTTTTTTATATTAATAAATATAATATAATATAACATACACCCGCCATATTGACTTAAAAAATAATTGTAGCCTATGTCTTTTGGGGTGATGTAAGGAATCTAACGATACCCCATACTATCTAGGCATTTAGAGGTTATGGTAGAATACAGAAAGTCACACACATATATGAACCCTGAAAACATTATACTCTGTTTTGGGCAGTCGTGTTATAAGGAATAAGGGAGCTTTACATATTTGCGAACGGATCGGTCATACATTCGTATTACAAAAATATTTATTCGAAACGCAATAAAATACGTTTTGGGGCATGTGAGTTATTGTGAATGCTTGTGAGAAAACTAATATTATATGATAATACATATACCTAACCCTCGAACCGGGAGCCTCGGAACATGAATCTAAATTACTTTTGCGACAAAATAAACTAACTGTAATATTATACTTTATATATACTGGGGTGTTATATCAAGACGAAGCCTATTTTTGGGTCGTCTCTCTATTATTGAGTTTGTTATTGCAATATTATAAGTTACGTAGCGACGAGAGGAAACTATTTTTTCTTACTTACTTATATAAACGACGATATTTTATAAACCAGTAAATAGCTACATGAAATAAAAGTATATAAAAAAAGACTTTTATTTTACACATAAATAATTAAATAAGTGATTAAATACGCTGCAGTATTCGATTGACTTTGATTTCGCAGAGCTATCGTATGTAATACCTTAAAACGAGCAATATTTGTATATATGTATATATATATATATATATATATATATATATATATATATTATCTGAATCTCGGCAACGGCTCCCCTTGGAGCCAGTTTATCAGTTTATCATTGCCTAAAAACACGGATAAAACGACGTTTTCTAAAAATTAAACCTAGGTTGATCGATTTATCACCCCCGAAACCCCCTGCATACTAAAATTCATGAAAATCTTTCGTTTCATCAGTGCTTTTATGATAAACTGATTAATATGTGACATTTATTGGCGAGTAGCAATACTATTATTTTTACCGACACAGCAGCAGTAAAGCTACTTGACAATAGATGACATTGTAAAAAAAAACCAGCAAAGCTCGGTCCCCAGGTAAGCTGACTGACTGACTGACTGACTGATATATTAACGCACAGCCCTATCTACTGGGTATAGAAACTTGAAATTTTGCACAAAGGGTTTTGTTATTACGTAGGCGAGAACTAAGAAAGTATTTTGCAAAAATCATTCCCAAAAGTATTTTCGTGATGCCTTGAATTTGAGCACAGACAGAGGTTTCTGTTTTTATGTTCACGAGCACTTAGAACGGATTTTGTGAAATTCACCCCCTATGAGGTTAAAATAGGGATTGATAATTTGTATGGAAACCCGTCACTTTTGAAGTTAACTGCAAAACAAATTGGTATTTCGCCTAAAGATCAAAAATTAAAAATGGATAATCATCCCCTAGAGGGGATAATTTATAATATAATATAATATAATATAATTTATAATTAATAATGACAATTTGTATAAGAATTCGGATAGTTTTGTGTCTAGAGGCTTAAAATTTTGCAACAAGTATCTAGTTATAACGCAGGCGAGTACTAACGAAGGATTATACAAAATAATAGGGGGTAAAATGAGGGGTTGACAGTTTGTATACAAATCCGTTATTTTGAAAGCTATATGCATAAAAATTTATATTTGGCTTTAAGTTACAGGATAACGTTTCTTTTTGGGAAATCATCGCCTGGGGGCAAAATAAGTAATGAAAATGTATGACAATTCCGATATTTTTATGTCTAGATCTAGAAATTTGCCAAAATTTGAAAATTTCAAAATTTTTGTGTCTAGAGACTTGTAATTTTGCAAAGAAGTTTCTTTTGAAAAGTAGGTGAGGAATAAAACGATTCTGCAAAGTTATTCTGTAAGGTGTTCTGTAAAGATTAAAAGTTAATTTTAGAGCTAAATGCATCAAAATTAGTAGTTTGCCTTGAGGTTTTAAATTAAGGTTTAAGTGTTTTATCGTTTTTTTTAAATGATCACTAGAGTTGAAAATAGAAGTTAAAATTTGTTTGAGAATTCCGATATTTTTGTAGGTATTCTAGGTGTATTTCTTAAAAGTCCTCGCAAGCATGAGAATTCCTGTAGTTTTGGGTCTAAACCCTTAAAATTTCTCAAAAATTCTTCAAAATTAGAGGTTTCTGTCATGAGGGGGTAAAATTAGAGTTGAGTATTTGCATGGACATCTGTAATTTCTGAATTTAATAGCATAAAAATTGGTATTTGGTTCGAGTCTTAAAATTAAGATGGATTAAAAATAAAATAAAAAACGTTTTATCGATATTGTGAATCATTCTCCAGAGGGCAGAATAAGGGATGAAAATTTGTATAAGAATTTTTTTTTTGTCTTGAGACTTTTTTTAATAACATATGCGAGCATTTAAAAAGAATTTTGCAAAATTTATCATCTAAGGAGGTAAAAAGGTGATTAGAAACGTTTATAGAAATCAGAAATATTTTGAAGCTGAAGGTTAGCTTAGCCTTTAGGTTCAAAATTAAGATTGACGTGTGTCATTTTTTTGGCAAATAATCCAGTAGATGGCAAAAAAGGGTATGAAAATTTGTATAACTATACAATAAATGTTATTGTAATAGTAAACAGTCAAAAATTGTCTATTCTTTTTCAAAAGTCCACGTGGACGAGGTCGAGGGCAGAAGCTAGTGTCACACAACAAAAAATTAAATTCATAAGATTTTTCCAGATAAAGTAACTCTTTTACAGCCTGTCGCTCCTATAAAAGTCAATTTATCAATTTGAAAAAATAATCTCCTATGTAACCGTGGCTTGACATTGAGTTGGCTGCAAAATATATTTTGGGTAAAAAATAAGAGTGTAAATAAAGCTTAAATAGTGTATGTAATCAAAGAGGGTAATTCAATGGTAAAATGTTAAAGTGGCAAATAATAATATTTATAGAGAAATAAAGATTTCGGATTTAAAAACCATGTTATACTTGGTAACGCAGAAGTAAATAGTATGCTTGCAATACCTTTGTACATTTCACCTTGAGTCAAGAAGGTATTAAAGGTAGTAGTCAGTTATATTAAAAGTTATGCAAAGACAGGAAAATACCTTACTTCAAGATATTGTTGTAAAATGATGTTTCATACACATAATTGTGTGCAAAGGGCGTGTTCTAGATATGTTGTGAATCAAAACCTTATTAGGTAAAATCTTCTTACTTGATCGCATCTAAATCTTAAAAAACAAACTCTAGTCTATAAGTAAACAGACGAATAGAGACATTGTACAAGTTAAAACGTGAAATTTGCTTTTTCTGAATTCATATTTACAACTGAAAAGATGCCGTACGATGAAGCGGAAAAACTACATTTTCATATCAAGCTGGAAATATCAAATGCTATTTTATTTTCCTCTATTTTCTGATGTTACTTTATTTTTTGCATACTACTGTTTTTTGTTAAAATTTATATAAAATGCTATTTCTGTGACGCGAGCACCGAGATAACTCTGCATTTCAGGAGTTAATTTATTTATCATATCTATTTATATTTTGTATTTCTATGTATTTGTACTATTTTCCTAAAGCTTTGGAAACATAGACTACACATTCATTTTATTCATTCCATTCATACAGACAGTTATCATGTGTGTGTGTGTGTGTGATTGACTTAATATGTTATTTTTATGGTTTCGTACCCAAAGGGTACAAACGAGACCCTTTTAACAGAAGCGGCTCGTCCTAAGGAGCGCTGGTGGAGTGCACTCCCATAAATAATTAACTACTTAAGAAACAATATGTTTTAGATTTAACTTAGAATAAATAATTATTATGATTCGATTATTTAAAATAGAATTTCACTAAAAACATTCTGTACACACACAGCTAACTTAAGATTAAGTATAGAATTGCACTAAAAAAAGACCTCCTATGAAAAGACTAGAGCTAAAATTAACGAGTGTGAAAGAGAAAGTTCGACACAGTCTCACACGTGAAACAGAAGATTTTGTATGAAATATTAGCAAAATGTGGAGCACCGCTCGGGGCTTTGTTGTCAGCTTGATCCCCGCCTTCGGTCCGACGGCCGGCGCTGCACCGACGCGCTGCTGCCGCTCTTGTCACAACAAATGTTTTATTCGTGTACGCTAGTTTTTATTGACAAATAAAATAAGTACATACCTATATAAACAGTATGTTTATTGTCTAATAAGTAACTATAGGAAAATAAAATGTGAGTATTGTGATCTGATTAAACAGTCCTAAAAGATTTTAGTAACTCAGTTTGAAGTAAAGACAAAGATGTGACACGAAAGCATAAACGCGCGCGCACCTAAATATGCGAACGCATTGTAGTTATAAAAAGAATATTAAAAGGTAAGCATTTAAGCAATTGCTCTTTTGTTTTTTGTTTTTGGTGAAAACCCATTAAAAATTGTCACGAGCCGCCTCTGCCTATTACTAAGACTTCGCTGTCCGTCTGTCCGTCTATCACTAGATTGTATCTCATGAACCGTGATAGTTAGACGGTTAAAATTTTCACAGATGATGTATTGTATTAAAACATTGAATACTAAAAAAACAGAATAAAGTAAATATTTAGGGGAGCTTCAATACAACAAACGGGATGTTGTTGCTCCTTTGGAAGCTCCTTTGAGTCCAACTCTCACTTGGCCGGTTTTTAGAAGATTGAAAATGACAATCTATTCAGATTACGTTTGTATACATTATTGAACACTGTAGTAGTGTGTTGTATTATTGTGTATTGTATTGTGAACAATTTTAAAAAAATATTTCCCAGACACCAGTTATGATCTATGTATATTTGTTTCTGGTCATGTTTTTTTTCATTACGTATCTTAGAAACGGCTCAAACGATTTGGATGAAATCTTGTATTAAGATAGATAGTGAAAGTTCAGTTTGCAATGAACGATTTACTGCCACCAAAGTCAAAAGAAAGACATTTGGAGTATGTATATTTATGAATATCAAAATGATTTTAACACTGTTTAATTTCGTCGCTTTAATTTAGTATTATAACATACATTCTATGGCCTGCACAGCAACGCTGGATTCGTATTTTAATAAAATCTTTACTTATCCAGCGATTGCTTACTTTTCGGCCTTTGAAGTCATAATTCAGTAAGGTATATGTATAGATACAGTTTTATTATTTTGAATATAATTTGAAAATGTCCCAGTCTTTACATGCAGAGTATTGTGGCAACCCTAGTTTAGTACCGACTCAATACGCTAAATAGGAGTGAAAATAATAAATAGTTTGTATTTTTTCAAACAAAAATAAAAATATTACTTACGAACGTACATATTTATATATTTAAGTCAAGGGCATGCAATTACTAGCGGCGGTCTGTGGCTTGAGGCTGCCGGTTGCTTCAGTTTCACAGTTTTACTTTCATAACAAACTAAATCACTTGAAAAGATCTACAAAATGTACTTGACAATAACTAGTGGATTTTAATATAGAGTTTCTTCAAGCATAATGATATTTTAAACAAAGCCAGCAATCCATCACTCACCCCTTGACGGAACTGAACAAGGGTTGTCACTCGCCGCCGGAGCGACGTGTCGAGTTTTGAATTTAATTAGATTTTGATTATGATGCGTCTTGATTTTATTATTTTGGGGAGGCGAAAGATAATAGTAGTCCAATTATGTTTAGATATCATAATAAAGCATTTATTTTGATATGAACTGTTCGTAGTCAGATAAAATATAATCACAGTAATATTATAAAGGCGAAAGTTTATGACTGTGTTAGTGTATTTGTATGTTTGTTACTTCATCACGCTCAAACGGCTGAACCAACTTTGATGAAATTTGTATGGAGGTAGCTGAAACCCTGGAGGCTATGTGTTAAGCCTACTTTCTATCCCGAAAAATTCAAAAGTTCGCACGCGAATAACTATAACCGATCTTAAACGAACTATAGCTGCTGCAGACTTTATTAGTTTAATCAAGGAGTTAATTACGTTAGGATTTCCACGCCGATAACCGAATTTAGAGCGGCTGGAGCCGCTGGCAAAAGCTAGTGTTTATTAATAAAACTAAAAGAACTGTAATATAAGATTACACTGTGTGACAAATTTTTTTTTTTGTGCTCTAACATTTAATGAAACGGCTATTTTTTATCAAAATAAACCTGCTGAACAGAAAAACTTAAATAGATTTTTTGTAACACGTATCATTTTAAAGTTATGATAAATTGATGTACTATAAATAAATAAAGACAGTATCAAAATTGTATATCATATTTTTTATTTAAATTATTAATTTTACACAAAAAAAATGTTATATATATTGACAAGTGACAACGAATCAAAATAGCTGAGGTTTAAGTGGTCAATATAAAAAATGAGCCAAATATTCCAAAAGAAAATGATGAAATATTAACTTTGCCTCTTGTGAAGAGTAGAATCCTCTTTCATTACAAACAAATGATTTAAACACTTGCGGTGGTTACTTTTCTTCATGACTTTCGAAAAAAATGTTATGATTACCCAAATAAACTGTTAGAATTATCTTAAGACCACTAAAACTTTAAATTTATAGTCGTACAGACTTCAGTATTAAAAGAAATCTGCAATTAACAACGTTTGATCTTTTGTTTTTTACGAGGGTACACGTAAATAGTATTGACACTATAACTTAGAAACGTGACGTGTTAGACAACCATATCAATTGACAATGTTTTCAACAATGGAATAAGGAATTCAAATCACGTAATCTTATTTATGTTAGAAAAATCGTGTCACACAGTGATTATTTAACTCTACTGCTTCCTCTTCGGTTCCGGCACGATGTACGGTACCGTGAATACAGTCTTGTGAAACGGAATCGGGCAAGAAAAGATACTTATTTCTATGTAATAAAGACAAGCTATGATTTATCAGTTCCGTAAGATACAGAGAGGGTGTCGCGGTGATGTGTTAAATAAATAAATATTTTTGGACATTACACACCGCGTCGTGTAGCCCCAAAGTAAGCAAAGCTTGTGTTTTGGGTACCAGACAACGGATACAAATACTTATACATTATTTTTTTTTGTAAATACATACATATCATACATAAATACACCCAGACCCAAGACAAACACAAATGTTTATTACATAAATGTTTGTCCAGTACGGGAATCGAACCCACACACCCTGCACCGCAGGCGGTCACACTTCCAACTAGGCTGCGAGGGAGTCAAAAAATAAGTAATAATAATATAACTTGATAATTAAAATGTAAACGCTTTATGTCATGTACCTATCGGCGGCGATGCATCATGAGTACAAAAGCTACATAGAGCATACGTGCGTTACGTGGACACCGATACTAGCGACACCAACTAATCGATAGTGGTGCCATACTCGGTGGCGCGCTTAACAGAATCTTGGTAGTAGGAGGAAATAGAGCGCTAGTCTTGGCATGACCGTCGCGCAGTGAACTAGTGCCACAAACTTAACAGGCTTTGTTAGCTTGTAATAGTGATCCCATCAAAAATAAAATGTGATTATAGTGCAATACGTGTGTAAGTGCCAATTGTTTTAATTATTACCTCAATTGAGGTAAAGTTCCCCGGTTGCCCGACACCCAATAAAGGCCTAAAGTAATCTCCTCACCCTGGCCCTACTTCGGCTGCGCCGTCATCAGAAGTGGGGTTTTTGGGGGAACCGGAAACATGGGTTTAATTAAATTTTGCTTTTAAAATGCGTGTGTGAAGTGACTGAGCGCAAATAGATAGACAAGGGATGGTTTTCAATGGAAATACTTTAACATTTGTTATCTACAGCAAAAACTTTTCGTAAGCCTTTTAGTATTTTAGGCGAACGATGCCAATAGAAAGAAGCAAAATAAATTTAAAGTTTTCGCAGCTACCCTCGATTACCTTAATGCTCTATGTGTGGTACGCCTGGCCATAACCAACCATAATTTCGTTAGAAGTCAAAGTTTGGTGTAAAGAGCTCATCACCATTAATTGCCACTACAAGAACTACAAAATCGGTCAGCAAAGGTCGGTTGTTTGCTGCCTGCACTGGAAGTCATCACGAGCTGCTACCCCAGCGATGGATACTGCGCCAAGCGTACAAGAGGAACAACTGCACGCGTGGACCTGTGCACTGTGGAACCCCTTTTGATGAGAGCTTTCCATTTTGGTGCCATTCGTGCTGAATGAACTTTTTTTTCAAAGAAAGTGAGAGAGAAGAAAGAAGAAGAAGAGAAAGAAAAAAGTTCATAAACCATCAGAAACCATTAGATCCTAAAGTAATCTTAATTAGAAATGTAAAACTATAAACACAAACTTAAATCCATTTTCATTTATAATGATAACTTATATAAAAGTGTGAATGTATGAAAATCTAAATTTTTAGACTCCCTAGACTTAAAAATTTAGCCGCAAAATTGTAAACCTAGTCACGCTTGTGCTGCATCATCATTGATCGCTATTCTGTGCTTTATATCACTTACATTTTTCCGATATTTTGCTAGCCGAAAACTGATGCTGTAGTCACTGGGGAAAATCAGACATTTTTTAAATGCCTATTTTTTCTGCTTAATTAGAGGGTCAACGTACTACCCGTCGGTGATCATACTGCTCGACGTACTACCCGTCGGTCATCCCACTGGTCGACGTACCTACTAGCCGTCGTACTGCAAGACAGCGACCTTCGTGTCGACGCTGCACTGGTCAACCCGACATCGGCAATAACTATCTCAGAAGCTGTCGCGGCGAAGTAGAAGGACAGTGGTATTTTTTCTGAAGTCAAAGTCAAAGTCAAAATGTTTTATTCAAATTAGGATTTTACAACCACTTTTGAATCGTCAAAGTTATGAAATATTATTTTTTGAACCTTCCCACCTTCCCTCCGGTTCACAATATTGTTGATTTAAGCCGTACAATTTTATATTATTTCCATTTTAATTTGGCTTACCTATGCATCCTGTAATTGAGCATCTTCAGTCCCAAGGATTTTTATCATTTACATAGTCTGAAATATTATAGTATGCCTTTTTGCAAAATACCTGCTTGATAAAAGATTTAAATTTACTTATTGATAGCTTTTGAATATTATTGCGAACTTTGCTGTAAAAGTGTATACATTGCCCCATAAAAGAGTTACTTATTTTGTTTAGACGTGAATCATACACCAACAGCTTATATTTACTTTGTGAACGTCACTTTTCTTGCTGAAACAATTGATATTTTTATGTACATATAAAAGATTTTCCTATATGTACTGCGACGCTGAAGTTATAATTATTACTTCCCTCAACCTATCCCTGGGGGATATCCTAGATCCTAATTTATAAATAGCACGAATTGCCCTTTTTTGTAACAAAAATATTGTATTTACATCAGCAGCGCTACCCCACAATAGCATACCATATGTCATTAAACTATGGAAATAGCTAAAATATACTATTTTTGCAGTGTCGACATCGGTCAATTGTCTTATTTTCTTGATCGCGTACACAGCAGAGCTAAGTTTTTTGGCTAGGCTACGAATATGAGGACCCCATTGAAGTTTGGAGTCCAGCGTTATGCCAAGAAAGACTGTTGAATTAACAAGTTCTAATTTCTCGCCATTAAGATTAATACATGTCTGTATCTGACTAACATTTGGTAATGTAAATTTAACACATTTGGTTTTTTTTTCAATAAGTAACAAATTATTAGCGTTAAACCAATTTACAATCTTAGAAAGGGCATTATTAAATTCATCGTAACATGTCTGTCGTCTCTTTACTTTAAAAAGCAAAGAGGTGTCATCAGCAAATAAGACAATGTCATGGTTTTTAACATGATATGGGAGGTCATTAATGTAAATAAGAAACAGAAAAGGACCTAAAATTGAACCCTGAGGGACTCTCATAGTGACTGCTGATCCCGGAGTTCTTTCACCGTTGACATCTATTTTCTGTACTCTTCTACTCGTGTAGGAGGTCAAAAGGTCGAGAGCTTTGCCTCTAATACCATAGTCATGTAGCTTCCTGATGAGATTTTCATGTTGAATACAGTCAAATGCCTTAGATAAATCACAAAACACTTCAAGAGCATTATGCGAATACTCCCAGGCGTTAAATATATTTTTTTAACAGTGCCACTCCTGCATCGGTTGTGGATCGGCCTTTCATAAAGCCAAACTGTTAACTATTAAGTAGGTCATTAATACAGAAATGGCTTAACATTTGACAAAGTATGATTTTTCAAAAACTTTACTGAGTACAGGTAGTATTGAAATAGGCCGAAAATTATTAGGATCTGTTGAACTACATGATTTAAAAAGAGGTATAACTTTGCTAAGTTTCATCTCATCAGGAAACACACCACTATCAACACAACTATTAAAAATTATGGCTAAGGGTTGTGCTATAACATGAATTATTGAATATATAGTTTTTACAGAAAGTCCCCAAAGGTCTGTGGTGTTTTTTATTTCTAATGTTTTAAATGTATTTATGATATCCGTAGGAATAATGTTGTTAAATACAAAGGGAACTTTACATTCAGGAACACTAGTTTTTAATATTTTTCTGCTAAAATTGGACTTGAGTTTAGATGTTCAGTTGTTTTGAATGGAATATTGCTAACAAAATATTCAAAGGCAACTGCTACCTCAGAATTTGTTTTAAAACTAGAATCATCTACAATTAACTCAAAGTCCTGACAAGAATTCCTAGCTTTACCAGTTTCATTATTTATTATGTTCCATGTAGTTTTTATTTTATTTGTTGAATTTTTTACTTTATGTCTGAGGTGAATTGCTTTTGCAACAAGACAGACCTTTTTAAAGGTTTTTGAGTATTTTTTAAATATTCCCTAAATATTTGGCTATTATTATATGTTTGTTCTTTATATAATTCATACAGTTTACGCCTACTTTTATAAATACCTGGGGTAGCCCATTCACTAAAACTAAAGCGACTGGAAATAAGTTTCTTTTTTGCAGTAAATATTTTATTATACTCTGTAGTAATAGTGTCAAGAACAGTATTGTACATATCATTTGGGTTGCCATTATAAAGCAAATCTGGAAGTTTATGCAATAAGTTAGATTTAAATGATTCAACCCGTTTAGTTGTTATTGATATAAATGTAATTTCCTTTTTAGTAATACTATTCTTTCTTTCTAAAACCACTAACAGTCCACAATGATCTGACTCTAGATTGTTTATAATTGATTTTTGAATTGATTTTATATCAGTAAATATATTGTCGATGCAAGTGGCACTAGATACAGCAATTCTAATTGGTTCACAAAACAAATTATTTAAATTAAAAGACCGAAATAAGGCAAGCAATCTGGTGCCTAATAAGCTATTGTCTAAAATGTTTATATTAAAGTCTCCACAAACAATGATTTGTTTATTGGAATTGCTGATTTTATTCAGCACTTCTTCCATAACTTATTTAAAATTATCATAAATTGCACAAGGCGGCTTGTATACACTCACAACAATGAGATGCTCAACTTCTATACAGGACAGCTCGGCAGTTCGCTCAACTGAGAGGCTCACAATGTCTTTACGTTCCTTAAACTTTAGCTGTTTATTAACTAAAATTAAAGAGCCACCATGGATTGCATTTACTCGGCTTAACGAACTTCCCACCTTGTGATTAGTGAAATTGAACATAAACTGATGGCTGCGTAGCCAGTGTTCAGTGATACATAAAATGTCAATCTTTTGGCAGTTTATGAACAATTCAATTTCTAGTTTTTTGCTAGAAAAATGCCAGGATTACTTAGACGCTGTGTAATGCCCACGACCTTGCTCTCCGCTTAAAGATATTTTTACCTACCCTACGATTATTGATAATGACCCATTATGTCTAATGTAATTACCTAATCTAATTTTTTTTTTCTTTTAACGTCTATTTAATTTTACCGTTATTTTGCGACTAATATAAAGAGCTCCTATACCCCTCCACATGCTTAAGAATATGGTGTAATACATAAATAAATAAAAAAAACGGGTTGCACTCCGGGAGTGCCGGCAGAAGAGTAAACTTGAATATTAACTATTTATTTTTTCCTATACTTGATATTTACTTTCCATCAATTCGTATATATATTTATTCATTATAAATAATAATGTTTGTTTATTTACTTTTTTGACGTAGTATATTTGACATCTCCATCTGTCATAGAATTAAAATCCCATATCCAACCTCCTTGTACTACTCATAATCGCCATATACTTAAAATAAAAACTTACCTGATGTAAATAAAGGTCATGTGTCCCAACGCGTGTTCCATCTTACGAATTTTCGACCAGGTCACGTGATCCTGACGCGAGTTTAACATATTTTTTCCATCACAAAAAACGTGCACAACGCCGCTAAAGAAGTTTTCACTTCAAAAATATATAGGTATTGATTTAGGCAAAGAAAGTGTAGCTTAGTATTCTGTCAGTATTTTGTTTTAGGGGCAATCCAATTCAAGGGGAATAAAACTTAGTGGATTTGAAGTAGGATTAATGTTTTTGTTCAAAAATAGTCAATTTTTTGATTTTTAGTAGCCTTCTATTACTGAAATTTGTTCAACTTTTGTTTTTTTTTTTTCGAAATCCTTAATTAGTCAACCGGACGAATGAATGGAGAACTTATAATGTTTGGTGGTCAACTAGAGTGCGCGTCAAATAAGTTTGCAAGTATTGAAATGTGGAGCGATAATTCTATTGTATATTGTATACCTATATATTTTTTTGTCAATCACATTCACAAGAAGACATTTTCTCGCATAACTCTGATTTTCTTAGATCAATCCTTACTAAATTTAAATGCGACAGATCTGTGGGTTAACCCTTATGTATATAAAACAAATCCAAACGGTTTATAAATGACGGAGTTCTGAGGTAACAAACATTATAAAAAATACAACTATGTAAAGGTTCTCACTTCTCCTTTTATGAAGTCGTTAAAAAATACAGCATTTCTGATAACACTGATTTTCTGCAGTCTGTTTGACTGTAAGCAGGATTGATTGTTTTAAAAATATCATATTATGTATAATTATATTTTGAAGATTTGTATACTTATTGATACTGCTCGCAGTGTCAAAATGAAAAACTATTCTATAACGCTTCTTATTTTGTTACGGCTGTCAATTTTATAATTGGAAATTACAAAAAGCTAGTGTTGGTTTAAAAGAATAGTAAGTAGGTACTATTCTTTAGCATTTTAATGAACTGTGATTTATACTATTAGCATATGGTAAACTATAATGCTTTTACCAATTTAATAACACTAACCAGTAACGAGATTATTTATCGGACTAGCGACCGGCGACAGGCTTGTTATTAAGTTATTAAATTAGGCAAGTTATTATAATACACGTAATAAACTACATTCATGTTACTCATAGTTTGTTTAGCATGCTCCTCTTATTCTTTGTTTAGTTGTTTACATTTTATTTTATTAAGAATTTAATTAATTCTCAAACGTAGAGAGAATGTTAGATTTAGTTGGGATTTTTAAGAGATGTTTTAGAGAAGACTTTAATATTTAGTACAACGCAATAAACTCTATATGTAAGGATATTTCTTTTGATTTTGGACCAAAACTTCCCTTTATTTACCACCCGACTTCCAAAAAGAGGGTAAAGTTTTATTGGTGTATGTATGTCAGTATTTCCTAATATTTGTAGCTTTGTGTAGCCTAAATGGCTTGATGGAATTAAAATAAATTAGGGGTCGTTCTGTTCGTTTTGGTTTTGAAAGTTCTATAAGCTACATGATGTCAACATAAAACTAACATGTCGGCCATAAACTGTCAAAAACTTTATTAAAATAATGGAAAATTTAAAAGAATATTTAAAATTCATCGTGTAAGGTATCAAATAAAAAACAAATTTATAAACATTCCAAAAATATAAAATTTATATATAACGACATCATAAAATAAATAAAACTGTTATAGTCTTGATCAAATTAAAACTTTAGATGATTGCATCGTGTATGGTATCAAACTATGGTATACTTCGAGCTATGGTATCATAGCTCGAAGAACCGATGGCTGATGGGGTCAGAAGGTTCTCGAGTGGCGGCCACGAACCGGAGAGCTCAGCGTGGGACGGGCCCCGCTAGATGGACAGATGACCTCGTAAAGGTAGCGGGGAGCCGCACGGACAGGCGGCACGGACTCGCACACTGTAGAGAAAATTAGGTGAGGCCTATGTCCAGCAGAGGACGTCAATGGGCTGATATCATGATGGTATCAAATAAAAGTTATAAATAAGTTAATTCTAAATTTATTATTATACTACTAAGGTGGAAAATAAGCATACGGCCTGCCTGATTTTAAGGAGTCACCGCAGCCTAGGGGCCATCCATTTAATACGTCACGCAAATTTCCGTAATTTTAGACCCCCCCTCCCCCTTGTCACGCTTTTTTTTCTAATTTTAGCATGAAAAAATTCCCTTTGTCACACTTTGCAATATTCTCCTATGATTGTGTGACGTATTAAATGGATGAGCCCCTAGTATAGACACTTGAAATAACAAAGACATTACTGGCACTTTGCTGACTAAAAACCCATACTGTTATGCCATACTCTACTGAAGTCGAAAACCTCATTCTACAACCAAAGCGTTGGCGGGAGAAAGTTCCTCTGAAACTGAACTTTGTATTTAGGTTCTAAGGTGTGAAGATGAACTAACTGCCTATTCCGATCCGGTGCGATGTTAGAAAGTAGCGGTAGTTCCGTGGTAATCATTTGGAATTATTCCTTAAAAAAAGCCTATTATACCTTCAAGCGGTATAACACACACACAGGAAGGCAAAACATCTTCTCGGACTCAAAAATTCGATACTGTTTGGGTGCACAATCCTCAACTCTTAGTTGAACTGCGAGTTCAACGAGCGAGAGAAGGGTTAAGCTGGTATCTACAACTGGGTCTGGGAACTGGGACTTGCAACTTAATGATATAAAAACAGTACCCCTTGCGGAGCAAGTTTTTAACGAAATGAGTTGTGAAATACCTATTACGTAAATAATACACCTATGAAATGCTACCAAAACGTTTGTTTAGAACTAACATAAAAACAGTCTTTTGATTTTAAATATTAAAAATACAAAAAAATTATGTTATACTTCGTGATATAGTATCCCAATTTTTTGAAGTGAAAACTTCTTTAGCGGCGTTGTGCACTTTTTTGGTATGGGTAAAAAATGTTAAACTCGCGTCACGTCACGTGTCCTGATCGAAAATTCATAAAAAAATCGTAAGACGAAACTCGCGTCAGATTTATTTACATTAGGTTAGTTTTTGTGATGGGTAAAAAATGATAAACTCGCGTCAGACTAATCGTTAGACGGAACCCATAATGCCACGCCATAAAAATTATAATTTTTATTTTAGTATACGGCGATTATGAGTAGTACAGGGAGGTTGGATATGGGATTTATATTCTATGACAGATTGAGATGTCAAATATACTACGTCAAAAAAGTAAATAATCAAACATTATTATATCTTGACAATGTCAAAGACATGTCTTGTGACATATATGAGTGTTAAGCGTGAATTGTGTGTTACAAACACTCGGTTCTGTACAATTAAATATGACGTATGAGTTGTCTTGTAACATATTTGATTGTTAAGCACGAATCGTGTGTAAAGGTTTTCACTTCTGCCGGCACTCCCGGAGTGCAAACCGTTTTTTTTTTATTTTTTGATGTGAATAATAATTATGTGAGCAAAGCAAAAGCAACAAACAAGTCCTGATAGCCCGAATTTAATTTAAGCAAAAAAAAAGACACCAGCGAAGTGGTTTACATGGGGCCCGACTAGAGATGACAAATTTCGTGTCATTTTCTAATAGAATTGAAATTTTTTGAATGATTTTTTTCCATATCCATACTAGTTGATACTAATATTATAAGTGCGAAAAGTCTGTCTCTTCACGCTTAAACCGCTGTACCGATTTATATAAAATTTGGCATCAAGATAGTTTCAGTACGCGTGAGTCATTGAAATCCTACAGTGATGGCATGGAGATAGTTTGAGTCCCGGGGAAGGACATAGGCTACTTGAAAACGTCAAGTGTTAGTCGGTTTTTTCTATAATTGAGATAAATCCTACACCGATAATCGTATTAAGGGCGGGTGCAACCGCGGGTAAAAGTCATTTTATATGGTCAATTTTAGGTTTGGGTTTAAAATATGGTATTCAATAAATCATAACGTTATGTTATTTAATACTAAAATATTTTTCACCTCAAATGTAATTTTTTTTAAAAATGGTTCAAAGATTTCATCAAGTATACGTGTCTGTAGTCCCCTATGCCTAGTCTGTATGTTCCGTATTAGCTTTTATTATTAGTTTACAGCACCAAAATGGTGGTTTTGCTGTTCAAAAACAGTGGGAAAAATCGATTTTTGCTGCGAGCGTGAGACAAAATAATGCAACGTTCGAATATTACCTTTTAGAATTTTGCGATACTGAAAAAGAACACAACGCGATGATTGGTTTAAAAACAAATTTATTTTAACGATAAGCATAACTACATTGCATTTTTTCATTATTGACATACTTAAAATTTATGATTAATAATACTTTCTAATAATGAATAGCGTTTATTTAAAAAAAATTGCTTTGTTTTCGATAAAAGTGTCATAGAGAAAATTTCTAAAAAAAAAGATATTGAAATGGCGCGAAACTCATTAGTTATTTTAACCTTTTGTCGTGATTGTTTATTCATGTATATATTAAAATTTAAAAAAAAATGAGTGACTCGAGTTACGCAGATATTTTTTTAACACCAGAAAACCTAAGACAACAAGTGTCTAATGCTGAACTTAGCTTTTTACCAGAGAAGTCCGTGAAAAATATTCTAAAGCATATGTACGAATTGTTCACTAATTGGCGACTTTCAAAAGGTGCTAATGTTAAAAAGAATAGTTAGTATCTACGTACTACCTTAGTAAGTACTGATAGGCGCAGAGTATAGAAGGTAGTATTTGTAAATAAAAATATTACTTAATATGGCCTTCAGTGTGTTCCTTGCCTAAGACCTATTTTTTCGCACTGTGCATAGTAGTCTATTAGAATCACTCGCTACGCTCGTAATTCAATTTTAGACTACTTCGCTAGCTCGGAATTAAAAGTTGACAAAAAACAACTTTGCCCACTTGTTGAACAAATAACTATTATGTACTTATGTACTCGTACGCCGTGTCGATTAAAAACGACTTAACTTGGTGTCTACAAGTTAGGAGGGGTTAAAAAATGTTAAACATATATTAGTAAAGGTATGTACTAATTGAAATATAACAATTTTTTTGCTCTAGAATTTGACCATGTTAGGCCAAACCCACAAACTGTCTAACACCTTTTTAAAACTTAAAATCTTTGGTTATAACATAACATTACTATGTCCTAAAAAATTACGCAACCTGACCGTTTTTCGCAGTAAAAATAAAAGAATATTGAACAATTCTAATCTAATTCTAAGCTACAAATGAGTTTCAATAGTACAGAAAATACGAGTTTCCTGATTTTCTATTCAAGTAACTGGTATATTCGTTGCCTTTATCCATTTTTATCCATTGAAAACATTCCTTTTTTTAGAACGGGGTATATTTTTTTAAAAATAAAAACAAATAACCACTTTGTAAACACCATTTAAATTTTAAAAACACAAGCGAGAAATATCAGAATAAATAGTCGCAGATTTAATTTAATTACTTAGGTAACCGCGCGCTTTCGTTCTCGTGGATATTGGATATTGACCAACGGAACGAGATACTGAGGCGATCGAGCGGTCAGTTTGGACACAGTCAACTTGTGGATGGTAAGTAAAAAACCCTGAGTAAGATGACAAATACAGTCTTTAAATTTGTAGCTGATCTAGCAACATTGAAATGCTATTTTTAAACAGTTTTTCCCTTTTTTCTCCCGTTAATGTCCGTCTGTCACTAGGCTCAACCTCATGAACCGTGATAGTTAGACAATTAAAATTTTCACAGATGATGTAGTTTTGTTGTCGCTATAATACTATATAACAAAAAATACTACAAAACAGAATAAAATAAATATTTAAGGGGGCTACCATACAACAAACATATTTTTTTTGCTTGCTTTTGCTCGATATTGGTAACGGTAACAGGTAGCCACTTGAAATATTACTGAAATATATACAGAGAATATTAAGTTATATCTCCACTTTAAAAATAAATAATTAAATTGAATTAAAACAAATATTTAAGGGGGGCTTCCATACAACAAACGTGATTTTATTGCCGTTTTTATAATGGTACGGAACCCTTTATGCGCGAATCCGACTTGCACTAGGCCGGTTTTTTTTATACACTTAAGTGTATAAACAAGCTTGCTATCCGCAAAAGGAAGCGGTTACCGCAGCCTATGGACGCTTGCAACACCTGGGGCATCACTCGCGCGTTGCCGACCCCTCAAAAATCTAATAACTTGGCAGGTAGTTCATTTCACAACCTAAGCGTTTGCGGGAGGAAGTTTCTTTGAAACTACACTGTACGTGACCATTTAGGTTCACCGTGCGATTCCCAGAAAGTGGTAACCAGTTGCTGTAAACACACCTACATCATACATAATGTAGGGGCAGCCTGTCATGAGTAACCACTTTTACCCTCCGTGACAAGCCCATCGCCGCGAGCAAGTGTATCTATATTTTGTCTAAAGTGGCTCTATATTTTGTCTTACGTGGCTTAAATGACGTGTTCTATAATAAGGAGTAAAGGCTGAGGTACAGCCTAAATCAAGTTTTCTTAATTTGATTTTATAAAATAAGTCAAATAAAAAAAAAAATGGGTGTAATTAAATTGTAATCCAGAAAAAAACTTTAATCGTGAGCGTTGGCAGGTCTACAAATAGTCCCTCAAATATAGAAGTATTAGAGAAATTAAAAGTTGTTTTACTTATTTAATTTTTTTTACTGTGTTCTCCTGTTAACCGATTAAAAATCCACCGGCGTGGAGCAATCAGTGAACAAATTGTGACCACGATAATGTTTTTGTACTCAGCAGAAAATTATATACACGTTATAAAAACAATGTTTTCATTGAAATTTGTACCCTTGTTTTTTTTTTTGTACCCGGTAAAACATATTTGTAATTATTTGTAAAACATATTTAGAATTTCATACCCAAATAATTTGGGTAACGGAACCTGTGAGAGCTTAGTGTTGGTACAGAGTATTACAGATTTGTTACTAAAATTCGCTTAAAAGCCGTCGAGTGGGTTACGTACCCTCATTTATGCGCAAGAAAATCAAAGTCAACTATCCAATGACACCCCATGCCTGACATTGTCCAACTTTGAACATCATTGCCAATAAACAATTGAGTAATTGTTTCTCACAATATTCTAGACTATTTCCGCGAGATGGCAGTGATACGGTAATTTAAGATGGTAATGTTTCTCATTTAGCCGGTTTTATTTTTATTCATTTAGGTAAGTTAACTCACACTATAAGATGAAGCTTGGAGGTGTTATTGTTTTTACGTTTAAAATAAATTAATTATGTAGAAGAATTAAAATTTATTAAGAGATGAGGATATTTTAATTCAATGTGAGTACTATGTTGCAAATACATTAAAAACTACATTATTATAAAAATGTAAAAAATCTATAACTTATAAATATAATATATTAAACTAAAGATAGAGACTTCGTTGATGCGAACACGATAGTATAGCGATAAAAACTCATATTAGGCACACTACTGTTACACTGTATGAAAAACCATTAATGATGTTGATCCCAATTTCAATGCTCCCTCGCAGCCTAGTTGGTAGTGTGGTCAGCTGCTGTGCCGAGGGCGTGGGTGCGATTCCCGCACTAGAAAAACATTTATGTGATAAACATTTATGTTTGTCTGGAGTCTGGATGTATTTATATATGATAATAAAAAAAAGTAATTGTTTGTATTTGTATCCGTTGTCTGGTATACGTAACACAAGCTTTGCTTACTTTGGGGCCAGACGGCGCTGTGTGTAATTTCCAAATATAAAAAAAATGTCAGCTTTGGGGGCTTTTTAAATTAGAATTCTTAAATGCACAAATTAGAAAAAAAATTACGATTGGCGGACTTAATGCTATATATGTCTCAGCCATCTGCTTAAATTAGCCAGTTAATTGGACGTCAAGGCAGATCGTCAAGTATGGAAAAGAAAGGAACAGAAATTGCACTTTATACGTCATGTATGTTGGGTTAGGTTCAGTTTATCTTTTGTAAACGTAAATGTGGAGCGTTCCAGTCAAGTTTAATAAAATAATCTGTTCAGTTATATGATAATTTCTTTTCTATACTTAACGATCTGCCTAGGCGCCAATTTAAACGACTAATTTAACGAGATGGCTGCGACATATACATTCTCTACCAGTCAACCAAGAAAATGTTGTAGATAAATTATATGTAATGTAATGTAATAGTACATACTAACTCTTGAAGACAAATTTAAATATTTATTTTACTTTGACAAATTTAAGCAGTATATGTGTACGATATATGTAGTTCAATAAAATTCACAAGCATATAATATATAACATGCGATACTTGCATAATACAAGTCGCAATTCGGCCCCATATAGAGTTCTGTTACCTTCTCCGGGCGGGTGCACCCGGATACCTTTGGATGGTCCTTCAGACTTGGTTCAATGGCTGTGAGAATTGTCTACGATCCCAAACTCACTTGTCGTATCGAGCCATTAAGTCTGAGGAGAGACTTTGCGTTCCTGTGTGTGTTCTACCGCTTGTACAATGGGATGTGTTTTGAGAAATTGTTCAAAATGATGCCCACGGCTACTGTCTACCATCGCACCGCTCGCCATCGGCAGGAAATTCATTTTTAAACTTTAGAACAAGAATGGTCGCGTACAGTGCGGTTTCAAAGAAACTTCCTCCCGCGAACGCGTGGGTTGTGGAATGAGCTCCCTGCCAATATTTTCTCTAAGAACTACAGAATGGGGTTCTTCACGAAAGAAGTTATTAGATTTTTGAAGGGTCAGCAACCGGCGAGTGTTACTGCTGGTGCTGCAAGCGTCCATAGGCTACGGTCACCGCTTACTATCAGGCAGACCGTAACTTTGCTTGTCACCTTAGTGATAAAAGGGCTTAGTTAGTTCTTTGTTGAAAAATTCAACCTTATCATCTACAGTAGCAAGTCTTTTTAGTTTGAATCAATCCATATCCTTAGCATCACTTGTAAGCTGCTCTAATTTAATAGCCGCAAGATTTCATTGCAGAATTACCTTAGGTTTGGGTTTGGGAATTTTAATTTTCTTTATGTAGAGAAGAACCTGGAGCAGAATGTTGACCGTAGGATACGATTCGGTTCTCTTTGGATGAAATTATAAAGTCTAGTAGAGCGTCAGACGCGTGTGAATGATGAGTAGGCCATAGTGGTAAAATATCGAGGTTCACTAACTCTATAATAGATTTTAACTTGAGACATCTCGAATCTCTTCTGAGCAAACACGTATTGTCTCCCATTACTATAGCACGGACGCTAAGCGGGAAGAATTTCGTTTAATGACCGGTCACTATTTGTCTTTGTTATACGCGCATAATTATTTGCCGCCGCACTCGCACAGATGCGATGACCGCTGTCATAGAGGACCGCAACGGCCGGCAAATATGCGTTTACAACAGAGACAAAAAGTGACCAGTCATTGAACGGAATTCTTCCTGCTACCCGTATTACAGATAATATTTTTCATCACATTTGCGAGTACATAAATAAAAATATATGGTGAATAAATGAATAAACTCACCAAAATACAATTGGAATGGCGGAAATAGAAGAAGAGAAAACATCGCCACCGCCAGATGGCGATAGATATCTAGAGAATTCATTAATTAAATTGTTTTGGCTGAAGTTAAAACTTGTAATTGCTCTCTTGTAGTGTGCATAGCTTTTATACAAATTGAATAGAATAGGTGAGTCATTACCGGCCGTGGGCTCTATGAACGCGCGCTTTGCCTTGAGAAAAGTAAAATTTACAAAGAAAAAGCCTGTGGTAGTAATTAAGGTCTTAGCACCCGCTTTGCCTGCATGTAACAACACTGTTTACGAGTAACTGTGATGGAAATGTATGAACACACTCAGTAAGAGGGCGTGTCATTTATAAGTTCTCACGTCCCATTTAGGTTATCATATATCTGATAACTATTTAAGTCAAGCAATAGCCACGGAGTTACGTAGATAATATGGGAACTGATTAGTTATGAAACAGCGTAGGGTGATGTGATGTGAGTTGGCGGTTTGAAAGAAATGAAAAATTATGTATCTACTTAGAAGAAATTTATAAAAATACTTATGCCGGTTTCCAACGCCTGACCTTCAAAACGCGGAACAGTTGACCAGACCTGTCACCGACCAAAACCTTTCAGCATCATTTAAAGAAATAACTTTAAATATATTTATTATATTTTAACACAAGCTTCTATTCAATATTAAATGTAGTGTGACGTCTTAATTTTATTTTCCGTATTGTTCTCAGCAAACCCATTTATTTATTACCAATATCATGGAAGTTTTTATAATAACTAGTCCACCATCTTTGGGTGTCCGCCATGCAATGTAATTTAAACTAAACGTGTATGCAAAATTTTAGCTCAATTGGGCATAACAGTTTGAGAAATTTAGTTGCAATAACAAGACAACTAACAATAACTAACAAAACCTACACTAATCAGAAAAGTTAAATAATAACTTGTAAAAAACAAATATTGTACGAGACATCAATAGCCAAAGGGCGACTAAACCAATTTTTAACCCCGACGGAAAAAGAGGGGTGTTATTAAGCTAGAATTTTAATATCAATAAATTCACTATGCGGGAAAACAGATACCTCCTGGAACCGGAACACTTTTTTTATTGAATTACATAGAAACGGCCTCCAAAACGATTACCATTACAGTTATAAAATCGCCCGACTGCCCCTGATTTATACGATTTCCATCGCTTTTGACTCATCCATCGCCACAACGCGCCCCACAGCTCGTCAACAAAGTGATTTCGCAAAGTGCTCATGCAATATTAATTGATTTATTTGAACCCGTAGCACGATTGCTCTCAACATCGCATCACCCTATGCAGTTTCATAACTAATCAGTTCCCATATTACGTAACTCCGTGGCTATTGCTTGACTTAAATAGTTATCAGATATTTGATAACCTAAATGGACCGTGAGAACTTATAAATGACACGCCCTCTTACTGAGTGTGTTAATATATTATACATTTTCCATCATAGTTACTCGTAAACAGTGTCGTTACATGCAAGCAAAGCGGGTGCTAAAACTTTAATTACTACCACGGGCTTTTTCGTTATAAATTTAGTGTTGTTGTTTTCGATACAGATGTGCGATAGGGATAACTGCACCTCGGGCTAATTATACCTAGTCTCAATCATGAAAATCGGTATTTTGTATAGATATTACTTATCATGGAAGTTAATAAATTATTTTGTGTCTGCAGTTTTTGTTTACATTTTCGTACAGAGCACGTTTGAAGATGTCGTAAAAAGAGGGAATTTTTTCAACTTTTGCATGGCACCCGAATATCTATATGAATGGCCTTAAAACAAGCAAAACATACAGACATAGTGACTATGTATATCTGTTTTATATACAACATTATAGGCTTACGCAAGAATCCAAATAGGAAACAGGAAATTACGTATGGGAAAAAGCAAGTTGATATTTCCTCTTAATACGCTAAAAATGTTTATTAGCAATACGGAATTTCTTCAAAGCATATTATGTCATTTGCTGCGAATTGTTTTCAACATATGATAAGGAGGGCGTCACAAAATCTTCACAGCGACGTACTGAAATTTTACACGTGCTCGCTGTAAATTGTCTACAAGATTTGGTGGCAGAAAAAACTAAGTAAAGGCACATAACCCGCGCCGACGACCTAAAGCGGGCGCTTTTAGAATAATTGAACCGTGCAGCGTGCATCCAGCACAGCCGGTCTTAGCAGGACCTTCCGAGGTGGGGCCTTCCACACGCCGCACGCTCCGTGCAACCCCCGCCTGCTCTCCATCACGCACACAAAGCCTTAGCGATGTTTACGAGCACACTGTACCGTGTCGCTTCTTTTCGTTAGATTTATATCTTTGGTGAAGGTCTGTATTCATTACTGCAAATATGTTATCAATGTATTTAAAAATATCCATAGAAATAGGATACATTTTATCCAAATGAGAGTTCCAACGATTTACGGGCGGTCGGGCATGGGGGGCAAAAACAGCAAAATAAAGATAATTACATACTTGTTTACCGTTTCCATATTCCACCAGATTCCTTATTTAATATTGGTAGCTGCCATAAAATTGGCAAGTAAATAAGTAAGTAAGACTTAATTGGCATCACGTAATGTAGGCCTTTTATAATTATTTTCTTTTATAAGTATTCTGTTGTTTTACCATTATCTTTTTTTTTTATCTTATCCATACTGATATTATAAATGTGAATTTAACTCTGTCTGTCTGTTATCTCTTCACGCTAAAACCGCTCTATAGATTATGATGAAATTTGGCATGGAAATAGTTTGAGTCATGGGGAAGAACATACGCTACTTGAAAACGTCAAGTGTGAGTCGGATTAGCGCAGAGAGGGTTAAGGGTAACTGGGCTTTACTGCTTAAAAAAAATATAAAATACGAGGAAAGACATAAATTCTTAAAAAAAAAACGTCAAGTGTGAGTTTTTTTAGCGCATATAGGAATAATAAAAAAATCCGTAGAACCGCTGAGCCGATTCTGATGAAGCAGCTGAATGAATCGATTTGGCTTAAATTCGAAATGGAGTTAGCTTGTTGAACACACAGGCTAAATTTTAAAAAGGAAAATTCAAATTTCCCGCAGTAATAATTATAAAAGATTTGCTATAGCTTGAAATAAAAAAAACTTCCTTATTATAATGAAGGAGTCGCAGTAGGAATACCACGCTAATAACCGAATTCAGCGCAAGCGAAGTCGCGGACAAAACCTAGTATATAAACCTATATATTAAATAAGCTTGTATTAAAGCACTGCTTGGTTATAAAAATGTATTATTTGCAATTTTATTGTATTTTTACTTTGATTTGCTGAATATTATTAATGTAAATCATTTAAAAAATGTTAATTTTCGTTAAAAACAGTAATAAATTTATTTCCAAGATAACAAAGGTTATATTATAATGGAGGAACAGTAGGTACCTTTATCAGCTTTAGTACAAAAAATTAAATATCTTCATAAGCTTAATTTACAGATAGAAGTTGTGCTCAGATTAGAGTAATCTAGTTGTCCTTTGATCCACTTTATGTGTCCAACGAAGAGAAAAATTAGCAGTATATAAATCCAACCGCATTCTACAATATATCAAAGAAAACCTATCATTTTGTGACAGATCCAATATTGCTAGATCATGAGCTGACAATTATTGTGGGTATACTTTTTTTTAAAAAAAAGTACTTTATCAATCTGTCTGGAGAGCTGTAGATGTATACTGAAAGCACTTGGCCAAGTGCGAGTCAGATTCGCGCACCGAGGGTTCTGTACCTATCACCATTTACGTAATTTACAAACACAAACAAAAACAACAAGTATGCCGCTAAGCGGTCACCCATTCAATTACTGACCAAGCACGACGTTGCTTAACTTTGAATATCGTTTTCAAGAAACAAATGTGTAACTGTTTTGCTTAATAATAACTAGATGCCGCTGAAACGGTAATTTAAGATGGTAAATAGCTCGGGCCCGTCTTACACTTGGCCGGTTTTTATTATTTGTTGTTATACTTTAGAGCTTATAGTGTGTGTACATACTATGATTACTGCAAGGTTATATGTAATACTGTTTTTATGATAGAACAACTAGATTATAAGTCTGAACAGTGTACCACCAAGCGCCACGCCTGAAACCAAACGTAAATATTATTATTAACTAAGTAAGTGTAAGTATTCAGAAGACATTAGGCTCTAATAAAAATTTGAATCGAAAAATGGTTTTTGCACACCCTCAATATTTTTAAACGAGTTATCCATCGACAAAAAAAACAAATTTCACCACTTTACGTACCCTAAAAAAATTAGGCCGACAAAATGGTAAAATAAGATTAGAAATATTTTTTTGCCAAATTACAGCTTTATAGTACTGATGGTCTCTGAGCTTAGCCGCCTTGTCGACTACGGAACCCTAAAAAAGAAACTAACTGAGATTCTTCAATGCAATATCAACGCACGAACCCAAACCGCTGGGTTTAAAAACTTTTTTGGCATGGTTGACATAAGTACCTGACAGAGGTTGACGTAAGCTTCCAAGAAAGGATTTTGCAAAAATTATACCCCAAAGGGGTAAAATGAGGGTTTAAAGTTTGTAATGAACTCCGTCAATTTTGAAGCTAAATGCCTTAAAATTGATATTTAACATTTAAGTTGAAAACGAACTAGACGTGTTTCACCATTTTTGAAAAATTTACTCCTAGAGGACAAAACAGAGAATAAAAATTGTATGAGAATTCCGATATTTTTGTAGACAAAAGACTTTTTTTTAAAAGTCCAAGCGAAGGAAGTTGCAGAAATATGCTAGCATATAGTAAAAAAATAGTTTTCACCATTGACCAACGCGGCTGGCCGCGTCAAGATATCGTGTTACTATGGTTTTCACATAGGACTTTCTGTATAAGAATATATATACATTTATTTTATGTACTTCGAACTTTTAAAATATAGTTTTTTAGGGTTCCGTTACTAAATAAAAAATAGTCTTTATCATTCTGCCGTCTTGTCAAGGATTGTAATGAAATTTTAGAAACGGGTTTTTTTTTGGAATTCGTTTTAAAGAAAATTATGGTAAATTTGGTTTTCGCGAACCCCATTGTGTGAGTTATTGTTGGATAGGTCTTTAAAGTACATTTGAGGTTCTTCACTACTTTTTTTAAGGTTCCGTATCTCAAAAGGAAAAAGGGAACCCTTATAGATTACTTTGTCGGCGGTCTGTCAGTCAAGACCCTTTTTCTCCTGACGCGTAAAATTATCAAATTAAAATTAATACCGAAAATTAAGGTCTACGGTCCCATAAAGCTGTAAAAAAATCAAGCTTCTAAGTCAACGCAATACAAAAATATGGCCTAGAATCATGAAATTTGGCAAGAATCAAATTGTAACAACAACACAATTATAGGAAAAAATCCAAAAACTGATAATTAAGGCACAAACCTGTGCGACTTGATCTCATGATGGAAGAACTATCTACATATAATAAGTTTGTACGGAACCCTCGGTGCGCAAGCCAGGCTCGCACTTGGCCGGTTTTTTTTCTCAAAATATCTTTTAACGATTTATTACCTTACAATTATGGAAATTATATGTCTACCTCCTTTAACTTATTAAACGTGTATTCGAAAAGTCTACAAAAAAAATACAATAATATTATAGGTATTTTCATACGTCTAATTTTTTTTTAAATTAATCGATTTCATCATCATCATATCAGCCCATTGACGTCCACTGCTGGACATAGGCCTCACCTACGTTTCTCCACAGCGTGCGACTCTGAGCCGCCTGTAACCAACGGCTCCCCGCTACTTTTACAAGGATTTTCAAGCTTTGTTGCGGTGAACTTTATTTTGGAGGAGATATATCTATCGTTTGTATGTTGTAAAATTCATTGTTACCGAAATAAATACACCTAGGCTCAAGACAATCACAAATGTTTATATTATGACATTAATGTTTGTCCAATGCGTGAATCGAACCCCACTACCAACTGGACTTTTAATAGAAGATTTATTTTGAGATGCCTACAGATTATCGGGAAATGGCTCAGTAAAAAAAAGAAGAAATATAAAGTACAGTTTATGCGAAGACGCGTCGGTCGCATGATGCTGGTAGCATGCATGTATAAATGTAAATGTTTACACTGCGGCACTATTGGTGGCGCTGGTGAGCCCGCCAGCAATAATGTGATTCGCGCGCAGTCGTTCGGAACACTTAATACATATTTATCTTAATCTTAATCGGAGTTTTGTTTGCACACACTAATCAGGCAAGTCCAAGCCTAACTTACTTATTATAGTTTGTCTAGAATTGACAAAGGGGTAAATTATTCTGTCCCTGGTCTTACATTTCACCGCATGTCACAATAAAGTTGGTATTTATGACTTATGGGACATGTATTTTACTGAACTTAAGCGTTGAACTTCACGCTTTGTTGACTGTCCATCTGTCCTATCGTCAGTAGGGGCCTAGCTTGTAAGAGGGAATTTACGTTAGGGTATAGCAAATCCAAACGGGGAATAAGTGATTTAATGCAATTATTATTTGTAAAAATTTTGACTGTTGCACCAGCAGTGAGACAGCTGTATGGTGCTGTCAACGTCGCACTCAATCTAGGGTTCCGGGGGCGATACTCCAAACCTCCGTTGTTTCTACGAACCAACGCAAACCGGAATGAGGAGCCTATCTCCTCACTGCTGGTGCAACAGTCCAAATTTTTTCGACACAATTCACAAACACCAAACGCAATTGTAATTCGTCTTTGGGCTATACCAAGCCAGAATTTAATTGTCCATAAATATGATAGGGAGGCCCGTTGCCTCCTTCCGTAGACTAAATCAAAATTACAATATGTGGGACGCGAATATGTGCTCAACCTTTCTCCACGTTTTTAGAACTTAAACTGCACGACGGACACAAGCCGGCGCACGGTGAGTGGAATCAAGATAAGATCGATGACGTGATGGTTATTAAAAGGTCAACAGGACATCATAATAAACACACACACAATAAATAAACACAGTGCCTTCTCGCCCCAAAGTTAGCAAAACTTGTGTTATGGATACCAGACAACGGATACAATACATATATTACTTTTTTTTTGTAAATACATACATATGATATCATATAAATACACCCAGAATCAAGACAAAAACAAATATTTATCACATAAATGTTTGTCCAGTGCAGAACACACACCCTCTGCATAGCAACCGGCCACACGACCAACGAGGCTGCGAGGGAGGGATATAGAAAATAAAGCATATACATATAAAGCCACTACAGTCCAGATGCTCTACTATCGAAAGCAGCGTTTCGGCGATAGGCTCACCATCTGTCACGTAGGACTAAAGTGCCTGGTGAAAGGAGGCTGTCCTCCACAATATGATGTGGGTGTGTGTCCCAGCTGCTGTTTAATCCCTTCGGGGAATAAAAACCATGATTTTATATATACTAATTAGGGATGTACTGTTGAAAACTTTTGGTGCTTCTAAACGACGATGTTAGTGTTCATGCGCTAGTGAAAGAAATTAATCGTTGATTAATTGCCAAGTGACAAGTAGTTATGCTTGTAGTGATTTTGATGGGAAAAATATTTTGCATTAAACTGGAATTTAGACTTTTAAATTTAAGTTAAGGTTAACTTAAACCATACGTATAAAGTTAATTACGTTTATCAAACACTGTTTATCACACACCAGCATTTCCTGCGGCTTCAATTGCGCTAAAAAATTAAGGATCGGGTTTGTTGTTGCCGAGATAACCTACATACAAACATTCATACATCGCGAATCCCTAAGTGTGTTTACAAAACTTACAGCTTCTTGTGATGGGGCCTATAGATATACTTAAGAGGATAAGATTCGCAGCGCCCTTGCAGCGGGCTTTATACAAACAATCACTGTGAAATTTCTTAGTCATAATCCCAAGCCGAATACCTATGTCTGTGGTTTTCCAAAATCTTGTAAAATGCTTTTTTAAACCATTTGTATGAAAAACTAGAATCCTGTATAACTTTTGAACTATAAATTTTAATAGAAAACTAGCACTCTGCAGAACTAGATATTTATTACTAGAACATGTCTTTGAAATTTCGTGGTGTTTGAACAGCGAGTGTCAAAAATAAGTGTGAAATTCATTTGTATGAAGCACGCTGAGAGGCACTCCGAATCGTATACTCTTAATATTTGAAGTACTTAGATACCAGGATTAACAGAAAACCACCATAAGAATGTATAGGTACACAACATAAGAATGTATAGGTAAGTGAAATCCAGCTATGCCATGATTATCTTAACAATATTTTGTTTTGTTATAATCGAAAGCACGATTGTTTTTATGTCTCGCACACAAAAGAATTTGAAAATGACTTTGAATATTTGACTGCGTTCCATATTGCGTGCTGATTTATGTTTTAAAAAACAAGAATATGTATAATAGTATAACAGACTATTATAAAAAAGTGGGTTCTCAATTCGTCTGTAGTTTTTAGTGTTACTCGGTTTTTGTTTCTCAAGAGAGATATTATGATGTGTACTTATACGTTATTTTAAATGAAAGGATGTACACGTAAATTCTAGACTACAACAATTTTAGTGCCTGTTTTTTTTTATAAATTCGTTGTGCTTTTATTTTTGATACGTAAATACACAAATCATTTTCTGAATGGATCAAATAGGTAGCACCTGGCGAGTGGCACTTATAATATTAATAATATCAAATCTTTTTAATACTCAACTTATTTTGCTACCCAATTCGAAACACTGTTAGTTTTTTAAGTGTCAGAAACGCGCGAGTAATGCCCCTGGTGTTGCAAACATCCACCAGCTACGGTGTCAGCTTATCATCAGGTTGACCGTTAGCTTAGTAGCCTTAAGGCCCTCCATGAGCCTTCACGAAAAAAATATATTAAAAATATATTGTAAGTAAACTTTATTCTATCTTTTTATTGTATTCCTTTTTAAATTGTGCAATAAAGAAAATTAATTCATTCATTCACTTTACACACTCATCTAAATTTGCGGTTAGCCACTTTTCACCAACCACTTTAGTCCTGCACGACATCATTGCCTACATACCAATCACAATACAAACTCAATATGTATCAGTTTATGCGTCCTTATATACTTACTACTTTTCGTTCAGCGAGATAATGATCGGGCCTTACCGTTCTTTCGTTTTACGTTTTCAATGAAGTCGTCAGTTTCTGTGGCCCTTTTTCGTAATCTTCCACTCCACCGTTATACCGAGCCCAACGTGGTTTTGCATTGCTGAAGATTTGGCGACAACAGAACATTCATACTAATTACGAATGTCGCTGCTGCAAATTATCAATCTGTTTTTTGGTATTTAATTTAAAATATTTATTATATATTGGATTTATAAAGTTTTTCGTACAAATGTAAGATTTACCGGTTCCACCCGGTTAATTTCGATAATTTCAGTTATCGATGTAGAATTCAACAACTTACTTAATTATAGAAAAAAATAACGGCTTACAGTTGACGTTTTCACGTAGCCTATATGTCCTTCCCTGTCCTTCCCTGTCCTTCCGCGGGCAGATTTGGCTAGGTAAACTATCTCCTTGCCAAATCTGCCCGCGGTTTTACCTGCCCTTAATTCGGTTATCGGTGTGAGATTTCAACATAAACTACACAATTATAGAAAAAAAACCGACTCACTCTTGAAGTTTTCAAGTAGCCTACGTCCTTTCCGGGGACTCAAACTATCTTCATGCCAAATTTCACCTTAATCGGTACAGCGGTTTAAGCGTGAAGTGGTAACAGACAGTTAGTTAGAGTTACTTTAGTAGTTTTAATAAATTTTATTTAGTTTAAAATGCTTTTAGGGATAGTTATAAATAGCAACTGTCTCAGTTAACATTTTAGTTTTAATAATCTTATGAACAATAATGCTAAGCTATGAATTCCATTTAGTTCTAAAGCCGAGCGAGGGTTGTTTTCAGGTTTATGGGCAGACCGTAACAAAGAGCTTTTGATTGTGACTTTTTAATTATAGAGCTTTTACAAGAACGGCAGAAGAGCGCAATATATTGTACTGTTGCCACATGAAAAATCCAATCTGCTTTTAAGGGTTTCGTGCTACAAAAGTACAAAATGAAACCTTTATTAGATCAGACACTCGTCTTTTCATCTCTCTGTCCATCTGTCTCACTTAAGGCTAAGATCTGAAAAAATATAAATTTTAAACTGTTGCATCATAATAACAAATACATTTATAAAAGTACCTACAAATTAATAACTAAATATGATTTTTTTCAGTTTTTGAAGGGCTCGGCCATGAGATGGACTTAACGTTACCCTAAACCAGTATTTTTCACTCTTTTTAAATACGTAACCCCTTTACAAGTAAAATTAATTCTTGCAACCCCCAGATTTCTTTATCAGATTCTTACTAAAGTGGTAGAATTTCTGCTTTTCGTTTTTTTTTGTTTTTATAAATACATTCAATCTTAATATGAAAGGAGCGCTTGATATGCTGGATATGTCGGTATTTCACGCACACATTACACAATAACATATAATCCTTTTTTTTTTAAACAGTTTGGTGTCATAAACTTTTTCACTGGTGCTGGTTTATTTCTTTATAAAAGTATTTTTTCCGAAAGGTATATAACGCGCAGCCTATGTATACTGGCAACACTAGGAGCATTAGTCACGCGTTGCCGAAAAAAATCGAAGACAATCATTCAATAGGCTATATGTTACTTGTAAGCTCTTATTAATGTATTATATTCTTATAATAAAGATTTTCTCTTTTATTTTTATTATAATAATAGTATTATATTAAAATATATTTAAATAAAAAACAGAAAAACGAAATATTTCGACTATATTATTTATTTATAAATATTTACTTGTAAGCTTATTACTATTATTACTTGTAAATTTATGATTTTTGATATCAATAAAGCTGCTAGAGCGATCTTAAGTATCAATTCAAACCGCTTCCCCCATTTACATTTATGAGATCCTATAAATGTTAATAGAATTACTTCACTTTGATTTCATCTTATATAGGCTTTTTATTTTAACTTTATAGTATAGATACTTGTATAAAATCAACCTGGCAGCGTTGACATGCAATGTTTAGTAGGTATCTTGTAATGTTACTTATTTTGACTGTGTCTTCAGGTAGAATATTTAGGGTTACGTAGCCCAATGGCAAAAACGGAACTATTATAAATACGTCATGTCCACACAGACGGACGAGTCCGTATGTCTTAGGTATAATTCCGCCGTTCGGGAGATTCTAATGATATTATAAAGAGATGTCTTTTTTGTGAACCACCACATAGAGATGGTATTAAAAATATTAGAGGTAGTATTTTTTTTTCATTGGGTAGGGCTTTTAAGTTATTGAATTATTTTGTGCCTAAAATTTACATTTTGCGAGTTACTGGCTTTCAAAGTTGAAAAAATTGCGTCCCCCTCTAACTTTTGAACCGCGTGATCTTAATTAAAAAAATATATTTTGAAACGATAAATACTATCAATAATAATTCTCATTCTTTGGAACCCTAACTTAATGCGTGTAAAACATGCATTTGGCCGGTTTAAAAACATGTAGATATTGCCACTATAAAATGGCACATTTACAGGAATCATTATTTCAGTCATGCTTGTATATCTAGTTAATAAATAAATAAATAAATATTTTTAGACCTTAAACAGCACCGCCTGGCTCTAAAGTAGGCAAAGCTTGTGTTAATTGAAGTAAACGTTTAAAAATACTAATTTAACTTATTTATCAAGACAACAATTAGCCGCATCCATACTTATTGCATTACAGTATTTGAATATTCAGCTGTTTTATCAATTACTGCTAAATCCTTGAATACTGAAGTATTAAAATTAAATAACTTATAGTATAATTAATTTTTGAATAAGTTTAAAACTTCGTTACAATTAATAAGAATTTGCTAACCAATCGTATCTTTTTAACACGTTATTGCTAACTTGATAATATAGTCAAAGATCCCAGGCCTACGTCATTTAAGAAAAGCTAAAATTTTCACAAAAACTAAATAATATATTGGGTAAAAATAAAGCGATGACGTCATGATCTTTCACTTCTAATGACTGACAGAGCGGCGGCTCGCTGCCCAGTGTGCAAAATTAGTTCTGGAATAGTCGGGGACTACTTCGCACGCATCCGTGTACTCATATATCCCGCGTTCGGAAAGACCAAGTTGTGGTGTCGACGCAAGTTTCGTTGATATAGACAAAGATTTTTAGTGATTTATATTGAACATTTTGTCCACAGGGACAATAGACTTTGGGAGTGCAAGACAGTAAAGTGCACATTGATTGGATTTGGATCAGCTCGGTAGAAGCCGTGCTGGGATATATACGGATTTTACTACACGTCGTGCCTACCAAGTGCCTACAAATGCATAAATATGTCAATCGGATGACAATGCAATATAATATTATAATAGAACTGGTCCGATGATGGAGCCAGAAGTTGGACCAATGTAACGAAACGACGTTACCCCATCCAGTTTGGGCTTGTTTGATTTGTCTTGTACTCTGCTTTTAAGCGATAACCAGGGTCTGTCGAAAGCTTGTAAGTAAAAAAATTTTAACGCATATCCTTGTTATTAATTGCCATATAACTAATTAATAGATATTATATATTGGCATACGTATGTATTTCGTAATGTTCTATTGGAACCTATAACATTGCGTCAATAGGTATCATAGGGTTAGCACACATATTAATTAATTAAATAATTGAGTATATACTATTTATTAGTTTAATGTAATGTGGGGTACAACTTAAAGTTACTTAAAATATATTGTAGTTTAAGAAAACTAACTGCATACGTTGATTGCTCTAGTGTGAGCACACGTACCTTCGATTAAGTTTTCAAATGTGGATTAGGACTTTGTAAACTCGGGTTAGTCAAAGAGCTTAACGTTTAGGTTCAGCTACGGCTTATCTACCTGAAACTTGGCATTTGGTGTTCAGTTGGTCGTTGTCTATTTAGGAAAATTGCAAATCTTTGCAGTTACCTACATGACATACCACAAGGTTGGGAGCGCAAATTTATTAAATTTCGAGTTTAATGTGTATGGAGCTACCACTTTATATCTCAGATTTTGTAACAAATACGTGTGGTCGTTTACAGAAGGCACCTTATTATAAATTCTTTAAAAAAGATCTATGTGAATTTGTTATAATGGAAGGTGCGTTTAATATTTCTTTCACTGTTCATGTGGCTGTGTCATATGAGCAACTTTATTTCTGAGTAAAGACTTGATTAGTGTATTATTTACCACACAAATAGGTGTACATAGAGATACATATAAGAGTTTAAAAGATAAACTTATTTAAAAACTTTACCGGTGCTGGGTTATTTTTTTTGCGTACAAGCAAATAAGTCCAAAGTTTTGTTCAATTAATGCTAAGCCAATCTAATCTTAAAACTAAGTTTAATCAGGGATTGTTCGAGTGATTCATGAAATAATTGTATAACAAAAACTAAATCTAACAGAAAAATATCCTATATAAAAACTACAATATAACTACACTTATTAAATTTGTTAAAATTATGATTGGCCGTGCTGCCTATCATTTAAAAAACAACTTTATTTTAAATAACCAATACTGAAATCCAGAATTTGTACATAATTGCGATTACAAAAAAGTAAATATGATATTTTTGACGTTCACTAATATTATTTGGAGCAAGAGACTACGAAGAGTCATCGAAGCGATCTCAAACATCAATGGAATCCGCTTCCTCCATTTACATTTATAGAGATCCTATAAATGTTAATAGAATTACTCCACTTGCAGGCTTTTGATTTTAAGTGTATAGTAATTGTACAAAATTAAGCCAAGCTCTTGAAGTCATTTCAAAACATGATAAGACACAATCTAGAGAAATGAATTCTTTCTGTATCTAGCCTGGATTGAAACAAAATTTAACAATACAAATTAAATAAAGATTCATTGTTATAAAATTTAGACGCAATTTAATATTAATTTCATTAAGAAACTTTAATATTTAGTTATATAACAGATAACTAAATCTAATTAAGCTTGAATATTAAGAAACGAATTCAATTTTGTATGGCTTGGTTGCTGAATAAATGTAAAACTATACGTTGTGCTTAATTGACAATAATTTGCTAACCGTATCGTATCGAGGTACTGGTAACTTGATATTATATTTTTTCTCGCTTTTCCTCCAACTAAGTTATTGTTCTGAAATACCAATATATATTAATATATTATAAATTAATATATTAATAACATGATTGAACGCTTGGGTTGTGGAATGAGCTCCCTGCCAAGGTTTTCTCTGACTGTATGGGTTCTTCAAGTTATTGGATTTTTAAAGGGTCGGCAACGCGCGAGTTATACTTCTGATGTTGCAAGCGTCCATAGGCCACGGTGACCGCTTACCATCAGGCGGACCGTGTGCTTGTTTGTCACCTTAGTTGTATAAAGGCGAGCTGTTTGCTGTAAGCGATAGGGAATACGAAGGATGGTAAGTTCGTGCACCTTCTATGTAAGTATAGTTTTTGGTGTATACTATTCCGATTATAAACAAATATATTTGATATGTATCGCAGCAGCTCAGTTTAAAAAAACAGAACTCTTATAGAATTATTTTGTTGCCCGTCCGTCCGTCTGTCAAGACCCTTTTTCTCAGGAACGCGTGGAGGTATCAAGCTAAAATTTATACCAAATACTCAGGTCACTTGGAGCTGTGAGAAAATCAAACTTCTAAGCCAACGCAATCAAAAGATACAGCCGATTATGCCGCAAATTTTCGAAACTCGCAAGGGTATCAATACCTACAGGGTACTTCCCGTGAACTCAGAATCTTGAAATTTGGTACGGAGCAACATCTTATAGTACAGATAAAGGAAAAATTGCGAAAACCGTTAATCTTTAGTAACATTATATAATCAGATTATTTTTAGGGTTCCGTACCTCTAAAGGAAAAAACGGAACCCTTATAGGATCACTTTGTTGTCCGTCCGTCTGTCCGTCTGTCAAGACCCTTTTCACAGGAACGCGTAAAGCTATCAAGCTAAAATTTATATCAAATACTCAGGTTTACTGTCCCTTGAAGTTGTGAAATAATTAAACTTTTAAGCCAACGCAATCAAAAGATTCAGCCGTTTATGCCGCATATTTCCGCAAATTTTCGAACTTCGAACAAAGAGTTCGTCTTAAATTTTGGATCGCCAATGGAATTTCGTGTTCAGAGTCACTGAAAATGTTACAGAAGGCTTACGGTAAATCGACTTCATCAAAAACAGGTGCTTATTCAAAGCATTCAAAAGCGGCCAAAATGTTATGAACGATTTTCCTCGCTCTGGTAGGCCATCAACGTCTTCAACTGAAGATAATATCGCAAAAGTGAAGGAAATTGTGACTGAAAATCCTCAATTAAGTTTGAGAGAGTTAACCGCTGAACTTTCTGTGTCTCAAGAGTCGATCTGTTCCATTTTAAATAGTCACTTGGGTATTAAACATGTTGCCGCTCGACTAGTGTCAAAAGACCTCAATTTTCTCCAAAAACTCAATCGCATAAGGGTCGCTGAGGACATGCTAGAAAAGGTCAATTCCCCCCAACATTCATAAAACGCATTGTTACTGGTGACGCGACATGGCTTTACGAGTTTGACATGCAAACTAGTCAACAAGCAAGAACGATTTTTTGACCAAAAACTCAACAAATACCATCGAGCAACCACCTAATTCACCAGATATGGCTCCAGCCGACTTATTTCTTTGTCCTATACTGGGATTACCACTTCTTGGAACCAGTTTTCATTCGTTAGAATACATAAAGGAGAATCCGCGGCGAGAACTGAACTCAATTCCGGACAAAGCTTTTAACAAATGTTTTGATGATTGGAATATTCGTTGTCGTAAGTGTATCGTTTCTGAAGGAGCATACTTTGAAGGCGATAAAATAAATAAATAGATTTAGAACTAAATCTTGTATTTTTAGCCAACTGAAAAATAAAATAATATTTATAAACATTACACACACTTAAGACTTACATAAAAGTTCATAACGTAAATATTTGTCCTGTGCGGAGATTGAACCCGACACCAAGGGCAATATTATGATATACTATGCAGCTTGCTCGTGAATATTAAATGCCTGCAGAATGCGACCATTGCTATGCGTGCTTAAGGTGATTTTGATACAGTCCTGCATACACTTTTTGGTGTGAAAAAAATATATGTTATAGTTCAAATCTCAATTAAATGGATTTGCTAATATTATAATAATTTAGGTTTTAAAACAGTGAAATTATTGTTCTGATCCTCTGTTTTTAGGCTCTAATTCACATTGTTTGGAAAACTTAGAATGATACTTCTAAATAGTTCTAAATTAATATTTGAAATTTATAACGACGAAAAACTATAAGGAAAATCGAGATTTTCAACGTGTGGTCACGTACTAGCGCTTGTCTTTGTACACTGGTCGAAACGGCACGCTTTTTCTAGGGTATGCCATAATCTAACTGAGGTTGTCTCCCAACTCTCAACGTGTCCGAGCGACGCTGTTATGCTTTGAATATGATTGGAATTTAATTATGTTACGGTCACTGTATTGTGACGGACAGGCTACTAGTTAGAGTGTAACCCATTATGTGACTAGGAAGTGACACAGTGGCGTAGCGTTGGGCGGCGGCAGAGGCCGCCTAATCCAAGTGGCATCTTTAGGGGGCATCTAATGGTGTGTATATATATATATATATTCATATTTTTGTCACACCTACAATTCAGATTCAAGTGGGTACGGTATTTTTCATTACTTATACTGTGACGAAATCGGGGAATCCCCTTTCTTTAAATGAATGTAAAATAATGACATTTGCTCATTGTAGCGACTGGCAACACCACCTGTATTGACTTGCAGGGATCCCCCGTATTTTGTTTTGAGCTTGGATTGTTTATGACTAATATTCAACGAGAATGACTTCTATCATATGAATAAAAGTATTGTATGGTAACACCTGCAAATTAGGTCTACGTCCCTTCAGGGTCCGTGAGTGATGTTTCGACAATTCAACAAAAGTTTGATTGGTGTATCATCATTTGTCCACTTCACATTGACTTAATCGTATAGTATACAGAGTGCAATCGATAAGTGATCTCACTCGATCATTTCTTAACCATACACGATATCGAAGTACTGATTATTAAACCTGAAAGTACTTCACGAGGTCTATCCAATGGTATTAATAACGGTTTATAAAATAAACTAAATCTATCCAAAAATTTGATGTTTTCAGCTGATCTTGAATATTAAGTATGCTGACATGAAGTGATATTTTTGGGTAAGTACGTACTTAAAAAGATATTATGTTCTTATTGATATCTGTACCAATAATTGTGATAGATAGTTGATACAGGTATCTCCACTCCACGTGTTCACATCAGTACCGTTTATGGTTTAAAAGTAATGAAGAGAGATCACTTAGCATTTCCATCCTGTATATGTATATGCTTTCTAAACCGTGATTTCAGTGGACATAAGTACTTGTACTTTTATGAACTATTATTATTAAATACATATACACAATAATACTGACTGTTCTTGCCGAAATGTTCTTTAGAATTACTGTATATTATAGTTTTTTAAATTGAAATACCAAAATAAGAGGGCGGCAAAATTTTCTTCCGCCCCGGGTGGCTGACACGCACGCTACGCCACTGAAGTGACATTCGTATGAAAATTAAAATATTGGTTCATATTTATAATTTTGCCGAAGATAGCGTGTTTCCCTTTTATGCCACCTACCTCTAAGTAGTTTTTGTGTTTATAAGATTAACGTAATAGAAGTACATAAGTTGGTTCGATTTTTGTGCTTTGGTATAAGATAAATGGTATAAGTACCAAAAGTTTTCATGCAATAGATCATATACGAGCTTTTAGGTACAACCTAAGAATATGCAGAATTCTTGGCATTGATGAAGCTCTTATTATTTCTGAAAGATCATAGATTATTTAAAACCTAAATTTTGCGCAGCCTCAGAGTTATTGAAGGCAACATTCTCAAGAGAAAAGCTTGTGAAGTTCTAGAAAGTTCTTTGAATAATTCAGATAAAGTCCATCCGTAGAGATTAAAAGTTAGAATATTAACTTGAAGCAAATTTGAACTAAATGATCTTATTGTAAATTGTCCGTGTTTAACACGTTCTCTGCGGGGCTACAATGGGCTTACTTTATTTTTTTTTCATATTGTACTTATTACTGAATAAAGCTAGTCTAAATTCATGTAATACAATAATAACAAAAGTGATTGACTACGACTTTTAGGCCTAAATAACCGATAAGGTTAAATAGATGGCACATCTCGCAGTGATGACGGGCTTGTAGCTACATGTACTAATAATTCTCAGTTCTGCAGCATATGCAGTTAAAAAAAACTAGGCAACTTACAGATGAAAGCACTGCAAGGTTCATTTACTTTCTACTATGGAAATAACTAGTCAGTTATTTTGCTTTGAGGTCATGCCGCTGATGTAAACACAAATTTTATACGGAAAAAACGAGCTGTTCGTGCAATCTATAAATTAGGGCCAAGAGTATCATTAAATAATAAATAAAAAAAAATCCTAATATATACCCACTGAGCCTGCAGAAGAGCCCCTATAACTAAGCCCACGCCATATACCAGCCGAAAGTATCATTTTATCATTTTACAATTGATTTGAACGCTATTAAACTTAAGGAAAGTAGTACTGTTACCTATACATAGTATAAGTATATTTGCATTCAAATGCAAAAAAAAAAATAACGGAACAAATAATTTTCAAGCTTTTACGCCCTCGTGAACTAACCTCGCGGTTTAAATGTCGTGTTCCAGTTCACGCTGCCGCTTTTATATATTTCGAATATAAAAATATTTTATACGCCATTATAATCTCGCTCAGCTTCTGTCCTTCTCAGTTTATTGTTACATAATGTGTTGTATGATAATGTTTTTTTATCTGTAGATCGATGTGGAAATAAAAAAAATGTCATTTTATGTTGAGTAAATGCTTTAAATATAAATAGGTAGGTACAGACTTTAAGTTGAAGCTCATATTAAAATTTTTGTAAGCATATGTATAGGTTTTTTTTAGTTATATTGTAAACTTGTGATTTAGGGTAACGAGTTAGTGTAGCGCGTTGTTATATCAAGAAAAACTTACTTTTGTGTCAATTTGTTGTTTGTAAGATTGGTCGTAAGGAAGTGGTCGTGTGACAAAGGTGTCTATCAAATTTCAATCGATGAATTGGGCGTGGATATTACAACAGTAGTACCTACATGCTGATAAGGCCCAAAAATATCCATCTAAACTAATAAATAATGCTTAAAGTCTGTTTATGACTTTGATATTGCTAGGGACGGAAAAGTACATAAGCTATTTTTTTATTCCGGAAAACGTTCCGCGAAAATAATTATTTTTAAATTTCACGTGGACTAACTATAGCTTGCTATAGCTAACTTTATTTCTATAACAAAGTCTTACCGCTGAATCGTACAAGCAGAGACGCGGGCAAAGGCAAGTCTTCTGCATTCAGATGAACTGTAAAAGAATCGTGTCTGTGCACTAGATATTTCGAGAAAAACGTTTTGCTCTATCGTCAAAACAGTTATATATTTACCTCAGCTTAAAATTTTGCTGTGATTATAGTGCCTAAAGTAGAACTACAATTAATAAAAAGCTCAAATAAAAAATTAAAAAAAATCCCCGAAAAGTAGGTAAACAAAATATATCTGTTTGTTAGCCCTCTATAACCTTATTATAAATACCCACTATTTTGATTTAAGAGTTCGTCGCACTGGGGGCCAGCTTGAGAAGTATTTTCATTATTGTTGTATACGTACATTAAAATTTTATAGTTGATCATTACTTAGCTTCTTTTGAATTCTTTTGTAATTTCAATATATAAACTTAGCAGTCTCCCGACGCGACGACTCTTGAATCAAAATACTGGGTACTTATAATAAAGTTAGAGAGCCAACTTATTTACCTACTTTTAGAAGATTTCTGTTTCGGGGGAATTTTTTTAAATTTTTAAATTTAAAAAAATATAAGACTTTTTAAGGTCTTTATTAGTAGACATGTTACAACCAACGCTCCGTCAGCTCCAGGTTCACGTAAATACTTTTCGGGACGAAACACAAAACTGCAATAGAAGATTTTGCTTGTCAAAATTCACTTATCCTACTAGTTAAACTACAAGTTTTTAAATACATATTAACTAAAGATTTTCTTAGTACAACAATGCACGTCATTGTTGAGCGCTCAAGCGGTCACATATGAAATTTGAAAATGGAACGAACTATTTTAGACTCTAACAGTGATAACTAAAGAGATAACTCAAGAACTCCAAATTTAAATTTCGGACTGGCACACAAAAAACAGAATGCGACATTAATTTTTTTTAAAAGTAAAAAAAGAAATCGACATTTGAACGCGGCGAATTGGCATCAAAATTACCTAAACTATTTTTATTATTGTCAATACAGTTGTCAATATAATTAGTTTTCTTACACGCATGTTTCAGAAAAGCACTATACAAGCCTTGGCCACAACTGAGGATAACGAGACGCTCACGATCGCCCGGTTATGCTGCGTTTGCGGGCCGCGACAGTAATTTACTATTACATATTATATAAAGAAGACCCCCAGATTCAAGAGAAGCACAATTATTCATCACAAAGATGTTTGTCCTGTGCGAAGATCGAACCTGATATCAAAGGCAATCATAACATATGAAGCTTGCTTGTGGATATCCATAACTATGAGGTTGTTTCTCACCTCTCAACGTGTCTCTTTAAATATGATTGGAATAAAGGAATAATTAAATTATGTTACGAGAGTACAATTAATGATGTTTTTAGTTTTACGTTATACTATCTTCTGTCCGCGACTTCGTCTGCATGGACTTTAAAAAAAAAGACAGGTTTTGACTGATAACGATTTCACCTACCATAATATCGAAATTTTTATACAAATTTTCATCCCCTATTTTTCCGTCTTGAAAAAAAAAGGTGATTAATTTTTAATTTAAAGGCCAAGTACCAAATTTTATGAATTTATCTTAAAAAGGACGGATTTCCATACAGACTTTCAACCCCTATTTTACTATTTTCTAAATAAAAATACTTTCTAAATAATTGCGTATGTAATAACAGAAACTCTGTCTGGGCAAAATTTTAGGTTTCTTGTTACAGAAATATCGGAATTGTCATACAAATTTTCATCCTTTATTTTGCGGTGCTCTAAACGGTGAAACACTTGCGTGGACTTTCGAAGAAAAAAACTTTTAACTGTGTATGGCTTTATCTACAAAAGTGTTGGATTTCTAATACAAATTTTCATTCTCTTTTTTCCCCCTTGGGGATGACTTTCCAAAAAAAGAAAACATGACATTTTTTTTTAACTTAAAGGCCAAATATCAATTTTTATGCAATTGGCTTTAACAAATTACGACTTCCATACCAACGCCCAACCTCTATTTATCTATCCTAAGGGATCAAATTTGCAAAATCCTCTCTCAGCGTTCGCTCACGTTGTAACAGAAACCTCTGCAAAATTCCAAGTCCTAAGACGCAAAGATATCGGAGTTCTTATACACATTTTCATCCCCTATTTCACCCCCTAGGGGATGAGTGTCCAAATTTGCATTGCATGCATTTAGCTTAAAAACGATACGGATTTCCATACAAAATTAAAACAATACAAATTCTTAGTGATGCTGCAGTGTCAGGTCAAGCATACCCAGCTCGGAATCGATCGAACCCATAGTAGCTTATATTCCTTCATCAATTAGAAAAGCGAGCTGATGATCTTCAAACGGCTGGACATATTTTCTTAAATCATGGCTAATAACACTCTCGATCACGTCACCTTTCAAACAACAAAAAAACTAAATCAAAATCGGTTCATTGGTTTGGGCGGTACAATGTCATACAAAAATACACAGACCCACACGTCAAAAATACATGCAATTGTATGTAAAGTGATAATCCATACTAATATTATATATGAGAAAATAACTCTGTCTGTGACCCTTTTCATGCTTAAATCGCTGTACCGATTGAGATGAAATTCGGCATGGAGACAGCTTGAGTTCCGGAAAAGGACATAAACTACTTAAAAACGTCAAGTGTAAGACGGTTTTTTTTTCTTTAATTCAGGAGTTGCCGTTAAAATCCTACGCGCGTGAAACCGCGGGCAGAAGCTAGTTTTTGATAATTTAAATTTTTGTTATTACTTACATCATTTTTATTGCTGTCTGCCCGAGTATGTTACGGCGGGGTTATCACCAATCTTGCGTGAGCAGTGCAAGAGCCTCATATTTCGCAATAATGGCTGTCAAACACCAATTTCGAATTATGAAGCAGCGTCCGCGATGCAAGTAGCGATAAGTCGACGCTAGCGCCTCTATCAGGCGATTTAGGAGTTAAAAATGCATTTTCAATCGCTACGCGTCATAGAAAACTTCAAAATCGGAATTATGAATGACAACAATCACGATTAGCGAGCGGTTAGCAAGCCATATGAACTGTCAAGTTTGCGTTTACCTTTTTAATGGTTGCAAACTGATCGCTTTCTGATTGCAAAGCTTATATTTATTAAATAAAATACTTTAGACATTTTCAAAACATTGATTGTTAAAGCAGATATCCGCAAGAAATGAATTAAAGTTAAGTAACAAAACAGAAACCAGTGTGCGAGGTCAGAATACGCTTCGTTGTACCTAATACAATTTTCTGTTTAAACTAGTGTTTTGGTTAATTTTGTGTGTGTTTGTGAATTTTAACTCGCTAAAAATAGTGAAAAGAATACCAGAGAAACTGTCTGTGCTGATTTAAAACCCAAAATTGCCTATAAAATACTGTTACCTACTAATGAAGGAATCTAGAAAGTTGACAACATAAGATTACTTAAATCGAAGAAAATTGTATGTATTTAACGGCAAGATACTGGGACTTACCTATTCATTACACCATAAATGAAGTAGGAGAACTTACAGTTTAAACCTATATCCTAAAATATACCAAACAATTGATGTGGTATATGTTTGAATTTACATACCTAACTACCCTTTCTTTTATGTTTGGTCAGTTTTCTACAAGTGTACCTACCCAACGCTCACAACAATAGTATTTAAATATTAGGGCAACACACTTAAAAAAACAGACTAAGAATTATACTGTAAACATAGGTAATCAAAGTGAATAAGAAGAAATCTACCAATTTATATATTTCTATAAGGCAGAGGGCAAATACTGTCCTACAGCATAGCCTACAGGTGTTCTTAAACACCATATTGCAATTAAAAAGTAGTTATGGAACAAACTTATCAGCTGATTATTACTCAACAGAATAATCATTATAAAATATTTGTTGGTCAATTCTAGTAATAATCTGTGTGTGCCAAATTTATTTCATCATTGTCACAAACTTAAACATACTGTATAAAGCATTAGTAGGATTGCTCAGCTTTAGGACCTACTCTTTATAACTTACCGTTTACCTTAATACCATATCGTCTATAGCTAATTTTCTAAATTATTTTGCAGATAATATGATGAAGATATGTTACAAGGTTGATAAACCTATGCTGTCATGATAACAAAATGGAATCAACACCTGAATTTGTGAATACTGCAACTTTTCTGCGAATAAGAAAGGACAAAGTGTAGTCAGCAGTAGTACCTTTATATTAAAAAATAAATGTTACTAAGGAATAAATGAAATATATTTTACTGACTACACTGTACAAGCACACATGGAATGAAATATAATTATTACCATAATACATTAAACTATAAAAACAAACCAGCATTTTTTTTTATACCACTAAGTCGGCAAACAAGCTTGGGGTCCGCCTGATGATAAACGGTCACCGCAGCCTGTGGACACTTGCAGCAACTAGGGCATCACTTGTAATAAAACTATTGACCTATCACTTACCAACAACTTATTTACAAACAAAAGTTCATAATTGTTGGTTGATGATGACTTAAAGAGTGTATGAACAAACCATACACATAATATAGTGAATACACAAGTTTTTGTTGGGTAACCACATCTAGAACTTATAAGGGCTCAAGTTAAAATTTTAAGTGTAGGAAATCAATTTTCAAAGATGGCAGTCAACACTTACTTCTACAATAGATTATGGCCTTTAGTTAAAAGCAAGCCTTACTTTAGCTGCTAGATCATCTTCAACCATGATAAAATTTTGTCAACCAGCTGCAGCTTTCGCCAAGTGTATAGGTCAAAAGTGCGAAATTTTATAAAACCGTGACTAGTGCTCAGGACTATTCTCCTCATAAGCTAAAAACTGCTCTGCAGGCAATAGAAAGTGCAACACTTGGAGACCCTTTATAGAGTAATAAGAGTGCTTGTAGAACTTATTAACAACTGAGAGAGAAGGTTCTTGATTAGAGACCGTAGGCATAAGAATAATGAAAACTTCTTCATCCTCATGCCACCATCAATTCCAACTCAATGTGGCAGGACCAAGTGGACTAACAACCTAGAGGCTTGTCCTAGATGAATTTAAGTGGTACAGACGGATTTGTTTAAGAAATACATGGGATACGCCTATGTCTAGCAGTGTTTGTAAGGCTGATATGTTGAGGAAATCATCAAATGGTTCAGCAGTTCACTGAAATTATATGCATAAGACATTTTGTTAATGATAAACAGTTATGAAGTGATAGGTTTTAGTTAAATAATAGCACAAAATAAATTGAGAAGAATTTTAATAAAAAAAATTATTACATTATTTCAATTCTTATACTTAATCTAATTCAACTGTGGTATCCCGCTACAATATTTGATCCATTTAAAGCAGGAATGATCTTTTTGTTGATGTTTTCAGTACTTGACTTTTGTAATACTTTTACTAATAGTGCGTCTTCAGTTCACATTTGCATTTCCAAGATTACTGAAACAATATAAAAAACATTACTTAACTGGTTGTGATAGTGACAGGCAACCTGAAATAAAACATCAACATTATTTCTTTAATATTGAAACAACAAAAAATAATAAGATATCGGTGGATTGATTTTTAAGGAATTCCTTAGTACTGACTTTATTTGTGCACAGACCTAAAATATGCATTACACATTATACTCAGCAACAGAAACTATTCTTTACTGGATATATTACATAATGAAGTATCTTTTAAGTGTGGGCAAGATATTAAAAAATACAATTTTAATACCTATTATTTAGTGCTGTTTTCTCTAGACTTGTCAATCAAATAAGTGCAACTATACATATATTAGGTTTAATCAAACTTAAACTATGATAGATATTTGGCATCATGTTAAATAGGTCATCCCTGTTCGAAGAATCATGTTATGTGAGTACTACAGATGAGTAGCTCTCAATGCTTAAAATACAATTTCAGTATGAAACTGCCATTAGATAAACAGCAGTATAGAGGCAGGCTCATTTTAATGCCACAAAATCATGAGATTATCTATTTATTTATCACTTGTTTTTGCAGCGTATGTAGGGATCTAGGGTAGGAATTGGCTTTAAAGCTTGACAATAACTAAGATTTGTTTACATACCTTCGATTGGAATCTAAACTGTTTTCCAGAGTACCTATGCCCTCAGGTACGACGTGATTTTTTGGAAGATACCACAAAGATTACATTTTTAGATTGCTAGAATAACACCTTCTACATCTACTATAACACCAACCTTCCTCCTGGATTTCGTAATTGTTTACTTTGAAGGTACTAGGTAAAGAAAAGTAATACAAGACGACGAATCAATGTACCTTTTTTATTTTACGGCACAGTCTCAGGAAATTACTTTTTGAATTTCTAAATAACCTTACTTTAAAGATTTCAATTTCAACGTAAACAAAGCAGTGTTACCAATTACCAATCAAAAATTTCATAATATCCCAAAATGTAAAATATATAAAATTTATTGTTTCTAAAAACTATCTACAATATTAATATGTAATATTGTTTGTTTATGACAGTCATTTAAAAATGGACATTACATATCAAGTTTCTCAAAATATGAAGTTCTTTTAGTTTTATTAATAAAAAACTATGTGTAAAACGATCATAACAGTTTACAAATTCCAACATTAAAGGGCAAAATCAGAAAGAAGGAACACTGACAACATTTTTAGTTAATACCGCTACTGCATAATAGATGGTATTAGTTCTGTACTTTGAAAATGCACTTTCAACCTGTGTTCAAACATTTAATATGCTGTAGAGATATTTAACGTAACAGTAGAGATGGGAAATACGATTTTGTGTACGACAGAAAGAGATAGTGCGATACTTCAACAAAATATTGTCAATTTTGGAACAAAGCTGATCGCTGAGCGTTTTCGTAGCCATCAGGACGAGATTTCCGTACATAATTCGATGTCTTGAGCGATACCGCGAACTGCTGGCGCAGGCAACGCGCGTTAACAATTTCTTGCTAACTCATTGTTAATAAGGCAGCGGGTCTTTTGCTCTTAAACGGTTTTAGTTACAGGCCTGACCTTAAGGTGATATGTTATAGACTATTGATCCAAAATTATGTTTAAAACATATGTTTAATATTTTTTTAGAGCGGTCGTATACATGACAAAGGAGCCGAAACAAATGTTCTTTTGGTGGCATATGGAGTGTTATTGTAAATATAAGAGTATATATACATTTTGCTATCTAATATAAGAGTATATATACATTTTGTTAACAAAAGAATCTATTATTATTAGTTTTAATATAATCTTTATTTAATTAACTTTCGGTTGACTATAAATATTGAATATAACATGAACTTTATTCATCAATGACCACAATTAAAGGAAAAAAAATTAAAATAAGCAGTTTCTTATTTTGAAGGTTGCGTATACATATGTCTTATTAATTCTGAGATATGTTTTTCTTGTGTTGTTGTTAATTCTACTCTTATTTATACATTGAATTCTTTAGTTATTAAAGTTTTAGTCCCACTTGTTTATGTCATTTAAAATGTTACAAAACAAGGGAGACCTGTTATTTATTCAACGAAAACTTCAGAACGGTGGAACGTTATTTATAATTGTGCTTAAATTGCGGGTGTCAAATAATGTGGTTTGTTTGAAAATATGTTTTATTTTGTTCATTTGTTTTTTTCGCGATAGGATGTAACTTTTTAATCGATTAAAATAAGGAGGAGGTTATCAAATCGTGGGTATGTTTATTTATGTATGTTCTCTTCTTTTATAAAATGTATAATAAAATTTGGACAATTTTTAAACTAAGTTTATAAATCAAGTAAAAAGTAAAAACTAAGGTCTTAAAGCTGACATTATGACAAAACAATAAACTACATGTTGTAGCGAGTAGGGTTTTTATATACTTTTGTTGATATACTTTTTTGGGTTGCTGGTCCCTGTACTATTATAATGTTTACTTTTTAATTTAAGGTTTTATTTCCCTGGACTATAATTTGATACGTTATATTTTTTTCTAATAAAATTATTGTCAACTAGCTTTTGCCCGTGGTTCCACCCGCCCTAAATTCGGTTATGGGTGTAGGATTTCAACGACAACTTCTCAGTTATAGAAAAAAAAACGATTCACACTTGACGTTTTTCATTAGCCCATGTTCTTTCTCGGGACTCAAACTATCTCCATGCCAAAAGACAAACAGAAAGACAGACTGACATAGTTACTTTCGTATTTATAATATTAGCATAGCGTAAAAAATGTGTGGGGACAGTAATTTTATTGCACGCCTCATAAGCGGAGCGGTGAGGTAGTGCTCTACTCTCGACATGTCAAAAAACCCAGTCTTTCGAAACTTAAATGACGTTTTTTTTTTAATATAACACTTACAGGATAATATGAGTGCACTAATATGAAGTTAACTAATCTGTCTAGCACATATGGTACATTTTATAAACAATTAATTTGTTTAATATAATAAATAATAACATTAAAACTAATCATTCTTGGACGTCCGTGAGGCTGTGTTTATGTGACCATGTATGTGGCAGAGAAATTGGTCGAAAAATTCATCTTACCGGAATACTTTTGTTTTTAATATATAAAGTATTACACTGTGCTGATTCCTAGTTAATATTAGCGTTCTAAGTACTGTCGTTTAATTATAATTTATAAAAAACTAATATACCACTGTATACTGTATATCTATATATATATATTTTTTATTTTTATTTTATAGTATATTTTTTCCTCACCTTATTTGTTATTTTATTTTAAAAAACTTGAGTTTTTGTTTTAGAATTATTTTTTTAAATGTGAATGACCGCTATAAGGCGTGCAGTTTTGGATTTTTTAATTCTATTAGCGTCGCCTCTAATACGTGTGGAAAAGAAACAGTGTGTGTATGTGTTAATATCGGGTATTTTAACCCACACGATGGGGGTGCTTTAAAAAGATTTTTTTTATGCCTTGGTTCAATGCATGGAGAGCAAACCTTAAAAATTTTCTTTATCAAATTCCATAACTAATTTGTGTGGCGATCACAAAAGGCATCATTTGTAAAATTTCATTAGAATCGATGCAAACGGCGGAATTATAACGCAAGTCACATACGGACGGACATGACGAAACGAATTTATAAGGGTACTGTTTTTGTCATTCCGCTATAGAACCCTAAATATAGTTATTTTTTTGCTATCAACTAAATAATTAGCTCTAAATTATTAATTATATTTATGAATGTTTATAATAACTGTAAATTAATTAGAAAAAAATATTTTCAGAAAGTAAATTATTTCTACATGTATATTTACATCTTAATTTACAGACTATACTTATGTTCTCTTAATAATAAGTTGAGCAATATTCATCTTTTGCACATGTGCGCTTTAATAATACACAATTACCCTTACCCTATACCTTTTCTTGAACTACCAAATTGTGCACAAATACGTTTAAAATTGAATTTGTGCAAAATGGTTTGAATTACCCAATTGAGAACGCAACGTAATAGGAATAATTAAAAGCCTCTCTAATAATTAAGCGAGTTAAATTGCGGGAAAAGAGCAGCTGTGTAGGGTTAGTTCAGGATTGATGCCGCAGTCGGATAGGTACGCCAAATTCTAAAAAAAAATGGTTAACGTTTGAGATCGCCGCAAATATTATTAACATTCTTTGCCAGTCGGTCATAGGGCTATCAGAAAAGCGTAGTTAATGGTTTGGAAGCTTTTAAAATGTATTCAACATGGAATTAATAATAATATAATTCTATGTTTCAATTGTAACATACTAATAAATACAAAATTACAACAATCAATTACATGATACTGAATACCGAACAAAAGTTATACTCTAAAATATGAATTTCCACATGTTATATTATGTAATGGTACCTATGTTGTATTTTTGAAAATTTATTATGTCTTAGTATGTCACAATTCTCTAAGAGGTGATGATGACTTAAAACAGTTTTTGATTTAGGCTCTTCTTATTTTTAAGGGTAATTAGTGCCATTATTTGTATCATATATAAATAATGAACTAGTTTTATATCATTAGTATATAAAGGATGTAAAAGAATAGGGCTACCTACTATTTAAGTATTTTGAAAAATCCTACCCTAGACAGCAAACTAGGGGATAAAAATTTGTATGAGGCTTCCGATATTTTTGCAGGCAGAACCATAGTTAAAAGCTTTCTTAAAAGTCCTTGAGGACAAAGTCGCAGTAATATAGTAGGGCATAAAATTCAAATACGGTGTCCGCAAAAAAAAAAAACTTAAGAAACTGTTTGAATTATTCCATATTTCTTATTTTCTCGCTCTCTTGTTGACTTTTTTTAACTTAGTTGTATTTTTTTAATCATTTATCTTGTATATAAAGCTAAGTAAACGTGTTAAAAGCTTTCTTGGTTTCTAAAGTTCACGCGGATGAACTCCGGGCATAAAGCTATTGGGATGTAACTACATTATTCAGTTACATATGCATATCACTAGATAAAAGAATTTATGAAAAACAAGAGTGTCTTCGTCACTTGGCTATATCGAGCCACAAAACAAAACTCCTGAACAACAACAGGGAACACACAAGGTAAGTAACGAAAAATTCTAATTATTAGAATTAGGCTTTAATGTAGCTAATTTATTATATTATATAATACCTTATATTTTACAACAACATGATAGCAAAAAAATGTCCGATACCTTCTATGGATATTTTATAAATACTTCTAATAAATAAATAATAATCATTTTTGTGCTTTACTAACAGCGCCGTATGGTCCCAAACTAAGCAAAGCTGGTGTGACGGAAACTAGACAACGGATACAAATACATACACCCATATATATATACTTTTTTTCGTAAACACATACATATTATACATAGAAAACACCCAGTGTCATGACAAACACAGATCATACTATATATAATATTAGAAATGTGAAAGTTTGTATGTCTGGATGGATGTTTGTTACTTAATCACGCTTCAACCACTGGACGGATCGGGATAAAACTTGGCATACATTATTTTTTATTCCTAAAAGTTCGAAAGTTCCTGCGGGAATAACTATTTAAGAGTTAAACGAACTATTGCTGCACCTATAGCATGCTATAGCAATTCATAAGTATAACAAATTAATTAATTAATTGGAGTTAATTAAGGAGTTCCACGCCGAAAACCGAATTTAGGGCGGACGGAGCCGCTGGCAACGTCTAGTAATAAATATTTGTCATGGGCGGGAATCGAACCCACGCTCCTCGATTCAGTGGCCACTTTTATACCCTTTACTACGTGGTATGCCGCGTTTTTTTCTTGATTTAGAAAGTGTCTCAAAAAGCAAGCAACGCACCTATAAATGTTAATATCCCGAATAGTTTTTATGGGTTGACAATTTTACTTTCACGGACATTTTCTATTCGCAACATAACTATATTATTTTGTTCAAAAAAGCAGAAGGAGCTGAATACTGAAGCAGAAAAAAAACATTTTCATACTAAGATGGAAATCTAAAAGGTGTTCTATTTTTTCTTACGGTCTTTATTTTCTGGTTGCCCTTTATACAAAAATGTTAGGGATCCTATAAGGGGACGGATATGTAGCCACACAAGGCTTCAGAAAATAAATAAATCACTTAAAGATAATTTATCTGTTTTTGCAATAAAGTCCCTGTATAAGTACGTAAATTAAATTTAAAAAAAAAAATGTAAAATAGAAACTTGTCAAAAAAGTTTATTATACAATTAAAGGCAACCTTGATGATAATAATGCATGGGATTATATAAATATTTGTTAACATAATGTATTTGACAATTTTTATTGAGTAGGTAGTTTTTCGTCGTTTCTTCTCGCCAGAACGCCATTTTGACTTTCACAAAAGTGATATCCTATATTATACATACTATACATCCTATTTTTGACAAATAAAGCAATTAGGTAAATAAAAAATGCGCACTGGTCTAGGTAGTTTGGGCGACGGTGAATTAAGACTATGGCGTACCCTAGCAAAAGCGTACAGTTACAACCAGTGTACACTATCAAAGCATACAAAGAAACACAGTTCTCCGTACGATAGGCGCAAGCACGTGACCGCACGTTGAAAATCTCGGTTTTTGTCGATATAAAATTCAAATATTTATTTAGAACTATGAAATTATCAAATTCTCTTGGTCATATTAAGATATATTTTATGAAATAACATTGATGGGAACATCACTATTAGATTTACAAACAATTTTAATTAAAGCCCAAAAATAGTGTCAGATTTTTTTTTCTAAATGTTTTGATAAGCAAATTATTATAATGTTAGCAAATTCACTTGATTAATGTTTGAACTACAACATATATTTTTTTCGCGTCAAAAAGTTTGTTACAAAATTAATCAAATTTTTGCAAACTTAACTCGTTTGGGTATGCCATCATCTTTCAGACTCACAGAAAAAAAGTTTTCCATCAGGTCTATCTTAAGTTATAAGAATCGTTTCTAAAACTAGTAAGTTTCTGGATTATTTATATTTCAATAAATAAAAACGAAGTGTTTATTTATAAGATTTAATATTAATTTTGGAAGCAGCTTAATTAAGAAGCTAACTATCTTATGTAGTTGTTTGATGTGTACACTGTAACCACATTAGTCGTAGCACAACACAAACCGACAAGTTTCCACCTAATTTGCGGTTTACCACAACAAGGACACCAAATGAGATTAACAGGCCAGCTCAAATTAGCGGCTGTATTTTACCTACAGCTTGATAGAAAACCTTTTCATAGAATGTGTCTAAACAAATCAAATATTTTTTACTGAAATAAATTTCTTTATAATATTATATTATGAAAATTAGTGTTGGATCAACCTGTATCACAATACGACCTTGACGATTTAGTTATTGGTTATCCTTTGTCTGATTAATTACATTAATAAATTATTGATAACTAAATAAGTACATAAATATTTATATCGTATTTTTACATAAAACTGTTATACGTGCATTAGTTTCGCAATTTTGCGGTTGTCTGTAGTCAATTATACTTTAGTTTAAATTCACACTATGAAATGTGTTGCAATAAAGTCTTTATGGTGTCCCATTGTGCAGCTCGTGGCCCTGTCGCATTCGTTTATCGGAAAGCATAAGCGAAGTTAAGCAACGTCGGGTGTGGTCAGTATCCGGATGGGTAACAACCTAGTTCCTCCGTGCTTCGGACGGCACATTAAAATGTCGGTCATGGCTTGTTGTCATATTGTGAAAAAGTGTAAAGTAAGAGGACTAGCTTGCTCGACAATTGTCTAATAGTTCGCACCAGGCCAGCGCAGCTAGCTTGAGCCTCCTGCAGAGGTCTGTGCCCCTGCAGTGGGGCGCAAAATGGCTTAGCGAGAGGGTAATAAGAAGCCCTTATTTAAATAGGTATAAATTCTTTGTTAGAAATAATTCTGGATTAGTACTAATATTAGTATCTAGGATTTTATTTATCCTGTTTAAAGTTCATGGCTCAGATCAAATAAGAAATTTCACATGGAACATCTGCGACAACGAATGGGGTCGGTTAAAACTACACCTCGCCGTGTACATACATTTTTAATTGAAAATTTTGAAATTTTAAGTTAGTTTTGCTCGACACGCCGCGTTAGCTCGACTGATAAAGCAAGGTGTAGTTTCGTCGTAAGCGTGTGCGTGGAAATGTGTACATAACTACACCACGGCGAGGTGTAGTTATAAACTGGCCTCACTTCGTTGTTGTAGAAGTTCCACCTGTTTGATTTGATTTTAGGTTTATGGTGTATAATCACTGCTGTTCCATGATATCAGGGACCTTATTGAGAACAGTCTCGAGCTATTAGATCTTAGGAATTCGAGACAAAAATCTATGGAAGTCTGTAGAAACCCGTGAATGTACTTGCATACATTTTTCTCTGGAATTCCAGAGTTCTAATAGGTCGAGACTGTTCCCAATAAGGTCCCAGAACAAACCTCTAACGGAGATATATTTTTTTTTGTAAAATATTACTTATTAGTTAAAAATTGAATTTAAGTGTTTTATCTCCGTTTATAAATTGTTTATAAATCGTACAAGTTTGTAAACCGAAAGTCGAGAAACATAATAGGTACTAACATTTTTGTTAAAATTTCACTAATTAAAGCTTACACCGAAACGTGTGGAAGGATTTGTTACAATTCACCTACGGCCACCTAATTAGCTATAGTGCGTGGGAGCTGTTGAAATTTTAGTTTTAAGTTAATATAGCTGAAGCTTCATATTTTGAATAAATATAAATCCTGCCTAAGTTTTCTCTGAGGAATACAGTACGGGGATCTTTAAGACGGCAGTGATGTGATTTTTAAAGGGTCGGCAACGCACAAGTTATACTCTATGCAAGTGTTGCAAGCGTTCATCCAATTTTTGTCATAAAATGTTTTAATATAAAAAAATTATTTCACTCATAAGTATTAAAATATCGGCCAAGTGCGTGTTGTACAAAAATTAAATTAGGGTTCCGTTAAATAAGAATTAATGCGAATATCTAAAAACTTGTGAATCAATGGAAGTATTTACAAAGTAAAAGTTATTTTATTTAGTGTGTTTCAGATTTATAGAACTCACAGATGAAAAGTTACTTACTATAATAAGTCTATAAGACCCAGAGAATCGTTGGCCGCCTATTTTTTAAAACAATATTTTTTATCTATGGAACTAAATTCTGTTGTGTATTCAATGGTGCTAAATTCAAATATTTTATCAGCTTAAAAAAAAATCAAGATGGCGGATTTATTATGGCGCCCATTTTTTTCTAAATTTATTCGATTTCGAAAAGTTCTGTTAGATATTCAAGGATGCTCTGTTCAAATTTTTGTAAGAGTATCAAAATTTAAGATGGCGGATTTAATATAGCGCGCAGTTTTAGTTTTCTGCTAAAATTCTTTGATAGCAAATAGAAGTTACTCATGCGATAGTTATAATAATTACGATACGTGAAAAAACCTTACAACTGGCAATTTAATTTTAAGTTAGCCTTATGTTTACGATGCTATAACTTAAAATGTATCTAAACATACTTTCCTGTCTGGTCTTGCCCAAAACTTATTATATAAATTGCTAAGTAAGTATGGCACTACCCTAACAATTGTTCAGGAGTCTTTCGACATCGCCTTTCTTGTGATCAAACTACTTTTAATCGAGATACATTCGACGAAGTCTACCTCCACAACTAGGTATATTTACTTTTGCCACATACATTCTACTTCCATGCTACGTTTGCCATATCTAACAATCACTTTCATACACCAGCGTCGATTATATCCCTAATGACAGCTCGCAAAGGTATGTAAGGTCCTATTCACCTGCATTTTCCGCATTCACTCTTCTTTAACCGTATCTTTTGTTATATTTACATTAACTCTAGTTCCGTTGTTTTTTATTGCTTCATGCATAACTATTTCTTGGACCTTGTCTTCTGCCGATGCAAGAAATTAGAAAAAGAAGCTGAAATAAAATAAAGAAAAAAGAAAATTATTATTATTGTGAACTACTCACCACAATTTTTAAATAAAACAAATAAATAAATCTTTTAGGCGGGAGATGTAGGGGAAGGAGGAGAATAGTAAAAACGGAGGTTTTGTAGTATCGTCATATTTTTCAAACGGACCGACCGTTTAAAAAATTTTGGATTCAGTTCTTAAATCGTAAAAACAGATCCCCTTTTGTTTCATCATAGTGCTTCGTTGAAAATTTTAGGGTTCCGGTAAATGGTAAAAACTTAACTTATATTTTCGTCATTTCCACCCGTTCTATACAATATTGAAGAAAATTAGGTAAATATATTTTTTTATTTAAGTTTGTTAAACTATCTTCTTACGTTATCTGTTGCATACAACCAAAACAAAGAAATTATTCCGACGTCAAAAATCCACCAATAAGTAAAAAAATGAGCTGTGAAATCTTTATTAAATAGCTTCATAACTGTACTACTTAATTAATACTATAGTATCTCTAAATTCCGTACACGCGAAGTAGCGGGAACTGCTAGTGTATAGCTAGTATATATAGTATAGTATATATAATATAGTTTGTATGTATAGTATATATATATATATATATAAAAAAACTGACAATACTCAGAGCTACCTAGTTTTATTAGCTTCAAGTTCTATTTTAAAAAGTCCAATTTGTAACACAGCACCTCTGGAAAGTCGCAATACGACAATTCTACAGTTTTATATCAAGTTAAGAATATGAAATGTGTTCCACTTTGTCACTGCCACTTTATTCGTTGCATTTAACCATTTCTTGTTACTCTTTATTCAAGAATGCTAGCTTTGTGAAACGAGTTTAGAAATAACACAGCTTTCTGGAAGTCGAAGTGTGTTTTACGGGAGTAATATTTTTTCAAACAAATGGTAGGTATTTATACGTCTCTGACTTCGACCAGAGAGTTTATTGGGAACAGACTCGAGCTATTCGAACTTTGGAATTCGTGACTAAAATGTATTGAAGTCTGACTTACCTCTCGAAACCCGTGAATGTACTTGCATAAATTTTTCTCTCAAATTTCAGAGTTCGAATAGCTTGAGAATGTTTTTAATAAGGTCCCTGCTTTTTGGATTAACTAGGTTTAGGTAACTATGAGATATTTTAATTTTGCTAATTTAATTCTTTTTTTATCACATTAACTCGTAAACAGTGTTATTACGTGCAGGCAAAGCGGATGCTAAGACCTTTATTACTCCCACGGGGTTTTTTTTGTATGATTCACTTTTCTCAAAGTATAGCGCGCGTTCATAAGACTTACGGACGGTAATGACGCGCCTATTCTATCAAGTATGTATAAAAGATGTCTTTTCAAAATATGAACAATGCGAACCAAAAGCAGGCAAAACTTTATAAATTCCCTAGATATCTAGGGCGGTGGCGTTGTTTTCTTATTTCAATTCCCGCTATGTCAATTGTGTTCTGGTGATTTATTTATTGATTCACCTTATGTTATTATTTATTTACTTGCAATTGTAAAAATAAAACATTGCGTGTAACATGGGCGGTACGGCTTTTGGCTTCTAATAGTCTCTCGTTAGAAATTTTCTCCTTACCACCCTTAATACACAATATACTATTAAAACTAGAAAAATAAAACAAAAAGAGACAGTCTCTTATCGATGTATTGTAAACGTTTGTCGTTTTGTTTAGCTTTTAGCACATCACAATATGATTAATTGTTATTTAGCTTATCGTAACGTGTTTGTGTCGCTGTCAGCGCTTTGTTTGCGGGACACACGTGAAAGCGACAAAAGAAAACCATTAAATTAATGTACCTACTGAGGATTTATATAGGCAGGAAATGGTTTGATGAGTGAGGGTGCTATGCTATGGTATGATTGTCACCTGAAATTAGTCATATCAAAGTCTGTTGTTGAAATTGGTGATTGAACCAGAAATGACAATACAAAATTTTGGATACAAGAGACAGTATTTTTTTGTGGATTTTTGAATATAAGGTTATAATCAGTTACTTAAACGGTTAACTGCCCTTAATCTATTACCTTTAAATGAGCAATTCTTGTATATATATAGCTATATAATGTGAATTTCGGAAACGACTCTAACGATTTCAAGAAATTACTGAATTTCTTGCAGGGGGTTTCGGAGGTGATAAATCGATCTAGCCAGGTTTCATTTTTAGAAAAAGTCGTTTTATCCATGTTTTCAGGCAATGATAAACTGAAAATATGACTGTTCCTGACATCTATTGGCGAGAAGTAATACAATTATTTTTACCGACACAACATCACTAAAGGTATTTGACAATAGATGGCGTTGTTAAAAAATACGAGCAAAGCTCAGTCTCCGGGTACTCTATATCTATAAGAGTAAATTGACTGGCTGACTAATATATATCAACACACAGTCCTAAAACACATTAGAAAGGGTTTGCAAAAATCATATCCTAAAGGGGGTAAAATAGATGTTGGTAGTTTATACGGGAAATTTTTTAAAGCTTCATGCATAAAAATTGGTATTTGCCCTTTAGGTTGAAACTTAAGACAGAAATGTTTTCTCGTTTTTGGAAAATATGCGATTATTCCCTAGACTGCAAAAAGGGGATGAAAATTTATAAATTGTTGTGGTGAAAACTTGAAGGTTTCTGTTATAACTTAAAAGAATTTTGCAAAATTTATCCAGTAATTTTTGAAACTAAATGCAAAAAATAATAGTTGAGGTATACAAAGAAAGGTTAAGTCTTTCACTCTTTTTGGAAAATCATCCTTTAGAGGACATAATAGAGGATGAAAATTTGAAAGAGAATTCAGACACTACCTATATTATAGGTAGGTATGTTTTTTTCCAAAAGTCCTCGCAGATAAAGCGGGCACAATGTAGTAGAAAATATTATGAACAAGTTTATCTCTTCTAATAAGAAATCAATCTAGCAAAGTAGTATTTGCATTTAATATATGGATGATAATGACTGTGAGCAACCGCAATCTGAAAGCACACACAGTAATTTAAGTTTAAATATGAACGGATTGCAATTTTGCTCTGTAAACAAACTTGAACAAGCTACAAGTTCCTAAAGCTCATGTATTATAAAGCTTTCCTTCACCATAAATTTAATAAGAGAATACCACTAGCTTCTTTTTAAACTCATATTTACCAGTTATATCTATTCTAAAGTCACTTATGGTTTGTAGATAGTAAAAGACAATGTATGGATATTTGTTAGTATTATAATTTATAATTAATCAGTATGTAATAGACTCTCATTCGTATACTTTTTTATTGATTAGAATCCTTTCTTTCGCGTGCCAGTGTTTTTATAAATAAAAAAAATAAATTAGAACAGAAATTTGTCGATAAAGCTTATTGCACAATTCAAGACTACCTTGATGATAAAAATGCATGGGATTAAATATTTTTTTGTTAAAAAAATTTACTTGATTATTTGTATTGATATATCAAAATTAAAAGAGCGACTGCTGGAGTATTTATTCTTACCAGAACGCCATTTTGATTCTTAAACGATAGTTACTAGTAACTTATGGTTTATTGACTTCGTAAAAGTGATATGATATCCTATTTTTGAGAAATAAAGCAGTTGAATTTGAATCGGCAGGGAATTCATCCTCACTCCTTAAAACCTAAATGGTCACGTACAGTGCGGTTTCAGAGGAACTTCCTTCCGTTATGGAATGAGCAGGGGCCAAGGTTTTCTATAAGGACTACAGTGTGGGATTCTTCAAGAAAGGAGTAATTAAATTTTTAACAAGATTGGTAACGCGTGAGTAATGCCCCAGCTGTTCCAAGCGTCCATAGGCAACGGTATCCGCTTGACATCAGGCGGACTGTCAGCTTAGAAGTATGGAAAAAATGTATTTTAGCCTTTGTCATATTTTGTAGTTTTTTATTTGATTTTAAGCTTAGAATGTAGTTTGAAAAATAAGAGAAGAAAATACAGGGTTTGCATAGGTAAGTTTAGGTAGTGTTTATACTAGCTTTAGAAAGCATTTTCAATTTCCTTATGCTTAATGTATTTAGAAAACTTAAAAAGCATTACAGTTTCTCATAACAATAGTTTCAGAAACAACGGTAATTTCATAAATCGATTACCTGAGTTTTAATTTATCAGTTTGCTATCGACAACACGATTTATTTGTATCATTACTGCAAATTGTCAAGTGTACTCAAACTATCTCCATGCCCAATTTTATCTTAATCGGTACAGTAGTTTAAGCGTGAAGAGATAACACACAGACAGAGCTACTTTAGCATTTAAAATATTTACTAGCTTTTATCTGCGGTTCTACCGTTAAAAAACCATTCAACGGTAACTCCTCTATTATAAAAGAAAACCTACTCACACTTGACGTTTTTAAGTAATCTATGTCCTTCCCCGTGACTAAAACTATCTTTATGCCAAATTTCACCTTAATCAGTTCAGCGGTTTAAGCGTGAAGACGTAATTAACAGAGTAACTACGGCATTTCTTTTATAATATAATATGTTTATGGATATAAGGAAAACCTGATTTCTGACGAAGGTATCATGCAAACACGAGATTTATAAAATAAACAACAGATATTTTCCTGTGTTAACTATTATGTGATGTGTGTGACAGCAATTCACGTAATTTAAAACACTACCTAGTTGAAGCAGACGAGATTCCGGCCGTTTTATTAAGTGCCCTGCCCCGAGAACCCGCCATTTGCAATTCATATCGCGCTGTGACGGTCTGCTTGCTACCGTATCGTCGCTACAACTTTGCTGCTTACGTAACTTAGGTGGACCGATTATGAAATTACCGTTGTTTTTGAAACTATTGTTATGAGAAACTGTAATGGTTTTTATATTTTGCAAATACATTAAACATTAGGAAAATGACTATATTTTCTCAAGTCTAGCGATGACTTTGAATGCGCAGAATTCAATTTTTGGATGTGTCTGATGTAGGGGCACGGAGTGCGAGGGGTGCACTACCTTTCAAATCAACATCACTAGGGGTCTCAAAACAGGTTTCACTGAAATTGAAAAAATAGGTGAACCGGGTGTAATGTGTCTAAACACATATTTCTTTATATTTCTTTTATTTTGAATTATTTATTATGATTTAGATTTGTTAGAATCAAATTTTATTCTATTATACATTTCAAATTTTTTTTTTACATGTATATAAATTTTTTTTTGTTTGTGTTGTGATGGACCCTAGACGCACCTAGAAGGTATAAAACTGTAGTTGGATGTCTAACTAAATTGTTTACCTAAACATTGCGAGTGTTAATTTAAATAGATGAAAATCTCGTCGAATATCGTCGCTCGTACTCGGAGTTCAGTCCTGTAGACATAAATAATTTTGGTGATCGTCCATTTATAAGGGAGTGGGTATCTGATCCTGGATCTAGGTATTTTCTGTAAAAAGTCAGTTCTCATAGGTATTTTTGGCAAAAGGCCGTTACTTGTTGTTTAAACAACTTTATGTGATTAAGCTTTCATTGTTGCAAGTTGCACTATATTTGCAGTTACTTTTACAATGAGTATTAAGAGTAATCGTTTTTTGTAATTTATCAACTAAGGTAAGTGTATTCGGTGATCAATTTACTACGATAAATTCTCTTTCACTACAACCAACTCCTAACTTTCCTCCATTCGTCTTTAGTGAATTTACAGATTGTGATGTTAAAAAAAACATACTTACAATTTCTTCGAATGCCGTGGGAAGTGATAATATAAGTTGTATTATGATCAATTATGTCCTTAATATTGTAATTCCTAGTATCTCTCATATCCTCAATTTTTCAATATCCTCTGGCATCCTTACTGAAGCATGGAAAGAAGCACGGATCATTCCCTTACCTTAAAAAGCTAATCTTTCATTATACTCCGATTATCGTCCAATTTCAATCCTCCCTTTTTTATCCAAAGTACTAGAACGCCTTGTCCACCAACAACTTAGTTATTTTCTTACAAAAAATAATTTTGCTAAATCCATTACGATCCGGTTTCCGACCTGGTCATAGTACAACTACAACACTTATAAAAATTACTGATGACATACGTCTAGGCATAGAAAACAGAAAACTTACTGTTCTTACTCTATTTGACTTTAGCAATGCGCTCAACACCGTGGACTTTGATATATTGCTAAAATTAATGTGTTCTCTTAACATATCTCCAACAGTAATTGACTGGTTTCATAGTTACTTGCGTGGACGTCGACAATGCATTAAGGACTCCTGTTCCACCTGGTGTAACACATCTGCTGGCGTCCCGCAAGGTGGCGTGTTGTCTCCTTTTTACGTGTTGTGTTACGTCTCAAATATCTTCTCTATACCATCTTTATGCAGACGATCTCCAAATTTATGCTCAGGCTTCTGTAGAAGAGCTTGATAAAACTGTTGGTGCAATAAACCTAGAACTAGCTCGTATAGCTGATTAGAGCGATTGTTATGGTCTTAAACTAAATCCTTGCAAAACGCAAACAATAGTTATGGGTAGCTCAAGACTAATTGCTAAAATTAATTTAGATGACCTACCAAAAATCCACCTTAACGGAGTACTTTTACCTTATAGTAATAGCGTGAAAAACTTAGGAATTATATTTGATCAGTCTTGGACCTGGAGACCTCAGATTAAAATCAGCAAAAAATGTTTGCTACATCAAAATCTTTACAAAGGTTGCGTAACTTTTTACCCATCTCCACAAAAATTGCTCTTGCCAAATCTTTACTCTTTCCAATACTTGACTATGTTGATGCTAGCTATCTTGATCTTAGTGAGGAGCAACTTACTAAACTTGAGCGACTTCAAAATTTATGTATCAGATTTATTTTTGGTCTACGCAAATTTGATCACATTTCCGAGTTCCGATCAAAGCTCAAGTGGCGCCCAATTCGCCTTCGCAGGAATACGCATATTTTATTTCTTCTGTACAACGTCCTGTTCAATCCGTCAACACCTCATTATCTCAAAAATCAATTTCAATTCCATGGCTCTGCAATAACTCGAGTTTCGACTAATTTATTATTAAAAACGCCAAGACACCACTCACACTCATATAGCAACTCTTTTGTTGTGAAAGCAATCAGACTTTGGAACTCTTTACCATTGCAAATACGACAAGCTCAATTATTGAGTCCTTTCAAAAAACTTACATTTTTTACATTTTTTAAAATCTTAAGCTGTTCGCTTATATATGTATTTGTATGAATTTAATTTTTTTTTATATAGGAATGTATGTATATGTATCTATTTATTTTTATATACTTTTTATTTCTAAAGTATTATATATTAATTTATACTATGTATGTACTGATAAATTTTTAAGTCTCGTCCTTGAGATATGCACACCTTACTCAATTTTCTTGTTTTTATAATATCCCTACCCAAAGGTTGTCTGGAAGAAATCGCTTAGTTGTACTTTTTTTTCATTATTTTATGGATTTAAATGTATGTCTAACTGTGCAATAAAGAATATTATTATTAAACTTGATAAACATTGCATTGACTTGATTTTGTAATGTGCGTACACCCATTACTATAATATTGGTCATAGCTGTTAATCTGTAACTGGCACATGTACATAATAATAATAAAGCTTTTTAATTCCGGACTCATACATGTACATAAACACAAGTTCAAATATTGGTATAAACTTAGGGTAATATCAGCCTAAATTCTTTTTCAATTGCAAAGTATTTCAGGAAATTCACAACAACTTTTTGCCCCAATGCCCGTAACCCATGAATAACGCTGAATATGAACGTATAGTATGGGTAAATAGCATAAAATAGTAATAATTCCAATATAATTATTTGTATTGAAAATTTGCTAATAACAGCCCTAGATTTTGTATTGAGTATATTATAATGAAATTTCAGCAAAACTGTATGAAGCCGCCACTATATGAATAAATCGAAAATTGGCAAAAGCTAGATTTCTGGATAATCTTGTGATATTCATCTATCGCAAACATTTTATTGCATTATGTTTTTGCCAATGTCAGACCTCAAACTCGCAAATGTATTGTTATTATCTATTTTTTAAACTTGATTTACTAACTGAAGATTCAATTCTACTATGGGAAAATTACCTTTATACCCTCTCTTAAATCGGACGCTCTAAGCGTTGATGGTCGCTTGAATGAAAATTAATGAAACGGAAGATTGCATTGACTCGATTAATCAACGCTTGTTATTGTTACGTCTTAGTTTGTTCAAACAATAACACGAATATTGTTAAAGAATATTTGCGTTTTAAGATGGATTAAAGATTTTCTCAAATCTTATTATATTTTATAAATTATATCATATCTTATTGTTTTTTTCTTTCTTGAAATATTGATATTATCTGCTGAAGAAAAATATCAAAGACTGTAGAACATCCTATATTTGTATTATAAATATATATTAAATTTAAAACAACCGTATTGTATAAGTTAAATGTTTAACTACAGGTACTTATAATAAAAAAAATATTTTCATAGTCTTATATTGACTCGAATTTACTAAAATGATGTAATTTGTATTCATATCAAATTATGGAAAAAACGGCCAAGTGCGAGTCGAAGTCGCGCAGCGAGGGTTCCGTACCACCACAGAATGCATGAGCTTGTCTCGCACTTGATCGGCTGTTGTGTGTATTTTGTTATGCTGGTTTTGTCGTTGTACGTAGTTCAGGGGCACATGCTTCCTTAGACATAAGGTTAAGGCCACAGTACATCACGCTGGCCTGGTATTTACAAGTATAATTATGGTTTTTGCAAATTATTTATATCAAGGCAATAGATTTGAAAGTTGTAGTAGACGCTTAATCGCGAATAATCGCATTTTTTTTAAAAAACCTTTAGATTTTCCTCGATTTTCTAATAGGTGTACATGGTACAAGCCGGATATGAAACGTCTTTTTAATTGTTTCTTTTTAAGATTTTTAAATTTATATATTTACTAGCTTTTAGCCGCGGCTCCGCGCACCTTAAATTTGGTTATCGACGTAGGGCTTTGACGGCAACTCCTTATAGGAGCTTCTGAATTTTCCGGGATGAAGCATAGCTTATGTCCTATCCCAGGACCTAACCTATATGTGTACTAAGTTTTATCCCGATCCATCCAGTGGTTGAAGCGTCATTGAGTAACAAACAACCTTAAATCCTAGCATCTAAACTTTTAAATTTATAATATTAATGGGATAGCTGGTAATTTATAAATTTTGCCAGTGGTATCACTCTTTAATTATACTATGACTCCTTAATTATACTCATGACATATATATTATACTAATAATTCCTTAATTATACTAATGACTTCTTAATTATACTTATGAAATAGTTTGCTTAAGCTCGGTCATAGTTATTCCTGCGACGATAAAAAATCCTATGTAATTTCCTAGGACTCAAATTATCTCCATAAGAAATTTCATCTAAATTGGTCCATGTATGAATGACTTATGAAGTAACAAACAGACAGACAAACAAACTTTCGTATTAATAATATTTATAGGATTTAAAAATGTCCTCCTAACTATGCCCAAACACAATAGGCATAACAAAACTTTCACGTATTCCTGTGACAGAGGGAATTACAGCTCTTGTGATTTACGGTCTCTACGCGACTTATTAGTAACACAAACAAATGGACGCGTAAGTCATACGTAATTTTATGGTCGTTTTAATAATGTTAATACAGTTTTATTATTGTAAGTTTCTTGGCTTAATATTATAAATAGTTTTTTTTGTTGTTTGTGTATGGCTGTGTGTGAGTAGAATAATTAATAATTAAGAAGCAAGTCAAATATGTGTCGTTAGATTACATGTTGTTACAGAATGCGATGAAAAAATAAAGGTTCACTGCTCGTTCCCCGTAGCTGATAGCGTGATAATATGTAGCCTATATGTTGACTCGACTTCTTAATATTATTTGTGCCAAATTTGAAGTAAATCCATGCAGTACTTTTTGAGTTTATCCCGAACATACATACAGACAAACACACAAAAATTCTAAAAACTATATTTTTGGCTTCGGTATCGATTGCAGATAACACCCCAAGTATTCTTTTAAAAAAAATTTGACTTTTCCTACGATTTCATTATATGTATAGATTATATTTTATTATTGTAAGATTATTATAGTAAAGCCGACCGACATATTTTCATGTATTAAAATCCATATTTTCGCATAGGTCCATTATATATTTATGGCCATAGACACTTTGATGTTAAAAGTATACTTTATTACGAAGTCATACTTCACATTATGTCGACCAAAATAAAAAAAAAAAATATACACAAAAAATTAACACCTAAAGCAGCAGACAGAAAGTGTTTTCTTCTCCTAGAATTCTGATAGATCCGAGAAGATAATTATGATCAGTTTGTCAGATTTTTGTCTCAAGAGTCTTTCAATTTGCTTTTGCAAAAAGTTAAATTAACGGCGAAACGCCTATACAAATCTCTATAATCGATTAAATCGATTAAAGTATCAATAGTAATGTAGCGCGGCAGCGACGCCAATCGATTGAAATAACCCCCTTTTTAAAGTGTCATGTCTAAACAAGGAAATAATTAAAATCTCATCAAACGTCTCAGTGTAACAAGCTACTTATAAAATGTAGAACAACTCTTATTCTGTCTACTTCACGTTTGAGAAGGAATGACAAATGAGATTGTGTATTAATCATAATAATGATCCGGAAAATAAACTAAAGCATAAATAAAATGCTTAAGACAATGGTAATATGGAAGTTATTAGATTTTTTAAAGGGTAGGCAACGTGCGATTGATACCCCTGGTGTTGCAAGCGTCCATAGGGTACGCTGACCGCTTACCATTAGGCGAACCGTAAGCTCGTTTACTACCTTAGTGGTATAAAAAAAAAATACAATATTTTTGGTAACACCGAGTAACTCAAACAGTATTCTGTTGGACTGCCCCGTCGAAAATCCCAGGTTTGTTTCTCAGTAGGGGCTAATTATGTATATATATATTTCACATTAGCACACAAAGTTGAGAGAATACTAACTTTCCCTAAGTAAGTTTTGACAAAGTTGCTTTGGACATTTCAGTAACAACTATAGCCGTACCTAGCTATAGTTCCTCCACGCGGCATTCGGTTACAGTTGTTTCGCGGAAACTTATGAATTTTCCGGCATTTAGGGTAGCTTATGTTGTCTCCAACTATCTCTGTGACAAAAATAGTTTAATTTACCTAATTGTTTGCCCCTTAGCGACGTTAAGCAATCATGAAAAAATAAACTTTCACAAATAAATATGAGTTAGAATTAGAAAATAATCAAGTATGAAGGTACATGTCTTGTTAATCTCCTAAGCTAAATATTTGCTACTTAATTAGAGTAAAGTAAACGAGAAGATTAGTAACGTAATTGGCATTACTATATTTAGGTTCGTTACGTAGGGACGTTGTTAACATTTGAAAGGTTAATGTCTTTGGTAGCTTAGAATAATATTATAGTATAGCTGTCTCAAATCATTATTGAAAACATGTTTCCACTTCTCCTGACAGTTAAGGTTTTTGCTTTGATTTCCATTTTAAAAATTAACCGTCAATTTATATAGTAGTTTCTTCTAAATTTTGAATTGAGTGTGACGTAGTAGGAAATATTTATAATTTTAGAAGTCTTTTAATGGTTTTGCATTGACTTAAAACAAAACTTCCTAAAAACCATATTAACATCGCAACTCGCAACTTGATTGCGTTTCTAGAAAAGTCTCCACAGCTTAATTTCCGTAATGTAATTAAATCACAAACGGTTTAAAAACTATTTCGCAAAATACTTCGTTTATAAATGTATAAAACCTAATGACGTTATTATCCTTCTAAACCTATACCTTGAATTTTAATCCTTGGCTTTACCTATTTACCACTAGCTGCTTCTCGCGGTTTAACCCATAAACAAAATTGGTCTTACTTTGATCAGCATCCTGGCTTACCCACGCGAGAAAATATCTCGTTAAGGGTTATATTAGGCTAGGGTTATATTACGCTTCAATATTCAAATTTGGGCACAGTTTGGCACAAAATGTACATAATGTCGACTTCTTGACCAAGTCTCAAGTGTGCCTAGTCAAAGTGGGCAAGCTGGGATTACGTCATTTTGGCTCGTTCCTTAAAGTTATTGTATCTCGTAAACGTGAATCGCTTTTTGAAACTTTGAACGAAAAAATTAGCACAAAATAGAGAATGTTTTCCGAATTCTACAATTTACGATTTACAAATGAAACTATCTACAATTTAACAAAACCCAACCCAAAACAAATCATGTCGATTGAATAAGTGGAAGTAGCTTAGAATTTCTCACCAATTTATTCTCTTTCTTTTTCCTGATCCATCATCAGACCCCTATTGTTTTATATTAGATTGTGACCAATCTATAAGAGCATTCTAATGAGTCCAAACATAATACTTCTTTTGTAAGTCGGTAAAAGTTGGGTATCCTTCAGATTACAGGTGACTGTAGCATCAGTTCAGGGTTCTTATACAATAATGGAAGTAAGTACGAACTAATTTCAAATCGGACCTGTGGAAGTTGCTCATATCCCTTTATCAACTAGAAAAGAGCTGTTGATCTTTAAACGACCAAAAACATTTCCTTAAATCATAGCTCAGAGAGAGAGATGAGGATAAATTGGCGAAGGATTTTAAACTAATTTAACTCGTTCAATGAATATAATTTTATTATGGGTCAGGGTTTTTTTTTTATTGTTAGGTAATGAAACTTGTACAATTCATTTATTGTTTAAAATGGTTCACTCCAAGTATTGTGGTTATTAGAAATTCTATTTCGCCGGTACTCGTCAATCAGTGTCAGGCAAGCTCAATAATTATTATCAACTCTAAACGCTTCTGAAAATTTATAATCTTGACAGCTTAATTCAACTTTACCTTGAAGTCAATGACACTTCGGGATTATGAAATTGTTACCAGTTTCAGTATTTACGTATTCTGTCAATATGAAAATTTAAATGATTATTATTTTACTTAAGACAAATATAATTGCTTGTTTGTTGTTTGCAAGGTGTGCGTCATTAAAAGATTCATGTATTTTCTTTTAATTCGTTACTAGAGAAAATATTTATAGAAAAGTAGTTATATACACTACGTTCAAATTTCGAGACACATGTCTCTGTGAACATAAGTCGTCTCGGTTCAACTGCATAGTTGTCAGTAGCCAGCACATGTACTACTACATGTACATGTACTACATAAAAAACGTAAAATCAATTTTCTATTAGCAAGTGAAGATCATGTATTAGTCATGATTGATTTCCGAAGAAAACAAAAAGGCGGAATCTAAAATAAACACATAACAACGTTGTTATTCTGTAACTCAGAATGGTAGATCGTTGCACCCAGCGGAAAGTGACTTCTTGCTGCAACGAGTTAGCGAGGACTTTTAGGCTGGGTTGCACCAACTAACTTTGACGCAAACTAGCCGTAAAAATGTTTTTGCTTCCTTTTTATGTTTAAAAATAGCTGACGCTAGAAATTTCCAAACAACCTCCCATTTTTGGCGCCGGATCGACGTGAAAGTTACTTGGTGCAACCCAGCCTTAAGAAGGAAGCAAAAAAAGAAACTTGTCTAAAAGTTTAAAATTTTCGTACGCTTTACCTATCAATAATAAAGTTCGCACCGTTTTTTATTTCATCAGACGTCAAAGAAAACCCAATAACTAAGAATTTAGTTTTTTTTTACCTAAATTTCAACAGGTTTCACGCTAATTCGTGCTGTTTTGCTTAAAAACAGTTTAAATGCAATTAAAATACGTGCATCCATTCAGTGGAAATTTTGTGCGTGATTAGATCCAAATGTCGCCAATATAAAGCTAGTCATAAGCTATTTTTAGATGGTTTTAAATAGTTTCTAAATAATATCTGTGAGTTGTAGTTGGCATTTTTGCTAAAAGTGGCCGTTTTTAGCAGAAATCAAACATTTGGATTTAAGAAATTCGTTATCTACGAAGAGAAAATTGAGGATATCTAATGGCGGCGCTAGTGGGGTGTAAGAGGGGTTAATCAGTCGGATAATATGCAATATCGTAGGATTCAATAAAAAAAAAAAGTGATTTCGCGAGCTCCCAAGTTAATTTCGACTCAAATTAAAATATTACATAGTAACGTATACGTAATAGTACAAAAAATTTTAGAGATTCCTCAAAGCACCCTTCGAGTCTCTTACGTAATTAATGAATGACCCCTAAATAGTTATGCATCAGCGGGCCGCAAAGCTTGTAAAATAACTGATTGCACTGATCATAGCATTTTTTCTTAATTTCTTTTAATTCTGAGTGCGAATTGTAACTTCTACTATTTCATTTGAGTACACATACGATATAAATGTATGAAGACTAAACAGTGTCCCTAGTGAACGTATTTTAATAAATATTATGAGACATTCTTAAAATCGTTGCAGGCCGCAGCCAAACGCATATGGAAGACTGCATGCAGTCCGCGGGCCGCTATAGTTTGGAATGTTGTCAATCTTAAATATTATTTACAATATCTATTAACCTTCTATAACCTTATATAATTAAAAATTAATTATATACAATTTTAATAGTGTAAGATTTAAAAATAAACCATGATTAAACATGTTTTTTTCCACTTTTTCCTAAATGGACTCGGTTTCCTAGATGCATGTCCAAGAAAGCAAATTGAAATATTAATATTTAATATTTAGGTCTACAGGAGGCTGTAAAAAATGGAGCACCTGAGTCACCGCAAAAAAAATACGGTCATTTATGTTTAATTCACGGGCCGTCGGAAAATTGACCGTGACGTATAACGATGTTTAGGAAAATTTAATTACAAATACTAATTTGAGTTTGTCCTTCAATCTGACTTATCTTTTGTAACTAGTTAGTAAGGAAACCTCGGTGCGTAAAACCCGCACTTGTATGTTTTTGTTTTTTTCGTAAAAGGGCTAAACGGCTAATCTTAGTATTTTTGTCGATTAACAACTAATCTTGGTACTTTTGTCGGTTGAGGCTGCATCATAAGAATGAATAATACTAGGAAAGTCTGCGTATAATTTTTTAAAACTTATTATTTTCTATTACTTTTTGTTTTGTACCGGGCCTACTTATTGCTATCGGGGCTGCGCTTAGCTTCCGAACGCCACCTGTTTTTTGTTTCTGGCAATACACTTTGTGATTGTCATTAGTCTACAAAATTAACATATTGTAAAAACAAAGTTTTTGCCTGTTTTGACTTTGTACATTTAATTAAAAAAATAAATACGCTTATTATTATTAATGCGTTAGCTTTTATAATATACAAAAGTGTATGTGCCGCACATTGAAGTAAGGACAAACTTGTGGTGTATTTTTCTATTTGTCTTTTAATACTTTAAGTTAGATATTGTCCCCACCTTTATGATCTGTCTCAGTTTAGGCTATAATTAAGGGCTCCCTAAGGTCCCCTTAGAAGACATAGGACAGACAAACGTTGTCCATTTAGGCCTTTTAGTTTAGGCCATTTATGTGCATACAATAACAACTATTGCGGTAAGTAAATTTGTGCCTTTAATTTAGGGTTTAATTGTACCTGTCATCATTGACGGAACACTTTTGAAATCGATTCCACTGTCCTATTGCAAGTTCCAAACTAGACAAAAATCTTATCTTTTCACATTCTTTACTAAAGCACGGCCGCTTAACTATTTGTGTCTGTTGCGCGTACATAACAAAATTATTTGCTATCGCGTTAGCACAGATGCAGTGACCCATGTCATCAGAAATTTTGAACCTTTGAATCATGGTATAAAGCTTAAACATTTTATTTGTATATTCTCAAATTTTAAAAACAGATAAAATCAATACGTTGCTGCTATGCTGACTTAAGTCAGTAGCGTATATTGAGATACGTTTCTAATTTAAATGCTTCTTAACGATTAAAACCTAGTCTTAATACATATATTTACAATTTTATTTCCTTTCATGACAACTTTGCAATATTTAATAAAGTCATACTTTGTCAAAAATGTTTTTGACCACTGAACACAGCCTAAAAGGTCAATGTACGAAATTCTTCGTGCTTCATGCTCGTGCTTTAGGATTAACTTTACATGTTGTTTTTAAATATCTAGAAAGAGCATCCAGCATATTTTTTAATCCGTTACTCCTTAATTGCTTGGAATGGAAATTCAATAAATTAAATGGTAAAAAATTATAACTTTAAAAAAATTGTAACTATTAAACAAGCAGGCAAATAACTGTAACAGATTTTCCATAAATTCTATTTTTTCATCCATTACGATAAAAGAAAAATATCCAATTTTTTCCTCAATTTTTGTGACATATCTGTATGGCAGTTTACAAAATACACATCTCTGTAAAATTTTATTATAATCTACACACGGACGAATATAATATCTAGTAATATAATATAATATGATCAGTTTTCTGCTATTTGTCTACGAAACCCGTAAAACCCCAAAAAACATGACAACATACGAGCAAAACCTCCATATTTTCACGCTTGTCCTGAAATGTGGTTTAAAACAAGTCTTTTGTGAGGTTGAATTCAATCCACTCTGCGGTTTGTTCATCAACGTTCAGAATAGTCTTTTTGTTTACAAGTTCAGTCGCTATATTATTGTTGCACATGGAATGGGAATAAAATTAAATAAGGTCATTGGATTTATTGTTAAAATAATTTAAATTATCTACTTATTTCAAGGCATGTAAGTTTCTTGAAATATGAAACGGAAATGAAAACGACGCAAGTTAAGACTTTTTTTCTATACATTTCTAGGGTTATATAATATAAGTAGCATTATATTATTACTAAGATAATAAAGCTGATGAATGTAAAATTTATGACGATGTTTAGACATTTTGTAGTTAACTGTACATAAATGATTGAATGGATTCGGTTGAATTCTAGGTCAACAGGTGGAACATTTTTTTATTTCCACCGAAAGTTTTTACGGATAAAAGGTTTATTGTCGTATAGTATTGGGAACCATTAAGCTTCAAAACCAATATTTACAAAATTCATTTATTAAATTTTGCACGCCTCATAAGCGGAACGGTGAGGTAGTGCTCTACTCTCGACATGTCAAAAAACCCAGTCTTACAGGATAATATGAGTGCACTAATATGAAGTTAAATAATCTGTCTAGCACATATGGTACATTTTATAAACAATTAATTTGTTTAATATAATAAGTAATAACATTAAAACTAATCATTCTTGGACGTCCGTGAGTCTGTGTTTATGTGACCATGTATGTGGCAGAGAAATTGGTCGAAAAATTCATCTTACCGGAATACTTTTGTTTTTAATATATAAAGTATTACACTGTGCTGATTCCTAGTTAATATTAGCGTTCTAAGTACTGTCGTTTAATTATAATTTATAAAAAACTAATATACCACTGTATACTGTATATCTATATATTATAGTATAGTATATTTTATAGTATATTTTTTCCTCACCTTATTTATTATTTTATTTTAAAAAACTTGAGTTTTTGTTTTAGAATTTTTTTTTTAAATGTGAATGACCGCTATGAGGCGTGCACTTTTGGATTTTTTGTAATGTTATGTAGGTTTTGAAATATAAATAAAAAAAAACAGTACGCTTACGTATAATACCGTGTTTAGCTGAGTTATGTATCCAGTAGAGTTTTTATACAAATATTTATTAGTCTAAAACAGCGGGGCACAGAAACCTTCCACTCAAACTCTTACCTAACATTGGATTCAATTGTTCCTTAACGCGGCTGATGCTTAATAGCTTTAACTCTCTTCAAATAAGTAATTTATTAGCTAAAACGCTACAACCGTTCAGTTCAGCTCAAAGAGGGATTTCAACTGCGAGTCCCCAATTAGTGCGTGCAATTAAACCGCTGGGACTGAGGTAGTTATACGAAAGGGATCAATGATGAATGAATTGAAATGGGAACTGAAACAAAGTTCGAATTCTACCAATATCAGGAATAATATACATTTTTTATTACGAAGGAATTTAGGTTTTCTAGTTGCGAATTTTACTTGTACATATCCACTTTGTATTTGTTAAAAATTACAACAAAAAATTACTCTTAGGATTTCTTTGGATAGTATGACAACATTGATTTTGACGTTGAAGGTCATATTTTGCCTCCGATATAGATGACATACAATATGTTTTTTTTTATACCTCTGGATCGTCCATGTCCATCGGAATAACATTGGAATTGTTTAAAAGCGGTCCAGTTTATTTAGATGACCGCAAAGTTGAAACAGTTGATATTCGCGTACGCCGCTCTGCATCTCTGATGTTGTATTATCCTGGTTTGAGCTGGTGTAACTTTTTTGCACTTCTTCCTTCTTAGTTCTATAAACATGACACTATAATGCATTGCTGGTAAATTTTTGTTGATCGCAAATGGCATTTATACTTTTAGTCGAAACTATTTTTACCTTTTCCAGTTTTCGGTCTCGGCATTTAGGCGTGCTGATATGTTATATATCAATCTATATTTACCAATATAAATTAAATCTATACTTTATCTGTCAAATACTGCTTATTTGATTCAAATCCAACAAAGTGTTTTGCAAGAGTTGTACTTAGCGGCTCCCGCACGGCACCTTATTTTCAGTGCACAATCCCGCAGTCTATGACGTCATCATTATATGTTCTAAAAAAATATAAATAGTTTTAGAAAGATCAGCGTCTAGAAGTAAAAATAAGCTGTTGGTGCATGATACACGGTTACACGGAGAAAAAACTTTAATAGCTACAACAAATATACGACATGAATCTACATAAATAACTGGAGATTGTAAGCGGAACTGATTTTTATATTTGTAACTAAAATTAAATAAATCAAATATAAATAGATTTTCGTATTATATAAATTAATAAATTGTGTCTTTGTGATATATATATATATATATATATATATATATATATATATATATATATTTATAAATATATTATATAAGGTATATAATATGCCAGCCATTAAATAAATAGGCGTCTATAGGCGACGATGACCGACCATCAGGCGGACCGTGTGCTTGTTTGCCACCTTAGTAGTATAAAAATAAAAAAAAAACGTAGATGAACGCTGAAAACATGACATTCCTTTTTTTCAGGCAGTCGTGTAAAAAATAAATGAATTGTCACATGTATAGGTATTCTTTACTCTACAATGCTGGAATTGGCTCCCTAACTATTACATACATATTTTTTAAAGTTTGTTTGTTATTGTTTAGCGTCACTTCGGAGCATAGATTTTTGGCAGAGATTGTTAAAGGGCCGGAAAAGAAAAGGCTAATTTTTGTTTCGGAAAATTAGGTTCCTACAGAAAAAAACTGTAATTAAATTCAAAGTGGACGAACTATAGCTTGCCATAGTAATCTTTTTGACTATAAAATCAAAAATTTTACGTATATATCCCACGTCGATCGAATTTAGCGCGGGTGGATGTTTGCATCTATTTTGGTTACATTTACTTTACACAAACTGTTCAAGGTTTCATGTAAGAAAATGAAATCAAAGTTGGAGAGCTCATGTTAATTAAGTGAGTAAACTTGAGCAGTGGGTAGAAGTTCTCTGTTGTATTGTCGGAGTCTGCGCTACTGTTTGGAGTAGGGATGGCCGATGTTACAAAAACATCGATTATGCATTATTGACACCGACATCGATGATGACAACATGTTTGAAGTTCATCATAAACAAAACATCGATGATAGCCTGCAACAGTGCTTTTTGTTTACATTATTACATAACTAATATTAATTAAAGTTTAGGGACTTTACAACTATCGAAACAAGTCCAAGTATTAAATTTTGGAATCACTAATAAAGCACTGATCGGTACTTTGCGTAGTTACTTACATATTGCTGTTATTTAATATTATAGTTGATAAGTCAACAAAACAAAAAAGTGCGAATATAAGCATGCCGATGATTTTTAATCAATGTAATGGGAGAAAGTGAATTCTACAAACAATGCATGCTGATAATCTTTGAATTTAGTTGCTTTACTTGAGAGTTAAAATCGACAATCAACTGCCATCCCTAGTTTGAAGCTATTAGTGAGCCGGCAGATGAGATGAAAGAGACATTTTCGTCGTAACATATTTTATATAAATAGTCCAAACGGAAGTTTAAGTTGTTTGTTTGTATACTTTTCAAGTAGTTTTTAGTGAACTCTTTGTAAGTTAAATAATAATAATATAAATTAATATAGAATTTACGAACTGTTTCCTGATGAATATGGTAGACCTACATTTTAATTTTACATCATTTTATTTAATTCTGTTCGGGATCGGGATTGGGATCCCATCTTCCGTCACGGCTGCCAACGGATCCAAAATAACTAATTATTATCGATTAATATTAAATACTGATAAATTTAACATTATTCAACATATATCATCCGGTCTTATGCAAACGTCCTATGATTTTCGAAATAATCCGGTTTTTTCGATTACCCTTCGCCATATGCACGGAGTACCCGTCCGGGGCGCGCGAGAAATTTTCTATCGTTTTCTCGCAATGTGCGTTCGCCCTGACAAGTCGCAAGTCCAGCCTCTAATGTAGTACTGCTACTATCTCTGGGCGGGTGCACCCGGATACCAGCTTGGCTCTTCGACTCGACTAAGTTTCTTTAAGCAAATTGCACTACTGGTAGTTTCTCCCTAGTTACTTTGTACCTATAAAAACTATAATATAACAAATATAATTGTTTATCTTAAAAATGACACAGTAAAGTAAAAGAGCAAGAAATATAAAAATATTTCTCACGGAAAGTCGAAGTAACAAACTTACCGTAAACGTTAGAAAGAAGAGTTAGAGTTAGTTATAACTGGGACACGAAGTAAGGAACAAATACGATCTTAACAAAAATAAGTGCGTAAGTAACAAAAAAAATAATCAAAGCCGGTACGCAACGCGAAATGGTCAAATCAGATCTTAGTTATTTAAAAAGTGTTTGTTAATTTGAGTACAAAAAGAGCTGTACTGTAAAACTATAAAAAACCTTTGATTGTGATTAATTTTTTTGTGAAATTATAAGTATTTAAAATATTTTATGACTTATTACACATAATATTTTAATCTTACATTTTAAACACATGCAAAGAATAGGAAGCTGCTGGTAATCAAGACATCGTGAGTTTTTCAGTCTTCGGCTATTTTCTCGAAATTCTAATGGTAAAATTAGGAGAAGTAGGCCTTGTGCCTTCTAAAGTTTATGGAGATATGAGTTAAAGGGAGTTCCTGATACGACGTGTTATTTTCATTTCGTAGCAACAAGAAGTTTAGATTTCTACGAAGCAATTCAAGAGTGAACGAGAGAAGATTTCTAGGAGGTTCACGAAACGAATGCATTTACGTTTTATATGCCCGTGTGCAAAGCAAAACCCAGAAGTTCAGATACTAATCTTTTCATGAAGCTTTTAAAATTTAATAATATTACCACGAGATAAGAATGTCAGACTAGGAAGTTTTGTTCTCCGATAAAAATATCAAATAACAAATTTGAAAATGAAGGAGAAATACTATTATTAAGATACATAAATCTGCATGTCTAATTGTAAAGTTATTATTGAATATATAAATTATTATAACCTATCCCTATATTTATATATACTGAATTAATAGTGATAGTGATATAGGCGATAAGGGCAATAGAAGTTGAAGTAAGAAATTATCTTGTGAATATGTGTTATTTAGTAATTGGGTTTGTCTTTCAGAATGCTTGATTTGGGATGGTTTGAAAGCTAAAAATTAGATAAGTGGGCTTAGGTCGAAAAGAAGGTTTTGAAGGCTGGACAGAGTTCAGATCCAGATTCAGTCTTGGATATGGTGATCAGGCGAGTCCTTTTTAGGAAAACAATTTTCAAATAACAATAATAAACAACAAATCTGAAAATATTTTAGGAAAATCTAAAGAAGGTTTACAGGAATTTTATATTATTTTTTGTAATTGTGTTTAAATACAGTTATACATACATATATTTAATATAAAACATATTATACTACATACATACATTCTATACTATACACATAATTCTTCAAACACATACATATTTTACAGAATACAAATTACACTAAAATAAAATAAAAGTGAATCATAGGATAGGTTTACAACGCGATTTGGAGAAAGCAGTTGAGTAAGAGTTTAGCCCCCTCTGTTTCGAAGAAATATCTACAGTAAGTATTTAAGACTTCAAAGGGGGGGAGTGAATAGTACTTAGACATACAAAAACAAATTTCATATATTTGTTTTAATTTGTTTTATACGTGTTGTATGTGTAAATTTTTTTTATATTGTAATACATTTCTTAAATATTCTAATCTATAAGAACTTAACTTTAACCTTAACCAAAAAACTTCATTAGTAAATAATAACCATAACCAAAAAACATACGGACAATATGTTAATACAATTGAACAATTCTACAGTCCCCTTTCTTTAAAAAAGTTAACAAAAGGGTACATTTTGAACATTTGACAAAGTAGAGACAATCGCAGGAAATTTTTGGAAAAAAATACAAAACAGCTTTCTTTTTACTCATCCAATATCTGATATTAATATTAACTAGGAATATTACGTAACTAGATATAATTAAGTTTGCCGATTTAATTTTAATAAATATTTTAGAATATTTCTATTTTTTTTATTAGTTTCAATAAAACAAGAATTTATAACATATAGTGTGTAGAATTTAGATCTATAGCATTACCTATGTATGGCATAGCGATGTATATAATTACATATGACTTGCACGTTAATTTGTTTGTCTTACTAATAAGTCGCGTAGAGACCGTAAATTACGAAAGCTTGTGCTGATGAGATTGTGCTGTCGCGGTAGTACGTGCGAGCTTTATTTTACGTACGTACCGTATATAGTTAGAAGCTGCTGAAAGAACAATAATTAGGAAACCCAAGCTCTTGATTTATTCCGATGAGTAAGTAAATATAAGAAAGATGATATTATCTGATGTCTTGTCACTACTTATTTACAAAGAAGTAAAAATATATAAACCGACAAAGCGATTCCATATCCTCATATTCATATTCCAAAGCAAATTTACTGATTTAAGTACAATACCAGATGACCAGTATTAACCAGTATTAAAATTCTCGACAATCAATCTTCAACTTAACCACATTGTATTTATTGCAAAGAATTAAATATTATTAACAAGATTACTCATTACCAATTAGATGTGTTCGGTACAGATAAGCAGTGACGTCATCAGTCTTATCTGGTTTCGACTCGCCACTTGCGACTCGTGTCATGCGCGCCATTCAATTCTAGAAATTGTAGTGAATGGTAGAACACGCGTTCGTGTCCCGCACAATATTGTTTTTAGTTTTGTTAACTCTATACGGACAATTTGGTGTTCAACAATTAGTTTGGTATTTGTGAGTTGTGTTGGAGAAGTCTGGCCGGTTGCACCCTTGGAGCGGCGGACAACGGAGGCGTCGCCTATAACGGAAGTTGGATAGACGTACACATTATTTCCTTTTATCCCTATTGTTTATTGATACCCTAAAGTAAATTCCCTCTTAAAAGCTAGGCCCCTATAGTATAAGACAGACACACGGTCACCCCTAAGCTTCGGGCTCAACGTACAAAGTCAGTACCAATCAGTAAGTATTTTTAAGTATGCCTTAAGATACGAATTGAGAATAGGTTTTTTTTTTTTTTCGTTTTAATTTTCAGCTCATATTTTAAATCAGATTCAAAGTATAGTTACTGGCTCATAACTAAAACTTAGCATCTTAGCATCAAAAGTTTAAAAGATATTAAAGATTTAAATTAAAGAAGAGATAAAAGCTCCCAGCTCTACACTTCACCGCCTGTGGAAGCGAGACGTGACCTAGAAACAATAAATAATGGGCACAGCTTTTTGCATTCACTGAACGTCTAGCCTTTATTGCGTTCATTAACGGAGCTTGGTTTTACTTTAATAGACGTTTAAACGTTATATCAAAATTAATTTCACATTTTATTTTAGTCTTTTTTTTTTGGAGTTAAAAGTTAATATTGATATTGATCTGTAAATTAAAATGGATGTTGGTATATTTTATTTGTTCTTTTTATTGTAAAAATCATTCTGCACAAACATTTGTGTAGAATGGCAAGCTCCAAAAGGCATTATCTAACAGCCAACCATATTCAGAGCTGATAAATTATATATGTCGCAGTCATATGGTTTAATTAGCCATTTAATTAGACGCCTAGGCAGATCGTAAAATATGTAAAAGAAAGGAACAGTAATCGCTCTGTATAATTCATGTATGTGGGGTTAGGTTCAATTTATAATATTTAAGTTTCATATAATAATCTGTTCAGTTATATGATAATTTCTTTTACATACTTGATGATTTGCCTAGGCGTCTAAATAAATGGCTAATATAACCATATGGCTGCAGCATATACATATCTGAGATTAATAAACTTCGACACCGTTCGACAGGCTGATCATTGTGCTGCCGTTATTCAACATCTGGGCGAATTAATTTTGGGACGGGCAAACTAAATCAATGCAAAAAATTATCAGTGTGTCGAAAAAACTTTTGTTAGGATTTTTTATACGTAACTATGAAACTCAAGAAAATTTTGCTTACTCATATTGACAGTTTTTATTGATTAAATTTTCCGGAAAAGTAAAAATCGATCAGGTGATGGATAGTGGCCGTATGCATGAAAGTTGGTAGATCTTAGTGATTTTCACATAAAAACTAATATTATAAAGGCAGTACTATACTTAAAAAGAACCGACAAGTGCGAGTCAGACTCGCGCACGAAGGTTTCCGTACCATTATCTATAAAAACGGCAAAAAAAATCACGTTTCTAGCCTGGGCGGCCCTCTCAAATATTTGTTTTATTTTAATTTAATTATTTATTTATAAAGACTATATAACTTAATATTCTGTGAATATTTTAAGCGTCTACCTGTTACGGTTATCAATATCGAGCAAAATCTACCAAAAAATAACGTTTGTTGTATGGGAGCCCCATTAAATATTTACTTTATTTTGTTTTTTAGTATTTGTTGTTATAGCGGCAACAGAAATACATCTTCTGTGAAAATTTCAACTGTCTGATAATTATCCTTTGGGTACGGAACCCTAAAACTCTGTATATTACTTGTAAGAATACAGTATACTTTCAAGAATACAAATCAAAATCTCATTTTTTTTATACAAGGATAATTTTTCAATACATGTTGCAATGGCAAAGACATGCTAATTTAATTTTTAAGGCTTATTCTAATAAAAACTGTCTTTAGGTAAATATTTTTAATTTACAAATAATCTTACTAAATATAACAATGATAGCTGATATTACTCGTAGTAGCCAAAATACCTTTTTGTAATCTGTGAAATGCACGTGTCTACATAATGTTACCAAGTTTATTAATCTGTATCATAAAAAAAAGGAAATGGAAGTAATCTGTATCATAAAAAAAAGTAAAGAATTGTCGCTTTTATATGATTTTCTATTGTACTGTTAAGAAAGAATCTGTAAAAGAATTCTTGCTGAATCTGACGAAACGCAATATTCAGCTGATGTTTCGTTTTATTTTGAATAAATCTTCCAATTCACATCATCTGCAGTACTGTATGAAATATATTTCCTCACAATATTGTAAAAGAAGTGGAACAAGCACATTGAATGTGGTTTAAACATTATAGTGAAGTTTTCTCATTACTGGCGTGCGTGCACTGAAAGCTTAGGACGAGTTTACTTTGTTATTCGAATAGTTTAAAGTGAACCGACCTAAAGCTAAAGCAACACATTGTATAAAAAAGATGGTCCTATTTTGTCCACAGATGGCGCTGTTCATTGTTTTGCATACAAAACTGTTTTTGTCAATTCATGAAACTATTTGATTACGATAGTGAAGTCAGATGAGAGCTGCACGAAGTTTTCTATTGGATGGATGGCCACCTTGTGACACTTTTTCTCTAAGCCCTTACGTGGCAATAGAGAGTGACAAATATTGAGGCCACTTTAAACTGACAGTCCTGAATGTTGTTGTATGACAGCAATCGTTAAGCCAATTCAGAGGCCAATGGGCCAAGAAAATAATAATGAACACTCAACTGGCCACTAGCTCAAAAACGTCTGCTAATTTACACCGGGTCAGCACAGTGGACTATAGCTTAATCCTCCTTTTACTAGGATACTAGGTATTATACCCCTTATGCCCCAGCAAACAGCAGCCTAAAATCCCTTTTAGCTGACAAACATGTCTAAACAAGGAAAGTATCATTAAAATCTCATCAAATGTCTCGCTGAAACATATAACAAGCTGCCCATAACATGTAGAACAACCCTCGGTCTTGCTCTACTACACGCTTGACTGGGCATGACAAATGAATTCGAGCATTATTCAAGATATTAATAATCCAAAAAACGAATTGTCGTACGCAGAGTTTAAAACAGTTGGTGTTCAGACAATATTTTTGGTTAATTACCTTTATATGGCAGGACTCTGTATTGAAATATTGTTCTAGATATACATAAAGACAGTTTGTTAATCAAAAAAACTAAATTTTTTTTTTACTTTTTAGTTCTTTTTACTAACAAGTATTAAAAGCTTGTTTTTAAAACATTTTTTTTGTTTTTTTTTTTTTAACTTTTTAGTATTTATGATTAGGGATTTTTAATCATTGTTTTCCCACAAGTATATAAGACATAAACGGTCCAACCCCCCTGAGGTGCATTGTAGGGGGATGAGGGCTTCAGTACAATAGGGTTTGCTCTGGTACCCTGAGACGCAACGACAGCGATATAACATTTTTATACACCCTCATACCATTCAGCCCTTGGCACGTGATCACCATGGCATTGGATCATTCATCTAATCAAATAGAATTTACACTCATATAACAAATGGATTTTCTCAATCTGATGGAGTTGCATATGGATATTATTTATTACCAAAGTACTCATCAAGACGATTCAAACGAGCCCAAACTGCGGTTACAATGTTTTCTTACGATGATTCTATGGCCTACAGATTCATCATCAGACCCTTGATACCATCTAGTGACAAGGTTTTTCTTTTTTTTATATCACTAAGGTGGCAAACAGGCACACGGTCCGCCTGATGGTAAGCGGTCACCGTGACCTATGGACGGTTGCAACACCAGGGGTATCATTTGCGCGTTGCCGACTGGTGCTCGTCAAGACGAATCATACCAGCCCAAATTCGATCGCTCGATCGGGTCTCAAGTCCATTTATCGAGGAAGGCTATAGGCTATATATCATCACGCTAACACAAATAGGAGCGGAGCACTAATGAAAAATGTTTCAAAATCGGGGTTTTTTATCCTTTTGAGAGCTTCCGCTGCGTGCGCTGCGTAAACGGTAAAAGTTTCGCAAAAATCATGTATGACAGAATCGTTCCCCTATAAAAGTTAAGTCTATATTTTAAGGTTGGCTCACTATAACCTTTTTTATGCTAACCATATTTGTTCTAAAATAATGCATTATTTGTGAAGGTGTTTTTATAAACATGATATTAATCTGTATCCAAATAAATACGTTATTCATCACGAGGAATTAAATTTAAAACAAAATTGCCCTATTCATCATTCGATTTCAATGAATATCTTAGGAGATATCGTAGTTTTAAAATAACGTGGCAGCAAAAAAATGATCAAGTACTGCGCGCGCATTTATGATGTGCAAGGCCGGCAAGGGGGAAGGGACGTACGTATTATTTAAAATTATTTTACCGTCTGTGTTTTTTTTTTGTTATAATTGAGGAGTTGCGATAGAATCCTATGCCAATAACCAAATTTGGGGCGGGCGAAGCGTCTGGCAAAAGCTAGTATTATAATAATTTGGCTATTAAAACAGTTAAAATGAAAACAGTAAACGTATATACTATTTACGTGTATAATATTTTATATTCTGACACTATTTTTGGGCTTAAGTTCAAATTGTTTGCAATACTAACAGTGATATTCTCTTGATTTATATTTCATGAATTTGCTAATTGTATATTTCTATATAAATATCTTTTTTTTTAAACCGACAAAAAACCGAGAAAATCGAGATTTTCGACGTGCGGTCACGTGCTAGCGCCTATCGTACGTGGAACAGTGTCTCTTTGTATGCTTCAGTAGTGAAATATGTTTTTGTACACTTATCGAAACGCCACGATTTTGTTAGGGTATGCCATTGCCTTAAACGCATAATGTACAGTATGACGATCCACAAAACCCCGCTTTTATAAGTGCCTCATAATCGCCTACTTGAATGGACTTTTGGATTTGGATGAATTTCGATCCTTATATAAAAGCCTTTATTCTTGTTAATATAATTTTTCAAAACCTTTTATGCAAAATAAACTTTAACTTGATTTACCCACACTATTATTGTAAATGTAAATGAGTTAGTTGGTTTGCCCTTCGTTCACGTCGCAATGGAGCATCCGCTTTGGCTAAAATTTGGCACAGAAATAGTTGAGGAGACGAAAGGACATTGTCCACTTTTTATCCCGGAAACCTTACAAGTTCCGACAGAAAACTAAAACCGAATTACGCGTAGAGGAACTATAGCTCTAACAAACGTTCTTACTATACTCAAGTTTCCGTTGAAATCCCATCCTGATAGCCGAATTCAGCACGGTAGGAGACACGAGCAAACGCTAGTAGCTAGTATATGTATAACTTATACTTCCAACTAATAGAATAGTTGGTCACACGCCGAATATAGGATATTCTGCGGGCTTCCTGGCCAAATAGCCAAATATTCGGCAAAGGTATTCGGCCAGCGCGTGACCTATCTCTCATGCATGATTATTTTATGGATTTTTATTTTACCAATCATCCCACTACACTGAAATTAAGTATTCGGTATTCGGGAAAACAGGTCAAAAAAAGCCGAATAGGTCGAATACCGAATAGTAGCCGAATATCCGCTGCAAGCCTAATATTAACTATGCTGTGGGTGTAAATCCAGACACTAGTTACCCAATCTTAGAATTTTAACTATGCCGTTTTACATACATAAATAATTGCTTTATCAACACCTACACTTATCCCAAAGTCAACTCGGAGAAAGCAATAAGCTACAACCAAGCAAGGCAACACAAATAAGTTAATTACAAATCGGAGCAAGCACAGCTATGAATAACAAGCAGTTTCATTCCCACGAAACACACGTTATGAGAACGAGGGCAGAATTACAAAATTTGTGACACAAAAATGTGTGACACACAATCTAGTTTGTATAAAGGTTTAATTAAACTACGCATATTGGCTAGCAAAATATTTCAATCAAGGGTCGGGTCAGACCGAGACATGAAGCGAAGCTTTATTATTAAATTTCTATATTAGCTATATTTCTACTGTCCGCGTCTCGTCTCGGTATAAGCTGACCCTAAGGCGTATGCAAAATGTGTAGTTTTCCGCTCCCTTATAAATTCCTTTAAAAATTTTATAAATTTCACTGCCTTGTTTCATGTCTCGAACTTGTAAAAAATAACTTCTTTACACACTCTTATAGAATAAAGTTGCTGTTTTTATTATCTGTAAAAACATTGCTTTAAAAACATTATTCCCAAACCTCTATTTTTTTTTATTTTTAATACTCACCCTATGTGAAGTAGAAACATGGTTTATTACACAAAATGTAATCATAAAGCTACTAAGTTACTTTTACAAATTTTTGATAACTTATTTAATTTAATTTCATTAAATTTATTTGTGATTTATGTTGAATACTCCAGATTTACTGCTCTTAGACACATTTTTGTGTCACAGAGAAATGGACCTTCTAATGAGGATTGCGGTTACTAAAACATCAATATCAGTTTGCAGTAGTTTGCATTATCCTTCATTACTGCCAACTCGACTGGACTGAGCAGAGCCGTACGTTTGGCACTTGCATTACCGACTACAATTTCGGGCATCGTTCATAGGTTTTAAAGATAACAAAATTAAATTTTGTTCCTTCAGAGTGAAGTGGTAAAGTGTTTAAAAAATAATACATCTAACTATACTGAAGTATTGAACCACTTCAACATGATGAATGTAGAAAAGAAGAATCTAGAGACTTAGTAATTAACTTGACTAACAAACACTGTGCATAAAAAGTAATTTAATAAAATATTAGATTGCGAAAACGTAAAATGTAAAAAAAGGGCCAAGGTTTTAATATATGCTTCTTAGTCTTAGAATGGTTATTTCCTGGTTTTGTATTTTAGCTCAGGAGGCTTATTATGAACTCTTAAAGCGATCTTTTCTAAGCCAAACAATATTGAACTGGTTATTTGTACCATTAGCGTGCATAAAAACTGTCCTGTTTAAGCCTTGTTTAATTGGCCGCTGACTAGCGTTGACCTGCGTTGTTCTCATTCATTCACAATCTGTGCGCAATTTGTATGTACCATGAAGTGTCAACAAACCTTATATTGGATAGCTTATCTGAAAGATTTAACGATTCATAAAAAGTTACTCTTGAGTAGGGTTGCCATCCGTCCGGGTTTCCCCGGATTTGTCCTAGTTTAGAGGGCATTCGGGGAGCGTCCGGACGAGGTTCCATTTATAGTCCGGGTTTAAAAGTTCCATAAACTTTAAGAACCTTTTGTTTTAATAATAGAGTAAAAAATGTTAGACTGCAAACAGTTTATTAAAACGTTTTGTTTCTTCAGAAGACTAAATTTAGTTTGTTTCTAGGGCTTCCACGAATTTAGGACTTCAAGATCCTACGGATTGGATGAAACACTATTTATGTAGAAATAGTATATTTAATTTGTTAATCAAAAACTTACAACATTAACATTACAGCTTGATATAGCAAACTTAATTTGTATTAAGGAGTAAATCACAGTCGCCGATAACCGAATTTAGGGCGGGCTAATTAAGGAGTAAATCACAGTATTAATACTGAGATTAAATAAGCGAGTCCCACGCCGATAATTGAATTAAGAGCGGGTGGAGCCGCTGGTAAAGTCTAGTAAAACATATTTTCTTCATATCTTGTTTACAGCTAAATTAATAAGTAAGGTTTTGACGAAAATTGGATGTAAAGTATTAGAAAAGCTTTCTAATTTAAAATCTTGTCGACTAAGCCGTGTGAAGGCAGACGGTCCGATTATGATAAAAAAATATATTTTGGTACTTTTCAAAGTGTAATTAAATCAACTGATTGTGAAGTAAAGCAGCATTGACATCGGTTATAGCAGCAAGCTGATTGGGCCGTAAGCTTGTTTGTCACTTTGGTATTATATGAAAAAAGTGAAAATATATATAAACCTTTATTCATAGCATTAAGAAGGTTAATTTATACTTATTTGCGAACTACAAATCCAATAATGGTCACGTACAGTGCGGTTTCAGAGGAAATTCCTCTCGCGAAAGCTTAGGTTGTGGAACGAGCAGGGACAAGGTTTTTTCTTTACGGAATACAATATAGATATCTTTTAGTAAGAAGTTAATAGATCCTTAAAAGGCAACGCGCGAGATGCCCGTGATGTTGCAACTGCCCATAGGCTGCGGTGACCACTTAGCATTAGGCGGACCGTTAGCTTATTTGCCACCTATGTGGTATAATTTTTTTTAAAAAGAAGTCTGCTTAATATTACTATGACTTTAAGTTACAACTTAATACAACTATAAATGAAATCGGTAGTACAAGAATCAAATCGTAAACTATGTAATTACGTAGCCTCATTAGTTAAAGACGGCATTCCATTATTACCGCAACCCGCAACTTGGTTGCGTTTGAAGAAAAGCCTTTGCGTTGCGTCTCAATTTCCGTAATGTAATTAAACCACGATCGGTTTAAAACCAACTTCGCAGACACTTTGATTACAAAATCTAATGACTATGTAATCCTTTACAACAGATTTCTTGAATTTGGAATCATTTCGTTGGTAATATTTACCCTGAGAGGTTAATTAGAGGTAGATTGTAGTTCATACATAATTTAAAAGGATTTATACCTATTCATGTTAAATAGGATTTATACCTATTCATGTTCATGCTTGTCCCATTTTTCTGAGCCGTTGTTTTGAGGGCTAAGCCTCCTTTCTCGAAATAGAGGTCTGTGACCCTGTCCTGTGGTAACGCAAATAAACTGCAAAAAAGATGTTATTAATTCGACACATAAGTATGATATACATATTTTTACAATTGCTCAATATTTATAAATGTTAGTAAGTAAATCATTGTGGGCTTCTAAATAGATTATAGATCAGATATTTGAACTATATATGAAGTACTTCTGACATCTCTGGGTGGGTGCACCCGGATTCCAGCTTGGCCCTTTTGACTCGGTTCAATAACGGGCTGTGAGAATTGTTGACGATCCCAAATTCACTTTCCGTATCGAGCCATTAAGTATGAGGAGAGACTTTGCCTCCCTGTGTTTGTTCTACCGCTTGTAAAATGGAATGTGTTCCGAGGAATTGATCGAAATGATGCCTACAGCTACTTTATACCATCGCACCGCAAGAGAAACTTCCTCCCGCGAACGCTTGGGTTGTGGAATTAGCTCCCTGCCAAGGTTTTATCTAAGGACTACAGTATGGGGTTCTTTAAGACAGAAGTTATGAGATTTTTGAAGGGTCGGCAACGCGCGAGTTTTGCAAGCGTCCATAGGCCACGGTGAACGCTTACCATCAGGCGGTTCGTAGGCTTGTTTGCCACCTTAATGGTTTAATTTCGTTAATGTGTGTACGTTTGTTTGCCCACCTATTTCTCAGAAGCTAGTGGTAGGATTTTATAGTACACTAGCTTCTGCCAGAGGTTTCGCTTGCCCTAAATTTGGTTATCGGCGTAGGATTCTTACGGCAACTCTTCTCTTATATATATATATATATATATATATATATATATCTCCCTATCTCTCTCTATATCTCTGTTTCTATCTGTTTCTCTATACTTCTCTCTCTATCTTTTTCTTAATACAATTCACTACTAAAAACTAATTTACTCATGGATTAACTTTACGATCTTAATGCTCCATACAAACTTTGAACCCCCGTTTTACCCCTTTAGTAAGTGAGGTTTGAATCCTTTTTTGGCGCACGCCTACATCATAGTAGGCATATATGTTCCAAATTTCAGCTTGATCTGTCCAGTGGTTGGAGCTCAGCGTTGGTAGATCAGACAGTCAGTCAGTAACGTTTACCCATTCTATATAGAGAAGATTGTGTATTAAGGGTGGTAAGGGCAATATTACTAATGAGAAGCCTAAGGGTCAGCTCATACCGAGACGCGGCGCGGTATTTTTGAAATAGCAACACATTATGGACCTTGTTTACTTAACAAAAAGATACAAACTATAGTGAGAGCGCACGTTGGGATCTTTATTTCGGATGACAGCTGTCGAACTAGAAACTGCTCAATCTCAGTAAGTTTTGATCGTAGACTAGTAGTTTCTGTAGATGACAGCTGTCATCCAAAATAAAGATCTTGATGAGATCTATCACTTTGTAAAGAAACTCCTAGTCCACGATCAAAAGTTACTGAGATTGAGCAGTTTCTAGTTTGACAGCTGTCATCCGAAATAAAGATCCCAACGTGCGCTCTTACTATAGTTTGTATCTTTTTGTTAGAGAAACGACTAGCCTACGATCAAAAGTTACAGACATAAAGCCGTTTCTAGTTTGACAGCTGCCATCCGAAATAAAGATCTTCATGAGATCTATCACTTTTGCAAAGGAAGTACTAGTCTACGTCTAGTTCAAATCAAATAGGGCGACCAGCCTAATGCGTAATGCGACAAGCATTAACAAAAATGTATTATTTTAAATACTTAATAACCTATTTTTAAATATTTGTTCTGGATACTGTCTAGAATAAACTGGTATTTAAATATATGTATAATTCATGTTAGCTATTGCAACAGACGATTAAACACCGACATAAACACAAAATGTAGGCAGATTTTGTTATAAGGCGCAATTCCAACGTGTAACTTTTGTGTGTATGTTAACGGAAATATTCGCCGATTGTGAGCATTGAGAACATTTGCAACGCCAGCCAGGGACATTACTAAGACATTGGTGACGTTTTGATCCTTATCACTCCCTCCTTGAAAAATCCCATATTTTTAATTAACAAGGGTGGTAGCCTTTTGTTATATGTGCAAGTGCCAACTAAAAATAAATTATAAAAATAAAACGTTACACCGCCTTCCGAAACCCACTAAATATAAACGTAAACAGTGTCATTATGTGCACGTTAAGCAGGTGCTAAGACCTTAATAACTCCTGCAGGCTTTTTATTTGTAGGCAAAGCAGGCGTTCATAGAACCCACATGTGATAGTGACGCACCGCGCGTGCTCTACGCTGTCGATGCTAGTAAGTATGTATAAAAGTTTCATCTGTGGTTCAAGATATAAACTACGCGCTAAACGAGAAATGACAAGTTTTAACATAAGCTTAAGCTGTTTAATTCATGAATTCTTTAGATATCTAGCGCCATCTAGCGGTAAAGTTAAAGTAGTTTTCAATAATTCTATTCCCACCATTTTAATTGTGTTTTGGTACATTATCTGTTTTATTTAGTTACTCGCATATGTGATGAAAAATATTGTGTGTAACACGAGCAGTACAGAAAATATATACTCGGAGTCAATAAAGCCTTAGGTCTAGCCGTTTAGACATTTAGCCTTTGCTAGGTCAGCCATAGGGTTCTAAATAGCCTCACGTTCATAATTTTCTCCTTACTATCCTTAATACGCAATGTACTATTACACACGCACATGGAACATTGAGCTAAGTGTTTTCTTCTCCTTTAAGTCTAATGCTGAAAACAAATAAAAAAATATGAGGTTCTTCAAGGAGGGAGTGATTAGAGTTATATTCTCAATGCTTAAATAATCCCTCTGGATGACGTTGTAAACGTCAGTTCACATTCGGCGAATATTTCCGTTAACATACACACAATGAGTTACGCGTTGGAATTGCGCCTTAAACCAATGCCACACTTAGTATGTGAAATGAAATATAATCACATGTAATTCAGTATTTCGTATATGCCAAATACAATCTCACAGTTTAACATCGCACATACTACTCATATAGTAGACTCGATTGTGTGCTCTTTACTTGTTTAATTAAGGAAAATCCCCTGCGACAACGACTTGACTGTCTTATATTGAGTTTCATCAAAAAGGAGAAATGTAATCAAAAAGACCACCAAGGGTAACGTTACTTATCCGTATAAATGCGGAGGCTACGTCCTATTATAATGAACGTTTTTATTATAGGGTGGAATAAATGTAGTTTTAATTAAATCCATTATCAGCCTCTAATGAACATAATATAAAACTTATATGGTTCTAAAATACTTTTAAATTACATTACCTTAACAAAAAATCTATTTATTTCACTAATACCTAATAATTTTTTTAAAAAAAATTTCAGTTATAATAAAACTGGTCGTCTATAATGGGTATTTAAGCAATATAATATAATATGTTACATTGTTATTGATTTTTTAACAGTAGTAGCTTCAAGTGCTGCTGCAAAAACATTCTCAGTTAAAGTTTAAAGGCAATCATACACATAGGTCTTAATATCTATTAAAACTTGCTCAAATAATAACTTATTTTGACACAAGTAACTTTGGCTTATTTCTTTCCATTTCGTGGAAATTAGCTACTGTATTACAGTATAAAAGTATATTGTTAATTGTATCCAAATTAATCAATCAAAAATCCAGGATAAATGTTATAATGAAATCCAAATAATAAATATTTGTGCCAGAAAAATATTTAATTACAAAAATCTTTATCATAATATATTTATTAGTACATGATCTAAGCAAAACAGGATTAATATTTACATTTTAATCGCTAATTTCCACGAAATGGAAAGAAATAAGCCAAAGTTACTTGTGTTAAAATAAGTTTTTTATTTGAGCAAGTTTTAATAGATATTTAGACCTATGTGTATGATTGCCTTTAAACTTTAACTGGGAATGTTTTTACAGCAGCACTTTAAGCTACTACTGTTAAAAAATCAATAAAAATATAACATATTATATTATATTGCTTAAATAACCATTATAGACGACCAGTTTTATTATAACTGAAATTTTTTTTAAAAAAATTATTAGGTGTTAGTGAAATAAATAGATTTTTTGTTAAGGTAATGTAATTTAAAAGTATTTTAGAATCATATAAGTTTTATATTATGTTCATTAGAGGCTGATAATGGATTTAATTAAAACTACATTTATTCCATTTATAAAAAAAACGTTCATTATAATATGAACCTCAATAATGAGGTTTTCACCAACTGCCAACGCAGCACAACTCTACCAATATGATTTGATATTGTTAGAATATTAACAATGTAGTATTTGCATTATGAAATGTAGATAATGAGAATGAATAACCGCGAACGCTACTGATGTTCGCAATTTCTCGCATTATCCACTTTTCAGCAGTGGTTTAATTCATCGAAACATGATAGGCAGGGCCGGCCTTAACCATTCCTGCGATCCGGGCGAGTTATTCATTTGGCATTTTTTATATTATTATTAAAAATCTTATTTTTAATTGAGTACCATACTTTTATTAAATGATAAAAAAACTTCTTCTTGTAATACCTTCTTACCTACCCGAAAAAAAAATATGACACACTGTTCTTACACCGCAATGTTTGTTAACCACCTCACCACATCATGTAAGTAACAGTTAACTAATTGTAATAAATCTAGTGTAACTAACCCCCCAAAGAACACATATACTTCCTACCCTTAACGTACCTACCTAACTAACCAGTATGGACAGAGAAGATTAAAGACAATAAAACCAGAAACTTGAAAATTGAAGTATAAATTTTTCGAAGCATTGGCTATGTGATCTTCTGAGTGGTAGGACCTAATTGTTTAACGTAGACCGCAGGTTCTTAATGAGAAAGACTGAAACACCGTTCTAGTAATGAAATTAGTATCCTCTACTCCTATGCGCTTTTTATTTTTCTAAAAAAAATAAAAAGGCGGGAAGCTCCACCCAGTGCTTCCCACGGTACGTGTCCATACTGAGGCTAACTTAGCGCACATCCCCCGAAGGAGTAGAGATGTGAAGTCATAAATGGTATAACCATTAAATTATCGTTGCAGCCGAAGCTGAAGACCGAAGTCTAATTATGTAGTCTTCAGGAGCAAATCCTTGTACGTGCATAGCACAAACACTCAGCCTTAGGCCAAAGAGTGTGACATCCGTGCGCACAGACACAGCCATGACATTGTCAAGAGAGCACGCCTCGTGTTAAGCACACTCCGAAGAGCAGGACGCAATAAACCCCACTGAACCATTTGTGTAGGTACTAATTATTATGTACCAATGGAACAGCCATGGAATTCACCAAGAGGGCAAGCTCCATGCTTAACACACTCCGAAGAGCAAGACGCAATAAGCCCCACTGCATCCATGTAACTTCAGTCGTAGATTATAAATGATATATTTCGGTTTTCAAGCCGGTGTCCACACCATACATGATCAAGGATTCATAAACAGGTTAAATGTATAGGTATAATATCAGTTCAAGTACGAAGAATTATATTTTATAATTTATTTGATCGATTAACAATAGAATAAGTGTGAGTTAGATTATTTTTGTAATATTCAGTATCGCAGCTTTTCAGGAATTTAGTCGCGAGCCAAATATGATTCCATGAGTTGTTACCAGTCGCGTAAGTGAAGTATCACTGTCGACTTCGCGTAATCAGCGTCCGACTCCCCACAACTTGGCAACGGTGTACGTGTCAATTTAAATAAAATAACAATTGCCTTCTTTCGCAGTTTTTCGACTCTGACAGACAGCTCAGGGCAAGGACCTTTACTCTTCTACACTGTGTAATCTGTTGTCGTCGTTCAAGTCGCTCGGCACTGAACTCACATTCGTATTTGACCCAATCAAACGGATCGAAACGTTAGGCGAGAGACGTTCAAGTCGTCTGTGAGCTCAGCCGATGTAACTTGAAGCCACTAACGAATGTTAATGATAAACATTCTGAGAGATCAGTAGGTTTTAGGCTTCCGATCCCCGGGCATGCCTCCATCATCTCCTTGTCTCGTCTTCACTTTACTCAGGCGAGGTCTTTTTACCTGTGTAATATAGCAGCAGTATAAGCAATCAAACATAAGAAGCAACATCCATCGCTAATACAACAAGAGCAAAAGAGTCACATTCCAATATTCAGGTTCCTACAACACTGCCACCTTTTATTAGCCATCAGAAAGGTACATAATTCCTCTCATATTAGAATGTATTCACTCAGTAATACATTTCATTTTATATCAATTTATCGCATTTTGCATATACCCACCTCATACGCTTTCTTTATATATTGTGGCACCCCGACGCTCGCCGCTGCCTATGTATTTTTACGTAAACTTTTGCTGTCCCGGGTGTTCTAGTAATGAAATTTATTTTATTTTCGAATTTAGGTTTTTAACTACATAAATGTGTTAAGCCCGTCTTTAGAAAGTCTACAAAAATAATAAAGACCTCCACCGCCACGATCCTGGCTAACTTTTTCTAAGTCCTCGATCTTCCACGATCCTATTTAATTATGATTTTGATCATTATATTAATTTTATATAACAATTTTATTTTATATTTTTTTTTTCTTTTTTTTTTATTAATTAATTTTATTTTTTATAAAATTTTATATTATGAAGGACGAAGATGGCTTGGTAGACGGGTAGGCTTGGCAGATGGGTACATTCACCCCCAAAAATCTTACGGAACTAGCTGCAGGAAGATTTTTTAAAGCTAATAAAACCTACTAAACCACAAATACTTTTATTTACACCCCCCAGACTCTTTATCGTTTAATTATTTTAATCTTTGCATTGTTATAATTCGTTGAAGCCTCACAATACTTAATTACATCTTACTTACTTATTGTCTTTCTATTCAGACAATCTCCTCCATTTAACGGATAGAAAATTGTAGGCGTAAGGCCTACGTTATATGCGTCTACCTATTTAATTTATACTTTATTTAATTGAGTTTAAAACTATTATTTAATGAATTTAGCGCTATAACCAATAAGAAGGACGAAGATGGCTTGGTAGACGGGTAGGCTTGGCAGATGGGTACACTAGTTTAATGTATCGATGCTTAAATACTGACATATATCAATATGAATCCAGTTAATTGATAGCAGGATTTTGTGGTTTAAGTGATCAGTGAATTTACCGAGCAAAATTACAGTAACAATACCGGGCGGACTGTAATAGTACATTGTTTACCGAGGGGTAAAAGTGATCAATAACTAAAGGGGTTGTAGTTTGAGTTAAATACAAACGAGGAAGGAATCGCATGTTACCCCGAGTAATACATAGTGCTTTCTACTACACCTACGAGGATAATAAAAGTTATTTCTTCAACAAGTGGACAAAGTTGTTTTTTGTGAAAAGTGCCAACTTTAAATCCCGAGCTAGCGAAGTAGTCTAGAATTGAATCACGAGCGTAGTGAGTGATTCTAATAAATACTACTGAGAGAGATCACTGAACGTTTTGACCTTGTAATATAGGTTTTCCGGTCTGTCGTATATATTAGAAAGATTTTCATGCAACCCGCTGAGCAAGCTAGTAATGAATCATGCAAAGACATACTTTCAACTAATCCTTCAGATATGTATGAAAGTCATTTTGTACGATAGCGACGGGCGCACCCGTGACGTCTCATAGAAAGATGAGTTTATTTAATAATGTGATGATTTTTTTTAATACAATTAGTTAACTGTTACTTACATGATGTGGTGAGGTGGTAAACAAACATTGCGGTGTAAGAACAGTGTGTCATATTTTTTTCTGGTAGGTAAGTAACAGAATGTTCCTTATCTTTCATTAGCAAAAACTGACTTTTTTTTTTGATTTTCGTTTTATGGTGAAAACATGTCGTAAAAGTATACTATCGTTACTTACAGTCTGCCCGCGGCTGGTTACCCGTGACCGATGAGAGAACTCAATTATTTATTATTATTCCTATTTATATTTTTAACCATTCATAACAAATAACACATATTTTTTCAAGGGTTTTTCAGTAAATAAAGTAATAATTAAACAAATGTCCGGTTTAGAAAATCCGTAAAAGAAATCTAAGGCTGCGGTTCCTATGAAACGTTGCCACAGCCGACGATGGGCGACGTCCACCGGCACGCACCCCCGCTTGAAAAATTATGTTTTATTTGTTACGTGCGGGGTAAAAACCGCAGTTCCTATGCTATTGTGTGCAGTTTTTGCTTATGTAAGATAAGGAATATTCTATTACTAACCAACCAGAAACAAAATATGACACACTGTTCTAACGCCTCATTGTTTGTTTACCACCTCACCACATCATGTAAGTAACAGTTAACTAATTGTATCAATACTGGACTATTTCGCTAGCTCGGGATTTAAAGTTGGCACTTTTCACAAAAACAACTTTGCCTACTTGTTGAACAAATAACTTTTATTATCCTTGTAGGTGTAGTAGAAAGCACTATGTATTACACGGGGTAAAATGCGATTCCTTCCTCGTTTGTATTTAACTCAAACTACACCCCCTTTTGTAATCGGTCACTTTTACCCCTGTACAATTTACATTGTATGGTGAACAATGTACTACTACAGTCCGCTCGGTATTTTTACTGTAATTTTGCTCGGTAAATTCACTGATCACTTAAACCACAAAATCCTGCTATCCAGTTACTGGATTCATGTTGATATATGTTTGTATTTAAGCATCGATACATTAAACTGGATTCCTACGGGCTACGTACTGCCTACTGCATCTACCAAACATGGAGTTAATAAATTGCTTGCTGCCCAAACGTTTCTGTACTGCTGATATTCGGACTATTTGGAGTTTCTCCATAAATCCAGAACATTATTTTAAGAACCGATATTTATGAAAACAATATAACAAGGCTTCGTGCAATACGAAGCCTTTTTAATCATAATCTGACGCATATGTAAACAAATACCTTTGAAGGTGGTACTTAAGAGAGAAAATGACCGGCGACCACGAGTCACGAGGTTCGCAACAGTTTATTTATAACATATTTTGCTATCCGCCCCCGCGACCCCTCTGCCCTATGATATAAAACACTAGCTGACCGAGACGACGTTTTCCTGCATGATACCGACTGCAGCGCCATCTGCCGGTCTGATCTGTGAATCTAAACCATCCAGGGCGCCACCCAAACGCTTACAAAAAAAATCATTCAAATCGGTTCAGCCGTTTAGGAGGAGTACAGTAACATACAAACGTACAGTAGAATTATATGTATAAAGATAAGTATGGAAATATTTATAAGAACAAAAAATAAATAAATTTAAATTGTATCGCTTACAACCTTAAACGCAGACAAAGTGAGCAGGATCGGTCTTTTTCTTTTTCTTTATCCTATATTGTTTTCTAGAATTTTTTGCAACTAAATTATCATAGTATTTATTAAATTTAACTATATAAAAAGCGTGAAGGGCTTAGTATTTTAAGCGACCATGTTCAGTTATACAATTCAATAAAACCATTTTTTTGGGCCATTAAGATACCTATTTGGATAGATAGGTACTTCAGTACGAATTTTGATTTAGCGAACACTTCTATATTTTGGATTCTCTCGGGAAATTTACTACTGAACTAGTTTTACTGCGATCTTGTGTAAGAGAGGTATGAAGTTTCGCATTTATTGAAAAAGTAATTTCGCGAAACCAGTATCAAATATTTGATCAAAAAGTTGTGTAAAATTCAAATTAGTAGGTTAAACCAAAAGACATTTAAAAATAATATCGATAAGTCCAATTTAATATTCAGCGCTATTAGTTATGTGTTATAGGTACGGCTTAATTTGGTAGTTTTACAAAGAAAATATGGAAGCTATTACAAAACTTGGCTATTACAAAAAAAGCTGTTGGATTAACAAAACTAAAAAGGATGAATCAAAATTTAGTTTCAATGTGGTGGAATTGCAATCGCTACAAATATTGTTTTTTAAACAACCAAGCAGTATCGTAAATTAAACAGAACTTCAAACAAAATTTTTGTTTTATTTAGAAGTAAAATACGGTAAGTTTACAAGTAGGTACATGAAATTATATGTACAATATCACTTTAATGTAAAAAAAAAACATATGTGGCCTCAGTGATTTCTGCCAGGCATACTAATGGTTGAAACAATTAAACAGACTGTACAACAAAACTAACATCAACCTTTGCGACTAGTAAATTGTATCAAAGTCAATTGATAGCTTTACCACGCAGGTATTATTTTAATAGTATTTTAGTATTTTAGTAGTATTTTAATTACCATTGCTTAAAGTCACTACAATAGTTAATTTTATAAACAAATTTCCTGTATTATGTATAATGCGTAGTAGATCAGCGGTTTTTGGTTAAAACAAACATACTATATTGTAAATTAACTAAACAAAACCAAGAGTCAACTTTTTTGTTTTGTAAATTTTATCGAGATTTATTTGATTTATAAATTCCATGTATCGACTAAACTATACATTATTGATGATTGTTAATTTAAAATAAACAACAGTTTTATTTTATACATCCACTACCTACTGATCAAACATTCTAAATCGCGCTATTAGTATTTTCATACCCACTTACATTTATACTATACACACAACTTACCGTTACCGCCTCAACATTTTGCAGCAGAGTGCAAGCAGGACCGCCGCAAAAGTTAGTCCGCGTGTAGTTGTTAAGATCATCTGCGGCCAACAACAGTAGTCAGTAGCAGTAGTAATAGTATAAAAAAAGTAATAAGCATTCGTTTCCTTTACTAGCCGGTGGTTTGACAAAGCGCTTTTGGTGCCTAGCTGGTAGCACCGACGTGATTTTTTTTTTATTTATACCACTAAGGTGGCAAGCAAGCTTACGGTTACTGATTTTTTTTAAACAAGCACGTGTGCCTGATGGTAAGCGGTCACCGTGGCCTATGGACGCTTGCAACACCAGAAGTATCACTCGCGCGGTGCCGACCCTTCAGAAATCCAATAATTTTTTTCTTGAAGAACCTCATACTGTAGTCCGTATAGAAAACCTTGGCAGGGAGCTCATTCCACAACTCAAGCGTCCTGATGGTAAGTGGTCAGCAATAGTTGGTCTGATTGCATTACTATAATGCTTTTCTGTATATTTTGTAACTTTCGTAGAATTTACAAGAGCGACTTCTGTAGAACATACTACTAATCAAGTCCCTTTGGTAGAATAAACAAAATCACATACTGTTAATATTACTTAAGGTTCGTTAATTGAAATTACTGAACTAAAACTAATAAAGTTTATTTTGTACTTAAGAGTCTCGCTTTTTTTTTTAGATAAATTAACTAAAACTGATTGAGTTTACCCAAATATATATGGTTGTAAGTATAAAAAGTATTTGCATACGTGATCTCATTTACTAAACAAAGTTTAGCAGAATATACCCAAAAAAAACTTGTAAGTCAGCTTTCATTAAAGTGAAGTGTGTTACAAACTGTTAGGTACATAGACACCAACTTCAAACAGTAATTCAGATCAGATTTTTGGGAATAAGTAATTATTTTTAACTTTTTAGTGCATCTTTTTGAAGCCGGTTGTTTTTTTATTAAGTTATGCCCGAACATACATAAAAAATAAATATAAACATCCGAATTGAGAACCACCTCCTTTTTTAAAGTCGATTAAAGAATAAAACGAGATTAAACGTGTCGTTATTTGGTAAAATCCCTATTTTTCTACTTCCGACGTAATAATAGTAATAATAATAAATAATTAATAATATTTGTTACTTGTTACTATCGCTTGTTCAATTCAGTAGTTACATTGCTTAGCCTATGTATCCTTTTAAAAAAACAGTTACTTCTGAAAACCAGTAAGAAATACTAAAAGAAAAGAGAAATAGATGCAAAGATCAAAATTGCAATCGGAAAATGGAACACATTTTATATTTCCATCTTGATATGAAAATTAAGTTTTTCTGCTTCGTCACATTGCTAATCTTTCCAGTACAATTTTTTTTTTCTAAGCTGTCTACTGCAGCCATTACTGCTTCACCAGACTTTTTGGTGCGAGACTCTTAAAGAGACCCACTGACTAATGAAAAGTCTATCTGCAATTGAGGGGTTAGCCTGTCGCTGCAACACTGCGTTCGACTCAGGGGCGAATACAGGATTTCATTATGATTGATTAGGCATTTGTGATCAGGCCGGCGAACGATTGAGAATGACCTGTCATGTGTGACTGCTGGGCACAGTAACTGTTTCTTTTTTATGAGTTTTTACGGCTCTGGGATCTAACACTTCTGTGAACCTTGGTGAGCCTGTAAGGGGGTCCGCCACTGGTTTGACTCAACAGTGTATTTACTAAGGTGGTTTTATATTCGTCCAAATACTCGTAAATACAGGTGGTATTTACGAGTTTATAGTAAAAAGCGGTAAAAAAACGGGTTGCACTCCGGGAGTGCCGGCAGAAGTGAAAACATACTAGCTATTTACTTTCCATCACTTCTTATACATATTTATTTATTATAAATAATAATGTTTGTTTATTTACTTTTTTGACGTAGAATATTTGACATCTCAATCTGTCATAGAATTAAAATCCTATATCCAACCTCCCTGTACTACTCATAATCGCCATATACTAAAAATAAAATTTTTATGGCGTGGCATTATGGTTTCCGTCTTACGAATTTTCGATCAGTCTGCGCGAGTTTATCATTTTTTACCCACACCAAAAAAAGTGCACAACGCCGCTAAAGAAGTATTCACTTAAAAAAAAATCAGGGCTGAATAGTATACCCCTTTGGCAATTCTAGACAAACTATAAGAAGTAAGCCAGGATTGGACACGGGTGTAGTCTGTTAACAAATGACAACATCAAACTTACGTAAAATATCCGCACAAGTTATTTCTAAATAACGGAAACTGGAGCGTCCATGTTTGAATCAGCCATTTTGCAGCATCACGACATACAAGTAACATCTATCTATACATATAAATGCTTTGTCCTGAATGACTGACTGACGGATCAAGTCACAGCATAAAACGCTGATCGTAGAGACCTAAAACTTGGAGGGTGTGTTCTTTGTATGGCGTAGGCATCCGATAATTTTCCGGTAGGGTCAAGTGCGAGTCGGACTCGAACCGATTGCAATGAAATTTTGGTAAGTTGTTATGCAGACGCCGAAGTATGTTTCTCAGAAAGAAAAAGATGGTCAAGTGCGAGTCGGACAGGGTCAAATGCGAGTCGGACAGGGTCAAGTGCGAGTCGGACTCGCGCAATAAGGGTAAACCGATTGGAATGAAATTTTAGTAAGTTGTTATGCACACGCCGCGAAAGGTTTCTAAAAAAGAAAAAATAGTTAAGTGCGAGTCAGACTCGCGAAATAAGGGTGAACCGATTGTAATGAAATTTTAGTAAGTTGATACACACACGCCGGGGAAGGTTTCTGAATTAGTACAACCCTTTCACAATAGTTGGCAGTTGTTCTAAAAAAAGAAACAAAGTTCGCCGGGTCAGGTAGTATTTACATATTGTTAAGTGCAGAGTAAAAAATATGTAGAGAGGAAAAATAATTTTAATAAATAAAGTTAGTTTAAGCTAAAAGCGTTGTAGACATGTGACAAGTTTGTAAAGCTGGTTGGATTTTCAAAACCATTGATTTAATGTTTAGATTTCGTCTGAATGTTAGTGCTTTACATATTAAATTTCTTGTTACTTACCTATACCTAATTTTGTAATTACACTTATTACTACCCGTAAATATCCTTAAGTTAATTTATAGAAAGTAGCTTTTGCTACATTAATTTCAACTTAACTTTCGACAACTACGCACCGTAGCTACGAGTAATTAAGCACCCGAAAGTAAATTGTAACAAAAACTTTTGCATGTTTCAGTTTGAGCTTTTTGAACTAAAATTTCAATCCCAGTGTTACTAATTAAAAGCTACAGTTTTAAAGGTATATTTTTTAAAATTATAATGAAAAAAAGACTTAGCGGTCCGTAGGGGAATCAATAATCGTAGTGAAGGTAGCTACCTACCTTCACCTTATAAATTGTTAGACTATGTAAGTGTTTGAGGCTCGTATGATTTCGGTTCGGCAGTCGAGAATACATAGTCTGCTCGCATACTTGTGTTTCATTTACATCTAGAATATTACAATAAGTATGGTGTTTTTCAAGAAGATAATGATTACACTTTAAAAGGTTCACCAATGCGCGAGTTGTGCCCCTGAATGGCATTGCAAGCATCCATAGGTTATGGTGACCGCTTAGCATCAGCCGTCTGCTTGTTTGCCTCCTTACTAGTGTAAAATCGGCTCACACTCGGTGAAGATATGGGTCAATATACACATAATAAGTTCCCCATTTTTATTCGTGAGGTTCATATGAAAGTTCTCATTCATGTCAATACACTTCGCCACCGGGTATCCAGTGCCAACTATACCTGGTTGCTAGAACGTGTGAAAAGATACTAAACTGACATCCAAAATCTATTAATAGAAATCTAAGTGTCGCTCTTCGAACTTCATTTTTCTTTTCTTATGTACCATTTTAAGGAAGTTATAATCTTTTCACAAATTTACACGAACTGTACCTATTGGTTATGGTCTAAGGCGGATCCACACGCTTGCCAAATCTTAAATAAAATCCATTCAAATACTTAATTTATTCAAGTGGGTTTCTAATAAAATACTTTTGAATCGTCAAAATTCCTAATTAGTTGTGACTTTACCAACAGTTCGGAATGTATCTACTGAGAAGAACCGGCAAGAAACTCGGCAGTTACTCATTTTAAAATATTCACAATAATACCCTTAGACTACAACAACTACAACGAGATTAGTTCAAGGACTTGGTGGTAGTAGCTGGAATATTACTAAAGAAAAATATCAAAAACTCCAAAGCTTAGCTGTCGAGCCAGTACAAATTCAAGCGATTGGCTTGGCTAGTGCTTGTGATCGATCCGATTATGTGTCAGTTTTTGGGCACAAATCAAGCAAGCGCTTGCGAATCGCCAACAGGTTTATGACAGATAGACATACTTTTCTGTTCGTTGTGATAGAAGTTCTGCATAATAAAAATGAATAACTGATCCAATGAGGATATTCTACTCTTCTTTCTTCTTCTTTGCTGTAATTTTCTCATTATTTTAATGATAAAGATCGGTCGTACCAAAGGTTAGAGCTGACACTATTATGACGTCAGTCATGTTTGTTTCTCTAAAACAAATTGACTTACTGGGTGCTCGTAGCTTTTTGTAGGAAGCTGAATAAGTATAGAATAAGCAAAATACTAGGCCTAACCAACAACCTACTTATAGATATGAAATATCTCCCTCCCCTCCCTCCCTAAATGTAGTCAAACGTTTGTGAAGGTTTGGAGTTTGCGTGTGGATCCAGCTTTAAGTAGTGTTTTCCCTGAGCAACTTTGGCTTCGTCAACAAAATAATAAATAAGGAAAAATATACAGAAAAACAAATTAAAAATGCAAAAACTAAATAATAAAAATACGCAACATATTTCTTATTATAAAAGCTCACTTGTGGACAATAGAGCTATCTCTGACCTCACTTCACAAAAGTAATATTTTTTTAAAGTCTAACAAATTGTGATTGTGAAATAAATGCGAAGAATAAAGTTAAAGACAGAAAATGAAGAACATTGCTGTTGCCATCTTGATAAGAAAATGTAGTTCTTTTCCTTTATTGTACTCCGACTTTTCAGTTGTATTGTTGCGAAGAAAATACATAAACATTTATAACTATAACGTACTTTTCAGCTTGTTTTTGTTCGCAGCTCTGTCCGCGCACTCAAAACGTTTTAGTTAGGTATAGGTGGGATTCCTAAGAGAACTTATTGAACCGGGACCAAAATTTTATTTTATTTTTATTTACATATTCACGATTATAATATTTTCAAAAGCAACTATAAATCAGTGTTAAGTTCAGAGTACGTGTGTTCGTCGTATGATGTTAAATGTAAACTTGTGTGTGTAAATCTCAATTTTTATTTTGTTCCTTTACTACACACATTGTAACTAATAGAATCGAAGTTTTATTGGAGTTGCTTGAGTGTGTCATGCTCTCTCAAAGTCTCTGCGGTGGTGGCATGTGCGTCGGGTCGTTACGTTACCTAAACATGGTTGAGCGAAGCGATGGCTGATTCATGTGTCATACTTGTGAACGGGTGCCGCTGTGGAGACTGGTCTGTTCTTGCAAACTTCTTTGTATTCGGTCATCGGTGTAGGATTTCAACGGCAACTCCTCAATTATTAAACAAATAATACTTGACGTTTTCAAGTAGCTTCTGTCCTTTTCCTGGACTCAAAACTATCTGCATGCCAAATTTCATCGTGATCGGTACAGCGGTTTCACCGTGAAAAGGTAACAGACAGATTTACTTTCGCATTTATAATATTTATTATCATATTATATTCATGGATAGTATGGATAATTCTAAGTATATGTAAGTATATGTATGTACATATGATTGTGCAAAAAAATAATTATGATGGCGCTAATGCCACTAGTACTATTAAATATCGGAATTCTCTTAAATATCTAAATTCACTCTCTTGTAACGATATTTGACGCTTCACATGGTGCGCCCCCTATGCTACATAAAAACAAAAAAAAATAACATGTTTTGTCTTTGTTTTTAGTAGCTTACTAACTTTTTTTATTATTACCTAATAAGTGTTTCGGTACATATTGTATTCTCTTTAGCTAATTATCAAAGTATTGTATTATTACTTTAAATGGAACTTCTTGCCAGCTCTTATTGACAGCAATTAACATTGTATACATTGTATTGACGAATTAAAAGTGTTCCTAGAAACCTACTTGAATAAAGTTTGATTTGATTGATTGATTGATTGAATCCCATACTGAAAAAATTAAGTTTCAAGGCGTCTTTTTAGAATAATTTACTAAGAAAGTATATAACAAATATATCTAATAGTAATTTATATGACATTGTGTAATGATTCTAATTCTAAATGATACATTTACATACACAACGTTAGTATTACAGAAATTAGCTTTCTGGCCTATATCGCCCTCTTATCAGTTCACCGTCAGTTAAAATAATACCATGAAAATGGAAAAACAAGCTAGGAAATTAAAGGATATCACAACAAGTAATGATATAATATCTAAATTACCAAATAAAATGCAAAGATGTATCCAAAGAGTTGTTGAAACGAAATCATTACAATGGCTAACTATTGTCCCCACTATTGCGAATAATACAGATCTCACGGCTACCCAATTTAAAGATGCCATAGCGATAAATTATGCTCATGAACCTATAAATCTTCCTCAAACTTGCGACGGATGGGCAGAAAGTGATTTTAACCTTAATCACGCACTTAACTGCAAAAAAGGTGGTCTTATAACACAAGGTTATAATCAATATAGAGATGAATGCAAACATTGAGCGGAATTAGCCTGGAGACCTAGTACAACAGAACCTATATTGCGTGATACAAATACAAATCAACCGGGATTGATAAGTAACTTATTATTAAATGGTGTTTGGGAACCTGCAAGGGAAGCATTCTTTGACGTTCGCATAGTTAATGTTGACGCTTTCTCTTTATCTCATGTGACGGAGCCCTAGGCATTGAATATAACAGTTTCCTTGAAAAAAAAACTGCATCTAAGCTAAGCGAGAAATGGGCAAAAGCACACTCTCAAATCATTTGCTGGCTGAGAATGAAATTACAAATATCTTTGATAAGAGCAGTCTCCATAAGGTTAAGAGGCATAAGGAGATTAGATTCCTTGGTTGTGAAGAAGGAGACGCAATCTTTTAAAGAAGGAATTGAACATATATAACTATGTATTTATTTTATTCTTGTTCATAATTATTTCAATAAATACATGAAACTTTATGTAGTCCATTGGCAAAAATGAATCTATGTAACAATGTTTGGTTAGTCTATGTAAATAAAACGTAAAACAATAAAAGTCAAACGTAAGTTTAATTATTCAAAAAGATTATAACAAGCAACTAGTGTCGCTTTAACAGTTTCGTTCAACATTAAATAAATACAATTCATTATTTTGACTTTTTTCACAATTATGGGGAGTGTTCCACCGTTCATAATAAATAATAGGTTTCCTGTTTTTCTGACACTTTAACTTACACACGATTATTCAGTAAAAATACTAATAAATGTGTATGTAAGTATTTACGAGAATAACATCACAGTTTAATACCACAGAAGGGGTAACTAGTGGTTGCATACACAGCCATATTATAATACCTTTTTCATCAACATCTTCAGTCTTGCGTGACAAGTGGTAAATTCACTGTCGGATTTCATATAGTGTATCTAGACTACAGTGGTTTTACAAATTACAGTGGTTTTATATATGTCACAAAGGTCAAAAATCACCAGCTTCAATTACTATATTGATAATAATTACTGGTAAAATGAAAAACTAGGGACGTAACAACAATATACCCCCTTTGACAGATCTTGACGAACCATAAGACGAGAGCCAATACCGATATCGATACTGCCTATTATACCTCCTGTTCGGTTGGGATCGCTGGTATATGTTCTTGTTTTGGAATTTGACCCTATGTTTTAGATTCAGTTGATGTATCTATTGCTTTAATAGTATAAATTTTTTGTGATATATTCGTCTATCTGTTTTAATGTGGGAAGTATGTGAACTATTTCATCATACTGTTTTGTGATATTGTTAATTATTCTGGCATCTAATATTGCTAGCTGTTCCATTGCTAACTTCCCCACTCTGACGCTGTTCGATAAAACTGTCGTCATAAGCTCTGACGCATATATTGATTTAATTAACAGAAACTGGACATTCTCCATAAATGTGGTTTGGCTGCAAAAAATGCTGGTTGTTTAAAGGTATTAACGCCGCCAAGAAATGTTGATACGGGGATTCGTCACCAATAACGAATAGATTAACTGCTCCAAATATAAGGGTGGTCCGTTTTAGCTCTTGAAGCCTCAAGTAAATATTCCTTGGGGTAGAGTATGGGACCATGGAAATCTCGTTAATTATAACCCACTCAATAGTTCTCTATTTGGTTCGTTCCCATTGCAGACGGTTTCCCACTAACGGTGTTAATGTAACTGACTGACTTTGAATATAAAGGTGCTGTGCAAAGAGCGTTCTCGACTAGTCGTGCGGTGACACCAGTTGGAGCTGTAATTACAAAACATGATCTATTTGCTGACAATCTTCAAATTTGTTCCACTAATATTGTAAGAGTAAAACTTATTCCGCTTCCAGCCTCACCAGTAATAAAAACTAAAAGAGAACTTTGATGATAAATGATACAACCTGTTCTTAACTGTTGACTAACTTTAGTTAATAATTGGTTTGAACATGATTGAGGGAATTTACCCCTATCCAAAAATCTTCAGCAGATAAATTATCTACAACCACATGTTCTTCAAAATTATCCTGCATGACAATGTTTTGAAGCTGTGGTTGTAATACTGATGCCTCATGATTCGTCGCGACTTTGTTATTGGTACTTAAGTCTGCTGTCTGTTCAGTTGCTAGACGTCGAAGAGCGTCCTGTATTTCGGTTTCCCAACGGGAAAACAGAGCACGCTTTGCTAGAAAGCATCTTTAGCGTTGACGTATCCTTTAAGTAGCGAACTTTATGTACGAAACGGGTATGGGTAACTAACAAACTGTAATAGTACCCTTCAGGATCTGAGTCAGCTGTGTTATAGACCACGGTGACCGCTTACCAACAGGCGGACCGTGTGCTTGATTGCCACCTTAGTGGTATAAAAAGAAAGTAATACCAAGTTCGTAGAACGGCTGGTCGTGATCTTTTTTCATTCCACCCATTCTGTGTAGCAAATTTATACTCGCACCTTGAACTTCGTTTTATTATTCACATGCATCTGCATCACCAGAATCCTTTCATTAGTAAGTCTCAAAATTCACCAGCTCATAATTTACTGCGAATTCATCAAGACTCAACTCTTCTAGGGTCAGGGGAAAATTCTCATAGCGTTCGGATATAATCTTGCAATGCTCAACTGTATCAAAATCAAAATGCCCAGTTGTCAAATTATGATAAATATCTTGGCAGTTATGAGGGAACGGATAAACATACATACCGGTCAAAATCATAACCATCCTTTTTGCTTCACCGTAGTCGGGTAAAAAGAAATGAATACTTACCGCGAATTAGCTTAATTTCTTTTACACTTTTGTCCATTCTCTATGCCTATGGACCTACTTAACTACACTTGTCTCATAGTACTTACATATTCGTCCACTCCCAACTAGCAAAAATGCGATAAAAGAAAATCTTATAACACAAGAGAGTGCAAACAAAGTCATATATAAGTAACGCTTGTGATTGCTGGTCATATATATGTATTTCTTCTTTCTCTTTACAGCAAAATTGTGACATTAACCTATCATACTATAAACGTTTACTCTGCCACTTTGTATAACGCCTATAGCACTGTTGTAAATAGGCACTCACAACAGTCGTTATCAAGCTACTATGTTGTATATAAGGCTTTCATGGTACCGTTATGAAGCGAAGTCATATTATTATGGCTTCTAAATAACTAATACAACACCGGTGTTTAAATAGCCACTATCACTGCTAAACCGTGATACAGCAGCTCCCGTTATAATGAATTTAGCAGTTAACAACTGCTCTAAAATCGTCCTAATTGGACCATAATTAATACTCAAAAGTTGTAAAAACGTTTTTTCAAGGCTTAGATATCATTAGTTACATAACAACTTTGTTATTTTCTATTTATCACTAAAAGTCACATATCGCTTCACTGTATATCTTTACAGGACCTAAAATTTATTATGGCTGCGAGATGTTGTAAATTGGTTATATATGAGGAACCGCAACTCTATTCAGTTATATACCAAAGTCTTAAAAATATTTCGTAATTAATTTATATTTATTTGCCTAAATATTAATAAATAAACAAAGGGAAAACAAAAGGAAACACCATTAATATACTACTAGAATATCGATAAAAATTCAAGTGATATTGAACTATTTATTACAATACTATCGCTCGTTACAGAATACAGAAGCGTTAACATTAAAAATAATAACTTAACAATTATTTTTGTCTCCAAACTTCGAAATTTAAAGGCGGTCGACATAACAGTAATTGAATTTGTAATAGGAAGGAATAGCAACCACTACATTACCACTCAATGGTTGAATATCAGTGTTCGCGTGGCCGTTTTATCACTTCATAGTAATACCAGTGTTTAAAATTCCCTAATTTATTACCGAAAAGTTACAAAAAACAACGCATATATGCAGCTGCAATACAATAGCTATATCACTTATACGTTCTAAATCAGGGGCCTATTCTAATATTCTAATATATTCAACACCATTTTGCATCCCAGGAAACGTTCCTATAGCCGATATACAGTTAAGATTTGCTAGTTGTGCTACTTTGAGAATTTCAACATCTTTAACAGGAATTTTTAGGTTAGGATGACAATGTTACTAAACGGTATTTGTAATACCTATAAGCTATAAGATTTATTTATTGGTAGTTATCGTAGCGTGCATGTTAGTTATAATTACCATGCGAAGTTTGAATTAATTATAGGATGCAATAATAAAAACCGGCCAAATGTAAGTCGAATCTACGTAGTTCTGCGAGTTTCCCTTGTTTCATTCACCAGTTTGCTAACTGAATCGTGTTACAGAACATAGTTATTCGAAATTAAACATCAAGATACTCTTTAAAACTGATACTTAAAAAGAAAATTCAAATTTCTTTGATGCATTGTTTTTGTTTTATGTTTTTGGAGTAATCATACAGCGGCGTCTTATATCAAACTAAGCAAAGCTATGGGTACTAGACAACTAATATAAATACTTACATACTTTTCTGTTGAAACATACATTACACAAAGAGAAAAAGTAGATATTACACACAGAAAAGACCCAGACTCAAGACAAACACAAATGTTCGTTACATAAATGATTGTCCTGTACGGGGATCAAAGCCTCCTTACGACCGTAACCATGAAGGCGTTTGTGTCTCACTTTTACTGCCTTTCATGCATATATCATTTTGTAAACAAAATTACACTTGGTTAAAAAAAAAGCAGTTTTATTTTAAACACACATTGTAAATAAAACCGCTGACACGGTCGGTTCGGTAGTCTACTATGTTATAATTTACTTTTGAGCACCACGCTTGACATATTTTCGTAATTACTCAAACTCCTTTGTAGCTAAAAGAGGCAACTTTTACCTAATTAATTTTAGCAAAACCTTGCAAAGCTCCCACGCAATATAAGTAATTAAGCTCTAAAGGTAAATTATAATAAAAACTGACTCAATTTAGTTTGAGCTTCTTTAGCTTTTGTTAATAACAAACATAAAGTATGAGATCGAGTAAACAGTATTTGAAAATGCAGATTTTATTAATTGCTATTGCGCCTAAAATATTGGAGAGCGAAGTTTGCTGACAACATTGACGCGTAATACAGTGCAACAAACTTTTCTGGCTAGGCGTCTGTCGCTAGTGTCGTGTAAGTTCTCATGTCATTTTAATATGACGACTGTAGTTTAATGTTTGACCATTAGGTACGAAAAGTTTGTTGCACCAAAAAAGTGAAAACTAGAAATTAATGGTTTATATGCTATTAATGAATTGTTAATTAAGATAATTTTTTGATTAATTGATTTTAATAAAAAATAAAGATAATAAGTATACAGATTCTGCTATTTTTGAACCCTAGACTGTACACGTGAGTGCAGTCCGTCTCTTTCGACACTGAATCAAGTTATCTCTGTGCTGTCTCCTACGCTGTTTCTACTGCATATCAATGACATGTTGGACATCAACAACATACATTGCTATGCAGATGACAGTACTGGAGACGCATTTTACACGGGTCGTGCAAACATCCCTCGTTCCGTTGTGGAGGAAAACCGCGGAGAACTTGTGTCTCAAATCGAGACCACACTGTCCCAGGTCTCTGACTGGGGACGGGTAAACTTGGTCCGATTCAACCCTACAAAGACACAAGTGTGCGCGTTCACCGCTAAGAAAACTCCATTCACTGTAGTCCCACAATTCCAGAACACTCCCCTCTCTATCTCCAAGAGCATTGGGATCCTTGGTGTCGACATCTCCAGCGATGTTCAGTTCCGAGATCATTTATCAGATAAGGTGAAGCTGGCGTCCAAAAAACTTGGTGTACTCAACAGAGCGAAGCAGTGCTTCACGTCGGGGCAAAGGTTGTTACTTTACAAGTCGCAAGTTCGGCCCCATATGGAGTACTGCTGCCATCTCTGGGCAGGTGCACCCGGATACCAGCTTGGCCCTTTTGACTCGGTTCAACGACGGGCTGTGAGAATTGTCGACGATTCCAAACTCACTTGCGGTATCGAGCCCTTAAGTCTGAGGAGAGACTTTGCCTCACTCATCGTCAGGGAATCCATTCTCACACTTTAGAACCTAAATGGTCGCGTACAGTGCGGTTTCAGAGAAACTTCCTCCCGCGAACGCTTAAGTTGTGGAATGAGCTCCCTGCCAAGGTATTCTGCAAGGACTACAGTATGGAGTTCTTCAAGAAAGAAGTTATTAGATTTCTGAAGGGTCGGCAACGCGCAAGTGATACCCCTGGTGTTGCAAGCGTCCATAGGCTACGGTGACCGCTTACCATCAGGCGGGCCGTAAGCTTGTTTGCCACCTTAGTGGTATAAAAAAAAAAAAAAAATCTTAAACTAAAAGTGATTTTTTTATGTTTAATACTAGTCAGCGTTGTTCTGACCTTAGTGACCCACACACATCTATCACTTAGTTCGGTGCTGCCGGTAAACAATCGGACTGCCCACTCGGTTATTTAATTAACTGAAGAAACTCATAACAAACAATACGATAAACAAACAAAAATCTCCATGATAAATAGAACTAATGTAAGAATAGGTTTTACTATTCAAACATTCACACCTTATATTCTTTTCATTTTTTTTGAGTTTTACTTTCAAAGATGGTTCAGGAAGCATTCTAAGGACTTTAAGTTTTAGTTTGAGCCCGGTCATGTGCGCGTCGTTAACTTACGCTACCGTAGCAGGAAGACAGTTTTTTTAAAAAAAATATTTAAATAGATATTGTTAAGGATAATAAAAATATTTTTTTTCTTGAATGTCCACACTCAGGTTTTTACTACTGAAAACTGAGTTAAAAAAGGAGTAGATACTAAAGTAAAGAAACTAAGTCTCCGAAAGGGTGTTCGTACGTTACGAACGTACACCCGTAACATCTACTTTTCGTAGATTTATCGAATTCGGTTAAGCCGTTTTGGCTACAGAAGGTCACAATGGAACGGACACATCCACAAACACACCTATATACATGCAAACAAATATTAACCTCCTCTAAGTCAGTCGGGTTAAACAATATACGTGTCTGAATCTGCAAGCAAGCTTTGACCAGAAACATGACATATTTTTGTTACGCGTAACATAAATGCAGTTACGTTCGAAATCGGATTTTAATATCCATAAAATTGTCGTACCAGGGGCTAGAAATGAAACTCCAACAAGTAACCACAAGTTTTGTGATTTGCCTAAATAAATTAAACTCATTTTAACAAAGGACTGAATACTGAGTTGAGTACCCAGTTTCAGGTGAGCCTTACTTGTGTCTATCCGTTAAGCTCTTTGTCTAACCCGAGAAGTTTACAAAAGGCTATTCTACACTATGTGAAAATTTAATTAAGGGTGCGTATGCTCAAACTAAATACATAAATATTTACTTACGAATTACCTAAAATTTATTATAGTGATAATTTGCTTTAATATGCTAAGCAACAGTTAAATTTCAAATGAAATTTAAAGTAGAATGATAAATAATTAAAATTAAATAAAAAAACCAAAAAATAATCGTTTTTTCCAGATAGGTACATATTACGAAACCCCGGTACAGCTTTAAGTTTTGATATTAATTTCAACTTGATACCTTCCCGCGTTTCTGATAACGGAAGTTAGGGCTGATGGAACTGCGGGCAAATTTAGCATGGATATGGTTTACTATATATACATACATACTATCACGACACTTATCCTTTGAAGGGGTGTACATATTACGACATTAGATATTAAGGTGAACATCCAAGTTATTCTTTCCAACCAACAGGTTAGACGACGAAGTGATGTGCCATAGATCAGTGTCGAGACAAATTTACAATTCAGAAATTATAACACTTTAAGTTGCTTCTACTGTCAATGTAACTTGGACAGGAAATATAAAATAAAAAAAATGTATGGGCGAGTAACTTTTTGTATTTTGAGTGTCCGCGTTTGGAAATATTCTATTACTGAACGAAATACCTGTTCCTTTGAAATAGGAAATACAGAGAAGCTGAAACTTCAATGAGTTTGATACGTTGAGTCAGAAGTATTCAGCGAGTTACCTAAGTTAAATTATTAACATTACTTTTTTGTGTTTTTTTGAACGATTGTTATATTTATATTTGCATTCTTATAACAAGTTTATTATATTACTAGATTTTACCAGAGGCCCCGCCCGCCCTAAGTTCGGTTATCGGCGTGGAACTCCTTAATTATACTAATGAAGTTTTCAATAGCAAGCTATAGCTGTAGAAATAGTTAGCTAAAGCTCGGTTATTTCTGCGGAATTTCGGATCTTTCGGGATAAAAATGTCCTATGTCCTATTCCAAGACCTAACTTATATGTGAGCCAATTTTAACAATAACAAACATTCAAACCTTTACATTTATAATATAAGTAGGATATTTGTGATAGTCGATCGGTAAGGTGTCATAAGGGAAATGATGACTACGGTAAAAGTTTTAAATTATTAGCAATTGAAGGAAAGTTTTTCTTTGCAGCCTGTCACCAGCAGCTAAAAACTGTAAATTTGGTGGTACCTTATTAATAGTTTATTTATAAAATTAATTAATGTATAAAATTATATAAATATTTAAATATAAAATAGCTAATATATATTAGGTACATACCTATTTCCTATTTATATTATAATTATAATTATAATCAACCACACAGTCATATTCAAAACATCGCCAATACAAAACAATATAACCACAATAAAACTGAAAACATGGGAAACAGCTTATATTTGATGTTCAGGGGCGTTTTCCCGCGGTAGTCTCAACATTTGCAATTAATAATAGATAACTGGATATTTGCTATGCCTCGATTAGCTTAATTTTAAATATTTACTCACACATACTTGTATTAATTATATACAGTACCTAGACGACCGAACTTTGCTCGTTTATTTTAACAACACTATATTGTCAAGAAGCCTTAGGCCCGGATTAATAGACGTTGCTAAGCAATGTTGCTAAAAATGATACCTAGCTAGATCGATTTATCGCCCCCGAAACCCCTTGCATACTAAATTTCATGAAAATCGTTGTAGCTGTTTCCGAGATTCAGATTCAGATCGCAGCCTAGTTGGTAGTGTGGCCAGCTGCTGTGCAGAGGGTGTGGGTTCGATTCCCGCGCTGGACAAACATTTATGTCATAATATAAACATTGGTGTTTGTCTTGAGTCTGGGTGTATTTATGTATGATATGTATGTATTTACAAAAAAAAGTAATATTTATGTATTTGTATCCGTTGTCTGGTACCTCTGGGAGCTGTGTGTAATGTCGAACAATATTTTTTATTTATTATTATTATTTATAAACAAGAATTGCACGTTTAAAGGTATAATATATTTTATAACTCCATCATACCTGTTCATAATGACATAATAAATATCAACATTCATTCTATCATTTCATTATTTGTTTACTTTACTAGAATATTATTATTTTTAACTTCAGTTATTTGGATTGATAACGGCCAACGTTGCCGAAATATAAATAAATATTGCTTACTTTTTGTGATTAAATTAATAGAAAGTTATTAATACCCAATAACAAACTATTAACGGAGGATAACTGTACTTTCATATACTGACCAATAACAAAAACACGAAATAAATGCATTTTTATATTTGTTCGTTGATTACTTTACCGAGTCTCGACCTCGGAGGTTTATTTAATTCACGCACTGATTGGGGATTAACTGTTGAAAGCTCTCGGTGCTTCTGAAAGACGTTAGTTTTTTCGCTAGTAAATTAATTACTTGAAAGGAATTGAACGTTGATTAATTACCAAGTGATCAAACATCAGCAGTTACCTGTTGTTATTTCGATAGAAAATATAAATACAGTTATTTGTTCACTAAAGCTTTAGAAACACAGTTACTAAAACTTAGGCGTCATTCATTTAATACGTCACGCGCTAAGGGAGGAACGGGGGTCATGCAAAGTGTGACAAAGGCAATATTTTATGCTAAAATTGGGAAAAAAGTGTGATTAGGGGGGCGGGTTGGGTCCACAATTACGGAAATCTGTGTGACTTATTAAATGGATGGCCCCTTAGCAAATATATATAATTCGTAGTTGTGTTTTTTTTTATGTTCAATGGTACAGTTTTGCTCAAAAGGTGAGCTAAATGCCTCAGACATTCTCTCTCCTAGCTAACTTTTTTGTGGTATACAAAAGTGAGTGCATCATAAAGTTTCATTATGCTAAAGTTTAATTTAATTGATTATAGATTTTACGTTTCAGGTTTCTGATATAGTTTTTTGTAACTTTAACTCTTCAGATTTATATCTACTTCTTACTATATGTATTAAAAACATATATATCGCAATCCGCATTTTTTATCTATAATGCCAGCCTAACGAACTTTCAGAGCTCGCCACAAATGGTATCCGACACCGTCAGATAAGGGGCTTACAACTGCCTCTGTATTTTACTTTCTTAATTAAGTTCCAGTTTGATGTGATGTTGTTACATCCAGTATGTGCAATCAAAATAGATGGAAAGTAGAAATAATATTATTCCATCACCATACGGTACGGTTCACATAGTATAGTATTTTAACTATTTTTTACCAAATAATATTGCTTAGGTGTGTTGGCTTGATTTAAACAATTATTTTAAAATGTTACATTTACTGAGTTTTTATTTAGCGAAAAGCATTATTTTTGTTAGTCGGTATTTTGTGACTGGTTTTGCAAAATAGTAGAAATAATTAAGTCAGAGTGAAAGAGGCCTGATAGTGAGTGCTCGATCAAATTATTACTTGTATTAATTTGCCACACAAAATACTTTAGTACCTACAGTGTATTCATTTCAATGGTGGTGCTGTTTGCGCCCCTGGACGTCAATGTTTAGACTTGACTGGTTTAGGTTGAATTTGGCAAATTCCAATATTATTGACTAAGTCCAATATTAATACCTTGAGTACTGTTGTTATGATTGAGAGTTCCAACGGTAATATGTGTCTTTTGCAAGCTAACTTCGAGGCATACCTAGTTTATTCTTTACATACATTTATTTACCTAAAAGAGTAAACTGCCTGGCTGACTGAAAAAACAACGCACAGCCCAAACGACATGGTTTATTAGCTAGAACGAACGTGTTGTAACGTAGACAATCACTAAGAAAACACTTTGGATGGGAAAGGACCATAAAATGGGGGTTGGAATTTCCGTAAATTATTCGGTAAAGGTAAATGCATAAATATATATAAATATATTTGGCCTTTAGATTAAAACTTAAGAGTGACATGTTTAATCGTTCGTGGAAAATCATCCCCCAGAGGGCAAAAAGGGGATGAAAATTTGCATACTAATTCTCATAATAAACAGGTTAAAGCTTTCTTTTTCATTAAAAGTTCACGCGGGCGAAGTCCACGGCATAAGCTAGTCATAGATGTATGTACTTAGATTGTGCCAGTAGCAACTACAAACACAAATAGTTTTTGTTTGTAAAACAAATACAGGGCTCCATAACAGTTTGTGTGTTCTCTCTGTTTTGCCTTTGTTAGCAGCGTACAAATATTTGCGCATGCATTGATTTAAAAATAAAACACTTCGTTTTTAATCAGTTATAAAATTTTATAGAATTTTCATCACAATGAAGAATCATCTACTCATTGTTTGTGTAGTAACATTTTTCTGTAGAAATTGACGTTAGTTTTTTTTTTAATAAAACTCAAGACAGTTCCTTATTTTTGTCCGGAATTTCATTTCAAGCAAGTGAAGACATACCATAAACACTCTTACTCATAAGTGCAGTGGCCATTTGTTTTTTACATCGTTTTGATAAATGTTAAGATCGTGTGGGTTTGATTCGTCCTTCTGTCCACTTCACAAAATAAAAATGATTGCACTTGAAAAAATACATACTTTCAGAATGTACAGAGAAAGTACTTGTAGTGTCAATATTTTTCGTTTTTTGAAAGCAGATTCGCCAATTTTAAATATTTACTTTTGTTAATTACTTTTAAATACTGGTAATAAATAAAGAGTTATCTATCTATTTAAATTGTTGCCGGTCATGTAAGTACAATTTAATTAAATCTAATATTGATCATCAGATACCATTAGCGATAAATTTACTAATTAATATGATCTACATGGTCAAACGCTTTGGTCATATCTGTATAAATTGCACATATATGTATTTTATTTATCATGATTGTAGCAAAAGAAAAACGAACGAAATAATTGTTTTGTTTTATTTCTAAATCCTTCCTGTTTCTTAAACAGTACTTCAAACGTGTTTAAATAGTTGTAAATGGCAGTATATATTTTTATTTTAAATATTTTGGCAAATACATCGATAAAAAAAGACCAATAGGCATGTAACTCTTAAAATTTTCTTTATCCTCTTTTTTTTAAAGTGAGGGTATATAAACTCTGTTAAGCTAATTTAAAAAAATGCCTTATTTAATAGAAATATTCAGATAATTACATAAATCGCTTGTTATATCTACAAATTCAATAATTTTCATTGAAATTTCATGGTATCCAACACATTTATTATATATATTGTTATTGTTTTAATTATTTTTGCTACATCATTTTCTGTCACTAAAAACATAAAGATAGATTGAAATTGATGACCTACATATATCAATTTTGTTTCTTGAACTTGGTGTTGTACCTTGAGTGTTATTAACAAAGTAATCATTAAAAGTCTTCTCCTCCTGTGATACCTATAGCAAACCATATTCACTTCTAAATCAATAATACAGCATATTTCTGTCTTTCTTTTAGTTCCAATTTCATTTATATATAAATAATTTGGATAACTGCCTCGTCCCAGAAATTAAATTGCACGCACTAATTTGGGACTCCTAGTTGCAAATAAAAATAATATTTGAGCTATTAATGAAAATACTCATTTTAAGAAAATCGGGTAAGAGTTCAAGTACTATTTATTCTAATAATATGTATTTGTATAACATATTCAGTGTGTGAACTTATATTTTCAGACTGACTTTATTATATTTACAATTGTTACGTAATACTTAGTTTATGTCGGTGGTGGCCACGGGGTTTCGACTTCACCTGACGTCCTAAGTGGCGGAGGTTCAAGCCTGACCTGTACCAATGAGTCTTTTTCTTAATTTCTCAAGTACATTGATTATTCACACCACTGACTTTTCGGTGAAGGAAAATATCGTGAGGAAACCGGCATACTTTAAACAAAAAAAAGACGTATTCGAAGTCCACAATCCGCACTGGGCCCGCGTGTGGACTATGGCCCAAATCACCCTCGATAAGGGTAGGTTGTACCCCAGCAGTGAGGACGTATGAGGCTGAATAGGTACTAAGTTTATATTGCGTGCTGCGCGTCACATTTAACATCCACAGCCCAATAAATTATACGATACAAATTGTTTCAGAACTAGAATAAACTGCTGCTATTGGTCAATTGATTCGTGTTAGCGAGACAAAAACAAATTACACTCCAATCAATATTGCACCTTTTAAAGTACCGCATAAGGTTGATTACAAGTTTTGTGTACTATGGGTAAGTTTATTTCGTATCTCGTATGTTTGTTTGACGACATGTCATAGGATTCTCAAAGACATTATTTCTTTGAGATAAAATATTTTATTTAACGGAACACTAAAGTCTACTTAACGACTAAAGCGACCGTATTCCGACGGATCGTTGGTTTGTCTACGATCGTTAGTTTAACATTTAAGTTACAAATAGATACTAAGTTGTAAAGCTACGACAACTTACTTAGTTTATCTATCTACAGACTTTGTTCTATTGATATCTGTGAGGAATTTTGTGATATTTTATTTTAAGATGTTTTGAATGATGAAAATTGACGCAGAAATCGGTGGATATACGTAAAAAAAAATTATACCCGTTGAACATAGTCTACTTCTCCTTTTTTGAAGTTGGTTAAAAATAAAAATTAAGAGGAAACATCACCACCAAGCGAATCCACAAATTGGTATTTGAAAAACATTTGCTGTCGCTCTAAGACCCGGTCCAAGATACGGATGTGCGATAGGGATAACTGTAGTCGCGTTAAAATCAAAATCGGGGTATCGCATTCGCCACTTTCCTTTTCCAAATCTTGACCAAATGTAATAAAAAATACTTCATCTAAAAGGTAATGAATTATACTGTGTCTGTGTGTTTTGTTTTCTTAAAAAAATAGTACTTTTATTGTATAGCATACATCTAAAGATGTCATAAAAAGAAAGCCATTTTTTAACTTTTGCAGGGCCCCAGTTTTTTATAGGAATGGCATATCAGAAAGAGCAAAACATACATACATAGTAATTGTTTGAAAAAAAAAACTGTTCTAATGCCAAAATCCAGGAAGGAAACAGGGGAATATGTACAGCGAGATATTTCCTCCTTAGTACAATTATAATTATGTAAGTAGCGACTAAGAACGATGTAAGTATCGAAGTGTAGCCTACCTCATGGCGTCGGTAAAGGGTGGTGGCAAAGGCACGTGCGCTGACTCGGTGTATCGTAAGACAGCGGTATACAATGACCAAAGTGCAGGCTGTATCAAGGTCGGGGCGGCATTAGCTGTTCTCTGCTAGTTACCGGGTGAGACAAGCTTGTGGTGGTTTGGTGGGTTTTTTTCTTCAATCACAATAGTAAAGTTGGTATACCTAACAAGTTATTTATTATTTAAAAGTAATCGAATACTGTCATAAAAGGTATTGAAAAAATAACTGTATTATAATTTCAAACAAACAGATAATGAAATAAACCAATCAGAATTTAATTTAAATCGCAATGAACCATTAATGGCATCTCATATTGCAAAGAAAAAAAAAACAAATATTCGAAATTAGAAACTGACGTGGTTATTTATTACAACTTGTTATATCTCTGCTCGTTACTCGTTACTCACTGTCAGACTGATAGTAAGTAATAAATGCCTTTGGAAATCTATAGTCTTGATAGCTCAATCTTGTGCAAACATCAAATTAGTGGTAAAACAATGAAATGAATTAAAATCATTAATAACATTAGGTAAGAATCCTAACTAATATACCTATAAGTAAATTAAATCGCAATTAAGAGAATTGTTAGCAACAACTTACGTAATCGAGGCCGGATAGACGTTGTCCTGCATCCGACTGCAGCGCCATCTGCTGGGCTGATTTGTGAATCTAAAACATCCAGGGTCCATCCATATATAACAAAATATACATATTTACAGGGTGGAAACGCTAAGGGATTTTACTCGACTATTTCTAAACCATACATGATATGGAAGTACTGATTATTGATCCTGAAAGTGCTTCACGAGCTATACCCAATGGTATTAATAATGGTTTGTAAAATAAACTGGATCTATCCAAATTTTCAGCAAATACATTAACTATGGCGATATACTACTCATCGCATGCATACCTTAGCAAGTTTAAAATTATAAATTATTTCCATAAATAATTTAAAATAAGAATGCAATTTTCGAGCTTAAGATTCATTTTTGATTACATTACTTAACTGTTTTTTTATAGTGAACGAAATGGCGTTCGATTTGTACTTGACCATTTTTTTATACAAAATTTCATCCAAATCCTAAAAGCCGTAAAAACGTGATTTTTTTTAAAAACACGATTTATCAAAAAAAAAAAAACGGTCAAGTGCAAATCAAACTTACGCACCGAGGGTTCCGTTAAAAGTAAACTGTAGTGAGGGACAAACTTTACTTTGCCGTTGGACAACTATTGTCCCAATACATCGACATAGGTCGCGGTTTATTTCATAACTGCAAAGAAGTTTATAATTTCAAAAGTTTTTTTTTGTGATGTAACAACAAATTAACGGTTTTCAGATTTTTATTTTATATGTGCTACATGGCATTGGTTTGTGCCAAATTTCATGATTCTAGGTCAACGGGACGTACCCCAGAGGTTTTTATTTATTTGAGTTACAATACGCGACAAAAAAAACCGTATTTTAGGCATATTTTTTTTAAGCATTGACTTAGATGCTTGATTTTTTTATAACTTTAAGTGACCGTCGATTTTAGTATTTAATATTAATTTTAAATTGATACCTAAACGCGTTCCTTAGAAAAAGGTTCTTGACAGACATACGGACAACAAAGTGATCATATAAGGGTTCCTTTTTCCTTTTTTGGTACGGAACCCACATAAACCCGCAAAGCTTGGATTTTTATAAAATTGTCGTTTCCGAGATTCTGATTATAAATATAAATATATATACAAGAAGCGTTTAAAGGTATAAGATATATTAATCTTATTGCATTGTCAATAATCAAAATGTTTTAGATTCATTTCATTAGGTACAGTAGATTCTTAATAATGGAATCTAATGGTCATTCAAAATTTGGCCAAAATATACTTGGATAAGCTTTCACTTCTTTTTATAGATAAATAATCTCAATGAAGACTTGTTTTGTGCAGCATGTTTGTGTTGGTTACCTTATATTCCAGTTAGTCAAGGAGTTTTTAGTCCACAGCAAAAGACTTCCATCATTTGATATCAAAATTGAATGATAGTTAAAGCCTTTAATAACAGACACACATTCAAATTAAGAACGCTATTTGTTCCAATAAATATCGTCACACCTTTTTATATTTTCAAATATTTTGTGGAATTGCATATTCTATAAAATAATATCCAACGAGACAGTCACAAAACGATATTTTCCCACAAATCTCATGATGTAGGTGAATATTCAGCATATCTCGCATCCGTAGTCCCTTACTCGGCAAAATCACAACGTTATTTTGCATCAATAAATGCGTACTTATTGAGCCAGAATTCACGCATATAGTAATATCTGTTCTCAAGTATATGATATCTTTTGTTAGGGTGTGACTTTAGTGTGTTTATGGATTTGGTTGTAAACGACGAATTCTAATCGAGTTTCAAAAGAGATTTCTTGTTAATAAAACGTTTTATAAGATTTTTAAACATATATATTCGGCTGGGATTATGACTAAGAAATTTCAAAGTGGCTGATCAGTAAATGTCAAAAACAAATGAGAAATTTGTTTGTATGAAGCCCGCTGCGACGCGCCGCGAAGTGTATCCCTTACGTAGCCACTGGGCGCTTGCAACTTAACTATAACGGCATAAATAGTGAGCATGTATTTTTGGTTGCATTGATCTAGAAGCTTGAATTTTATACTGTACCCATGAGATATTAAAAGTGGTCAATGGACAGACAGATAGAGAGACAACGAAGCGATCCTATAAAGGTTCCTTCCTATGTTTTCTTTATAACGTCCTATTTATTGCAAAAACACCATCGTACTTAAAATAATGTTTCAAGTTTATTGGTTCTCCTTATCTGTGTGATTCCCTTGTTGTTTAAAACTATTTTTTTTAAAACTAAAACGGACTTGAGATCGGCTAAAAAGTAAAAATAAGCCCCTAAAACAGACTTATCGATAGAACATTTAGCTACATGTTTTATTCGCTTTGAAATTAATTGCTAAAAATAAAGAAAAGTAAAGATAGATAAAAAGTTTCTGTTGGCATCCGACATTTAACTCAGTTTTGCAGCTAAATGTTCTGTCAGTTTGTCCGCTTCAGAGGCAGTGACTACGGAACCCTTATATTTGACAAACAGATGGACGCACAGATTTAACGAAGCTATAGATTAACTATATAAAATTCAATTTCAATTACGGAAATCTAAAAATTAAAACGTCAAAATCAGTTTTTTCTTGCAATATCGAGTGCATAAAATGTCAAAATGGTCATCGAATTTGTTAGGTTTACCGTGCACATTGGTAGAGTGCTGTGCGGTTTTTTTTCAAGCGAGAAAAAATAGCATGCGAATTTTCGTCGTTTGCTACAGATTTTTGGTAGTTTGTTTCCGCACGGAATTTTTTGCTCATTATGCCCCTATAGGTATTAAACCCCACGCCTACGCAAAAACATCAACAGACCCTCGCATTAGTGCACGAACCGATTTTGAACACGCATCGCAAAACGCCGCGCTGCAGTGCGCCCAGCCTTAAAATGTCGAGTTGAAAACTAGAATGCCCTTTATATAGGTGTGCATGTATTAAAATGCGGATCGATGATTCCATAGAATAATGTTTTGTTACTGTCATTTACAGTGGTGCCTCCGCCATACAGAAACTTACATAGGCAGTTGAGACGTAGGGCCTCTACGTAGTAGTAGAAACTCGACTAAATAATGAAAATGATACAACTCGAAAACATTTCTTACCTTAATCTGGTTTTCTTGGACTAATTAATTCTTACTTAAAAAAATTAGACCAATCTGTGAGTTATTCCTTTCTTATTACGTAAAAAAATCCAAATCGGTTTCAAACGACGGAGTTTTAAGGTACAAAACATAAAAAAAACATACAGCGGAATTGAGAACCTCCTCTTTTTTTGAAGTCGGTTAAAAACTCCAACGCACTATACACAAATGTATAATAACTCATTTACTGTGAAAGTAATCAGATTGTGAAACACATTACCTCTGGATATAAAACGAGCGCAGTCCTTAAGAACATTCAAGCAACTACAATAAATAAAAGCTGATATATCACATAATAGCTAATATTTCTAATATCCATATTTATTTTTGATTATTTATCACTGTATGAAAAGGTGTGTCAATTTTATGTATGTATGTATATATATAGTTATATATATTCTTAAACAATTATTTATTGCGGTACAGTATTATGTAACTGTATTTAATCTTCCAATTATATTTTGTATAAATTTTGTTAATGATGTATGATTGATTTTAATCATCTACTTTATTTTAAATGCACGCATTACCTTTTAATATGTTTTTTATTATAATTTACCCAAACGTTATCTAGGAGAGATCGCTTTATAGCGATAAGATCGTCAATTGTATTTTTTTTGTATGTAACTACTGTTTCTGTTATATCATGTGCAATAAAGTATATTATTTTGAGGCTCGAAACCTTAAAACACAATTTAAAACGATTTTGTTTAAAAACATTGATATAAATATGCTAAGTTCGTAGGCCCGATAAGCGATGGAGTAGTAAGATTTTTTTTTTTGATTTGAAGACCGCAATTCGGAAAACACAGTGTAGGTCGGTCACCTACTAGATGGGCTGACAGCCTAGTGGGGGCCGCGCTTAGACAAGGAAAACAAGCGCCTAAGATCTGTTACCTAAAGAGGAGGCCTATATTCAGCAGGAACTAGCAGTACAACTACTTAAACTAGAAAAAGATTGCTCAAAACACTCTACCCATTACTATTTTTTTTTAGTCCATGGTCTTGCATCTTATCAGCCGCTAAGACTCATCACCTGCCCTGCGGGTATAAACAAGTTGGTAAAAAGAGATGTCCCCTATTTAATTATGATATGTGTGCCTGTCTAGCTACTGATTGTCCCCTTCTGGGGACCGTTAACCGTCTTAAGACCGTTGAGATATACAAACAATACAGAACAGCGGTAGATGTGTAGCAGAGAATATATACTCTAACGAAACTCTGCAGCCTTAAGGCGGCGTACTATGAATTGCAAATGACAAAGTCTCGGTGTAGAACACTTAATAAAACGTTCAAGCACTTTTCTACTTCTCCTGTGTTTCAATTATGCTAAAAGCTGAGACGTTACCAGCATAACTTGGCCCGCTACTTACTTGCATAATTAATCATTTATTTTTTGTTTCTTGTACTTTTTATCTATTGTAACATGCACGTCGTCGCTAAATCCATGTTTTAATCGATGACTTATTATAACATATCTATAACGTACTAGCTTACTGGGCTTCGTGGATTTACACTCGGAAACATCTTTTGCATTGGTGTATACGTTTATCTTAATCACACCTTATCTTTGTACCTGAGTTCACGTATACATCCGATCAGCACTTCTACAGTTGATAAAAATCTTAATAAATTTACTTACACACTTGCTGTTACATTTACTATGTTATACAGTGTAACAACATTTCCGTCCCGGTGTATGGTCGCTAGTGTCGTGTAAGTTCACATCATTTTTATATGGTGACTGTAGTTTTGATTTTTGACCAACGGGTGATAAAAATCATCAGGTAGATTAAATGGTTGTTCGCATACAGCCCATCCATACGTTAGTGGTATAAAAAAGCCAGACAAAGGCACTTGCCTGGCTTAAAGGTTTTTTTTATTTACGCTTATAGTTGATTTTGTAAGTATGTAGGTATGTATGTAATATTAAGAGATTTACCATGATATTTTAAGACCATAGAAATCTTAAAGGTACAGAACTATATTCTACATTTTTTTTACAAAATTTAAGTTTTCTTCCGTCTTCTTTTTATTGATAAACAATAAACATTTAATTTGTCATAAACCTATATTTCCGCGTGATAAAATGATAATATGACTGCCTAAGTGTTTTCGGAACACTAATGTGTACTTTACGACAGTTGTGACCGTATTCAGACAATCGTTGGCTCCTCTACACTCGTTAGTTTCACATTAAAGTGACAAAGTACTTAGTAGTAGAACTCCTATTTAAAGATTTTCTTAGATTATCTACGCAATAAAACCGGAATACCCAAAAATCGGTCATGTGAGTAAAATAGTACATTGTTCATCAAGGGGTGAAAGAGACAGATTACTAAGGAAGGTGTAGTTTGAGGCACGAAGCGGAGCTGAGGGCCCTAAAATACACACGAGGTAGGAATTGCAATTTTACCCCGAGTGATACATAGTGCTTTATACTACACCTATGAGGAAAATAAAATATAATAAATTTAAATGTATAAGATTTTTAAACCAAAATTTATATACCACATTTTGCACTGGCTTTAACATCAGAATTTATTCTAAATGAAAAATAAAATGCAAGTGGCCAGTAACATTTTTGAAAATTAATTCTTCCGCCAGATGGCACTGAATATCTATAGAATTAATGAATTGAAAAGTTTTGCTGAAGTTAAATCATGTAATTTTATTTTTTGCTTGTACCTAGTGTACGCGTAGTTCATGTTTTGAACAAACACTTTTATACATACTTAATTACCGCCCGTGAGTTCTATGAACGCGCGCTTTGTTTTGAGAAAAGTAAAATTTACAAAAAAAAGCCTATGGAAGTAATTAAGGTCTTAAAAAAGCACCCGCTTTATCTCCACGTAATGACACTGTTTACGAGTAGGTGTGATAAACAGAATTTTAAAAGATGCATGTAAACAAAATAATAATCTAAGTATTTGACATTTTCTTGGTGCATTGATTTTCTATTTATTCTAGGTAGCTAGTTAGCTTTTTTTTTGCTAACGTATTTGTCCTTTAACAATTATTCAATGCTGAAAGCTGTTACTGAAATTAACGTACATGTACGTAGTTATAGAAACTACTGTCAAAACTTATTCTTTACAAAAATAAGTCATCATTTATTAGCTGAATTTGCAAAATATGTAATTATAATTATAACCGGAATCATAACAAAATATCTAAAGCATTTTACTTTGTTTTCTGTGTACGCGTAGAATGCCGAAAACATATTTTCCATAGCCATACAAAAACCAATATCATTCGTAAAGGTTGTTGTAGCAACTCTTTATATTTTCTCCAACGACTACAGTATGGGGTTCTTCTAGAAAGAAGTTATTAGATTTCTAAAGGGTCGGAAACGCCCCTGGTGTTGCAGACGTCCATTAGGCTACGGTGACCGCTTACCATCAGGCGAACCGTAAGCTTGTTAGCCACCTTAGTGGTATAAAAAAATCCAACATTTTTCATACTAGTCATAATTACACTACCTAACGTGGCGGGCATTTGACTAAATATAGCAGATTTCCAGTTAAACTCGACAAATTTTTGATTCGCCCTTTATTGTACAAAGCATGAACCTTAAAATAAAGTACCAATTATGCATCTATCTACGTATTGAATTGAGGTGAAACTGTCTTCAATTCTCTAAGAAATAGCCTCCTTTAGATTGCTTAGTAGGTATGAAAATCCCATTTAAACAAAATCTTAAACTGCAAGTAGTTTGTCGCGTCATGGTGTTAACAAAAGCTGTTAAGCGACACCTCGTAGAATTCCACGACTAAAATTACTCGGGATACTTAACAGCAAAGGAAACCAAGCGTGAAATTACTTCTATAAAGTAAAATTAATTAAAGTTTATGTGAATGTTACTAAGCTGTCGTTAAGTTAATTGGTATTGTAATGTATATTGTTTGTTATTATGGGACTGAAAGTTTGCCTTTACGATATTTGTTAATTATATAACGTAGCCGCTTGTCATTAACAAATTGACACAATATGGTTTTAAATAAGGATCCCGTGCCCTATTACACTTAGCTCTGACACAAAAGGTCTGGAGGTATCACTCGAATTTTTACAATGTAGAAAAGCCTATTTGGACAGTCTCGAACACCGCTGCGGTACCCTACAATGATGGTCCATAAAAATACTCAACTAATACTTACATAGACAAAATCGAATATCGAAGTTAATTTATCATACACCTCAGAATCCAAATGGTCACGTACAGTGCGGTTTCAGAGGAACTTCCTCCTGTGAACGTTTAGGTCGTGGAATGAGGTCACTAAGGTTTTCTTTAAGGACTACAATATCAAAGCTAGTTTCAATGTGAGCTGACGACGACGCTGGTCCCGTGGCTCAGTGGGTAATGACCCATCTGCTGAATAAAGGGGCGTGGGTTCGATCCCCGCGCAAGACAAACATTATTCGTGTTTTTCTTGAGACTGCACCCAGTCTTTCTAAGTATATTATGTAAGTTTTACAAAACAAGGAAAATATGTGTATTTGTACCCGTTGTCTGGTACCCATTACACAAACTTTGTTTACTTTGTGACCAGACGCCGCTGTGTGTAATGTTCAAAAATATTTATTCATAAATTTAATTGTTAAAATTATTGTTTGAATGTATAACTGCATACATTTTATTTTTTAGTTTTAATTATGCGGTCCACCTCAAAGCTAATAAATCTTAATTAAAATTGTAATAGTGTTGTATCTATTTCCTCCGAGCGAGCTTAACCGCAACTGGAATTGAAACTAGAGTTGAGACGGTTCTGTAACAAATTACTGACATATATTTAAAATAGTTCCAGCAGTACTAGTACCTGGTTATGTGCAGAAATTTTTAAAATAATTTTAAGTACTAAAATAACAAAAAAATGTTTAATTGAAAATCGGTAATTCGTAAGACTGAAACCATAATGCCACGCCATACTGATCGCAAATTCGTAAGACGGAATTATGAGTAGAACAGAGAGGTTGGACATGGGATTTTAATTCTATGACAGATTTAGATGTCAAATATACTACGTCAACAAAGTAAATAAACAAACATTTTTTTTAGTATATGGCGATTTTGAGTAGTACAGGGAGGTTGGATATGGGATTTTAATTCTATGACAGATTGAGATGTCAAATATACTACGTCAAAAAAGTAAATAAACAAACATTATTATTTATAACTAGCTGGCCCGGCAGACGTCGTTCTGCCCTTAAAGTTGATGCGCTGTAGCACCATCAGTGTGCCTACTAATGTGAGTTTTTAACGCTACTATCGCGTTCGCGGCAACGAAATACATGTATGTAAATGAAGGAGCGCCTCTAGGGGACGCGTTTCGAGACTATTCTTTCATATAGGACTTTTAATGAATACGCGAATGTGATTGTAGATTTACGAATACGCAAAAACTCACACTAAGCACACTGTTACAACCAAGGGTTATCTATTACCCACGGGGATTTCTATTAGATACTTACCCAATCCGGACATTTATGAGGATAAACTAAATTACACCGCCATCCGTTAGGAGTGTATGGAACCGGATATGTTTACTTCTGTCGATAAAGTTACTTAAATCGCTATCTGTTAGAAATGTATGTAACTCTTAGCCAGCGCACGCCATGTAAGGCTCCCAGTCGGCATGTATGTATATAGATGTATTGTTTATATACCTATATATATGTCAAGTTCATTTGTATTTAAACCCTTATTGTGCAAGTCCGAAGTCGCACTTGACCCTTTTTTTCTTTCTCAAAAACCTTCCCCGGCGTGTGCCTAACAACTTACCAAAGTTTCATTATAATCGGTTCACCCTTATTGCACGAGGCCGATTCGCACTTGACCCTGTCTGACTCGCACTTGACCCTTTTTTTTTGCTCGGTAACCTTCGGTAACAATCGGTTCACCTTATTGCCCTGTCCGACTCGGACTCGACTATTTTTTTCTTTCGCGGAAATCTTCCCCAGCGTGTGCATAACAACTTACCAAAATTTCATTACAATCGTTTCACTCTTATTACCCTGTCCGACTCGCACTTGATCCTATTTTTCTTTCGGAGAAACCTCCCCGGCATGTGCATAACAACTTACCAAAATTTCATTACAATCGGTTCACCCTTATTGCCCTGTCCGACTCACACTTGACCCTTTTTTTCTTTTGGAGAAACCTTCCCCGGCATGTGCATAACAACTTACCAAAATTTCATTAAAATCGGTTCACCCTTATTGCCCTGACCGACTCGCACTTCACCCTTTTTTTCTTTCGCAGAAATCTTCCCCTGCGTGTGCGAAACAACTTACCAAAATTTCAACTCATTCAATCAAATCAAACAACTAACCAAAATTACAATCGGTTCACCCTTATTGCGCGAGTCCGACTCGTACTTGACCCTGTTTGACTCGCACTTGACCCTTTTTTCTTTCACAAAAACCTTGCCCTAACACTAACAAACACAATAAAAAAAAATACCCTAATTGATCCAGCCGTCTTCGAGTTTTCCTTAGTGCGCGAATCCGACTTTCACTTGACCGTTTTTTCTTTCATAAAAACCTTGCTCTAACAATAACGAACACAACAAAAAAAATATCAAAATTGGTTAATTACAATAGGTTGACCCTTATTGCGTAAGTCCGACTTGACCCTTTTACTAATCTTTATTATCCAAATCGGTCTAGCCGTTCTCGAGTTTCAGTAATGTAATTCTAAACAATTTTTTGATAGAAGGTATATATTACATTAAGCCCTATTTATAAAGGCAAGGGCGATGAGGGAGATATGTCCAGCTATATATAGCTGCTGCTCTTGTTCCCTAAATATCCAAAATCGTAGGGTTTGGTGTTACTGACGACTCACAAAATATTTCGAACAAAATTAATTGAGCATCAATCCATGAGCATCAATATGCGTACCGTCAAGGCAGGTCCACAGTTGATGCAGCAGTGTTATTTAAAATTCTAAAAAAAATAGAAATAAAAAAACAAGTGGCGGCCATATTTTGTGATCTCTCTCGTGCGTTTGACTCAGTTGACGATAAACTGTTAGACACTAAAACTGGTACATTATGGAGCAACAGATAACTGCCTAAAATTTATAATATCATTCTTAAACAAAAGAGCACCAATTGTTTCGATTGACGGAGGAATAACACATTCTCATGAAAAAATATGAGAGGAATGTGCCACAAAGTTCACCGACAGGACATTTTCTTTTCCTCGTGATGGTTAACGATTTAATTAATCTATTTGAATTTGGTAGTTTTATTATATTTGCAGATGACAGATGTGCAATAGGCGGAAACAACATTATATATGCTCGAACCCAAATGGCAAATTGGTTTACAGCTAATGGTTTGAGTCTAAACCTTAAAAAAATCGGCAAAGTGCGAGTCGGAGTCGCGCACGAAGGGTTCCGTACCATTATCTATAAAAACTGCAAAAAAAATCACGTTTGTTGTATGTGATCCCCTTTAAATATTTATTCTATTCTGTTTTTTTTGTTATAGCGGCAACAGAAATACATTATCTGTGAAAATTTCACCTGTCTGACTGTCACGATTCATGAGATACAGCCTGGTGAAAGATGGACAGACAGCGGAGACAACTCTTATAAAAATAACAAATCTTATATATTTTTAGCTAAGAGGCCTTTACCCTAAACTTCTTAGTTGACTTCATAATAATGTTATTCTAATTTGGCTTTTAGCATCTGCGCAATTCCAAACCCCTTAAGTTGCCTTGGAACATTGATAATAAATACTCAATGTATGGAAACTGCAAAAAGACGATTTTAGTTGTCACGGTCATAAGGATAAGAAATAACACTTTGTCACGTTTCTAATACTCAGAATGGAGTAACTAGTACACTGGGATATACAACCACATCGTAATAAGGGTGACAGCCTCCTATCCACAATCACTGTAGTCCTACGTGACAGGCAGTGAGCCTGTCGGCACAACACTGTCTCTAGTACAATGTAAAGTAATGTAGTGTTTCCAATAAGTCTTAATGACGACAACAATGTTTGGACTACTAGCTTAAGCCCTGGGGCTCTATTTATCACCCTTAAAGGTCTAAGTAATCTTAAAAGTCTAAATACCTGAAAAATATGAAATATTAGAGCACAAATTCTTAATTTTCTCTTTGATTACATAGAAATCAAATCTTACCCTTAGAATTCCAAATATTTTGGGACTGGAATCAGATACTAGTGACATTAGTAAATCTATTATAGATATTATCCCCAATGAGCCATCCATGATATTCCAGCCTGAAGTAAAATATGCATCAGGACCATAAAACATACCCGAGGAAATTACCTGAGATAAAAAAAAACTTACTTTATCTGGCTTAACTGTCTCTAATTCAATGGACTAAGGTAGCTGTGTATATAGTATCCAATAAGTCAAACAAACTTAAGAGTTAAGTTGCTATAAAATATGGAAATAAGTTAAAATATATCCATAAAAAACAAAAATATATTGTTAGCTGCGTCTGTGGTAAATTAAAGTTTTCTATTGAAATTATTTCATAATATGCCTTAATTTATATCAAAGCTCCGTGAGTTATGGGCTTAAGAGGTGGTAAAATAAAAACATACATACATTAACTATGTACGACTATACTGCAAAGCCTTTGTTATATAGATAGCTGTTAATAAAAGCAAAACCTATGCACATAATAAGGATTTACTTTATCTAATATATTTAAACGAGCAATTATTGTATATATTTTTATATATAATCTGAATCTCAGAAACGGTTTCAACGATTTTCATGAAATTTAGTATGCGGGGGCTTCGGGGGCGATAAATCGATCTAGCTAGGTTTCATTTTTAGAAAACGTCGTTTTATCCGTGTTTTCAGGCAATGAGTAACTGAAGAATATGACTCTTCCTAACATCAATTGTCGAGTAGTAATACTATTTTTTTTACCGACACAGCAACACTAAAGCTACTTGACAATAGATGGCGTTGTTAATCAACACTAAAGTACTTGTCAATAGATGGCGTTGTTAAAAAAAACGAGCCAAGCTCGGTCTCCAGGTACTTATAAGTATACTATAGTGGCCGTTCTATATGTAGTACTATTATATACTTTGTGACCATACAGAGGGAGAATAATGGCCGTTCTGTAAGTAGACCTATTATATACACTCCTCGACCATCTTCCCTCTCACTCTTCGCCCGTGCCATTCCTTGGCCAAACAATCTTGGTGTGACTATGGATATGCATTTGAACTTCCGCAATCACACTAAAATAGTTAGAGACGGAGCTGCTTTTGTCTCTGTCGTCTATATCCTATGAAAGGCAAGTACAGTAAGATGTAGCTTAGAAATAAGCTGACTCTTTACGTCACCTGCATCCGCCCCATACTAGCTTATGCTAGCGTCGTCTATGCGTTATCTAAACGCAATCTCCATAAACTCCAGACCATCCAAAACCGCTGTCTCAGAGCGTTCTCCGGAGTCTCCTGGTACGTCCGTAATTCGGACCTACACAGGGATTTCGAGCTGCCCACGATTCCCCAATATCTCAAAGACTTGGCAGTCCACTTTTTCGAGCGTACACAAAATCACCCGAATCGTTTAATTGTGCAATCCACAACTTATCAGCCCCCCGACCGCCCTCGGCACGGTCGTAAAACAATTATTAGGCGGCCTCGGCACGTACTAACGACCTTCCCTAAAAGGGCCTACCCCCTTAACACGACCCCGACGTCCCCGGGTTCGTCAGCGGCCGCAACGATACACTGGATATCAAAGTGTGCCGGGGCGCTTCTCGCCCCCACTCAATCGCAACCGTAACGGGGAACTCCCCTCCTGGCGCTGACTCACCTTCAGAGCGACAACCCAAGCTGAGGCTCTCCCCAGCCTCCCAGCCCTTGAGCGTTGGGCGCTTATTGGCTGAGGCTCCTAGTCTGTGATACAAAGCGAGAATAATGGCCTTTCTGTTTGTAGTACTATTATTTACTCTGACCATGCAACGTTCAACAGAGACATTAAGTGCTAGTAGCTAGTATACCTATACTATGGCCAAGGTAATAGCCAATTCGCATTTTAATGCAACAGAAACAAATATACTTTATTGATTATTCATTCATTATATTAGTCAATAAAGCCTAACGATACTGTCTAGTATCTACCTATATCTGATTGATTATAATAGAGAAAACAAACACACTGCTAATCAACGGAAACCGCACACCTGCGGAATATAAATTAGGTTCTGACAATGAATCTTTAAGAACGGCTACGTCTCGCGTTATATACAACCCCTGCCTTAGTTGTTACTGGCTACATAATTAGGATTTCTTATATAAATTAAACGTTTTTGCTCATATAACTTTGATTTTATTTTCGAAACAAAGTTATGTTATCTAAGCACTCTAGATCAACTTAATTCACGTCAAAACATATAGAAAACCACACATAAATACACAAACACACACTCAAATACACATATATATTCTAACAATAACGGTATAGTGCATGGCTTGAGTAAATAATAAATACGTGTGGCTGCTTTATTTTAAGACTGTGGCGGGTAGATCGCGTAAATACGCCGTTTTTGTGCAAATTTTGTGGTTAAACTATGGCACCTTAAGAAATGAAAAAAAAAACAGTGGCACTCGGAAACTGCCGCGGTAAAGCTATTGCATAGTATTTTTTATCAACTTATGCAATTATATATTTTTTTTATTTTTTATTTATGTAGTTCTCGGATATTAATTCAAGTTACACTTTTTGAGCGTGGTGATCGATAAGAAAACAAATTTTAATCTATTGCATAGCTTTTATCGCGGGCTCTCAGTATCGCGGGCTGTGAGCGCGGCGACCTAATCAGGAAATTCCGTAACGAAATCCGTAGTAACGAAAAAAACTTAACAATCGTCTAACGTTGTTTCAGTTCGGCAGACTTCGGCACGAGTAGTACACGAGGTTGGATATGGGATTTTAATTCTATGACAGATTGAGATGTCAAATATCCTACGTCAAAAAAGTAAATAAACAAACATTATTATCTATATATATAAAAATCAAATGCTGTTCGTTAGTCTGGATAAAACTCGTGAACGGCTGGACCGATTTGGATAATTCTTTTTCTGTTGTGTTTGTTAGTGTTAGGGTAAGGTTTTTATGGAAGAAAAAAACGGTCAAGTGCGAGTCGGACTCGCGCAATAAGCGTAAATCGATTGTAATGAAATTTTGGTAAGTTGTTATGCAAACGCCGAGTAAAGTTTCTGAGAAAGAAAAAAGTGTCAAGTGAGAGTCGTACAGGATCAAGTGCGAGTCGGACAGGGTCAAGTACCTACAGCGGAAAACATTTTCCTACTGACCTAGGCTATCTGTGAAGTCCAAGACATACTACTACCTATAATAATACCTAGACTCTTAACCTGGTAATTATAAGGTATAAGTACATTGTCTACACAAACTTTTGGGAGACTAACCCAGTTTATTCTAGATATAAACTTTGAACTGCCTAGTATTATGGCCTGGGTTTTTGCTGGGTTTATTTTTATGCCAAAGGCTTTGCTCCATTCTAAAATTCTGAGGAGATCAGAGTTTATCAAACCTATCGTTTGAAATAAATCATCAAAAGTTGTTTGATTATAGACCTGGAGATCGTCTGCATACATGTGGTGGAGAGAAGAAAGTTGGTGAGTAATTGAATTAATAAAAATCGCAAATAAGAGAGGAGATAAAACGCCACCTTGCGGAACACCGGCAACTATGTGACACCAATCTGAAAAAATGTTATCGAATTTGATACTTTGCCTACGTCCACGCAAGTAGCTCTGAAACCATGCAACCACCGTTGGAGATATTTTAAGAGAACGCAATAACTCCAACAACACATCAAAATCGACAGTATTAAATGCATTACTGAAATCAAGTAACGTTAATACTGTGAGCTGTTTATTGTCCATTCCCATGCGAATGTCATCCGTGATTTTAACTAGAGCCCTAACAGTACTATGTCCTGCACGAAATGCTGATTGAAGAGGAATTAATAGGTTATTTCGTGTCAAGAACAGGTTTAGTTGTTTTTGGATAAGACGCTCAAGGACTTTGGATAAAAAAGGAAGAATTGAAATAGGACGAAAATCAGAAAGACTAGAAGTATTCGTTTTTTTTGGAAAAGGAATTATGTGAGCGTCCTTCCATGCCATAGGAAATGTACAAGAGGAAATAGAATGATTAAGGATTTTTGTAATTTTAGGACAGATAATATCAATTATATAAATTATCATGTAACGGCTTATATCGTCGGTACCAACTGCATTGGAAGTAATGGCGAGAACGTTCTTCTTAACATAACAATCGGTGAATTGTGTAAAAGTAAAAGGAGAGAAATCAGGAGTTGGTAGTGAGGAAAGATTATTTTAATTATTGGTTTTAGCAATACTATCAAAGATAGAAGATGAAGTGAAGTGTTGATTTAGGAGATTAACATTAATGTTTGGCGGAAGTGAATTCTGAGATGATTTGCCAACTCCTATTGATTTTAGAAATTTCCATATTTTAGACGGATTTTCATTTTCAACTGATTTGTGAATGTGGCGTCGCTGCGCGTCTCTACACATTGTATTGCAGCGATTCCGTAAAAGTCTATCATTTTCTAGATTGGCATCAGTAGGATTTCTTTTGTATTTGGATTTAGCATTGTTTTTCTAAGCCATCAGTGCTTTGATTTCCTCTGTTAACCAGGGAGCAGGAAGATGTTTTACTCTTACTGGTCGGATAGGTGCATGCACATCATAAAGTTTAGTTAACATAGAGTTAAAAAGCATAATTTTTTCATCAACTGAAGGAGATTTATCAATTACAGTCCAGTCTAAGTTGCTAGCATCTTCATGAAGAAGCTTTATATCCATGACACTAAAATTCCGTTGCAGAAGTATTCTCGATTTTGCTTTAGGGGGACGTATTTTATAAGAAAGATATAATAAATCATGATAGGAAAAAGCATCAACTGAACATTGACCATGCTTAGCGACGTGTTCAGAAGAAGAAACAAAAATTAAATCTTAAAGAGAATGGGAGCAATCTGGATAGAAGTGAGTGGCTTGTAGAAAGGTAGAATGTACATATTACTTGCTTCTACAATAGATCTCAGATGTTTAGCTCGTGAATCATTTTTAAGTATGCAAGTGTTGAAATCACCCATGATAATAGAATGTGTATATGTAGGTGTCAAGTCTTCTAGGAGCTTTTCAAATGTAGAAAAATAATTAACATGTACTGATGGACTATAGAAAACTCCTAGAAGAGCTTTACTATGGTGTAGGGTAATTTCAATAAATAAATATTCAGGTGTATTGGATTGAGGAGATTGATCAGAATAACTCACAATTGAAAAAGGGATAGATGATCGAAGATAAATTGCCACTCCACCTCCAGTACGAAAAGTGCGATCATTGCGAATGAGCTGAAATCCTGGTATGCAGTAAGAAGTAGAAGGCAGACAGGGCTTAAACCAGGATTCAGACACAAGGATTGCATGAATGTTATTATTTTCCTCAAATGTAGCCAGAATATCAGAGTAATGAGCTGGAATGCTTTGGGCATTGATATGAACAACATTGAAATTTTTCACTAAGTCTGAGAAATGAGAATGGAGAGAGTCGTTTAACGAAGGAATGCTGTGAAAACTGTTATTGCCGTTCAAATCCTCAGAAGATGATGTAAATGACTGATAATCATTTATGCTATCATTACTGCTATCCATGTAAACACTTTAAATATTAAATATAATTATACTAAGTATATATAAAAATTTGCTAAATTAATTAATTACCGATTACCTGCCTATATGATATAAAAATAAGATAAAAAACACATCAAAAAAATAGTTTACACAACGAGAGATTAAAATGTTGAGAAAAGAAAAATAAAATAAAAATTTTTAGGTATATGATCAACAACGATCATATTTAGTATTACAGAAAGCTTTGTGGCCTCTTACCAACGAGATCAGGTGTGTTCACGGTTGCGGGCACGGGGCTTAAATTCGACACTAAAAGCACAAGTGCAGTAAGTGATTGCAACCGTGCCGGCAACCTGACTGCATTGGATTGCGTGGACATTTACTGAACTCACATGTGTTGGGAAATGTTTTATAACCAATAAAAACGTGAAAGCCCCGACGTCAGACTATGCCAATATTAGGTACTAAGCTTTTACCGAAATTTTGTGCATAAAATGATTTATAAAAAGCTTTTGTATATATGAATATTATTTTTAAAACTATGTCACAAAACAATTAAGATTTTACTGGAATAACGTATAGATAATCAGAAAACACAGTTTGAGATAAGCCTTTTCATTTCGACCTAAAAAAGGTATTAAAGGTCAGAAATTCTCATCAGACATTTATTTACCTTTAACATTTCTATTTTTATTTAGGTTTGATTTGATTTTGATAACTCCTATTGTGAATTACACACCAATTGTTCAATTTACTTAATTTTTTTTTTAAATATTTGCATATTATAAATACACCTTCATGTACGACTGGCTGGACTGCACCATAGCACCCGGTAGCCTTTTGTGACAAGACATTCTCTGTACCGTTTGACTGCGCATTGCTCTCTCTAGGTGCGTTTGGTAGCCGGCTGTAAAATAAATAAATTAAGTTAAGCTAAGTTCTTTATACATTACAATATAATATATATATATTTGTCCGCGATGGACTCCTAAACTACTGAACCGTGTACACCGTGTGCAATTTGATCCAACTTGAAAGATAGGATAGCTTTCATTTCAATTTATAGTCGCAATATTATTTTATTGCAAATTAGCTGTCTATTATCTGTTATCTCCAATTGATTCTTCAATAGATGGCGCTATGTTAAAAATACAAAAGTTTCATATAAGCTACAATTTAATAGCAGAACCACCACGTGTCACAATTATCTGTTAGCTCCAAACGATTCTAACAGATGGCGATATCTGTTAAGTGCATTGAGTAAGTATTCCATAGATGGCGCTATGTTAAAAATATATATATACAGCAAAACCCGCCTAATACGATCACGCTTAATACGATTTCCCGTATAATACGCCAGTTTACGTTAGTCCCTGCAACTTGATGCATGTTTTCATACATTTTGTCACGCTTAATACGATTAGGCACCCGTTTATTACGCCATTCGCCCTGGTTTTTACTGACTTAAATCGCCACCTACACGAGTTTAATCTCATATGGCAGCGGTTACTGACTTAATTTAAAAAGCATATTCACTTAAGGTAAAGACGAATGTATTGCACGCTTTTGATGAAAAATTACAAACAAAAAATCTAACACAGTTTGTTACTGAGCTTCTGTTAAGAGTTTGCATTAAAATCTTTTCGGAAATGTTACTACTTTAAGTAGTGTCATTTAAATATATGTAAATATGTTATAATACTATGTGGTAACGTAATGTGATAATTAAACACACAACATTAGTACAGTACTATAGAGATGTTTTATTTTCGCTATCCCCGCAATACGCTTTCCCGCTTAAGACGCGATTTTGGCTGGGTCCCTATGAAATCATCTTAAGCGGGTTTTACTGTATATATAAACGACTGCACCGAATTGGATAATTTAAGTTGTGTTTATTACTGTTAGGGCAAGGTTTATATGAAATAAAAATGGGTCAAGTGGGAGTCGGATCTACGGGTAATGAATTTTGGTAAATGGTTGTGCACACCGCCGGGGAAGGTTTTTGAAAAATAAAAATTGGTCAAGCATACGCTGGGGTTTATGAATTAGTACAACCCTTTCAAAAGAGGTGGCGCGCCAGTTGTTTAAAAAAAGAGAAACAACGTTTTCCGGGTCAGCTATCTGTTATTTGATTAAAAGATAAGATAGTTACCTTTCCCTACCAATCAGCTGTCACTTCATATATTTGAACCCCAAAAAAGATAAAACTTGGTTTTCATCTCGTGTAAGGTGTCTTCGAATGTTACAAAAGAAAAATTACAACGATTTTGCGACCATAAAAAGGTTTGTTAACGCCCAGGGGCTGATTTAATGCTCTAGCTTACGTGACCAATCTTCTCCACTCGAACGAAGTAAACAGATAATATCATACAAGTTGTTGCCGTAACTTCACCCGTGTACAATTCGAAATAAGGTAAGGTATTTTTGCGGTTCCCTGATGGTATCTTTCAATGCATTATAATATATTATAAAAGTTTTAGGGTTCCACAGACCTTTTTCTCAAAATCTCAAACATATATCAGTAAGAACTTATTAATCAAATCAAGTCAAATTAATAATATTTATTTCGCACGTAATTAAATAACCTACCTTTAAAAAAATGTGTCAAAATTCAAAACAGTTCAGTCCCATGAAATCTAGACTCTCAGATATTTTAAAGTAATCTTTCCTGTATTACTTTTTGTAGGACTCATTTGAATCTCTCTTTAGAGGCAAATGCCGCATGAGTACGCGTACACCCTTGAATAAGCTAGTGATTTTATACAGACAACTTACATGACTAGCAAGTTTTATTTGATTTTAATATAAGGTATTAAGAGTGTCTGTTTCTGAACCTCTTAAATTATTGTATATTTTTCATGACATAAATAGGGTTTTGGATATTGGTATGTTACAGTTAAAACTTTAATTTTTTTGAAATATATACTAAACACTTAATATATATAAATAAAACTATAAACTTAAATTATAAATAAAAGACCTGATCTAAACAATTGCATTGTGGCATAGTGCCCAGAAGGCTGGCAGGGTTTCCTCTTTGTATGGCTAAACTGATTCTTTGTGCCAAGTAACTGCCAACCCAGTGGTCACGAGATGCGTCAACCAAAAGTTAAGACATTTCTTTAAATAATTTATGTGCATCCGACTTCCATGGGCTCATGGTTTTAACAACATAAGGAACAAATACTCTCTCCCAGAGCTGTGTATTTGCGTCGCTTGTAATTTTCGGCCACGATTGCAGCAGAACCAGCCCTAACTGATGTTGTAGAAAGATAAGACGGTGCTAGTGTGTCCCAACAAGTGGCATCTCAAACTGAAGGACGTCCAATCTTCCAAGCTATTAAAGAAATTTCGTCGGGCCTTTTCCCATCCTCTCGAGAAAGGTTTAATTTTAATTTTGGTTTCTTTGAAATTAATTCTTTTAAAGACACTCTTGATCCTAATTTATAAATTGCACAAATAGCTCGTTTCAGTATAAAGATTGTGTTTACATCAGCGGCATGTGCCGATAGTAAATCTTATCTTCAGACTATGGAAATGACTGAAGTAGACTAACCTTGCGGGGTTTTTATCTGTATGTTGCCTAATTCTTTTAACTGCATATGATGCGGAATTGGGTTTTTTTGCCAATAGTAATGTGTGGCTCCCATAAAGTATAGTTTATAAAGCAATGTCTAAAAATACCGTCGTTTCCACAGGATTTTTTCTTTTTTATTATTACATTTATGACAACTAGTCTAACATTAGGTGAAGAATAGTAGATTGTATCACAAGATGCTGTTTTGAAGCTTAGTATTCAAAGGACAGCGCCCGAGGTTTAAATAATTTTGCGACCAAGTGATACACTCTACTTTTTATCACCCTCCATGAGAAACGAGATAAGTGTAACTTATAAATAAAAATAGTACATTTATTTCTTTTGTTATTACTACTTGAGGGAAACGCACTATTTTTTTTCATAAAAGTATCATCAAAAATACGAATTTGAGTAAAAAATTACAAAAGCGAAATACATTTCACGCGTATTTACTTTTTACACACTTTTTTTTCAATTGGTCCGCGCGCGACCAGCCAGTTTTATTATACAGTTAATAGTAGTTACTTGCTTATACAATGTTTTTGATCTATCTCTGTAATCCACATTCCAAATTGAAATCTCTTTGCGACCCTAGAGATTCAAAGTGCAACTGAAATCCCTGTTTACGAGGAACCAACCAGCTCTTTTTGAATAGATCTGATAAAAAAATATTTAATTTTGTTTTTTCTCATTGAGAAGAAGATTATTAGTTGTGAACTATATACTACTATTGTAGAGACGGTATCAGGCTAGAATACACACTATGTCAAAACTCAGTCAGTACAGTCAACTATGGAGATGTTTATTTTACAGGAGAGAACATAAAGGTCTGAAGTCTTTTTTTATTATATTATATAGAATAATAAATAAATAAATTATAAATATTTCTGTACATTACACACAGAATGCTTTTATTATAGCATTATGATCAACATAAGTAATTTAATCTCAATTTTACTGGGAATTTTTTAATTGAAACTGGGACATCTGTAAAAAAATATTTTAAAGCATCGGCAGCATCCTGGTTACTATCCAAGATTCTGAATTTAAAGGTTTATTATCCGTTCCAGTTTCACTGTAAATTATTTGTCATGTTGATTATTTTACTTTATTTAAAGCTTTCTTCAATTTTGTGAATAGTGTGTATTGACTTTGCCTGTCTACAGATTCGTTTAAATATTTATGAATAAATTCTAACATATTCACCAAATTGCAGGTCTGTATGGTTATGTATATAAAGTTGTGTATTGGCTGCGTGGCTCAGTGAGTAATGAACCAACTGCTAAAACGGGGGTCGTGGGTTCGATTCCCGGACAAGACAAACATTTATACGATGAAATGTAATAAACATTCTTGTTTGTCTTGAGACTGGATGCTTTATATGAATAATATGTATATATTTGCAAAATAAAAGTATATTTATATATATAGTTTGGGGCCGGATAACGCTGTGTAATGTACAAAAATATTTACATTTTTTCAACTAATATGAATTCCCCCTGTTTCCCAATCACTAAATCTTATGTTACGTTCACAAAATAAAAGTATATATATATAGTTTGGGGCCGGATAACGCTGTGTAATGTACAAAAATATTTATATTTTTTCAACTAATATGAATTCCCCCTGTTTCCCAATCACTAAATCTTATGTTACGTTCACAAAATAAAAGTATATATATATAGTTTGGGGCCGGATAACGCTGTGTAATGTACAAAAATATTTATATTTTTTCAACTAATATGAATTCCCCCTGTTTCCCATAAACTAAATCTTATGTTACGTTCACAAGCTTACGTTCGCTCACATTCAGAGCACGTTCGTTTTTGGATAAAGAATTATTATTTTCGTTAATTTTATCACCTGTCATCTATACATTTAGCATTGGTATCAAAAATATCAAAATTTTAGTATCCTCTGTAATAAACTGACAAGCGTTTGTTTACGATATTTTTGGTATTATCGTCACTTTTGCTACTGAAAAATAAGGGGTTTTGGCGTTAATTTTAATTTTAAATACCAATAAGGTGGCAAACAAGCACACGGTTCGCCTGATGGTAAGCGGTCACCGTGGCCTGTGGACGCTTGTTACACCAGGGGTATCACTTGCGCGTTGCCGACCCTTCAAAAATCCAATAACTTCTTTCTTGCAGAATCCCATACCTCCTTAGAGAAAACCTTGGCAGGGAGCTCATTCCGCAACCCAAGCGTTCGCGGAAGGAAGTTTCTCTGAAACCGCACATTGAATTCTCTGCCGATGGTAAGCGGTGCGATGGTAGAACACACAGAGGGAGACAGTCTTTCCTCAGACTTAAGGGTTCGATACGGAAAGTAAGTTTGGGATCGTCGACAATTCTCACAGCCCGTCGTTGAACCAGAGATGGCAACAGTACTCCATATGGGGCCGAACTTGCGACTTGTAAAGCAGCAACCTCTGCTCCGACGTGAAATACTGCCTCGCTCTGTTGAGTACACCTAGTTTTTTTGGACGCCAACTTCGAATAATCTCGGAACTGAACATCGCTGGAGATGTAAACAACAAGGATCCCAATGCTCTTGGAGATGGAGAGGGGAGTGTTCTGGAATTGTGGGACTACAGTGAATGGGGTTTTCTTAGCGTTGAACGCGCATACTTGTGTTTTTGTAGGGTTGAATCGGACCAAGTTTTCCCGTTTCCAGTTAAAGATCTTGGACAGAGTGGTCTCGATTTGACAAACAAGTTCTTCACGTTTTGCCTCTACACCGGAACGAGGAATGCTCGCAAGACACGTGTAACAGGTGTCTTCAGTACTGTCATCTACATAGCAATGTATGTTGTTGATGTCTAACATGTCATTGATATGCAATAAAATCAGCGTAGGAGACAACACAAAGCCTTGCGGGACACCAGTATTAATGTCCGTGCTATCAAAGCAACTACCGTCAACTACGGCTCGTATGCGTCTACCGGACAAAAAGCTGGCCACCCATTTGCACGAACCCTCGGGCACACAGTAAGATGGGAACTTTGATAGAAGACCCCACTGCCAGACCGGATCGAACGCCTTCGCTATGTCCAGGCTTCATGCCAATGCCTCCCCCTGACTCTTAATGGCCAGTGCTCATCAGTGTGTGAGATACACTAGCAGGTCACCAGTCGAGCGACCGTGGTGAAAGCCATATTGACGGTCAAACTGCCTATACATATTCATTGTTTATGGTAGTGTGTGTACGTCAACCGTTAGTTTTGCAACCAAAAATTTTGTTAGTAACGTTTCAAATGTCGATTGCAAAACTGACGTTATCAAAAGTGTGAAAGGTATCAAACGTGGGAACTTTTTTATCACAGAATAAACGCGCTCTCAACGTGCAGGAAAACGGTTACAAGCTTGCTTGGCTCGCAAACGTTCGTCGACCTGCGTGGCGCGCGTGTAAGCCAGGTGTATTAAATATTTATTGAGGTAAGATAAGGTAGGTAAGGGTAAGGTAAGGTATAATCGACATTTAAGTATTCTGAAATCATTCAAATTATGATCCGCACTTTGACGGTTTTTATTCCATATCGGTTTAAATTCCACGTTAAGCTTTATATCGCGTGTATTCTATTATTTCGAAATAAATCTTTTAGTGCAACAACTTATTTTCCACATTAAAGTTATTATGATTAATACTCAACTCCATTTGTCATTCCTTCTCAAATTTGAAGTAGAAATAATAAGGGTTGTTCCACATTTTATAAGTAGCTTGTTACACTTAGACGTTTGATGAGATTTTAATTATACTTTCCTTGTTTAGACATGGCTGACAGCAAAAAGGGTCAGACAAATTAGCTTTATTTAAGAGGGTATATAAAGGTAAATCGACCGTAGAAGAATTTAATTTTGACTGTGTAAATCAAGTTCAAATAAATAATAAAAAAATCGGACAAGTGCCTGTCTGACTCGCGCAACGTGAAAGTTTTTTTGGATGGATGTTTGTTACTCTTTCACGCTTCAACCACTGGACGGATCGGGATGAAACTTGGCATACATATAGGTTAGGTCCTGGAATAGCACATAAGCTACTTTTTATCCCGAAATTAATGCGGGAATAACTATAACCGAGCTTAAACGAACTATAGCTATAGCTAAACCTTGATATAGCAAACTTCATTAGTGTAATTAAGGAGTAAATCACAGTCGCCGATAACTGAATTTAGGGAGGGCTAATTAAGGAGTAAATCACTGTATTAATACTGTGAATAAATAAAGCAGTCCCACGCCGATAGCCGAATTTAGGGCGGGCGGAGCCGCTGTCAAAGTCTAGTTATCTATAAAAACGGCAAAACAATCACGTTTGTGATTTTGGGGCCCTTAAATATTTATTTTATTTTAATTTAATTATTTATTTTTGAAATGAATATATAACAATATATACAACATATATATCAAACCTCTCATCTGATCTACCTGTACTGTTAAACGAGCAAGATAATCAAGTTTGTTGTATGTGAGCCCTTAAATATTTATTTACTTCTGTTTTTTTGTATTTGTTGTTATAGCGGCAACAGAAATACATCTGTGAAAATTTCAACTGTCTAACTATCACGGTTCATGAGATACAGCCTGGTGATAGACGGATGTTTAGCGAAGGCTTAGTAATAGGTTCCCGTTTTTTACTCTTTGGGTACGGAACCCTAAAAAAGAGGTACTTTACTACGTTATAAGTCCAAGGTCTGATATTAGCAAAAATATCATGAAATTAAATTTTCTCGTTAAAAGAAAATCACAAAGTTACCTCTTATTTACACGAATCAATATGGTTTTTTAATGTTACATATAATTTGGCTGAAATTTATTTACTTATAATATTACTTAATACAAAACTAAGGGCTGAAATCAGGGAATTTTCACCACACATATTAATATTCGAGTTCCTTGTCAGCTTCATACGACCACTACTGTTGGGACCGAGGGTGATTTTTCTGGGTTAAAGATTATTTATTTCCCAAAAAGAATAACACAATTCACTTACAGAGAAATACTTAAAATATTACATTGATGTCAGTGATTGTTTATGCTATTCAAGCCTGAAAGGTAATTTGCATGTACACGTTAAATTTCATTTTAAGCTATAATATACATTTCCTACACATTATAAGATGAATTACTTCATTACTACTTAAGTAATTTATACCATAATGACGTCATGAAACTTTCCATTTTTTTAATGGAATTTAGCGCTTTTACCGTTCTGTGGGCACATTTTAATCTTTTTATTGACTTGTTGCCAAAAAATATTCCTCAAAACAGATTCTAACGATTTTACTATGTGTTCTGTGTTACTGAATACAACCAAACCCAGGGCAATATACCCTACGCTTTAAAATTTTCACAAGAACTAATGGGCCATAGACCACACGCGGGCTCATTGTGGACTTCACATAAGTGTTTTTTTTTTCGATGTATGCAGGTTTCTTCAAGATATATTCCTTCACCAAAAAATCAGTGGTGTGTAAAACAAATGTACTTGAGTAATTAAGAAAAATGCCTTTTGGTACACGCCGGACATGTGTCACTTCAGACACAAGGTGATATCAAAACCCCCTTGGCCAACACCGATCGAATTTTTAATATTTAATGCCATCACCCATACCTACTATACGTTTAATATACGTTATATACATATAATACGTTTACATTCCGCGTTATGTTATAAAAAGAAATCAACGAAATGCACTACATTTTGTTGGTTTATTTTATTTATTTATTTATTGGTACAATTGTAAACTTACAGGTAACCCAAAGCGTTTACAATCTAGTTAAAATTAGTTATTTACTTAACACTTACAGACTAACTATATTAAATTAAAATTTATGCCCGCTTTTTTAGGACTCCACATAGCCCTCTAATGCCCCACTACATTCTTTTTTTTAATTTTTACAAATTAAATAAAAAATGGTAATTAATTTTTTTTTAAGTTTCATATAGTTCGTAGAATATGTTTGTAACTTTTGATTCGCGTTTCTTGTAAAAGCAGCCGTCTTAAGTCGAAAAGCGAATAAAAACTCACAGACATATAACATCAGCACATTTATCCGATTTAGACGTACATCCTATAGTTTATCTAGAATTGGCAAAGGGGTATATTATCAGTCTCTAATCTATTATTTTATCGCTTATTACTATAAAGCTGGTATTTATGACGTATAGGACATGTGTAAAGCCATTTTAGTCTAAAGGCACTGCTATAAGAACCAATGTTGCAACGATGGACTCACTACCTGTCGCGCAGAACTAAAGTGGTTGGTGACTAGAGGCTGACACTCATATTATACTGTCCGGGGAATAAAGACCGTGACGGTATTATCACTTATTAGATCACCCAGCTAAGAGCAAACAGTTAAACTTCATGCAAGCCTTAAATTTATATTTTCTATCCTTTAATGTTTGGTGAAGGTAGTTATCCAATTAGGGCATCAAATTCCAATTCAAATTCAAATTCAATATAATTTATTCAGTTTAGGCTACAATAATTGAGCACTTATGAATGTCACTACGCCATCGGTTCGTAAGTCTACAGGGCGGGAGACCTTGTACTGAGAAGAACCGGCAAGAAACTCAGCAAGGGCATTTCTTTTCTCCCTTTCTCTTACAGCGTCCAATTAAAATATTGGAAAATGCCCTCCCTATCATAAAAGGACACTTTCCATTACAAACATAAAAAAAACATGAAATATAAAGCACAAGCACAACATAAAAAAGTATCTAATCGAGGTAGCTAGGAAAAAGGGCTATAGCAAAAGCTCTTACATAATACTAAACTAAGTTAATTACAAATCAGAGTAGGCCAAGCTATGAATAACAAACAGACCCATTCGCACTAAACACATGTTATTATAACGGGTGCTGAGTAACAACAACTAAAGATATATATTAATTGAGTTTTCGCATGAAATGATATGGAAATAAACATTCATTAATGCATTAATTAGCTTTTGGCAGTTGAACCGCCCGCCCTTACTTCGGTTATCTATATACTATATACTAAAAAATAATAAAATATTTATTGAAGAAAGTCCATCCAACTTTAATTAAGTTTTAATTCCTGCAAGAACTTTTTGCTTAGTATGAAAATTAGCCTATGCCCTTTTTAGTCTCTTTAACTGTTCCTGTGTCAAATTTAAGCTCACTCACTCCTCGCGAGACTGGAAGGAAGGGCAAACAATGCAACAATCAAACAAAATAACATTCGCACTTATAATGTTAGTGCAGATAAAGTAGAAAAAAACTTTAAAACAAAAAAAAACAACCGGCTTCAAAAAGATGTACCCTAAGTCTTTGTACCTAAAGTTTATAACACACTTCACTTTCATGACACTAACTTCAAATTGTAATTCAGGTCAGGTTTTTGGATATAAGTAATTATTTTTACATTTTTAGTGGATTTTGTTTTTTATTTTTGTTAAAAAGTTATTATTTTTTACTTCTGAGTGAAGAATTGCTTTTTTCCTCGTACACTAAAAACATAGACAAAATGTTATACAATCATCAACGTAAAAGGCGTTTCACCCGTTCAAAATTATCACCAATTATTTTTTTTGACCAAAGATTTGAGTTTTTGTCTTTTTGTCATTTGAAACTCTCCAAATACAGAAGTCATAAAATATATTAAAAACAAAAACTAACAACAAAATAATTTTTTAATTTTCTGAATTTGGTAACATTGATTTGACATTTCTTATCAAATATGGCCGCCAACTCCGTCGAACCTGCGTCGAGTACGGTGTACTTGAATCTACACTAGGGTAACAACTTTTTTTTTGAACGGCATCGTGTTGAAACTCAGTTAGTTTTAAACGGTTTGAGTCATAACTCTACGCAACTCAGTCGGTTTTGAATGGCACCCTGTCTAGTACAAAACCCTCGGCGCATGGGTCCGACTAGCAATTAGCGGGTTTTCTAAAACCACGAAGGTAGAAGGAAATCACAAATTGAGGGATGAAATTAGGTCTTTTAAAAAATATAATATGTATATTTTGCGAGTGATTAATTTTCCCACAAATTTAAGAATTTGTGTCTCCACCCTCTACCTTTTAAACGAAGCGTTCCAAAAATACTAACTGAAGCTTTACCAACAATTTTAACAATAAATATTATGAACAAATTTGGTTTAGTAACAAGTTTTTCATTTTACGGCATGGATTTTTTCTGACACGATATTATCTTTGCAAAATTATCATGTAGGTTTTGATTACATTCAGTATCAATCCTTTTTCAAATTATCAGAATTGCTGAGATTTGAAGACAAAATAAAAAACAGGTAACAACTAAACTAAAGAGTACTAAAATCATACGTAGATGTAGTCTATATCTATGACTAAAAATGTCAATTGACTGAGACTTCTTTTATAAAATCTAAATAACATGTACGTTGAGTTTAAGATATACACTGGCCTGCAAAAGAAGGTATAACAGTTTTTAAATTGAATTTTCTCTTAAACTATTAAACTAAGAGACTTGAAATAAAAACGAGGTTTCGGTGATGATGTTGGGGGATATTCTTCCCATTCTTCCATCAGGGCCTGTTTAAGATCATTGAGGGTGACAGGAGGTCATCTGCGTCGTCTGACCAGCCTTCCGAGCTCATCTCAAGCGTGTTCGATCGGGTTCAGGTCAGGACTTCTTGATGTCCAGGCCATCCGGCTTGAGCGTATCGCTCACAAGGCCACCTGTAGACTTTTTGCCTTCCATCATAAGTGAATAATGAGAAACGTGACTCATCCGTGAACGAGACTTTTGCCAATTCTTCTTCGCCCCACTGTACGTGGTCTCGAGCATACCTCAATCTGTTACCCCCTGCCCTGCCTCAAGTTTGGAACCATATGCTGGCCTCTAGGACTTCAGGTATACCTAAGCAAGTCTTCTTCTGACCGTGTCTTTGTAAATGTAATCATCCCTCATCATGAGACGCTGCTGTTGGACCTGAACTGCATTGAGGTGACGATTTCTCAAAATAGTGCTGGCTTGGTAAAGGCTGTATCGGTCTTCTCTAGCTGTAGTGCATCTGGGACGGCCATGGTCTTCTGAGATGGTTTCCGGTTTCTTCTCACCTTTGTTTCACCTTGAAGACCGTTCTTTATGTCACACCCACCATTCTTGCAGTACGACGCATACTGATTCCTATTTCCAGATTTGCCATTATTCTTGCACATTCTTCAGGTGAAAGAGGCATGATAATTATTGTTTACGTGCTGAGGATACATTGGCTTATGAATTAAATGTAAATGATCAAAAAACAAATGCGAAAATTAAAGCAGAAAGCTAAAAGTTAAAAATCACAGCATTTGAAAAGGGAGCGTTTTCCATTTTTGTTTTTTTTTCAGCTATCATTTAAAAGATTGTCAAAATGGAGTTTTTATGTAACAAAACTAAATTTTCTACATAATGCTTTTTATTTCAAGTTTCTAATTTAAATAGTGCAGAAGTTAAGACGTTATCGTCACGTTTATGAGTGTTATACCTTTTTTTGCAGGCCAGTGTATTTAATATGCTAAGATATTTTTTATTACGAAGTTTAGGATATTTGTCAGTAAAATATACCTATCAAGATATATTTTCGACTCTGGTAACATATTTCATCTCATTCTTAACAGTCACTCTGCGAGAGCGAACTCAAGCTTGGATCGAGCGAACGCTACGTACGAAGGAAGTAAATAAAATTCGCAAGAACCGATTTTTCTTTGGAACGTGCTTCGAAAATTTTGTTGCTCTCAATGTACATTTCCCGATCACAAACGTGCAAAATACTTTTAACGCTTTTCGTAGAAACTGATTTTTATTCTTAAATTGGGATACAATTTGGCAAAACCAGATTCGAAACAGCTTTTTTATTCCACTAACTTGGCAAACAAGCTAACGGCCCTCCTGATGGTAAGCGCTCACTGTGGCCTATGGACGCTTGCAACACCAGAGGCATCACTAGCGCGTTGCCAACCCGTCAAAAATCGATTTACTTCTTTCTTGAAGAACCCTATACTGTTCTTAGAGAAAACCTTGACAAGGAGCTTATTCAACAACCTAAGCGTTTGTGGAAAGAAGTTACTTTGAAACCGCACTTACAATTTTGTTTTGCGAGGATGATTTGGGCTATTATCCACACGTCGATTGTAGACTTTAAATAAGTACGTTTTTTTTACGAATACAGGTTTCCTCACAATGTTTACCTTCACCAAGAAGCTAGTGGTGTAAATAAATAATGTAATTGAGATTTTAAAAAGAGTTTCATTGGTCACCAGGCTCGAACATCCGCCCCTCAGAACAGAAGGCAGGCATCATAACCACACGGCTACCACCGACTCTGTGCATGTCCATCAAAATAAAAAAAATAAGTATATAAGCCCGGTTAAACTTTTTTAATCAAACGCATGTCCAAAGTCAACGGAATTGAATAATAAAAGAACCAATAAAATAAAACAATTGATAAATCTGCAATGAGCAATTTTTATATCCTGATTTAATATCCTCTGCTATTATTTTTTATGGAACGAATATAAAGTCACTTTTATATTTTCCTGACAATGGTCAAAGTGGACATTTGCAACTCTTCCACAGTATATTTGGATGCTCAGCCAAATATTTATAGGTTTAAAATGTAAATTGTGGCAAAGTTAAAAATTTCAAGTGTCAGTATGCCAGAAAATTTGTTTTATTTATTTTCCCTCAGCCTTTGTTTGTTCCCACTTCAAGACCACAGTCCTCTCCATGGAAAAAGGAGGCTTAGACCGTAGTCTACTGCGCTGGACTAGTGAAATTCGGAAATCATTGTTGCCGCTTGATTGTCAGAATTTCGAGCCACCATTGTGGGCTCTGACTTATGTATGAACTGTGACTGAACTTTAGAATAATTAATTTCTTTACAAAATAAGTAATAATTTATTAGCTTAGTACGCGAAAACTTACAACGGAATCATAATTAATAATATTATCTTTATTTATGATTCAGAAATCATTTTAAGTTTTTGCTTATTAAGCTAATTGCAGTTTTAAAAAAAACCTTTAATTTGTTTCCCGTGTGCGCTTACATGAAAACTACAGTGTTAACTGCCTTCACCGGAAACGTTTATCCATAGACTTAAAGCTAAGATTGACCACAGAGGTTTGTTATACTTACATTATATCTAACATGTTTCATAGAAGTAAAACATTCAGTAGAGGTACTTTGTGATTCCAGCCCGGCGTGTACCAATGAGTTTTTTTTTAATTTCTCAAGTACATTGAATATTCACACCACTGGCTTCTGTGTGAAGGAAAATATCGTGAGGCAACTTGCACATGTCAAAAAAATGTCTCTCTGTGAAGAATCCACACTGGGCCTGCGTGATGGACGTCGGCCCAAACCGCCCTTAGTAAGAGTAGGCCTTGCTCCAACAGTAGGGACTATACCTTAAATGAGACTAATAACTATGCAAAGGAAACAAACTAATTAAAATATATCCTGCTTAATTACGTTTTGTTCAGTAGCTCCTAACTGTAAGGTAAACAAAACTAACACGTAGTCCTGCGACAGCAGTAATTAAAGGTTTCGTGATTTATGATAGGTATCTCTCTTTATACGACTTATAAGTATAACAGACGAATAAACGTGATTATTTCATAATTAAATATGTAGTTATAGAATATAGTAGTATAATTGTAGTTATATGATTCTCATAACAAGTTTTTTACCCGACTGCGCAACGTGCATAAAAATTTAATTATCTGCTTCTTTTTCTCTCGTCTACGTCTCTTTCTGACGTTTTTTAGTAGGTTGTGCTTTGTACATTGTCTTCTAGTGTTAATAGACCGTGAAAATGTGATGTCAGAAATAGTGATGCGTGAAACAAGCGCACTTTTTCGGGTAATATGAAAAAATGGCCCAAATAACTGTTAGACTATTAGAACATAGTGACATATTTATTAATGTACCCATAAGTAAATAATGCTCTTAGTTATAGGAAAATTAATACTAGAATAAGAACTTTATAACGCATAAAACATTTACCTTCATACATTTTTCTATTTTACACAGCTTTTTTATTTCTGATATTTTCTTGTCAACAAGATGTTTGCAGCAAGGTGCAGAAAATAAGGTATTTTCTTGTCAACAAGGTGCAGAAAATAAAGTATTTTCAAACAAAAACTTAAAATAACGCGCATTTTATTCAAACCACAAAATGAAAGAATTTTAAGAAAACTTGAAAACTTTATCTTAATATAAATTTAATGTTCAAGCAGTTTGATCTAGTAAATGTTTCAGATGTTTAGGTTAAGTATTGTATATTATGTGCATAATCGTATTAACATTCAAATAAAATTTATCAATAACAAAAGAACAGTGTTTACCCTTAAGGAATTTAAAAAAGATTCAGCTGCTCTGTGGTTCTGCTGGTAGTAGTACAGCGAACCAATTCGAGGGGCGCAAGTTCGACCCCCGCACAGGACAAACTTTTATCAGATCAACATTTGGGTTTTTCTTGAGTCTGGATGTTTTCTATGTATAGTATAGTATGTATGTATTTACAAAAAAAAATGTAATAGGTATGTGTTTGTATTGGTATCCATACACTGAAAAAAATAGTTCGTTAGATGTAACCGAACTTTCGTCTACCTGTAACTTAAAAAAAGTGACTACATAACTAATGCAATACCTAACCAAAATCAGTTTTGTTAATTTTTTAACTGAACAATAGATGTTGTATATTACTTCACAACATTACATACATCTTATAAAAAGGTTTCTTTATACTTTACCTCAAGTTAAGTTATATCTTGCTTAAAAAAATGTTGAAGTAGACATACCGTATGTTGATAACAGATCTGCTGTTCGAATAAACCTAACTCGACTTTCTCCTTACATATAACTCAAACCATGACTGCAAGTAAATAAAAAAAACCTATAGGTTCTACGGCAAACGTCCTTTGTTAATTACACCGATAGGTCCTTTTGAACCTCTGTTATGCAAAAGCGCGTGTTGACAACTGGTTTGTGTACCTGGTATATGAAGGCTGCGGGGAAGTTTGTTTGTGTTGTGTGCTTAGTCACCAACTGTAAGGCGGCGGTAAACGGGAATTCCACACCAGATGAGGAGTTATGCCTGTAGAACGTCTTGGTCCACTTTACATGCGATTCAGTTTGTATATATGCGAACTATCTATATAACAAAGAAACTTCAATAGCGCGATGTAGGACGCGTGACGTCAACCTTGATTCGTAGCGGTTCGATATGATGTTTGTTATTAGTTTGGTAGTATATAAAAGTAGTTGATTTTGTCTACAAATTAATAGGTTGTATGTGACAAAAAAATGTCTAAAAACAGTAAATCATTGTTCAAAGGTTGAAATTGTTATGGCTAATCAAAGTATTTGCTAGAAGCTTGGCCTTGGTTTTTGTTGCATATTATTAATGATTACGTTTAAAATTAGATCAACAGTTTTACCTGTGACCACTTAGGTTTGTTTACGTAAACATAAATAAACATTTGATTACACTTAGCCCAATTCAAAATAACATTAACTGTTTTGTTTTTTATAGATAAACCGAATAGTAGAAAGAACATAACTTAAATAGTGTCTAATCAAATTCTGGTTATAACTGAAATAGCCGAAAGAGTTTGGTTAAAAAATTTTTTCAGTGTAGTCAAAGCTTTCCGTAGATTGGGACTAGATGGCCCTTTGCGTAATGTCTAAAAAGGAATACAATAAATACTTTAGTTAAATAAATTTAAAAGTTGAGGCATATTTAATAATAATGTATTAATAATCCTACTAGTACTATTAAATATCGGAGTAGGTACTCTTAAATGTTTGAACTCATTCACACGATTTATACGCTTCACAAAGTGTTCTCAGAAACCTACTTGAATAAATATTGTTTGATTTGATTTGATTTATTAAAACATTGTATTTAACTCTGTAAAGCTGATGCTAATACATGAATTGTCTATGTATTGTATATGTATAACAAGAGGTAACGAACCCTTATAGTACCTACACCTTATCCCTTTAAACCTTGTACCTGAATATTGTATCATTCAAATCTGGCTGAGAAATTCTCACTTCTTACCTAACAGTTGGATAATTTTCAAAAGAAATGTTATTTATTTTAGTATAAATTGTTAAATTAATATGATATAAGACAAAAGTTATGTTCAAATCCAAACTAATATATATTTGTAGTCTGTTTGTTATTGCTTAGCGACGCTACGGAGCAACCAAATGAGCTAAAATTTGGCACATAAATAGCTTATGAGAAGTATAAGGACATAGGCTACTTTTTTTTCCGGAAATTTCAAAAGTTTCCGCAAGAAGAACTATAACCGAATTTCATGTGGTCAATTTAGCGCGAGCGAGGCCGCGGGCGAAACCTGTACATGGTTTTGACAACAAAAAATGCTACACTTAAAGTATCTTGGAAACACATAAGATGGTACATAGTTTATTTTTGCTAACGACAGCACGGAGAAGCAAGAATGCGTTAAGGGTGAGAGATGTTTGTTTGTGCAAACCAATGTTGCAATTTATGTCCAAAATTTTGATGGTGTTTTCAGTATTGGGTTTGTGGTTGATTGGTGCTGGTTCTTAGATGGGTGTCGTTTATTAAGTTCATAGGTAATTAAATATGTTATTTAATAGCGATATTATGTCTCTGTTGTGAACTTTGTAGTGGTAGGTGGCGAGCTACCAGGGGATGAACCATGTGCAATTCGCCATTGGTTGCCTGGTTTTGGTGGGGTTTTGGATTTGTGGGGGTGTGACGCACGAGTACGTATATGTATGTGTATATACATATTTTGATAGATATTGTGTACTTGATGGTTTGGTTCCTGCATGACTGATTGGTAACAGGTGTACATTCGGGAGTTTCTTGTCACTTCTCCCCTTAGGCTAGTTTCCGAATATTTGAATGATTTGGTTATAATTGAAGACTTTTAACGTATCACATTAGTTGATACACTATAATATTATGTTTCATTTGTCATTTTACAAAGATTACCTATTGGACGCACGCAATAAATCAGTATTGTTATTAGTTTGTAAAGCTACTTGTAGTTAATTTACTTGACGATTTGAAAGTGTTTTTAGTAAACCATTTGAATAAAAAGATTTTGATTTAGATTTTGATTAATGCCACATCTAAGTTTATCTTCGAGAAACAAATATGCACGTAAGGAAGTGCTATGAAGTCTGATACTTCATTGTTTAAATCACCGACTTCGTGAGAGATCAACTCTTATATAAAAAACTTTTTATATGTATTTATTATCTTTCGTTACATAATCTGGTTAAGTCATGGGTTTTTAAATTATTTTATTCTTTTTCGGCCGTGGGGCTTTTCAAAAATTTTAATGCTGCTTTTTAGTAACCAACTTCAACAAAGGAGATGGTTATAAATTCGTCGGCACATTCGTTGTTTGAGGACCGATTTTGTCGTAATTATATTGGAAGATTCCATGGTCAAACTTGTTAAGGATCGGACCCAGAAAACCAGAGTTAAACTAGTAAATGTTTGCAATTCTATAATTTGTGGGAACTAAGACGATCTGTTTGAAATGTTTGGGTAATTGTGCGCCACGCAAATTACTGACTGGGTGAGGCGCTACTGTGAATGAAAATAGCAAAATTATATATTCTGTAAATAAGGAGTCCTGCTTTTCATCATATCCAACCCTATATTTGGCGCAAACTTCACTAGTGCAAGAAGATTTGACAATTTTGACGGATTATTTTATAAAAAATCAAACCAACTTAAAAAATCCATTAAAAAGTCAAAAAATAAGTATATATTAGCTTTGAAGTTGTTTTTTGTCAATCTTTTGAAAATTTTGTCAGTATTTTTTTTTTTTTTTTTTTTTTTTTATACCACTAAGGTGGCAAACAAGCTTACGGCCCGCCTGATGGTAAGCGGTCACCGTAGCCTATGGACGCTTGCAACACCAGGGGTATCACTTGCGCGTTGCCGACCCTTCAGAAATCTAATAACTTCTTTCTTGAAGAACTCCATACTGTAGTCCTTGCAGAAAACCTTGGCAGGGAGCTCATTCCACAACTTAAGCGTTCGCGGGAGGAAGTTTCTCTGAAACCGCACTGTACGCGACCATTTAGGTTCTAAAGTGTGAGAATGAATTCCCTGCCGATGGCGAGCGGTGCGATGGTAGAAAGTAGCCGTGGGCATCATTTCGAACAATTCCTCAGAACACAACCCATTGTACAAGCGGTAGAACACACACAGTGAGGCAAAGTCTCTCCTCAGACTTAAGGGCTCGATACCGCAAGTGAGTTTGGGATCGTCGACAATTCTCACAGCCCGTCGTTGAACCGAGTCAAAAGGGTCAAGCTGGTATCCGGGTGCACCTGCCCAGAGATGGCAGCAGTACTCCATATGGGGCCGAACTTGCGACTTGTAAAGTAACAACCTTTGCCCCGACGTGAAGTACTGCTTCGCTCTGTTGAGTACACCAAGTTTTTTGGACGCCAGCTTTACCTTATCTTGTAAATGATCTCGGAACTGAACATCGCTGGAGATGTCGACACCAAGGATCCCAATGCTCTTGGAGATGGAGAGGGGAGTGTTCTGGAATTGTGGGACCACAGTGAATGGAGTTTTCTTAGCGGTGAACGCGCACACTTGTGTCTTTGTAGGGTTGAATCGGACCAAGTTTACCCGTCCCCAGTCAGAGACCTGGGACAGTGTGGTCTCGATTTGAGACACAAGTTCTCTGCGGTTTTCCTCCACAAGGGAACGAGGGATGTTTGCACGACCCGTGTAAAAAGTGTCTCCAGTACTGTCATCTGCATAGCAATGTATGTTGTTGATGTCCAACATGTCATTGATATGCAGTAGAAACAGCGTAGGAGACAGCACAGAGCCTTGCGGGACACCAGCATTAATGTCCATGCTATCAGAGCAACTACCGTCAACTACAGTTCGTATGCGTCTGCCGGACAAAAAGCTAGCCACCCATTTGCACAAACCCTCGGGCACTCCGTAAGATGGCAACTTCGATAGAAGACCGCGGTGCCAGACCCGATCGAACGCCTTCGCTATGTCCAGGCTACATGCCAATGCCTCCCCCTGACTCTCAATGGCTAGTGCCCATCGGTGTGTGAGATACACTAGAAGGTCACCAGTCGAGCGACCGTGGCGAAAGCCATATTGACGGTCACTGACCAGATCGTGTACTTCTAGGTATCTTAGAAGCTGTGTGTTGATCACACGCTCCATCACCTTAGAGAGGAGAGAGGTAATAGCGATAGGCCTGTAATTCGATGGATCTGATCTATCGCCCTTTTTGGGCACCGGGTGCACATTCGCAGTCTTCCATGTAGACGGAAATTGCCTAGTGTGGTAGGAAAGCGCGAAGAGGCGCGTGAGTACAGGACATAACTCAGGAGCACACTGCTTAAGCACCACTGCTGGTATACCGTCTGGCCCACTCGACTTATGAACGTCTAGAGAAAGCAACGCCCGCCTGACCTCCCGCTGCGTTATGGAGATTTCCGGCATGGACTTACCGCACCACGGTATAGTAGGTGGTACAGCGCCTTCATCGTTCATATTCGAGTTCGAGGCAAAGAGACTGCCCAGTAGATCGGCTTTCTCTTTAGCACTATGGGCCAAGTCACCATCGGTCTTTCGCAGTGGTGGTAACGACGACTGGCAGAAGTTCCCTTCGGCAGCTTTGGCAAGCGACCAGAAAGCACGACTCCCAGAAGGATAGCTCGCAAGTCGCCCACCTATTTTGCCGATGAATTGGAATTTTGCTCTGGCAGTTGCTTTCTTACTGAACCTCGAGGCAGCATTTAATTTGCGTTTTAACTCAGAAATATTCGGATCCTTATTATAACGAGCCGTGGTCCAAGCCTCATATGTATTTTGCTTAAGAATTTTAGCTTTTCTGCAAGACCTATTAAACCACGGTCGTTTTTTGACGCCGGCAGCTACTCGCGGGTTAGGAATATAGCATTCCATACCAGCAAGGATTGTCTCAGTGACTGCGGCTGCGCAGACGTCAGGATCTTCTGAGTTAAAGCAGATCTGCCTCCACGGGTACGATGCGTAAAATTCACGCAATCCATCCCAGTCTGCCGACTTATAGTGCCACACACGACGCCAGTTAGTTGGCCCAGAAGGATCAGGTTGTGTGCATGACACTTGAGTCCGAACGAGACAGTGGTCCGAGGAGCCAAGAGGCGCATCCACTGAGACGGAGTACCCGTCCGGACGAGTAGTCAGCAGAAGGTCCAGTAAGGAGCTCGTATGTTCCTCTATATCTGGTATTCTCGTTGGAGAAAGTACCAGCTGAGAGAATCCATAGGTCAGAGCAAATTCATGAGCAGATATCCCAGCATAGTTATTGGTTCGAGAACTGAGCCACTCGCGATGGTGGGCGTTAAAGTCTCCCAAAATAACTAGTTCTGCTGTGGGATATTGCTCTAGAACTTTGTCAGTCGTCAAACTCAGGTGCGTGAAGAGTCGAGTTACGTCCGTGTCACCGCTATGAGACCTGTATAGGCACGCATAGATACGAGTGTGGCCGCCGTAATCTACGCGCACCCACAATATCGACAGGTCCCTGTCTTCAAGGCTATGAAGGCGGCGACAGCAGATATCCTCCCGGACGAACATACATACACCGGCACGACTCATAAAATTGTGTTCGAGTTTGTAGCCGGGATAATGAAGGTATGATGTGTCGGCCGGGCAGGATATCTGCGTCTCCGTTAGAAAAAGAATGGTCGGCTGCGCAGTTTCGAGATGGTGGTGGACTGCGTTAAGATTTGCGTGAATACCCCTGATGTTGCAAAAATCCACATTATATGTGGATGGAGTAGCCGCTGTGCAAACTCTTTTCTTTTTCTGTCTTCTGGCCATAATATGCTTCAGGGCCTTTTTTTTTTTTCTTTTTTAATGAATTTTTGAAAACTTAACGTGCACCTTATGACTGTAAATAACGAAGTAAAAATCTGAAATAGTTTTTTTGTCATTATTTTCCACCCCCTCATACCTACGCCCGACCCCTTGAAGTTTATCGTATGAAAACCTTGAGTCTTAATTAGGGTAGTTTTGTGTTGTTATTTTTAAACAATTTGTGTAATGGCTAAAATGAAATGGATCGATTTTATCCTTAAAATAAGTCTGGAAAGAGTATCCGTTACCCATGGTACATGGTTGCGTTTCTTTTTTAAAACATTTTTGAAAAGAAAGTGTATGTCAATATAATAACTCAAAATATTAAATAATTTAGTACATTTGTCATTTATAGTTATTGTAATGTCAAAATAAAGTTCCAATTATAATTTTCAATGTCAATATAAAATGCTGAAAGCGATTCACTATTAAATAGTCTTTCTTGTATGAAAGAGTTGTGTTGGGCGTGGGCGGGGGTCGGCAGATCCATGGCTAACATAAACACCTGAGCATTATGGTCACTCACCACCGTGAGTTTATACCTGAAGGTATAGTCCGCTTAAGCTCGGTTATATTTATTCCCGCGGGAACTTTTGACTTTTGATTAAAAAGTAGCCTATGTCCTATTCCTAACTTACTCGTATTATGTGTGCCAAGTTTCAACCTGACCTGTCCAGGGGTTGAAGCGGGATTGAGTAACAGACATCCATCCATCCATCCAGACATACTTTTACATTTACAATATTGGTAGGATAGGACAAGGTAAAAAGGTATGCATATATTTCTGCCATTGTAAAACAAATATATACTTACAGAAGAATTATCACAAATATTATGTTTCAAAACTTACTTTATACTATAAATGAAAATGACCTAATAATGTAATGAATATATTAGCTTATAAGGTAATTTTTTTATAGTATTTAGTGCCAAACAAAAAAAAAAAAATATTGTTTAGTTTAGTAGGTAAGTATATTCCATTTATTTGCAATAAAAATCAAAAAAAATTAGGAATTTGAATTTGTAGTTATCTAGTACGTAACTTAGAAAATAAATAAATAAGAAACGATAGAAATGTTAAATTATATACAAAAATAGAATTTTTTATTCCGGTTTTAGGGGGTTGCTATATAGAAGAATCGTACACGATGATCTAATTTTAGGTAAGCAAAGTTGCGGGCAGTAGTTAGTTATTAGTAAAAGCTTTGAAAAACTATTTCCATTAAAGAACGGAAAAGGTTTTGAAATGAAATGATTCCATATATTTTGCTGTCCAAGAGAATGTTACGCCGTTTTAATTTCCGGTCCAAATATGCAAGTAATATTTTTCGTTTCATGTTCAAGGAATAAGCTAGTTTTTTTTTCATTTTGGATTGAAAAGAAGTGTGTGACGTAAAATATGATTATTACAAAATGTATGAATAACAAACTAAAATATCCCATTTTTGAGAAATTACCTTATTTAATTTAAGCTTGTACTACTTCCAAAAATTTTAACGTTCTTGTAAATAATGCAAGCGTAATGATACAATATCTTTTCTTTAAATGAAGCATGCAAAACAAGACCACTACTGGGCCAATAGCCTATCCTCAAGTTGGACAAGGGCTATTTAGTTTATCGTCCGTCACGCGGGTCCAGTGCGGATTGTGAACTCTCTTTCTGACATTTGCAGGTTCCCATGATATGGTTTCCGTCACTTAAAAAAGCTAGTGGTGTGAATAAAATAAATAATATAAGTACTTGTAAATTTGTAAAATTCATTTTCGTTCTAAAATCAAGTGAAAGTTAGAAAATTAAAACCTGACTACCCAAGTTATATCGAAGGCGTCATGACGTTGTTTTCTTTCTTCCCCGTCAAGGGCTTTAATTTGATACTAAGCACGACATATTTGTTAGTTATTTGTTTAATTGCGCAGAGTATTATGCAAATTATATCCATCATGTTAGATTTAATCTGACGTAACATTGCTTATGTCACGTGGTCTATAATAAATAGGGAATCGTTTGACATATAAAAATCGGCTCAGTTACTGTTAAGGCGCTAAGGGGATAGGCTGGTTTAGGAGTACGCACTTGAGCTTTAACACAATTCAGAAATAAAACTTATCATATCTTAACGGATTGTTTGTTTAATTGCAAATATGGTTAGGAACAACAAAATATATATTATAGGGTACAGAAATGAGGTCTGCAGTAATTCTAAATATACGTACGAAAGGCTTCTGCGTACTCTTGTACAATATCGTGTATAAGAGTACGAATGGGTCGAAATGACTACACAGTGCTCATTTGCCACATAAATCGAAAGTTTTAGAAACATGAAGTTACTTTTATGACGTAGAGATCCACTAAGAAAGAATTTTGCGAAATTCCTCCCCTAAAGAGGTAAGATAGCGTTTTGCGTTTGTATGAAAATACGTATTTTTTTAAGTTTAATCTATGAAAAATAATGTTTGGCCTTATGTGGAAAAAAAAAGAATGAAGTGCTTACGCAAAAATCATCTCCTAGGAGGTAAAGTAGAAAACACACGCTATTTTACCCTTTTAGTGGTTAAATTTTGCAAAATTCTTTCTCAGTCGTCTTTTTCTACGACATAAACGTAACTTAAGTTCATAATTTCATGCTTCTAGCTTAAGTAGTTTTGGCTCAGCGTTGATGAGTCAATCATACCATTTCCTTTTACATACATATATAGGTACATAAACTGATTGACTAACAGAAATATCAACGCACAGCTCAAACTATACTAGTAAAATTCCTGTTGAATGTAAGCGAGCATTAAAGACAGGATTTTCCCAATCCCCCCTAAGGGGTAAAAATCGAAACTGAAGGTCTATTAGTAATCTGTCATTTTTGTAGCATAATCCATAGATATTGTATTTACTCTTAAGGTTGACGTTTTTCATCTCTTTTGGAGTGGGTAAAATAGAGAATGAAAATTCACGGGAATATCTAAGCTATTATAGAATATTTCAAGTTTCTAACCACAGCAGTTTAGTCTAGGCGTTGATAAATCAGTCATTCAGTTAGTCAGCTCATGTAATTAAAATGTTGTCAATATTATTAGGGTTTCGTAGCCAAATGGTAAAAACGGGACCCTTATAAATTCATTATGTCCGTCCGTCCTTCAGTATGTCAGAGTCTTATTATTCCGTCTTTTCATCGATTCTAATGAGTTTTTACAAAATGGTACACGGAGAAAAAAAATATTGTTCGAATTAAAAAACTGCTTATTAAAATGCGTTAACACTAAATTTTAATAATTAAAAAAAAAAATTCTGGCAATTACAAAACAATATAATTTTAAGTACATTTTATTAATTTCGTAAACTAATAACTACAACTTGGTTTTATTACATTCCGAAAATAATAATTTGTACTTCAGATTACAGAATTTTACAAATCCTATAAAACTTTTCAGGAATTTATGAGTGACGTAATTAATATCAACATAATATAAAGCTTACTAAAGATTACAAAAAGTTTTATTAAAGTGGGCAGATAAAACACTGCTTGTCATTACAATGAAGGCTAATTAACGTTTACAAACATCTTTCTAAGAATTAGTGAAGTTTACTAATAACAAACATCATATCGTACTGCTACGAATTAAGGTTGACGTCACGCGTCTTACATCGCGCTATCGAAGTTTTTTCGACAGTTTGCATATATACTGACATACCGAAATGCAAGTCAAGGCGTTCTCCAGGTATAACTTCTCACCTAGCTGAGAATTACCTCAGTATAGTATAGATTTGACGCACTATTCGCGGAACCCTTCCATGCATCTACTAGGTTTAGAGTGACCAGTTATAATCAACTCTGTACCCTTCGCATCACAGAGCTTCATCAGGACACCAACTCGTATCGGTGTAATTAAACGCTGATTGTAAGCGTTGTTGTTTATTTATTTGCATTCCATTAAATTTTACTTGTTTTTAATAAACAAGACTGTTATTCCAACGAGACTAGTTTTATTCCGGTTAGTAAATTCAATTAGTAAAACTCATTGGTAACCGTTAGTGTAATTTACTTGTCCTCGGAATTACTAATATTTTAGTGGTTATTAGTATTATTTACTTGTAGCTACTAAAGTTTTTTCTCCGTGTATCTTTTGTTAAGCGCCATAGAGACTTTTTATTAATATTAAGAAAATAATTGTTAGGTTTTTTTGTTGTTTGTTGTTTCTATACATTGAACAGAGGAAAACATTTTTTTCGTGTGCCCCATTGTGTTGGATAGAGTTTTCAAAATGCGTTTAAATTTTTCTAGTTCTTATGATTTTCAAAGTTGAAACTTTTAAACCGCGTGTTCTAAAAATATAATAAAAAATAATAATGAGGCTTTATAAATACTTTCAACTAAAATTGTTTTGAATTAAAATAAATTTATTATTCAACAGTAGATCGTTTGATTCACTCAAAAAGCAAATATCCTGACTAATAATAGATAAAATCCCTTGAACAGACTGAAATTCAACTAAGCATATAAAGTTTAAATTAATCGAGATAGTGCAAGCTGCAATTTAATCAATTTTGATTTAAGCTGATATCAACGCGCTGATTCTATTAAATTACTGAATTTAATTATTCGGTCTCATATAAAGCTTTTTATTCACCGTCCAATAATGGAAATGTTTCGGGCAAAAAAATAGCTATTTCCTATGTAATTCCATATGCTGAATTCAACGATAACCATAATACTCAGATCAAACTAAAAATGTGAAAATTTGTATGTCTGGATGAATGTTTGTTTCTCAATCACGCTTTAACCCTTCAACTTGGCGTACACATAGGTTAGGTCCTGGAATAGCATATAGGCTTCTTTTTATCCCGAAAAATTCAAAAGTTCCCACGGGAATATCTATAACAGTGTTTAAAGAACGATAGTTGTAGCTATAGCTTGCTATAGCAAACTTCATTAGTACAATAAAGGAGATAATTAAGTTGTTCCACGCCGATAACCGAATTCTAGTATGTCATTATTCATCAAACACAGAACATAAAATAGCGCTGCCGTAGCTGAGAAAGAAGCTCAATCCCAAAGGATATTCTTATCTAGATGCTCAGATATTTTATAATAACCTTTTATGTACAACTTTTCCTTTAGTACTGATTTAAATTGACTTGCAATACACAGACCTTTAATTGAGCTACTGACTTTATGTAACCGACTTACATGGCTACAGCTAGTACATCCTTGTTTCTAGTATTAACATTATGAGTGTCTCTGTCTCTTAAATGATAATATACCGGGTAACTTTTAGTTATTGAGATAAAGTACAATTAATATTCTCGATTTCTCTTTAAATATTCTCTATTAATATAATTTTTTTTTCGTATATTGGCACACCTGATAAGTCAAAATACAACAATAATCAACCAGTGTGTACAGTAAACACTATATCACATTATTTCTGTGTTGAAACGTTGTAATGAGTGTAGAATTTCTTGATTTGAAATGTTTTAAAGACGGGTAGTTTTTTTTTCAGCTGAAATTTTATTTTTGGAGACGGAGCCAAATACTTAAATAAATTACACTTTACATGCTCGACGAAGAGAAAAATTATCACAATGTAAATGATGAACTTTACAATAGGTATATCAAACGAAAACCTATTTTTTAGTGACAGGTACAATTTCACCACAACAACGCACCGTGCAAATAACACAAAGTTTATTGTTTATAATTAAGAATCAAACGAACATACCTCGTAAAGTTTAATTTTTAATTATACGAGATATGTGAGTGTTTACGATACGTTTGTCGCGCGAAAGTATGGCGCTTCGAAATTACGCGTACTCTAACATGGAGTACCTTGATATAGGTACAAAGCATTTACGATGGTCCTAAGCCTGTAAAAGTATGAAGGAAAATGTGCAATCATTGAATTTTTTCAAACGAACAAATTGACACCAGCTGTGCGGGTCAATCACCTGTAGGTAAGTAGGTAACTAACTCGGGGCGCTACTACTGTTTTCACGCATTTTGCGGATATTACAATATCACTTCCTATCTTTTTTATTTTAAGAGATATAACCCAGATTAAGTTGTTGATGAATAGTACTTTGTAAAGTGAACCACCCATCCACGGCATTAAAACGATTAAAATATAATGGTGTATACTATCTATCATGATTATTGATACAAATATTAATAAGTGAATAATATATTTTTAAGTACGTACCCAAATGATTTAATATCTCACTTTATGTCGCCATTCTTAATGTATGGAAGCTGAAAACATTAAATTTTCGGATATATTCAGTTTTTTTATAAACCACTAGCTTTTTCACGCGGTTTCATCCGCCCTTAATTCGATTATCGGTCTAGGATTGCAACAGCAACTCCTCAATTATAGAAAAATACCGATTCACACTTGATGTTTTAAATTAGCATACATCCTTTCTGGAGACTCAAACTATCTTTATGCCAAATTGCATCTTAATCGGTACAGCGGTTAAAGCATAAAGAGGTCACAGACAGATAGAGTTGCTTCCATTTTTTATTAGTATGGATTATTGATACCATTGGATAAAGTTCGTTAAGTATTTCCAGCATCAATAATTAGTATTACGATATCGTCCATAGTTTAGAAATAATCGAGTAAGATCACTAAGCGTTACCACCCTGTATATAATCTGTGGTTCTACTGCTAAGCTGTGTCTACATTATAAGAATAAATAAAACGTAGAAGCAAATGACAAATTTTCTAAAGTAGAATGTATAGAATGTAAAAATATGAAATTCCCGCAAAATATTTAAGTAAGTACCTCTTTTCTATATTAATTCTAAGCTGACAGCAAATAATAGAGCTAACGCTTTTCGAATATTGTATACTAGGTTTACAAAAGGTAAGAGGTCCCGAGTTGCGGAGGTTCAGACCTGGCGTGTACCTTCCTCACGCTCAAATTTATTGATTTATTTACACGCGCAGGCTTTCGATAAATAAAAACATCGTGAGGAAACTTACATACATACGTCATAAAAAAGACATATGTAAAGTCCACATTAGACCCGCGTGTAGACAATAGTCCAAATCACCCTCGGTGAGAGTAAGGCCGTGCCCCAAGCAGTGGGGACGTATGAGGCTGATGAGGATACTGAGTTAACTGATATGCGTATTAAGCTAGAATCACCAATTGGCATGGAATCTTTTAATAGGCCAGAGTTAGTGACTTAACTAAATAAAACGCTTAGATACTATATTCAGAAAAAGTCTGAATTATTTTTTTTGTATAGTGCAGGACCAGCTGGGGGGGGGGTGGTAGCTTCGCTTGGTTGCTTGAAGTATTTTATAGTTATTCGGGGATCCTACCAGGATATATATATATTTATATTTCTTTATAAATGCTAGCGGCTATAAAGAAAAGTTTCATTAATTATATCTAATTAATTTACATGTTCAACTTTATTCTTGGGCAGAGTTCCTGGGCATACATTTTCCTGGGCCTGCTCCAGTACCAATTATACTTTACACCTTAACCGAAGACGATTACTTATTTACTTGGAGCAGCACACGAGATGATGCTGTCTTAGTCACACGTTTGGAGACCTAGCCCTAATAAAAAGAAGCTATATCTCCCTTCTCTTTCCCTCCCGGGCGCCGGACGGGCGCGCCATTACGCGTTATTGTGTTGTCAAAGTCGCACGTTCGTTCAGTTTAATTCAATTATATTCAGTCATAGGCAAGTTTGTCTTGTGTTTTATATAGTGTGTTATATGGTGAACAACCATGAGCAAAAGAAAAAGATCCAAATCCAGCCTGCGCAAGGAGCACAAAAAGTTGAAGGAGACGTCGATTAAACTCGTCAGAGGAGAACTCACGTGTTTCATGGACAACAACAAATCAGGATGGGTCTGGACTCCCGCCATGAGATGAGAACATAGTGTTGTCACCGATACATGCAGTTTTGTTATTTTGATTACCTCTTATCAGGTCGGTTACGTAAGTATTCGAGTGTATGAAATTAACCTCACTCTTACTACCAACCTACTCGTGTATAACTTGGTGCTCACGCTCACTTTAAGCTATTGTTACACCGATAGACAGTCAAAAACCCACGTAAATCGTGAGGAGAAATTATTTGTCAACCTATATGGTTTGTCAAAATACCTAACAAACTGTATCTTGTATACCTTGATAAAAAACCAAAAAAGCCCACGTAAATCGTGAGGAAAAACTATTTGTCAGCCTATATGGTTTGTCAAAATACCTAGCGATTGTTCCCTAAATGGATTACTTATTGTTTCGTTAATAAGTTGGTACCTTCCTAGAAAGCCTACGGAAATCGTGAGGAAAATCTATCAGTCACTAAATGGAAGTCCCTTGTGGTTTGTCAAAATACCTAGAAAATAACATAGTAAGTAGCTAGCTCCTACTACCTACCAATATGCATGCTTCTGACTGCCATTACGTGATAAAACAAAGGAGAATTTTGCCATCTACGCATACGTTGTTTTACTGCACATTCGCCTAATTATTTAGTCAGTTATCAAAAACTGTAGGGTAAGTTTCAAAGTGATTTGTTAGAAACTAGAGTAAAGGATGAAACAAAATAACTCCAATAAATGTTCAATTAGTTTATATCTACCGTCTTGATTAACTTTTCATTGAATATTAAATATTGTTGGAGCAAATGTAAGAGAGACATTGTTATAATGTAACAAGAAAACAAAGCATAATTTTTTAATCAATGTGTGACATGCACATGTTTTGCTTTCGCTTGGAAAACTTCATATTTTTTATGGTTATATTAAAATAAAAATCTTATTTAAATATGTACCAAACCAGAAAGAAGAGGAGTTTTACGATTTTTTTTGTTTTAATGACATATTTTTAAACAAAGAGCAAATGCTTAAGAATAAAATAAAAAAAAAACACTTTGGTAAGTGTAATTACGCACACGCTTCTTTTGATGTGTGTATGTGAACATCCAAATTAAATTATCTATGCGTTTATAACGTGTGCACACCTACTTACATTTTGTCATAAAATAAATACAAGCTTTGGAATATCTCGACGTACCTACATCGTGTGTGTATAGCTACATTATTTCAAAAAAAAAAATACAATCATAACAATATCCCGACGTATACCGTGTGTAAATAAATAATAGTTGCAGTATCCCGACCTATAAATTGTGTGGATAAATAATCATTGCAATATCCCGACGTATACCGTGTGTAAATAAATAATTGTTGCAATATTCCGACGTATAGCGTGTGTGGATAAATAATCGTTGCAATATTCCGACGTATAGCGTGTGTGGATAAAACTCGTTGCAATATTAAGACGTTTAATCGATAGATACCATCACTTTAATATCAAGACTTATATTGTGTTGGATACCTACTAGATTTTATCATAAAATAAACACTATTATTGAAAATATCCCGAGACGATTATCGAATGTGGTTGGTTATGATGAAACAAGCACACCAACGTTAATTTTATGACGTGTGTATATGTGGGAAGTATACGAATTCCAACTTACCTAAAAATTAGTGCCGCTATTACAAATGAGATCCCATGCTGAGTTGCCATACCTTTACAACTCATGGAAACAGCTTACGAAAACCTACATATTGCAGCTATCGACTCAACACAAAATAAAATGTTTTCAGACAATTTACACACTATGTATAGCAACACGATTTTTTTATATTATTTGATTAACGGCTTGCATATCTAAAGGTAATAAAGTTACTTTTAAAGTTTATTTTACGTTCTTTGTACAAAAACGCCTCTATTAAATCTTAAGATTAATTTAGCACTCGCTAAATCAAACGTTGCAAAACATTAGGAAGCAGAAACACATTTAAATGTACAACTGTTTCTAGACAATTGGTAAATTACTTAATTAGCCTTTTATCGCCGGAAACATTTTTCTATTACAAGTTAACAATAGTGAGAAATAATCAAATACACAAGATACATTATTTAGTTCCAACACATCCGTCTTCCTGCAGTAAACTCAGTAGGCCACAGTATGTACAGCTGATTGATCACGACGTCGTCAATTTTATCGGGCTTTGAACTAAAGGGGAAACCTGGAACAACAGCAGCCAAGCCCCCGGTCAGTGCCATCACAGCGACGCTGCGGCCGCCGCCTGTGCACCGTGCTGCCGATGGTGCCGTGGTACCCACAAGTACAACAACTCTAAGCTATTTCCATCACAGGTTATGTACCATTATCTATAAATTTTCGCTTTACAATCTTAAGAAATTTTAAAGAGTGGCTTCATATAACAAATACCGTTTTACTGTGAATCATGTCATATAGTAACAGCTTAAAACAAGTGGAAAGGATACTGAATTGTTACAATCATGTTTAAACTCTTCTTGGACCCCGTGCTCATAACAATTTGCAACACATACATCAATACTACCTAAGTCTGATGGAAAGTGTTGATTTAACTTTAAAAAAAAAAAATTCATTTACTTGCTGTGTCTCTCTTGCGAAGCGCCTTTTCCCGTGGGAACTAAGAGATAAAAAGTAAATAATAATAACACTTATATACAAATGCAACATTGTGTATGAATTTTAAGTCACTCTATTGACAAATTTTTGAATTCCGCGGACACAAACAAACGGGATATGATTTTTTATTTATACGTAAAGATGTCGAACATTTTAAAAAATGTTGTGGCTCCCTTTAAATTGATTGATAAAATCAGATATATAATGTACTTTATGGTTATATGGCAACTCTAGACATACAGGAGACAGTCTTTTTTGTGTCAATTGCTTAAAGCGACAAGATCTCACAATGATAAACAATCAACTTTTTGAATTTAGTAATACGGACTCTTCTTTATTCTGTGGTAATACTTCCACATCCTATTATGAAAACTTGTGCTCTGAAAGTTCTATTTTAACTTAAAATATACTTTTAGATGTTTATTTTTATACATCGCCATTTCAATTATATTGCATCTAAATTACGCAGAACCAAAGGATTATTGTAATTAATATTATATGTGATTAAGTTAGAAGTCAAATTTACCCAAACACTTTTACTCGTTGTGTACGATTCGGTGGTATCTCTAAGTTTTATATTTAAAACAATTAACGAGAGCTAAACGGGCCCTCAAAAGATAGGCCAATAGAAAAATCAAATGAAATTAATAAGGACAAGGTACCTATTAAAAAATCCAAAAAATACACAACCAGGCAATTTGCCTGATTTGCAGTTATGCCCACGTTCGCAAACAATTCACATTAATTCAAAAACAAAAAATGTCTAAATTCTATTAATAATCATCCACCTCAACACCCATCGCTCAGCTTTTTCAATCATTTTAGGAAAAAAGATTTACTACAGCAGGTTCCTTAAGGGTTCTTACAGACTTCGGCCACCGAGACCTAAGTACGATTTCAAATGAAACCTTTTATTCGTATTGAATCATCTATCACATAATTTCCCATATGAAAATGAAAATTTACTTAATTTATCAATTAATCATCAGCATCAGCTTACTAAGAGTCTCATGGGAGAATCTCAATAATGAGAGAACCTCAGTAAGATATCTCGATCTAGGATTTCACCATTTATTCAGGGATCTCCTGAGATATGTCTAGCTCTAGAAGTAAAATCATATATCCATAAAAGTCTGATAAAAATCATTTGCTGATTAAAATTAGAAAACCTTAGAAGAAAGTTGGCTAACAAGTATTAGGTCATTGGACAAAGGCTTAAGCTTAAGGCTAGTAGTACAGATTTAGGTATATTTGGAGTGCACAGTACCCGACATGCTTCAACAACAGCTACTAATTATTCAGAGTCAATATTTTAGTTAAATTAGATTAAACTAGATCGTTTATTGATAATAGATGCTCCTATGTAAAGAAGATTAGAAATGATACTTTGTTTTAGTACTTCATTTAAGTCCTAGTTCTAAAGTTTATAAATATTTGCTAAAAATTATACTACTTACCTCAAATTATAAATACAAATTTCTAAAAGTATTTTTTGCTTTCTCGCAACATATAAGTGTGTTAATTAATTAAATTTTAATTTATTTTATTTCTTACTTAACTCTAAACATCTGCAAGTAAATAAGTTATAGTCTTCGGTTAAGGTGTAAAGCATAATTGAGAATTAAACGAACTTACCTTGTGAAGTTCAATTCCAATTATACGAACACCGAAACCGAAGACGATTACTTCGATCCCACCCTGCCCCGGTCGACTACATACCCGAAAAATAAATAAAAATTCAAAATCTAAAATAATGGCGCGCCCGTCCGGCGCTCGGGAGGGAAAGAGAAGGGAGATATTGCTTTTTTTTTTATTAGGACTAGGTCTCTAAACGTGTGACTAAGACAGTATCAACTCGTGAGATGCTGCAAGTAAATAAGTAATCGTCTTCGGTTTCGGTGTTCATATAATTGGAATTGAACTTCACAAGGTAAGTTCGTTTAATTCTTAATTATAAGTACTTGCCAGTATGACAGTTTTTTTGGAGCTTATTTTAGTATCCATTCACATAAAAAAATATGTGTACATACATTTTGGGATATTGTCTTTCTTTAGATTTTATATTAACAAACACGTACATGTGGATAAGTGTTATACAGTCTCTATTATAATATTTATATTACAAGAAAAATTGAAAAAAAGGACCCTGATTTTAACGAAGACATCAAATACACACTGACTGATTTAGATGAACAACATCCATTTTGCTAGAACAGAAATGTAGGTGACAACAGTTTATATAATTTGAAACCAACGATTAAAACGCTGTCTAGTTGAAGCAGACGAGATTCCGGGCGTTTTATTAAGTGCCCTGCCCCGAGAACCCGCCATTTGCAATTCATATCGCGCTGTGACGGCCCGCTTTATCGCTACCGTATCGTCTTTACAACTTTGTTGCTTACGTAACTTAAGAGGAACGATATTATACATAATTATGTTTGTTATTAGATTTTTTAGTTTTAAACATATTTTATTTATCACTTAAGACATTATCATTTATAATCTGTGCCGTAAGTTTTGTTCTAGTGTATCCATGTGTGAGATAACGTGCCATTAGAGTGAAATTAAGTAAGTATAGGGCGTGGGCGGCTCAGAACCGGCCGTTGTGGAGACATATGGGGGAAGACTACGTTCAGCAGTAGACGTCTTCTGGATGAAACGACGACGAAAACGACAATTAAATTTATAAGGATTAAAAATGCTAAACTTAATACTAAATTTGCTTTTTTTTAGTTCCTTAAGATGTAGTTATTTACTTACAAAATATGTTCCTGGCGTGGCTTTTATAAAGTGTACATAATATGTATATTATTTGTGTTTCATGCCAACTACTTAAGGTACCCCTTTTACCCACATTCAGTGATACAGGATTAAACGTAACGAGAGTTCTCCTACACAGTAGTTTATAATTTTATCCAAGGAGGTCATTATTTTAATTATTTTTGTCAGACGATTAATTCTTTCACGTACTTAGAATAAAAATTTTTCTTAGTACAAAAACCACGGCTTGGAAGAAACTACGTACATTTTTGTGTTCATTAATAATTCAAGTGAAGATTTTATAAATATATAAATATTATTTCCCCTAAATAGTTTCCTAAGAAGAATTCGGGGTCCCAATTTATAGATAGACCGTACTGCTTTCTTTTGAAAAAAAAAGAATGTATCAATATCCGCTGCCTTACCCAAAAGCAAAGTGCCATAAAAAATGACTGAATGGAAATAGCTAAAGTAAACCAAGTGAGCAGTGTAAACATATGTAAGCTGCCTAAATATTCTGAGTGCATAAGTAATTGAACTAAGTTTCTCTGCAACATTGAGAGGGTTTCATTGCAGCGTATAGTCTTATGTAATACCTAGAAAAACTGACGTGTCTAATAGTTCTATTCTTTCTTCGTTTAAGGATAATTTTGTACCTATGTTTATGACATTTGGTATCATACATTTGAAAAACTTAGTCTTTTTCACATTTAGAAGTAAGTTATTTGCTGTAAACCACTAAAGAAGCTGAGAAAGTGCACTTCTTATGTCGACAAAATTATTTTTATTTCTGTCAACTTTAAATAAATTAAATCTGGAAATAATACAATCTTCCCCAATTTTTGTCCAAGTCATTTATGTAAATTTAAAATAGAAAATGACCTAAGAAAGAACCTTAAGAAACTCTTTATTTTACTTCTGAGACTTTGGATTTTACTTCATTGATTTAAACCTTCTGCGCGTTAAATATGAGCGGATTAGCTCAAGAGCAAAATCTGCAATACCATAATGACTAAGTTTTCGTATAAGAGTTTCATGTTGAACGCAGTCGAATGTCTTTAATATATCACTGATGATACCAATAGCATTTTGTGACTGTTCCCAAGCATTAAATATATGTTTTATAAGGGCAACACCTGTGCCATTTTATGATTTTCCTAAATAACATCAGTCAGCATATCGACGATTTGGCTGCTCATTCCCAACAAACAATTTAGCGTTGGTTACAGGTAATTTTGAAGCTTAGAATACTACTAATGATTTAAAATGGATTCGGTTGTCACTAAAAGTGATACAGTTCACTAATGAAATAAGTTTAGCTCTATAGGTTATATTAGAACTGTAAAAAAGAAGTTAAATATCCTTTCCAGTTGTAGTAGCAGCGAACGCTTATATACTTATCACGTTAAAGCTTGTTTCGGCTTGCAACATCAAAAGCTGTTTGAACATCTTCATTAACTCCCTATAATTCTTATTGCTATAAATCTGCTATATGGGGGTTGCTTATATATCATAAGGCTGTTGCTCGCCTTCATTAACGTTGTTGGTTCTGCAACAGAGTTAATTAAGAGTGTAGTAACACCAAACACTACAGGCGTTGTATAACTCTTACATACAGCTTACGCCTGTAATACGAAAGACAGCGATAGGTTAAATAGTTATAGCAGTTTTGTACGTAAACTGATATAAATAAGATAAACAAATAATAATTATTTTATGACACCATTTAATGTTTCAAAAAGCTTAGCTTTAAGTTTTTCTACTATCTTACCTTACCTTACTAATCTTACCTTACATTATGAAAACATTTATCGAACTGGGCTAAAATTTGAGATTTCACTTCTTGGTAAAGAACCCTAATCTTAAGATATACAGGTAAAGCTAAAGCCGGTATTTTACTCTCCGCTGCAGGTAGATGTCTTCGCTAAGTGCGTAGTTCCTCTCTTATGTCAACCAAAGATCGCATAATACTCTTGACTACCGGCGTTGTAGTACTTCGAGTGACGTAATAGATTTAAGAAAAGTCTGCATCTTTAAGATAAATATCGCAATCACTTTCTGTCAAAAAAAACTATTAATAAAGATTTATACAAAATCACTTTTAAATAGCGTGGTACCTAAATTTTCCGAATTATTTTACATAGTTTATGTATACAGTCACTAAAACTGACCAACATTTGAAATTGAATGTCTAAAAACTATTTTAGGTTATTAGCACTTTTTTTAGTTGTTTTACTTTCTTTTACTTAAAATCATGTTTTTTCTAAGGCGCGTCAAAATTGAGATGAGAAACATGATACACAATCACATTAAACTTGCAAGCGCACTAATAATTAATATTACACTTCAAGAACACTGTTAATCAAAAATACTTACATTTCGTGATGAAAATGTTGCAATGTCGGTAGATAAACAGTAGCACTTATTTTATATTTAAAAAGTAATGACTTTAGAAGTTTTTACTATCTACTTTCGACCCCGAAAACGCTACAAATGAATAATAAGGTATCAAAATACGGATCCAAGTTCTATTTGACACCGTTTTAGATATTTTATATAACTAAAAGTCCATAATTAAGGTGCAGTAAAGGATCAAGCGGAAAACTGACGATCTTATAACACCTCTCATACACTTCTACTAAAGGTTATATAGAACCACTATAAAGGGTCTATACAGGCTTTACCTGCTGAATTTTGCGCCAAAATCGAAGATATAAAGGTGTTATTACACTCTATAACTCTCTTATAAATTATACGCTAAATCTTCAATATTTAAGCAGAAACGAAAAAAAGGTCCACTAAAGCTTTCCTTAACGCTAAAATGTTACTTGGGTTGTTAGCCTCGCACGTTTTGCACACGTTTTTTAGGAACAAAAAACGCAGACAAAGAACGTAGTGACGAGCTGTTAGGTTTTTTTTTTTATATCTTTATGGTGGCAAACAAGCAGACAGCCGGATGGTAAGCGGTCACCGTGGCCTATGGACGCTTTAACACCAGGGGTATAACTCGCGCGTTGCCCACCCTTCAAAAATCCAATAATTTCTTTCTCTAAGAACTCCATACTGTAGTCCTTAGGTCGTATTTATCAAGAGCACACAACCTGAGAAGTACCTAAGTGCCATAATCGAATTGCGCCAACACTTCACCGTCATCGCCTTTGTAAGTTTAAAAGTATTCGTCAATATGCCTTACCCATACCTAGTCATATTTTAAAGTGGCTAAGAGTTAAGTCAGTTAAAATGACAAACATTTGCCTAAATTTTATTTAGTCATTTCTTAATTTGGCTAGATATTACTGAGGAAAATCAATAAATGGTGCCATAAAATCACGTTCTGTCTAGGCACACTGCGATCTGCCAGATTAAACGATTGGCCGCCGACACATACAGTTTACTTTACTGTCCCAGCTGACCGCACGACTGCCTCGATATCTCGTTCCGTTGGTCAATATCCAATATCCATGTGAATGGAGGCGTGCTGTTTGTTACCTGAGTAAAATTTTAAAATTTTATATGCTGGTTGGTCACGTACTAGTTGTTTAAATTTTCCGCATAAGACGTACTTTACGTGTATTAAAAGTAGGCAAAAAATCTGTGATAGTAAACAAATATGAAATTTTTTAGTACAAAAAAGTATTTATTTATTTAGTTATAAACTGTGCCAAATCATTTTATTTTGTGTTATAGAAATTTTAGACTTCAGAATCCTATTACTTTATTACCTTACTTATTACTAAGTCTTCGCTGTCTCTCTGTGTTTCTTGCCGACATTTAAAAGGCTCTAATTTTTTTTACCACTGACCTTGGGTCATCACTTAGTATAATTTTAGATACTAAAATTGTGCAAGTCATAAACTAAAATAGAAAAATGTAATTACCTCTAGTTGTAGTTAATCAATTAAAAACACAAAATAAAAGGGTTATTTAAGATTAAGACGTGTTTAAAACACTCAATATAATCGCACTTGTTAAAATTCTTACTCTGAAGGGACCGATAGACACGCTTTGTATAAAAAAAATAACACCTAATCATTTTTTTTTTTAAATATTATTATTTATTTATAAAATAAACTGATTAAATATCGAGGTACTATCTACGACGAGTAAAGACAATTTATGCAATATTTGTGATTATTTAAGAGTAATTACCTTAATTCTTTAACTTTTTTTCTCTTTTAAATTTTTCTATTAACTCTTTCAGTCTCGTTGGTTAGGTAAATAACCTTCTAATTTTTTGAGTTTTAGTGTATTTTTGTAACTAAATTTTTATTTAATATAGTGTTGGCCATTGCGCTTTAGCATCATTTATGTTTTTTTTTCTATATTATAATATAATTTTTTCCTTCTAAATATCAAATAATTTTTACAAAAACTTATGTCTATCTTTAAGAAAAAAAGTGTGACTGAAATTATGTTTTTCCTGAATCTATGTGTTTTTTGAGATTTGTAGTACCTACCTATCTGTCACTTCTTTAATCTAGAACAAGTAAGATTTTGGGATATTAGTGTACCTATATACAGCCAATCACCCTATTATGGCGTGGCATTATGGTTTCCGTCTCGCTAATTTTTATGGTGTGGCATTATGGTTTCCGTCTTACGAATTTTTGATCAGCCTGCGTGAGATTATCATTTTTTACTCATCATAAAAAAAGTGCACAACGCCGCTAAAGAAGTTTTCACTTCAATAATAATTCAAGTTAAAAGAATAAAGATAAAAGTTATTTAATATTTGTGTTTTACTGAATTAATTTGTTTTTCTGCGTTGCAATGGGTGTCTGTTTCACGGGAAACTTATTTTTACAATAGGATTAAGTTCCACGGACCGTTAGGTCAGCCATTGTCGTTATTTTCACATAAAAACGGTAAGTACCAGTTGTAAAGTCCCTACACAACAAAGTTTATCCATGTTTTTGTTTCATATAACATTTTTATGCAGAGTTTTACGTATTTGACTTTCTGACTTTGCAGTACATTACATTAGTATTCATTTAATAAAAAGTATTGTTATAGTAGGAGTAAGTACAGTGGCGAGGGGTTGTATTATGACAAGAGTAGGCCGGACAAAAAATTATATGTTTTTTTTCTCAAAACTTAGTAAGTTTTGTGATCCAGCAAGTAGTCAGTTATAAAGCACTCTATATGAATTGAAGCCATTATACCCAACGCATGTGAGCGAAAGCCGTAGGAACGAAAGAGACATAGTAATAAATACGTTATATAGTAATATGCAAATATTATGACTACACTGCGTTAAAAAAAACGCCTTAACGCCATTTGGCACATGCTGCTTTCGACCTTTTGGTCGCGAGTAAATTTGTTGCAGATAGCTTCTTTGTAGCAAAGTACTTAGAGCGCAATTCTCTCAGTAGTTACTACCTGGTATTGGAATTTCTTAAATGTAGACTGATGTGAATCGGCTTATATGAATACGCCGCCACTGGGTAGTACTATAATAAAAGTAGCTTTTCCGAAGATTTCTATTCAAATACTTAAAACGTTGAAGGTGATGACATACCCAAACGAGTTAAGTTTTCAAGATTTTGTTACAGTCCTGAGTATTCTTTTTGTCGTGAAAAAAAATGTATTTTATAGTTAAAACCTTAGTTAAGTGGATTTGCTATATTTGATTGGCAATGATTTGGCTATATTAAAACAGAAAAAAAAATTGTGACACTATTTTTGGGCTTTAAATTAAATTGTTTGGAAAACTAAGAGTGATATTCTCTTGATTATTATTTCATAAAATAAATCCTATTTATATTATAAATGTTAAAGTTTGTTTGGATGGATGTTTGCTCTTTCACGCTTCAACCACCCGACGGATCGGGATGAAACTTGGCAAACATTCTATATGGTCCTGGAATAGCATATAGGGTACTTTTTATCCCAAAATTCCCGCGGGAAAAACTATGACCAAGCTTAAACGAACTATAGCTATAGCTGGAGCTTGATATAGCGTCACTTCATAATTAATATTAAGGCGGGCTAATTAAGGAGTAAGTCACAGTATTAATAATATGATGAAATAAAGGGCTCCCACGCCGATAACCAAATATAGGGCGGGCGGAGCCGCTGGCGAAGTGTAGTTTATAAATATGACTAAGTAAATTGGCTAATTTCATAGTTCTTAATAAATATTTGATTTTTTTACCGACAAAAAAACCGAGAAAACGGGATTTTTAACATGCGGTCACGTGCTAGTGCCTATAGTACGTGGATCCGTGTCTCTTTCTTTGCTTTTAAAGTGTAATATGTCTTTGTACACTTGTCGAAACGGCACGCTTTTGCTAGGATATGCCATAGCCTTAAGATTACTTTTTGGCTTGTGTACTAAAAACTGTACATATTAGCACAGCCTAAACATTCATTCTCTCTCTCTCTTCTCTCTATACATACATATTAATGTTGTTCGTGAGGCAAGAGGATGAAATGGCTTTTGTTGTAAATATCTTGCAGTTTTATTTTAACTAAACTAAGAAAAACCTGTAAACACTTGGCACAAAACTGATTGAGACTAAAGACAAATAAAAATGTTCATCACATGAATATTATTCTTGTGTGGGAATCGAACCCACGTCCGCAGGTGCCCATTAAGCCACAGAGCCGCCAAATTAAAATAATGCAAGAACAATTATTAGAGAATTATAAATGCCTAAAATAACGCACTGTGAATCTGTTTTCTTTTTTACGGGTAAAATCTTAATCCCTGTTTCTTAAAACGGTATTGTTACAAAATATATGTACATGCTACGTGCATTTGTGTATACGCTACGTGTATTTATGTATACGCTACGTATATTTTCTCTTACTTTCAAACACAATGAAAACTGTTACGAGCGTGCTTGAGTTGTTCGTGTTAGAGAAAAAAGAACTTAGTTTACCTACAGTTTATTTCTACTTTACATTTGCATTTAAATTGCTGAATGAAAGACTATTATCAGTAAAAAAAGGAAATCCTTACAAAGGAGATTACTCTCGTGTCCGTCTGTCTGTCTGTACGACTATCGCAGAGGTTCCTATCAAAAATAAAGTGATATAGAAACCTGATAATCGGTGCAACGATAGATTTTGAGAACGCATACATATTGCTTTTCAATAACTAAATGAAATATTGTTTCAAAATGTGGTCAGTTTGTAGCCAATAAAAAAAGTTTAAATTATTATAAAAAAAATAGTTGAGGAGCAATCGCCGCATCGAGAAACTTTTCTTGAGAATATTTTTTTTATATTTTGAGAATTTAAAAATGAAGATTATTATTGCGTCTTAAAAAAAATTTAGATGTTTAGCAATGAAAAACACACTTTTGCTCACACTCTTTTCAGATCTAAGTCATGACGTGGCGTATCGATTGATATGGTCAATAAACGATGCTCCAGATCTCAAAACTTAAATAAACTGCAAATGTAGCGATATTATAATAACTGCCACAAAAGAAATTAAAATTATTTTTGGACTTTCCATACAGCGCCATCTTATATATAAATATATACCTGTCTGTAAATATATTACCTAATTATAATATTTTTTTCTTGTTTCTAAGATTTGTGACTCTTACGACAACAACTCTAAAGTGAAACATTCCATCTATTTATTGAAATAAATATACATAAATAAGTTATTATGAACAAGAATAAAATAAATACATAGTTGTCACGTATATGTATCAATTGATGCTCCATTGCCTTTTTTTTTTGTACAATATCTTTTGTCAACATTTCCGACAAACATTATCAAAATATTGTCTGAAATAACTGGCACGTTTTATTTCTATTGTTATCTTTAAGACAAAATGGTGTCGTCGTTTTAAGGAGTCGTAAAAACAAACTGCGAGTCAACATCGTAGCTTCTTGAAGCGTAATTACTTCGCCGTTATAGCTAACCAGGCTTTAAATTGGTCGTATACGTTTTGAACGATTTCACAACATAGTTTTATTTAAAGTCCCCTGTACTGTCGTGTCTGTCTCTCCAGTTTTACCATTAAAATGTTAAATAGATTTTATTCAGATTTTGATCACCAAACAGAGTGCCTACAGAGATGGAGTTTAAGTAATAGCGGAAGAAAATGTGTCCCGGCTCAGTTAGTAAATGTTCTGTTCAGTGAACTTGATAATGGTTAGTGACCGCTACTTTACCACCGCCAATTGCGTTCATCGCTCCGGGATAATCCATTAATTAACTGTGATTAAAAGTATCCGATTTTATTTTCTCCTCTAGCTCCAGTGCTATATGACCTGCGGGTAAATTTATTTTCCCGTGGGAACTCTCGACGAGTCTGTTTGGCTTAAGAATATCTAGTACTATTTATGATAAAAAAATTGGTGTGAAGGATACCCGTTTTTGTTTACTATTAAAAAAATACCTTTGTCTAAGTGTCAAAGAACATACATTTTTAAAACCGGTCTGGTAGCTCTAAGTAAAATAATTGGGAAGTGTTCAGCAGAAAACCCCGGTCTCCAGGACCGACGGCATCAATAATGTAAGTCAAATTGAAGTCGCCAACGCCGGGTAAAAGTCCCTTCACATTCCCCCAGCCATATCTGTTTTTATCTTCCTACCTGTATTCCTGTAATCCCTGTAATCAGGTCATTCAATTGCTCTATTGACACGTAAAGGAAATATAGTGCACCGCATTATCACCTGAAGAATCATGAATTCCTCCTGTAGGAACTCTCAATCGAGATAAACATCTTTTTTGTTTTTCTCCATCCCTACAACTGAATATCCTTGTGCCAAACGTCCCGCGATATTGTCAGTAGAACAATATATTCCCGTGGGAAATCTTGATCGAGATAAAAGTGCCCTTTTCTGTCTCTTCGACTAGCTCTGTGCCGAAAACCAGGTCAATTGGACGCTACATTTCGACTTTATAAACAAACAACACTACGCATTTACATATATATTATGCATGCCTAAAACTAAAGATTGCTTGAATGGCATCCTGGAAACGCAGTATGCTAAATTAAAGGCAAAATATTGTAAATGGAAAAAATCAGGATTTGTAAATTTTAAAATCACCCAGCGACAGAATTTGAAAACAACTTCGGTTTATTAATATTTATTATTGTATTTAATAATAAGTAGTTTTAATAGTACTCACCGTCTTATAGCATATGGCAGTTCTAAAGAGACGTTTTTGTAATATTTATTTTCCTGGGTTCTAATTCTCGAAACCAATTTTTAAAAAAAGCTGTGTGGCGATCGAATAATACGCATATAAGGACTATCGATTAATTTAAACCGGACTCAGAATCTGTTTGCAATTCGTGTAAACAAAAATGACCTTGACACGCGTCTTTCGCTTTGTTACTCTATGCAACATATACATAAATACTTATAATATTTCTCATTGTAAATTTGCAATTTTGTAGATTTTAGGTTTAATCAGTGTCGTGATTTGAAAATATGTTCTCATTGTAAATTTGAAATTTTGTAGATTTTAGGTTTAATCAGTGTCGTGATTTGAAAATATGTTAAAGAATGTGACAATAAAGGTACCTAATCATGTAAGTATTTTAATGAATTATGATTAAATTACCAGAAAAAGTTAACATTAACTAAAGTTAGGTTATGTTTACTTTATATTTGCACAGAGATTTTGAGTCAGGTTTACAGTTTTCTCGATAACCAAAGAAATTGTTAATTATACACGTATAATACATATGTAGGTAGTTGTAACATGTAATTATGTTTTTACAATATTATTTATGCACACATACTAGCTTATTCCCGCAACTTCGTCTGCGTAAACTTTAAAAAAAAAATAGCTTTTGAATGTTTACTGTTTTACATACAATAACATCGGAATTCTCATACACATTTTCATCCTCCATGTTGCCGTCTAGAGAATAATTTTTCAAAAACGGTGAATCGCGTGAATCTTATCTTTAACGTTTAAGCCAAGTTCTAGCCATTTCCATGCAAACTGCCAACCCATATTTTACCCCCTTAGGGGATTAATTTTCAAAAATCCCTTCTTAGTGCACACTAACGTCATTTAAGGAACGTTTGTGCAAAATGTCATGCTTCTAGACACAGCGGTTTCAGCCGTTCATTGACCGATTAGTCAGTCAGCCAGTCAATTTCTTCTTTTATATAAATATAGCTGAACCGGCGAACGTTGTTTCTTTTTTTAAAACAACCTAATAGGGTTGTATTAGTTCAGAAACCTTCCCTGGCGTGTGCATAACAACTTACCAAAATATCATTAAAATCGGTTTACCCTTATTGCGCGAGTCCGACTCGCACTTGACCATTTTTTCTTTCTCAGAAACATTTCCCGGCGTGTGCATAAAAACTTACCAAAATTTCATTACAATCGGTTTACCCACAAAACGCGAGTCCGACTCGCACTTGACCCTGTCTCACTCGCACTTGACCCTTTTTTCCTTTCTCAGAAATATTCCGCGGCGTGTGTATAACAACTTTTCATTACAATCGGTTTACCCTTATTGCGTGAATCCGACTCGCACTTCACCCTTTCAGTAAAACCTTATCGGATGCCCACGTCATACAAAGAACACACCCTCCAAGTTTCAGGTTCTACGATCAGCGGTTTAGGCTGTGCGTTGATCCGTCAGTCAGTCATTCAGGACAAAGCATTTTATATGTATAAGATAGGTAGAAAAAGAAAACTTAAAGCACACAATGAATCAAACACCTAAAAAATGCATAACCCTTTTGAGCTTATAAACACCTTAAATGAGGTACTAATATACGGTGACATTCGAGACATTCCAATTTTAAAGAGTATTGAAGTTGTTTATGTTTTAAAGCCTTTTCAACTACTTTGTGAGATGAAAAGTTACTAATATAATACATGTTTCCTTTACGTTTTGAAACCTGGGACCTTATTGGTAACAGTCTCGTGGTATTCGGACTCTGGAATTCGAGACAATAATGTATGGAAGTTAAGTTACCTCTCGAAACACGTAAATATACTGAATACATTTTTCTCTGGAATTCCAGAGCCCGAGTAGCTCGGCGAGACTGTTCCCAGTAAGGTACCATGAAAATATTTGGGACTATTTTTAAAGTGACGCAAGATACCGATATTCAGGTGGTGTACACTAATTTATTGCGATAAATTCTTCGATGTCGATAAAACTAAGTTCTATTGGTGAATTGAAATTTATTATTTTTTAAAATTTAAGGTGGCGGATTTTAATTTGTTAACATATTTTTCTTTGATTTCTATGAAACTATGTTCTGATGGGTTTTTAAGGGTGCTAAATTCAAATCTTTTAAATGTTTTTTTAAAGTTTAACGTAGCGTCTCCAGTCTGGCAAACTCTGATTTTGATGAAACATAGGTTGTATTTAATTTTTAGGTTCTGAATTAAAATATCTTATAAACTATATAAACAGAATTTGCTTGAGCTGCAGCTGCTGCCATATCAATTTTACTATGAGTACGCAGAAACATGGCATTGAAGCCAAACATAAAATTGAGTTAACATAAACATTTACAAAAGAAATAAAAGTTTGTATAATTAAATGTTTATTTCGTAATGTCACTGAAAACATTTTTAATAGCTGGCGGCGACGTCCCCCAGGACTCTCAGGTGACGCCGTCGCGGCCGCACAGGTTATAACGCGTAAAAAAACAATTCATCAACATTGCCTAATATTTGTATACATTTTTTATATATTATTTACAATTTCATAACCTATTTACACTAAGGAAGTTGAGTATGTATAACATACAGAAAGCTTTTAAGTATACAAGAAAATAACGTAGTCCATTTGGAGAGCAAAGCTCAGTTATATACATAGTAAGGACATTTTCGTTAGAATTTTTTATTTCGGCCCCTTCTGTGCGTGCCAAATAGAATTCGTGCAAACGCTTGACGGAAATCGGGGCTAAATATTGTGTAAATCACAGGATTGAGTGTTGAGTTAAAATAGCCAAGCCACAGGAAAAAGCTAGCTAGGTAGTCACTGATCACGCACGTCTGGCAAATGGGCATCACTAGAGCCATTATGAAAAAAGGAAGCCAACAAATGACAAAGGCTCCAGTGATAATTGCTAACGTCTTGGCGGCTTTTCTTTCTCGTTTAGCTTCCAATGATTCTTTTTTCTCTCTTTGCGTTGAAGCTGAAACAATAGACCTCTCTGGTTTAGATCCATTGGTAACTGTAGAGGAAGACTTTTCTGGTGACACTGAAGGCGGAGCTTTTTCATTGATCGTGAAAGCGGTTGTTCGTGGCTCTTCATCTAAAGTGTCTACGGTGGAAGTACTTTGGCCTTCAGTCAGCAGTAACGAAGCTGCTAACGTTTCAGCACGAGTACGCTGGTTACATTTCTTTAAGTTAAGAAAGCGTTTTTTCACAAATCTTCTATCTCTTGCTGACTGAACAGGCCGTCCTGTTGGTGTAGTGCCATCAGCTGATGTTGGTCGCGGTGGTGGTGGTTCCCTTCTTCTTCGGATACGTCTACGCGCTGTTTGAAATATCTTCCAGTACAAAATGAGTATAACAGCTAAAGGAACGTAGAAGGTAGAACATGTTGCAAAGATTTGGTACGCAAGATCTTGGCTAACTAGGCACTTCTGTTGCTGTGTTATCCTTGCGAGGTAGTCAGGGTCTTTCCATCCAAGTTGAGGAGCAAGAGACACCACCAGAGCTGCACCCCAGACTAAAACTATCATAGTAAATATACGTTTTTCATTTCGTATGTGTATGTAATCTATGTCTGTCACCGCCCAATATCTGTAAACAAATAGAAAACAAACTGTTGCAGGAAACAAGTCAAATCAGATACAAAGGCAAAGTAAACAGTTAATAATGCAGGGGTATTTTGTATAAGTTTCTGTAAATACAAGCAGTATTCCAAATTTAGTTAAGCTACTCAGCTAAGCCCCAATACTTTTTTATTCAAACTAGGACTGTTAAACTTCTAAGTAATGCAATGGAACAACCTGAATGTTAAAGTTCCCAAATAATTAATTAATTATAACAAAACCTTTTAAAGTTAAAGTAGAATACTCTTAACTAATATCCTATTCAAGATTTATTATTCTACATTTTTTTTTATATTTTTAATATTTTTCTGTACTTCAGTAAACGAGATCAAATGTTTATTACGTTATCACGTCATCACAAATCTTTACTGTGCTCACTGTTATTGATGAACATCATTAGAATATTCTCTGCCAAATATTTGTAATATTTTCTGTATCTTACCGGTCAGTAGCGATAGCGACAAGATGAAGGATGGAAGCTGAACTGCAGAGGACATCGCTAGATGTCCACATGTCACACAGTTCCGGGCCCAGGATCCAGCCTTGACTGACCTAAGTAACAACAACATATTTTTTTACAAATACCATAATGAAATACGTAACGCAAGTTATAACGCCGCACATAAGTATAGCGGAGAGCGAAACCTGGAGAGGTTGTTTACTGCCGCACACGCAATAGTTATTAATTCATGGTAGCAGATATATTTGTTATGATTTTTCTCAAACATGCTACGATATGCGACCAAATAGTGCGCAAGCTTCTTTGGAATAAATTGTGCTTGCAGTACAGTATCAGAGAACGACCTGCAATGTGTTATACGTCCGCTCGAACGCTCTAGCGGTTAAATATATAATTTGAAAAAGGAACGAACTTTTTTAAACGCGAACATTAATAACTAAACAGATAACTCATCAAGTTTTATTTAAATTTTAAACTGGCACAAAAAAAGAATGCGCCATTAAATTCATTTAAACGCGGTGAATTGGCGGCAAAAATACCTAACCTATTTTTGTTTTTGTCAATAGGTTTATTACACGCATGTTTTTTTTTTTTTTTTTTTTTTTTTTTTTTTTTTTTTTTTTTTTTTTTTTTTTTTTTTTTTTTTATACCACTAAGGTGGCAAACAAGCTTACGGCCCGCCTGATGGTAAGCGGTCACCGTAGCCTATGGACGCTTGCAACACCAGGGGTATCACTTGCGCGTTGCCGACCCTTCAGAAATCTAATAACTTCTTTCTTAAAGAACTCCATACTGTAGTCCTTGCAGAATACCTTGGCAGGGAGCTCATTCCACAACTTAAGCGTTCGCGGGAGGAAGTTTCTCTGAAACCGCACTGTACGCGACCATTTAGGTTCTAAAGTGTGAGAATGGATTCCCTGCCGATGGCGAGCGGTGCGATGGTAGAAAGAAGCCGTGGGCATCATTTCGAACAATTCCTCAGAACACAACCCATTGTACAAGCGGTAGAACACACACAGTGAGGCAAAGTCTCTCCTTAGACTTAAGGGCTCGATACCGCAAGTGAGTTTGGAATCGTCGACAATTCTCACAGCCCGTCGTTGAACCGAGTCAAAAGGGCCAAGCTGGTATCCGGGTGCACCTGCCCAGAGATGGCAGCAGTACTCCATATGGGGCCGAACTTGCGACTTGTAAAGTAACAACCTTTGCCCCGACGTGAAGTACTGCTTCGCTCTGTTGAGTACACCAAGTTTTTTGGACGCCAGCTTCACCTTATCTGATAAATGATCTCGGAACTGAACATCGCTGGAGATGTCGACACCAAGGATCCCAATGCTCTTGGAGATGGAGAGGGGAGTGTTCTGGAATTGTGGGACTACAGTGAATGGAGTTTTCTTAGCGGTGAACGCGCACACTTGTGTCTTTGTAGGGTTGAATCGGACCAAGTTTACCCGTCCCCAGTCAGAGACCTGGGACAGTATGGTCTCGATTTGAGACACAAGTTCTCCGCGGTTTTCCTCCACAACGGAACGAGGGATGTTTGCACGACCCGTGTAAAAAGCGTCTCCAGTACTGTCATCTGCATAGCAATGTATGTTGTTCATGTCCAACATGTCATTGATATGCAGTAGAAACAGCGTAGGAGACAGCACAGAGCCTTGCGGGACACCAGCATTAATGTCCATGCTATCAGAGCAACTACCGTCAACTACGGCTCGTATGCGTCTGCCGGACAAAAAGCTAGCCACCCATTTGCACAAACCCTCGGGCACTCCGTAAGATGGCAACTTCGATAGAAGACCGCGGTGCCAGACCCGATCGAACGCCTTCGCTATGTCCAGGCTACATGCCAATGCCTCCCCCTGACTCTCAATGGCTAGTGCCCATCGGTGTGTGAGATACACTAGAAGGTCACCAGTCGAGCGACCGTGGCGAAAGCCATATTGACGGTCACTGACCAGATCGTGTACTTCTAGGTATCTTAGAAGCTGTGTGTTGATCACACGCTCCATCACCTTAGAGAGGAGAGAGGTAATAGCGATAGGCCTGTAATTCGATGGATCTGATCTATCGCCCTTTTTGGGCACCGGGTGCACATTCGCAGTCTTCCATGAAGACGGAAATTGCCTAGTGTGGTAGGAAAGCGCGAAGAGGCGCGTGAGTACAGGACATAACTCAGGAGCACACTGCTTAAGCACCACTGCTGGTATACCGTCTGGCCCACTCGACTTATGAACGTCTAGAGAGAGCAACGCCCGCCTGACCTCCCGCTGCGTTATGGAGATTTCCGGCATGGTCTTACCGCACCACGGTATAGTAGGTGGTACAGCGCCTTCATCGTTCATATTCGAGTTCGAGGCAAAGAGACTGCCCAGTAGATCGGCTTTCTCTTTAGCACTATGGGCCAAGTCACCATCGGTCTTTCTCAGTGGTGGTAACGACGACTGGCAGAAGTTCCCTTCGGCAGCTTTGGCAAGCGACCAGAAAGCACGACTCCCAGAAGGATAGCTCGCAAGTCGCCCACCTATTTTGCCGATGAATTGGAATTTTGCTCTGGCAGTTGCTTTCTTACTGAACCTCGAGGCAGCATTTAATTTGCGTTTTAACTCAGAAATATTCGGATCCTTATTAAAACGAGCCGTGGTCCAAGCCTCATATGCATTTTGCTTAAGAATTTTAGCTTTTCTGCAAGACCTATTAAACCACGGTCGTTTTTTGACGCCGGCAGCTACTCGCGGGTTAGGAATATAGCATTCCATACCAGCAAGGATTGTCTCAGTGACTGCGGCTGCGCAGACGTCAGGATCTTCTGAGTTAAAGCAGATCTGCCTCCACGGGTACGATGCGTAAAATTCTCGCAATCCATCCCAGTCTGCCGACTTATAGTGCCACACACGACGCCAATTAGTTGGCCCAGAAGGATCAGGTTGTGTGCATGACACTTGAGTCCGAACGAGACAGTGGTCCGAGGAGCCAAGAGGCGCATCCACTGAGACGGAGTATCCGTCCGGACGAGTAGTCAGCAGAAGGTCCAGTAAGGAGCTCGTATGTTCCTCTATATCTGGTATTCTCGTTGGAGAAAGTACCAGCTGAGAGAATCCATAGGTCAGAGCAAATTCGTGAGCAGATATCCCAGCATAGTTATTGGTTCGAGAACTGAGCCACTCGCGATGGTGGGCGTTAAAGTCTCCCAAAATAACTAGTTCTGCTGTGGGATATTGCTCTAGAACTTTGTCAGTCGTCAAACTCAGGTGCGTGAAGAGTCGAGTTACGTCCGTGTCACCGCTATGAGACCTGTATAGGCACGCATAGATACGAGTGTGGCCGCCGTAATCTACGCGCACCCACAATATCGACAGGTCCCTGTCTTCAAGGCTATGAAGGCGGCGACAGCAGATATCCTCCCGGACGAACATACATACACCGGCACGACTCACGAAATTGTGCTCAAGTTTGTAACCGGGATAATGAAGGTATGATGTATCGGCCGGGCAGGATATCTGCGTCTCCGTTAGAAAAAGAATGGTCGGCTGCGCAGTCTCCAGATGGAGGTGGACTGCGTTAAGATTTGCGTGAATACCCCTAATGTTGCAAAAGTCCACATTAAATGTGGATGGAGCGGCCGCTGAATAAACTCTTTTTCTTTTATTTCTTGCCATATTTTTTATTTTTTGAAAGTGTTATTTAGATTAAAGATGAGGATTCACTGCACTGACAGCTTAGAGGACAAAAGGTGCGGTACTAGAACTGCCAAAGCTCGCCACAGATGATACGGTTACTGGCACGGCGGGCGGAAGGGCCCCTGATCCCCCTCTGTTGTAGTAGCCGGGTCCACTCCGGTCTCCTTCTCCGGCACGACTACCACTTCAGATACTTTACACAGGCTGGCGAATCAGCCTCCCAGGGCGGAGATTAAGTGATCCCTGGGTTCGGGATCCCGTTCAACCTGCGGGCGGCCAGCGGTCAGCCGTTTCATCAGGTCTCCCTGACCGCCGAACCAGCACGCCGCGTCTACGCCGAGCATGACAGCAACAAGTACCGCCGGTCCTCCGCTGTCCGCGCAGCGAATCCTCAAAGAGCTCTGGCAACCTTACTCACCGCCAGGAACACAACACTACTCAATGTTAGTGTTATTGTGGCCGCGGTTTTCTGTAAGGTGGAGGTACTTCCCCAGTTCGGGCCGCTCATTCGAGCAAGTACTCGCTATGCCCTGCTTTAGTTGTTCGGGTGGCTTATTCGAGCGAGTACTTGCAGTGCCCTACCTCTCCTAAACTGAGCATAACCGGACTCTGTGATGTGCGCCTCGGCTATTTCTCGGCTCGCATACTAACGATTGCCCAGTTATACTGCGTTTACGGGCCGCGGCAGTAATGAACTTTTATATATAAATTGCAAAAAGATATAAAACATTAGACTAGATCGCGTAAATACGCAGTTTTTGTGCAAATTTTTTAACCCAATTGAAAAAAGCATCTGAAGGGTTGTATAAAATCTTGCTGCTGCTACTCTGTTATGGTTTCAATACTTGCGAAAATTTTAAGCGCTATAATTATGGATCGTAGAAACTGGGCCAACGTAGGCCTTAATAAAATTGCATGTACTTACCCAAATTTTGGCGTCAGATTTTATGTTCACGGTTTGTGTAATATGTGGTGTATTGTGTTTCTGTTTTTGTATGTTTGTGTTTATCTGTGTGACGTACTTATTCACTATGTATAAAATTAATACAATCAAAACAATGTACATACGCCGCGACCTGTCAAAGGATTATATGTGACTGACTGAGATGCCGGTCCACCCAGAGTAGCGACAATCCTATTAACCTTGTCACGCGCCGCGGTCCAACTTAATAAATCTTTACTAAACAAGACCCCGCCCCAGCCAGACCGTATCTGGATGAGGATAAACCGAGCCAGAGCCTCAATCTACTGGCAATCGAGAAAGCGTCGCGACGGCACGCTTCAGCACTGAATCCCCTACCATGACCTCTGCGACCCGCGGGATACCGTCCGAACCAGGGAATAATTGCACGATGCGACCTAAACGCCATTGCAAGGGCGGTAAATTTGAGTCCTTTAATAGGACAAGGTCTCCGACGCGCGGGGGTTGGTTTTATCCGTCCACCGAACCCGTTGCTGTAACAAATGTAAATATTCCGAAGACCACCGACGGTGGAACAATTGTGTAATTTGTTGAAGCAACTGAAAGCGCGATAACCTATTAACTGACACATCGATGAAGGGGTATTCAGGCAAGGAGGTTAAAGGACTACCGATCAAGAAATGGCCTGGAGTTAGCGCTTCCAGGTCATTAGGATCCGACGAGATCGGACAAAGCGGTCGTGAGTTCAATAGCGCTTCGACGTTGCAAAATTCCGTTTGTAATTCCTCAAACGTAATGACCGTTTCACCAATCACACGGCAGAGGTGAGTTTTGGCGATCTTGACAGCTGCTTCGAAAATACCGCCCCACGAAGGATAGCCGGGAGGATCAAAAATCCAAGTCACGCCCCGTTTAGACAACTACGAATCAATATACGTGTGATTGTCCGACAAAAACTGAAGGACTTCCTTCAGATAGCGATCTGCACCCTTAAAATTTGTGCCACAGTCCGAGCGAATTAAATGAGGGAGACCACGCCGACTGACAAACCGCGACAGACATGCGACAAAGGCCTCGGTAGACAAGGCTGAAACGAGCTCCAGATGCACAGCCTTGGAAAACAAACAGACGAAGACGCATAAATAGGCCTTAACCTGTTGGGCATTGCGAACACTTGACGTCTTCACCAAAAACGGACCCGCGAAATCCAACCCAACCTTAGCGAAAGGTCGAGTGGGCCGGACACGATCGGACGGCAAGTCACCCATTTGTGGCTGGGTCAAGGTTCCCTTTAACCTATAACAATGACGTGTCGAGCTGCTCGTCTTGCTGCAGACAAGCCAGCAATGCGTTGAGACCGGCATGACAGTTCCTAACATGGCGGTCCCTGATCAGCAACTCAACAAAATGACCGCTCTTGGGCAACAAGAGAGGATGCCGAGCCCCATAGGGCAATTCTGAGATACAAAGCCAACCACCCACTCGCAAAAACTCCGACTCGTCCTGAAACAAATTAAGACGAGCAAGACTTCCCCGCAATTTCCCGTTCTCTGAACGGGGAAGACGAATTTCCTTCCCAAACGACTGAGCCTGTACCAGTCGAACACAGGTGAGGAGAGCATCCTGACGCTCTTCAGGAGACAAGACTAAAGACGTCCTTGGCTGTGACCTGTTCCTTAAGTTGTGGAGAAACCTCTTAATCCAACCGGTGACACCAACGAGCTTGTTGAGAGAACTGAACAGTCTGCTCAACAGCAAAGACCTTTAACCCTGGCAGAGGGTCAACAAACTTCACAACTGTATGAGGCCAAGTGTCTTCAGAAGAGGCCAGCCAGTCACACCAGAGCGGCTGATTAACGACTTGCAAGGCAATCAGGCCCCGTGAAGCGCAATCTGAGGGATTCAAGGACCCTGGCACGTGACGCCAATCCAGAGACACCGCAGAAGACTGGATTTGGGAACGCCTTAAGCCAAGACAACACGATTGGGCTGTCTGTCCATGCTGTGACGAAGTCAAATTGGACCCATTGACCCAAGGTGGAGAAGACATGGTTGAGGAGTCGACAATGCAGCTCCTGATAACTCCAGCTTGGGGATCGTCAACTTGGTCTGCAAAGGTGCAACCATACTCTTTGCGACCACTAGACTTACGCGAATATGACCATTGCTGTCAACGGTGCGGAGATAAACGACAGCCGCATAACCGGATTCCGATGCATCAGAGAAGCCGTGAAGACTGGCCCGATAACGACCTGGGGGTAAGATCGACCGTGGCACGGAGACATGTTGAAGGTCCGAAAAGTCGAGACCAGAAATCCTGAGCTCCTGTAGGAAACATTTGGCCCAAAAGACTACAGGGGCCACCCAACCATTAGGATCAAAGACACGCGCTACTGTGGACAAAACCAGCCTTTTAGTCCACCTCCTCATTGTGTCTGACGGTTCATCCGAGTAGGTGAAGATATCCTGAACTGGCCGATATTGAACTCCGAAGACCGCGAGGAGTCAGGATTCTCAGGATTCTCTAAGAGATGGGGCTCCTGCTGATGTTCTGACGGTAAGTCTTCCAAAACGGCAGGTGAATTGGAAATCCATTTCCTCAGTTCGTAAACACCTGCCCGTAACAAGCCGATTAGCTCATCTCTCAGGACTAACGCCTCCTCCACAGACGAAGCACCAGTACAAATATCGTCGACGTAAGCGTCAGAAGGGAAGACAGCAGCTGCGCGTGGGAAATTCAGACGCTCACGATCAGCCAAGTGTAGCAACGAGCGAATTGCTATAAACGGGCTCGACTTTAGCCCGTAGGTATTGGTGTTCAGCTCATAAACAACCAATGGAGAGGCCGGATCCTCTCTCCACAAAATGAGCTGAAACCGCCTATCTTCTGGGTGTATAATGACCTGACAGAACATCATTTTAATGTCAGCCACAAATACAACCTGGTGGCGACGAAAACCAGTCAAGATGTCCGAGATGTCTACCTGAAGCTTAGGTCCCAACATCAGACAGTCGTTCAAGGATACACCCGAAGATGTAGGCGCCGAACCATCGAACACCACCCGTATTTTACCATTTTTAAAGACGGCATGATGTGGAACAAAATAATGTTCGTTGCCTTCCAACTCGAACTGCGAAACCGACATATGACCTAGAGATTCGTATTCGCGCATAAAATCCACGTATTTTGTGCGGAATTCTTATCACGACGCATCCGGCGCTCCATGGATAATAACCTTTTTTCGGCTATTTTCCAGGAGTCACCCAAGCGCGGACGAGGGAATAAGAAAGGCAGTCGGGTAAAAAACCGGCCAGAATTTAGACGACTCATATTGAGGTGATAACTGAAGGGAGTCAGCGAGCGAAAGTCCCACTTGCGCCGACGAATCCGTAGACGCCTGAGTGGTGGGAGAATGTGCTGGGCCCATAATAACAGATCCGAGATCAGTCGGAACAACGTCCAACCCACCTGGCTGAAGTAACATGGCCTTGTCCAATCCGAGCAATCCAAGGAAATCAGCGCCAAGCAGAAGCTCCAAAGGACCAGGTATGTGGAACCTTTCATCGGCCAACTGCAGACCAGACGAGAGATCCAGCACGTCCGTCGGCAAGGGCACCTGAGGGTGATGACCTAAAATATCCCTCAGGACAACAGCTCCTAGATGATACTGCATGCTAGGATAGATCAAGGAGGAAAAGGAAAAGGAGACTGTACCCACGACGTTGTCCACCCGTAGACCCCCTACTCCAGAAATCCCATGACTCCGCGAACTTACCCGTAAGCGGAGACGCTTCACCAGCCACAGAAACATTTGACACCCCTGAGCGCCTGAGTCCAAAATGGCGCGCATAACCACACCAGGTCCGCGCGGAGATTGAACTAGAACCTGCGCGGTAGGCAAAACTGTTGTGACAGGTGGTGGAGAGACTGGTGAAGCGGCTGACCGAGCGCCGTACTTGGCCCCGGGGCTCCTGTGGCTCATAATACTTCACGCTTGAACCCGTATAAGCATACGGGTCCCACGCGGGCATAAGTGGCTGCCGCGGCACGCGATAACCACTCGATCCTGCCCTCAACTCGCGACTAACGCGAGGACGCTCCGCGATAGGGAGGGGCAGAGGCTCATTCTCCGCGTAATGTGCCCGTTCCGCAATACCTACCTGAGCGGAAGGGGCACGTGAGGGTGGTGACTGACGACCATCTCGTGGGCTCGCCCGCGGTGAGCGGGGAGGAGAAGGTCGATGTCGCACTGGGGACGGGGGCGATTGGGTTCGATTCGGCGGCGACGAACCCCCGCCCATGCGAGCCGTAGACACACCTCCATAAGTCATCCGAGGACCATCCTCTCGGATGGGCATACATAAGTCCGGGTGGTGACCCCCACCACACTTTAGACAAGGTCGCGGCTGTCGACAGTCCTTGGCTAGGTGCCCCCCAAACAATAATAACATAGGCCTAGCCTACAGGTCAGAAAACGTTTTCGGGCCACCCCAGATTTTCTGAACTGGTGGCAATCCAGAATGGTGTGTCCCGGTTCATAACACACCCCACACTGTTCAGTCCGTTCAACTGTCAAAATTCTGGGGGGCCGAAACGACCCGGTACCTCGCGATGTCCCGGGACGAGGTTGTTGACGGGGTCCAGACGAGATCATTGGGCAATTTATTTAAAACAATATGCAACAATAAAAATGATCACACTAATACAGGGAATTTTAGGCCTCTTAACGCATTCGTCGCTACCAAAATAGGGTTCAGCAGGTCCGACCGCAGCTGGTTAACCGAAGACAGTTGTGGAATACCTAAAATGGCAGCTACATGTGTATCCGCAATGCGACGGTTATTTTGGTACCGCTTTACTAATAACTTCCTGGCTATATTATAATTGACATCAGTGATGTCCAAATGTTTTATCAAACAGAGAGGCTCATCCCTGATAGACGTCAACATGTAACTTAATTTTTGTGAGTCAGATAAGTCAGTCCGTCGGTGCACAATGCTATCAAAAAGTGTGATAAAATTAGTCCACTAATCCAATGATCCGCTAAAATGAGGAATATCCAAAGTTTGCAACCGTTCGTTGCATTTTTGTTCCGAAACCTCCTTGCTACTTGCCAGCTGCGGGCTAGTCTCTAATGTCGACACAGCCTCGTTAACCTCGTCCACTACTGACATACAAAAGTCATAGTCAGAATTTGCCGCCTTTAGGATAGTTTCGTCATCCGTTAACGATAAGAGACCCTGGTATGCCTTATCCAGCTCGCTGACTCTTGTCGGTAACTGTCCCGCTCTTTGCTTTAATGCAAACATCCGATCCTCCCGCTTAACGATCCCTAAAGCACCTGAAAACCATCGTGTCTGATTGGTTACAACAGCCTTGTACTCCTTAATTGATGACGTCATGTTAAAAAAAAAAACAGTCCAAAAACTAAATCAGACACACAAACAAACGACTCTGCTTTAGTTGCTATATAAACCCCAAATAAACAACTGTCGCAATTCAAGATTTTATGTAATTACAGAATTATGTACAGTGCAACAAACTTTTCTAATTTTTCGTTGTAGCTTCACACCAGTTGTAAATTGCATTTAATATGTCAGCTTTCAATTATAGAATCATAAATATTCACCAATTACTTTAAATACAGTACCAAATACACATTAATTGTGTTACTTCATAATTAGTATCGAAATGTCAAGGTAAGTAAACTTCACCTTTAATCTCCTCCTATTAATTACCTTTAGGTACAAATACTCTGAGATCAAAAGACTGAAGATTAGAACATACGAGAAATTATAAATTACCTTAAAGTACCTCTTTATAATTTTAGAAACAAAGTGTATTTTTCAAGCAAAAACATTGAAATACTATCAGCACGTGAAAGGAATCCAATATTTTGTACTTTGGATAAATTAGCAAAATAAATAATGGTAAAAAAAACTGGAAAAACTGAGGACTCAAAAAAATTGAATTTAGAAATGCTTGTAGCTTGTATTGTAATATGATGTATATCAGAAAAAATATGTTAAGATAATTAAACCTCTAGTTAATGTATTACAAATGTAAAGAAGTAACTTAATTAACAAAATTGACAACAGAAAGGTGTTCCCAGTGTGTTTTTTTCTTTCTTTGAAATCTTTAATTCTCAAAATAAAACGTATCAAAAAGTTAGTTACGTGCTGTAACAACAATATTTGAAAAAAAATATGTTTTTAATGACTTTAAAATTCTAAAGAAAAAAAATCGCTATTCACGACATGTAATCAAAACCAAAATCCCTTTCCTTATTTTTGGACTCGCATAGGTACTCAATGTTAGAAAATAGAAAAATCATAAACTGTACAACAGAAGATTGCTAATATATCGTATTACTCACTTCATACACCGCTCCAAGCGGCATGACAAGACAAGCTACCATCAAGTCTGCGACAGCCAAAGACGCCACCAGGTAGTTAGCGACGTTTTGTAAATTCCTTTCGATAATTATTGCAGCAATCACAAACACATTACCTGGAAAAGAATTAATGGATTACAAACGTTTCACGCTTTATCGTATGTACATATATCGGTTTCATTACATTATTTTTTTGAAATATTTAATAGTAAATCATTGTCTAGGCTGCGAAAGCAAGGATTTGCTGGATGAGTTGAGTAGAGAACAAACTGAAGCTAAGGCCGTCGATGACACAATGTCCTCACACCAGAGACTTTTCAAGGGCTTTAGTCAAAAAAGTAGGAAAACGCAAACTAACAAATAATAGAATGTTCAGTTCCGAGATCATTTATCAGATAAGGTGAAGCTGGCGTCCAAAAAACTTGGTGTACTCAACAGAGCGAAGCAGTACTTCACGTCGGGGCAAAGGTTGTTACTTTACAAGTCGCAAGTTCGGCCCCATATGGAGTACTGCTGCCATCTCTGGGCAGGTGCACCCGGATACCAGCTTGGCCCTTTTGACTCTGTTCAACGACGGGCTGTGAGAATTGTCGACGATTCCAAACTCACTTGCGGTATCGAGCCCTTAAGTCTAAGGAGAGACTTTGCCTCACTGTGTGTGTTCTACCGCTTGTACAATGGGTTGTGTTCTGAGGAATTGTTCGAAATGATGCCCACGGCTACTTTCTACCATCGCACCGCTCGCCATCGGCAGGGAATCCATTCTCACACTTTAGAACCTAAATGGTCGCGTACAGTGCGGTTTCAGATAAACTTCCTCCCGCGAACGCTTAAGTTGTGGAATGAGCTCCCTGCCAAGGTATTCTGCAAGGACTACAGTATGGAGTTCTTCAAGAAAGAAGTTATTAGATTTCTGAAGGGTCGGCAACGCGCAAGTGATACCCCTGGTGTTGCAAGCGTCCATAGGCTACGGTGACCGCTTACCATCAGGCGGGCCGTAAGCTTGTTTGCCAACCTTAGTGGTATAAAAAAAAAAAAAAAAAAAATCGCGAAACAGTTTCATAAAAAAATTTAATTCAAAATAAAAAAAAAAAAAATTAATAGCAGGCCATGCAAAAGAAAATAGTATTTCTAATATAATAAGATAAGAAAATAGTAACCATTCTTTTAGTTTTCAAACTTCATTCAAACTTTTCCTAGCGTTTTCAAACTATTATAAAATTATTATTATTAATAAATTTTCACTCAAGTAAACTTCGTGGTATTTTGAATATAACCAATGCATATTTTATATGTTTCAAAAGCAACTTTTGCCATAAGGGATGTAAATATATCCATATTGTTTCCAGGTTAGATATGCATTCACAAATTTATTTTAGGTAAAAGTCATTGAAGAGATATATTTTGTGAAAGAAGATGTGAAAAAGATTCTTTTAAAATCAATCAGAAACACAATATGTGACTCTAGATTGATATATGTAACTATATATCGGTATGTGACTTGACCTATTTCCACAAACTTCTCTCTCAGCTTAGCCAGCTTTACATCTGTTGTGGGCTGAGTAACTACCTACTTGTCAACTGTATCACCCTCCTTCTTGGCAAAGATTTATCACTTTATAGCACGAAACAGTTCTTAGAGTGACCTCAATTCCGTTCAAACAGATTGTATTTTACTGAAATAAATAAGATTAAAAGGAAAATTGAATTACTTTGATTTAATTTGCATTTTGAATGTAGCACTTGAAGTTAATATTTATTGCACGTTTTTTAAGAAATCGGTTTAAAAGGAATAAAGTAGAAAATAGAAAAAACTGTCAAACACAAAAAAAGTAGAATAACTTTATTATGTAAAAATAACTTTTGTTTCCAAAAGTAGGCGTTACAGATTAAGAGTCCATAATATGATATTATTGCAATGTTCTTGTCTCTTAAGGGCATTTATAAGGGAGATAATATTCCATAAAGTAAAGCTCTTGTTATAAAATATATGAATTAAAACAAAATTGAGTTAAGGTATGTGCAAAGATATTACATATTTCTTCTTTTTCTTGAACTTATGAGCTCTTTTAAAGATCAACTCAATACTTGTCTTTTTAACTTTAATTCAAATAATTGCTAAATAATTAAAAAGTTGCTGTAGATGGATACAAAAATTTGCCGAAAGTAGAAACTTGTATGTAAATAGTTCGTCCATCATGTAAATCAAATCTCGAAGACTTTTGGCCGCATTTTTGAAGTAGGACTGACTACAAATAAGACAGACTAAAATGTAACTAAAATAACTTATTTATTCATTTTCTTAGAACAATTTGTATTATTTGGTAGATGTTCTATTGCTATATTAACTTACCAACAATAGTTGCTAGGATAATGAGTGCAAGAACCACAGAGGTAACAGCCATGAGGACGAGCGACTTGACGTCACTGGACGTCGAGTTGGTGCTGGTGCCATTGAAGGTGGTGTTACAGCTCCAAGAGACAGCATCAATCCACGAACAGTTCTCCTCGATAACCCATTCAGATGTCGATGGATAGGTAACAGCTTCTGTGAGAAAAATAAAAAAAAACAAATAATTACTAAACTATTACACTCAACTTTTACATTAAATTTCTAGCATTTTCAGTACAATTGACAAAAGCTATGTTCGCTACAAATAACAAACTTTGAAAACTTATACAACATTCTGGTCGTATATGACAAAAAAATAATTGAACAAAAACACACAGCACCATATTATGCACGTGTTAGCGATGGGGTTCAAATTCACATTTTTCCACACTATATATTTTTTGAGTTCCATGTTATAATTTTATAATGCTGCCTAGGTTTCAGGCTCTTTGACGTACTAAATACACATTGCCTTATTCCTCATTTTTATAATACGCTTAAATAACAACAGCAATAACCCCTTAAAATTACCTTTAGAAATTAAAAAAAAAACTTTATTTAAAAAAATACCGTCATGTAAGGAACTAGCATAGTTTTAGATTTTTAGACCAAGGTTTAAGACGACATGTCAGTTACTCACTTAATTATGCTTCAAAATTACGAAACTCACATAAAAACTTTTATCGACTGTTCCTGCCCCAAGAGGGTGATTTCTTAATACAGTAAAAGATCAGAATACTACAGGATACGTTCACTTTGGGTGTGATTATCGCCGTTTGTCTTTCGCCCGGCGATCGCTCAGTCTTTGGCCCGGTTTACGTGACTTTTGAAACTGAACGGCTTTGACAACAGCAGGGTTTTGAAAATTACCGCTAGGTTGTAAAAAAGTCAATGTAAATTGAGGTTAAAAAAGATTCTATTAGTCAAGTATTGTGTTATTGTCTCCTCTGATCATCCTTACTCATTAGTCAGCCAACAAAAAGTACTCTTTATCACCTATAGTCGCTTTAGTAATATTGAATCTAAAAATGATTCTAGTTCGCTATCAAAGTGCGACTTTCACTCTCCTATTTCACGGTGTGATTAGTGCGATCGCCCGACGATATTTTCCAGCTTATTGAACGATATGGTGCGTTCGCCGTGTGAGTCACTCCGAGTTATTGAACGGCAAGTTTATCGACGGGTGATCACACGGCGTTGAAACTGAACGTGAAAGTCATCTTTTGGAAAAAAAAACAGATGAAAAAAGTGTTATGAGACGGTGCGGTGGGGAAGGCGATAGATTGCTGCATACATAGCCGGAGAAACCACGTATAGATGTCACTGGTTGACAGGGTTGACATGCTGTATTGTTTTTGGCAAATTTTGTTCCGTTTTTAAAATAACAACATAACATATTCGACAGCCCTACTGTATTTTGAGTTTTAATTTCGTGGAAAGTCGCCAGTATGTAAAAGATATACTTAGCACATACAGTGTATAGTAAACTTACATAGATATCTAGCTTGTCTGTAGTAAAACAAACTTCTTACCATTTGTATAATTGATTAGCGGCTGTGTTCTCGAGTCATTCATGATCGTGCTCGTGTCGCTCGCCCTCCTGCGAAATAAAGAGAAAAAAAACTGATTATTCGTTTTTAATAATACTTACTACAAATTATTAATTATTTTTTTAATCGTCGTCAGATTCAATTACGGTCAGATGTGTTCTTACCCTAAGAATTAAATCTGGCGGAGCTACTGTTAATTAGGAAGACATTTTACTAGTAGGTAATCTATATTAACCAAATTCAATTGACGAATGTATAAAAATTCACCACTTGAGAATGGCTCAATTGATTTGGCTGATTTTTGATGTTCGAGAATTTTCAGGACAGGTTTGTATTTATTTGCAACGAATAGTATATTCGGCCATATGCGCGTGACATCTCTCCCACGTCGCACTATGTGTTTTGATATGTTTTGTTTGGTGATCATAGCAAATACAAACATTTACGTGCTCTCTGCGTTTTTATTTGTTTACTTTAAAAGTGAAATCGTGTAAGACTAATAACATAGTAATCAATTATGGCTTCTTAAAAGAATTCGCCTATAGTACGGAAGTTATAATGCTAGATTATTTGACTGACTTCAAAAAAATACATTAATATAACAAAAAAAACTATCTTATTATTTTGCCAATCATCCTACTACGGCGAAAAATTTTATACAATAAAAAAAATACAATATGTTGCTTAAAACATAGTAAAAATACCTATGGCGCTACCTATGGCTATATCCACACCGCACTTTCTATATATTTTTTTATCTTAAACAGCGAAACAATATTGAGTGCTCCCAGACATTTCTCTTTCTTCACGGTTTGCATATTTGCCAGCGGTAACTCAAATTTCGGCCCAGCATCCAGCAAACCCCTTTAAAAAAAAACAATTTCTTGCATAATTGTTATTTTTCATTACCTTATTCACCCATCAAACCCCACCGACCGTGCATACTCGTGACAAGAGAACAAGATGATGAACCAAGGCGACAACACATCACATGGCACACAGATCCTTGCAATCCCGGATCTTGGAATTTTGGGCGGATTAACAACAAGTGTGCTCAATCGATACAGCAGAAGTCACAGTCGAATCAATCTCACGATTTAATTCCGCTCGATCCTCGCCGAGTTTAACAGAATCTGCCGCAGACTGGGCGACTCGAGCTAGACCTGAAATACCAAGCCAGCATCCCTCACCGCACACCAATCGAATCAGGTGGAACATGTTATCCGCATCGCAGTTATAGTGACAACACTCTTAACTGCCACTTGCCATGCAGCTGGACTAGCCAGCCGCACCGGCAGTGCCCGCAGCAGCCCGCAGCGCAGCCGCGCACGCAGCAGCCGGAAAACTAACGGCCATGCAGTCCACGGCGCAAGACTGTCCCCATTCAACAGCCGCCTGATCGTTCGAGACAAGGGTACGGGACTTCAGTATCTTGTCGACACTGGGTCGTGCATATCGGTCCTACCCAAGTTAAACAGGTCAGTGTGCAGTAACAGCAAACCAAATGCTTATAAATTAAAACGTACGGCACGAAAGTCATCACTTTAGACTTAAACCTTCGTCGCAAAAGACTTGGTCTTTTGTTATAACAGATATCAAGCAGCCTATTATTGCGGCAGATTTTTGACTCAGCATAAATTATGAGATGATTTAAGAGTAAGTAACCGCAAACTACGATAGTGTTATTGAATTAAAAATACGCTTCTCGCTTGTGACATGCGATACGTCGTCGCTGAATGCAATCAACAAACGCAACCCCTACCACGAGCTACTCGCACAATATCCAGATATCACCAACTCGATGTCTCTCATGGAGGTTCCTTGTTTGATCCGATGTTTCCACAACAACGAGACTGCAGTCCTTGCTTTGCCCGCCCGAGGCCTCTTCCTCCCGATAGGTACAAAAAAGTTAAAGAGGAATTTAGAATCATGCAGGAAATTGGGATTTGCGGACCAAAAACCAGCCAGTGGGCCCTCTACACGATGTTTCCAAAAAGGATGGGGGGCTACAACCTTGCGGTGACTATCATGCGCTTAACGCAATCACTAAGCCAAACATCGGACGCCAGCTGCGCAGTGTCACAGCGAGCATCGCTAGGCAAATTAGAGTTCCGTACTTACCTATAATATTTGTTTCCTCTCTTTTGGAGGGAGAGTACTATAGCAGTCCACACCGCACATACGATATAATATTTCACTGACACAGCGAAACAAGCTTCACACGCCACCCATGGACTGTGTCCTCGCTAGTTACCGCCGCGCGACCGTTCCGGATACTAGTGCCCGTGAGCCGAGTATATTGTAGTTTACCTATTCAGCTCCATCTAAATATACGTTTTCATATAACTGATATAACCTATCTTCACCGCAATAATCACCATTGGCCACCCAACGCCAAAAACCCAAGTTAACAATTGAACTATTAATGGTAATGGTTTTCTTACAATAATATTGGTACTGGTTATAATTTTGCCATTTAATAATATCTTAACACAACTGCCAAGAACCATCAATGTCTTTCTTAGAACAAGTATTAAAGGAACATAAATAGTTACTTACGCACACCAAAGAGAACTTTGACAAAATATTCAAACATATTCCCGAGCTTTTACGATATAAGTAGATGATGTGAAAATGGAATAACGACGTAATAACGAAAGTTATATTTTGCTCCGACAAAGGAATAATGAAACTGTTACTTCAGTTATAAACGTTATAACTTTTGATACTTTCGGAATAAACGCAACTTTTGTGTTATAAAGACGTATATATCAATATGTCTTGAGGTTATTCAGAAAGTTGCCTATTTTTCTGTTAAGTGTAAATTTGTATTTTTTTTTATTAACTGACTTCGAAAAAAGAAGGAAGACCTCTTTTGTGTATGTTACGCAATACTGACTTTGATGATTTGAAAAAACCTAAATTGAATATAAAACTTTGACTTTAACTTCGATATCTTCATTGATTGTAAATCTATTTTAAAGAATATATTATAAATAGAATGGTTTATCTCCTGATTGGCTTCGAATTTATCGTTTGTACCTATATAGATAGACGATCTGCTATGAGAAAAACCTTATTATATAACACGTATAAAAATAGTGTGTAAATAATAACGTTAAGTTTTATAGTTCAAAAATTTACATAAAAAATTTAAATTATTTATATATATAAATATATACTGTGGAAGGAAATATAGTGCCATAATTGAAATGGGACGAAGTATTAAGAATATAAATTAAAAAAGTAATGAAATTTCATGGTTTTGATATATTTTTATTTCTCAAAGATTACAAAGCACTTAGATCGAGAAATAGACATTAACTATTGTTAAAACTAAAGGTTATCCGTAAATGAGCTTAACCTTAAGTTAGTCACTAGATTTACCTAATTAAAAAATCTTGATACTACTGTAGTCATTGCTCTTACTGTGGTCTACCTGCATCTACTGCAGGCGACAGATTTAAGCAACTTAGTTTTTCATACTGTACTTGGCATGAAAAATAAACATACATACATTTCCTGCTGCCAGCCTTTATTACTGGCTTACTATCACAATTATACTATTACTAAATATAGCCTTCCGTCATTACGAGTAGGTTTGAGCATTGTTTTCGCGCACATTTTATTTGTTTCCACCATTTTTTATTTACAAAGCAAGTGACATTGACAACGTCACAATGTATGTATTCTTTTTTGGTTTGACAGTAAGCAATTGAAAATAAGAGAATTTCCTCTAGATTGCCAGGTTGCTTCTATGACATAGATATTATCCGTAATCTTTTGACACCATGGGGCGTGAGGGTGGTAGCTTTTCACATTGACGTGGGAGGTGATATCATTGATATTTGTACCTACAACTAAAATTCTACAAGGCTTAACGGGGTAACGTAACGCGACTAGGTGGCTTAACGGGATAACTTTATTTAATTTTTTAATTATTATAATTTTTTTGAATAAAAAATGTATCACTTTAAAGACAAAAAATACATTCGTTATCTTAATTCTTGATACTCTCTCCCATTTCAATTTAGGCACTATATTTCCGTCCACATTATATATATATTCACATTCACATTAGTTAATAGAATAGTAAATAACAATCACAGCTAGTAATTAGATAAGGAGTAATTAAGATAAAAGTAGCCCAACGCCTTAGATAAATCCGACAACGGCAAAACAGTCATGGCGCCCGCAACACAACAGCCATATGTGGCAATATAACATAGTCGAGTGGTCTCACCATGTATCTTGCCTAACGATTGCTCTGTCTAGTCGCCTTCAATGGCCGACTGTATGAAAGAAAGGCTGTGATAGTAGATAAAATATATTTTTCTTATTTATTTTTATATAATTCGGCGGACAAGTTTGACAATTCACAAATCATACTACAGTTTTCGTTGATTAAAAAGTGTTCTTAGAAAACCTATATGAGTTTGAATTCGACTCTATTGATCTCTCTTCTGTCCTTAACGAGAAAATTTTTAGTTCTAATAGTCAAAATAGACAGAAAAACAAGCTTAAATCAATGCTTCTTCAATGACAAAATTTCAAAGGGGAATGTTGAATCAAGTCTCTGTTTGTTAGAAGCTCATCAGAATGTAGCGTAGTATAACGAGCTACTGAACGCGGCCTCTGACAGTAGCTAACTGAACTGTCTAGACGCGTGAGTAATGTGCTGTAGATTTAATAAGATGATTATAACACCGAGATACGAAGATATTGTGTTATATGTACGTACTTACTTGTCAGAAAAAACTGAATATTTTTAGTTTTGTTGTATACAATATAATAACGCTGTTATGTTTAGTTTATATTACTGTGTATAAAATAAATTTAGAAAAAAATAAAAACTTGCATTGCAATCCAACGCGGCAGCATTTTGGGAACGATGCCAACTGGCAACGGTTTATTCGATTAATTTTATATAGTTTAAATTGTTTTAGACAACAAGACTGATAGATAAATAACTTAATAATTTTTTGGAAGAGTTTGTCAATTCGGTTGTGTGTGTTTTTTTAATTTTTATTTTCAATATTTATTTTTTGTTGTGGTACGAGCTGCCTGACAAGGTTTTTTCCAAGGACGAGTACTCTAAGTATGGGGTTCTTGTAGAAAGGAGTGATAAGATTGTTTAAAGTGTCTGCAACGCGTAAGTACCTAATGCTCCTGGTGTTGCAAGTATCTACAGCTACTTTGCCACTTTGGTCGTGTAAAAAAAAAAAAAACAACTTTTAAGTAGGTACCGACCTAATTGATTAGTCGACATGAGAATAAATAAGGAATCACAATGGTGGTTTATTTGTTATGAGAATATGTAATAGATATAGATACTGCTTAGCTTATAACCTCTGGTATTTTTTATTAAGAGGGCGATATAGGCAAGAAAGCTAATTTCTGTAATTCTTACGTTGTGTATGTAAATACACTATAAATCATTAGATAATGTCATGTACATTACTATGAGATATTTATGTTATATACTTCTTAAGTAATTTATACCGTAATGACGCCTTGAAACTTTTAATTTTTTGTATGGAATTAAACGTTATTACCGTTTTGTAGTCACATTTTTTGACTTTTTCCTACAACTTAGCGTCAATGCACTAGATAACAAGCTATTCTAATTATTTAACCAACTTTCATTACAAGCAAATGCAAAACACGCTTAAAAATTTGCACAAGTGTTGAAACAATGGTCACTTCCAGATTTTTTATTGCATTAAATACAATAAATGAAAATCAATCAATAGACAAAAGCAAGTTTTATAACATATATTTTTTTTAATCCTTTAGATGCTATAGTTTAGCCAAAAATTAGCACAAAACGGCGTATTTTCGCGGTCTAGCCTATACCCTAGCCTTAAAAAAATTAATAATTCATAACAAGTAACTGCTCAGACGAGATCTCGTAACAACACTTAGAGAAAACAAGAGGTTTATGACACTTTTAAAACTATCGCAATTCGTACACATTATTTTAATATTTTCTCTTTCACGCATCGATTAACATATCACCTCGTTGATAACAGTCTGCTCGTGACCACGGCCAGTATAACCTGACCAAAACGTCAAGAACCAAAAAGATAAATGTTTTATTTCGGGTCTAAGACCCGAAAAATATAAAAATAATAAGAGGTTTCTCTACAATAATAGGTACAGATTACATTAATAGGATGAATTTAAGTAGGTACATTTAATATTTTATATATAACTTGCTAACCCCGCGAACGTTGTTTCTCTTTTTTAAAACAACTGGCGCTACCTATTCCGAAAGGGTTGTACTAATTCAGAAACCTTCCCCGTCTAATGCACAACTATTTATCTAAATTCCATTACAATCGGTTAACCGTTTGTGCGCGAGTCCGACTCGAACTTGACCCGTTTTTTTCTCTTGCCCTAAAACCTTGCCCAAACAATAACAAATACAAAAATAAAATATCCAATTTGGTGCAGTCGTTCAGAAGTTCTGGCGTGACTAAGCGAAACAGGGGTTCATTTTTATATATATTTAGACTGGCATGTTGCAGCGGCTCCGCCCGCCCTAAATTTGGTTACCGGCTTAGCATTGAAATGAAATGAAAATGAAAATGAGTTATTGTGCATAGGTACTATCAATTACAAGGCAGATTTTTGGTGACCTGGAACCTAAACTAGGAAAATCTTTATTTTAGGAACCAGGAACCCTTCGCCTTGTCACTTTTAAGATAATACAAAACAATAGTTTACTTTACAATAACTTGAGTAACCTTGGAACCTATTTTCCTGGTATAACCTGGTAGTTTCATTAATATGGCAACTCCTCAATTATAGGTACTAAAAAAGTTTGTTATAGGAATTCCGTTATAGTTATTCTTACGGGATTGTTGGAATTTTTCGGGATGAAAATCAACCCATGTCCTATTCCAGGACCTAACCTTTATGTGTGCTAAGTTTTTTCCGTTCAGTGGTTGAAAAGTGATTGAGCAACAAACATCTTTCACATTTATAATATTAGTAGTAGGATTATAACTAAAAGTGTGATATTAAAATATATCACTATTTAATTAAGGCGCAAAAGCATTTTCATTTTTAAAATTGCCGTAAATTATTAAAAAGCCAGAGCTTTCATTGAATTAATTTTAATGTATGAATTCAGTGCAAACCCTGGTTATTTATTAATTCATTAACAATTTGTGCCATTCAAAAATGCATATTGAATAGCGAAACTTTTGAATATATAGATATTTTATACAATCTGCTGCTAGCGGTTTCAAATGCCTTTAATTATTGATCCGCTCCTAAGGGCTACAGCGTAAAGTTATATAACCATAACCTCTCCTTAGGAATTGGGCTATCAAATGCAATTTTTTTTTTTAATCCAACTAGAAGTTTTATTCAATAGTACGTTCAAACAAACAAACTTTTTAGCTTTATTATATTACTACCAATAGAAGTCAAAAACAATTCCTAGGCTATATTAATATTATTAATGCAAAAGTAACTCAGTTTGCCTGTCTGTTGTCTTTTCACGCTTAAACCACTCTACCGATTAAGATGAAATTTGGCATGGAGATAGTTTGAGTCCCGGGAAAGGACATAAGCTACTTGAAAAAGTCAAGTGTGCGGTTTTCTTCTATAATTGCGGAGTTGGCGTTGAAATCCTACACCGATAACCGAATTTAGGCAGGCAAAAGCTAGTGACTTATAAAGTCCTAGTATATCAATTTTACAAATACACAAAATCTTCATAGAATTGAGAAATACAATTTAAATGTACACACATAAAAATAATCTTTCTTTTTGACTTCCTAAAAGTTATAATATATGAAGATAACATATCATACATGCCATATCTATTGATGATACCTATAGAAGAAATGTAGATAACGAAATTTGTATGGAAAAATCTAATTCGATTTCACCAATACAAGCGTTGCTTGAAATCAAAAGGAAAGTAATAAACGTGACAAAGACAAATGAACAGAGTTACCCTGAGAAGAAATCACGGAAATATTCTCTCACGTTTCTGACGTGAAAACATAAAGTGGTAACTATGTTTTCGGAGCACGTCCTAAACTACTAGGTACAAGCTCATACATGAATGCTACTAACATCCCTGTACGTGCAACCATTCAGTTACGCCGGTGGCTTAGTGTATGTGTGTACGTGTGAATTCGTTTTCATCATTTGTTTGACGGAAAACATTTTTCTTTGATGATGGTAGCAGTTTTACTGATGTGGGTATTTTTTACTTCTTTTAATTCATTTTCAGGTGTAAAGTTTGTAAAGTAAGGGCTTGAAGAGTTAGAAGCTTGGTTCTATATGACATCTGATAACTTTTTGACAGTGCGAGCCTCGTCTTGGCAACATTATACATGAAAATGTTTTTGGTGGGATTTTACTTCCTTCTGCAATTTGTTTATGACAATTGTATTTTTTTTTGTTCATAAAGGGTTATATTATAAAAAACTATATTCGCATAAGTCGATTGGTTTACTATGTCATCAAATTTGAAACCGACCTCTGATACATCTTATTACGATTTTTATTCTATAACAACCGGGGCCTACCTCATTGTAATTTCTCATCACCACATAAGTTTTATTTTGTAAATACTTATCACCATATTTAAATTTTTAACAAAGTACATAAGTATAGTAATATTATTCGTATAATATAAGAAGTACTTGGAGGACCGAGCTTTGCTCGTTTTATTTTTTAAGCAACGCCATCTATTGTCGAGTAGCTTAAGCGTTGCTTAATAACACCATTTATTGTCAAATAGCTTTAGTGTTACTTAATTCTACTCGCTAATAGATGTCAGGAAGAGTCATATTTTTCAGTTTATCACTGCCTGAAAACACGGATGAAACGACGTTTTCTAAAAATGAAACCTAGCTAGATCGATTTATTGTCCCCGAAACCCCCTGCATACTAAATTTCATGAAAATCGTTGGAGTCGTTTCCGAGATTCGGATTATACATATAAGAATTGCTCGTTTAAAGGTATTATATATAATAATTTATTGTGTAATGTTAATTCTGAAACCTGACGAAAGCCACATATACACTTTTATCCCCTCATTTAAGAAGATAGGGTGTTTTTGTTTTTAAAACCTGATACACGTATTTTTTTATTTGTAATAAGCTGTGTACTTGTAAAAATTTCAGATCTTTATCATGAGTTTGCATAGGAAAATACATAAAAACTTATAAAATACATATATAATTTAAAGGGTGCTGGTGATTTACTAAAAATTCTGAAATATGTATTTTGTTATTTATAACAAGGATTCCCTATATCAATTTTCAGACCTCTAGCATCAAAATTAGCGAAAGTCTCATACAAACTTTTATCGCCCACTTAAGGGGTTAGGGGGTAAAAGTTACAAGTTTTAGATTTTTTTTGTTTAAATACAAATACCAAATTTTAGCTTCCTAGGACTTCAAGAAGTACCCTAAGAATTTTGATAATCATCTGTGAAATCTAAAGTATAAGAGCTCTGAAATTAAAACTTTATATGATTAATAAGTCCACTGTTGACATCATACCCTGACAAATTTTGTTTATTTATTTTTATAATTGAAACCCAAGTTATGAGGGCTCAAAAAAGCGACGAAGTGCTTCGGGAAAAGGTTGATAGTGCCCGTGCGCTTCGCTTGGCTCGTCTTGGCGGGGGTACTACCATGCTCCCAGATTTTAAAGAAGTAAAATTGACCGTAAGATACAGATAGAGATTGGTTTGCTTTGAACCATTTTTCTAATTAAAGACATAGTAGAACAAACAGGTCGTAACATCGCTGTAAGATTTCATTAGCATAGTCTTGCTTATTTTTCTCCTTGACTTGTAACTAATTACTTAAAGGTAATTGTTTTTACATTTATTCGAATGGACTTTTTCACGTCATAGTTATTTGAACATTTCATATGTAGTAAAATATTACAGGACTTTAAAAAATAATCTCATATGTATAAATACCTAAATATTTTTATAGTGTCAGTTGTCAAATTTTAAGATACGTACTTGTCATTTTTACACTTATATTTTTAACATTCTCTGCCCAAAGCCCAAGCCACCCTATTACTAAAATATAACACATTTGTAACTTTTATTAAATATGATTATCTATGAATAATATGTATGTTTTTACAAATAAAAGTTTATATATATGTGTTTTTATTTGTTGCCTGATATCCAAGTGTTTTTTTTTGTTTGAACGCGCTGATCTCTGGAGCTTCCAGTCGGATTTGAAATATTCCTTTCGAGTCGACAAATGGACGAAGGGGCTCAGTCATAGTCGCAGTCACGTCCTAGTCAAGTTGCAGTCGAGCCAACAAATAGACGAAGAGCTTAATAAGAAATAAATAATCTAAAGCCAAGAAGTCAATTAAAACAAAATTGAGCATTTTCTTCTTTTAAATAACAAAAATATCATGGTTTTAATCTCCAGATGGGGGTACCAGTGGGTAAATACACACCCACATTAGTATAATGTGCGAGACAACCTCTCTTCAGTTGCCACTTTAGCCCTGAGTGACAGGTGGTGCGCCCATACCCCAGTAACACTTATACTTCTCATATAAATCTATGTATGGCCCATATTAGACATAGATACCAGCTAATGAAATATGTGGTTTAATATAATACAAAAATCAATTATAGTTTCACTTTTATAAACTGTAGATATTTAATTATTCTATGACTATAAAAAGATAAGGTAACATGAGTAGTTATAAAAGAGTTACATGAGGTGTCCAGTTCGCCAGTCAGTGCTAAGTGTCACATCCTAGGCAAGATAAACAAAGATATACTTACATCTGTGTGACAGCCTTGTAAATGGAATAGGATATTGACACCTAGTACACCACACGATCGAACAGGGAACACTACAGTCTATAGCACCGATTCGCTAGGTATATCTAAACTAGGTTGAGCCTATATCTTAGATACTAGTCACTCCCGAATAAAATATATAAAATTGTAATAGTATTAGCATAGATCATATTAAATCAGTTATAGGATTTGCGCATAGTAACGTGTTTTATATTAAATCGTTTAAGTTATTAGTCAGTATAAAATAAGATATGATAAATGATGTATGTGGGTAGACTATGACGACTGTTGCTTACAATCTCTGCGGATACTTATATCTATGTAAATCCCTATGCCTTTGCCTATCTAAAATGAAGGCTAAATTGTCAATGTTAAAAAAAATTAAAGTAACATTAAATAACTATTAAAATTAAAGTAGCATATAAAAGTAGTTTGGCTATTTGCATTTTATTGATAATAAATGAAAATTAAAGAAAATGTGATACAATAATTATATCTAAACAGATTGGCTGAAACCTGCTGCTGTTGCACAATATGTAGAAGGAATGAAAAAGTCATCTGCGCTTATTTATTAACTATAATTACGATAAAGCTTTATTTATTTGCAAACCAAACTCTTCTAGGTATCAACTTCATTAAACTAAAAACTAAATAAATAAATAATAAATATATATTGAATAATGATTGAGTCGAATATAATGCAAATTGCTGCATGTTATAATGCCTAATAATTGAATATAATTCAAATTCAAATTCAAATTCAATTTATTCAGTTTAGGCTACAATAATTGAGCACTTATGAATGTCACTACGCCATCGGTTCGTAAGTCAACAGGGCGGGAGACCTTGTACTGAGAAGAACCGGCAAGAAACTCAGCAAGGGCATTTCTTTTCTCCCTTTCTCTTACAGCGTCCAATTAAAATATTGGAAAATGCCCTCCCTATCATAAAAGGACACTTTCCATTACAAACATAAAAAACATGAAATATAAAGCACAAGCACAACATAAAAAAGTATCTAATATAAACAAAAGACAGTTTATGTATTCATCACTAAGAAATAATCATTAATAATTTACAATTATAAGTCTATTTGTATGTAAAGGCTTTACTCAGGAATCACTGCACTTATTTGAAAAAATCTTTCATTATTTAAAATATATATTATTCTTAATTAACTTATAAGGCTATATATAATTTATACAAGCCAAAGAAACTATAGTGAAACAATGTATCGCAAGTAAGTTTTTCTTAGCTTAATACAAACAGTAGGCATTTTAAACTTATTTTATTTCATACTAGCTTTTGCCCGCGGTTTCACCGGTCATAAAATCGGTTATCGGTGTAACTCCTCAATTATAGAAAAAATCTGACTCAAGCTTAACATTTTCAAGTTACCTATGTCCTTTTTTGGGACTCAAAACATCTCCATGCCAAATTTAATTTTAACCAGTACCAGAGGCTTAAGCGTGAAGAGGTAACAGACAGACAGACAGAGTTATTTTCGCATTTATAATACTAGTATGGATGTAAAAGCCAAAATCGTTGATAATATTAATATCAAAAGTTAGTTCAGCTCAGCGAAATGTTGACTAATATTTAGAACTCCGCTAGGACATTCAATGTTTGAAATAAATTATTGCTTCTGACTTAGTTGGCTAAAAGTTTTATTAATGTTAATTTTGTGTTACGATTTATGAATAAATTACTTGTGCCAATGATTTTTTTAATTTCTTAGTAAATTGTTTGTTCATATGATTCTCGGTGAAGGGGAAAACTTACGAAGAAAACATCCACGTCAAAAAGAAGTATATTTAAGGTTCACAATCCGCACTGTGCCTGCGTGATGGACCATGACGACAATATAGCCGAATATCCTAAAACGGTCTATCTTACTTTTTCTATATTGAAGGAGTGGCACATAGTACTAATCTTAAAAACCGGCCAAGTACGAGTCGGACTCACACACGAAGGTTTCCGTACCATTATCGATAAAAACGGCAAAAAAATCACGTTTGTTGTATGGGAGAGCTCTTTACATATTTGTTTTATTTAAATTTAATAATTTATTTTTATAGTGAATATAAAACTATTTTTTATTTTTATAGTGAGTATAAAACTAAATATTCTTGTTATATAAAACTAAATATAATTTTGTTTTATGGGAGCCTTAAATATTTATTTTATTCTACAAAATTCTATATATATATCTACAGTAATTTACTAGCTTTATAGTTACTTAACATATCATGAAATAAATTATATTCCCGCTAATAGTTGATAAGGAGTTATAAAATAAAAATTGAAAAACGAGAGGTTCAGCCGTTATATTTTGAAAGCGATAGTGTAACAGATATTTTCAAACAAATACAGTAATTTACTAGTTATGGAATGTAGAAAGCCATGTTATTTTTTTTCAGTCTGAAACTTGCAATAGGACAGTGGAATCAATTTTAAATATTCGGAAAATTTGAAAGTGCACGCCTCATAGCGGTCATTCACATTCAAAAAAAAATTCTAAAACAAAAACTCAAGTTTTTTAAAATAAAATAACAAATAAGGTGAGGAAAAAATATACTATAAAATAAAAATAAAATATATATATATAGATATACAGTATACAGTGGTATATTAGTTTTTTATAAATTATAATTAAACGACAGTACTTACAACGCTAATATTAACTAGGAATCAGCACAGTGTAATACTTTATATATTAAAAACAAAAGTATTCCGGTAAGATGAATTTTTCGACCAATTTCTCTGCCACATACATGGTCACATAAACACAGACTCACGGACGTCCAAGAATGATTAGTTTTAATGTTATTATTTATTATATTAAACAAATTAATTGTTTATAAAATGTACCATATGTGCTCGATAGATTATTTAACTTCATATTAGTGCACGCATATTATCCTGTAAGTGTTATATTAAAAAAAAAACGTCATTTAAGTTTCGAAAGACTGGGTTTTTTGACATGTCGAGAGTAGAGCACTACCTCACCGCTCCGCTTATGAGGCGTGCAAAACGAAAAAAATGGTTTTAGCTTGCTTTATACTGGAGCAAGGCCACTGGCGACAATCGTCCCATGAAGCTGAGAAGCCAATGCCCCAACAATTTTTTTATAAAAAAAAAAGATTTATAAACGAACTTAAGTAAGTGTTTTAACCAGCATGTAGCTTTGTATAAAATACAACTTTGAAAGGAATAACGAAATTAATTAGAAAGTTTAATTTTAATTTAGTATACTTTGGAACTCCGCGATTGGATCCAATGTTTAAAACAATTTTCTTCGACTATGTTTGTGGATTAGAAGTTATATTAACGTTTGAATCCTTTCTGAGTAAGAACATGTTTAAACATAATTATAGTTATAAAATACTATGCCTTTTCATTTAAGAGGTTATACTACCAAAGTTACGAAATTTAACGACGGTGTTCTTTAGGATATAGTTCAAATCCTAAAGCAATTGATTTGTTTAATAAAAAAACATTGACATATACTTTGGTAGAGCATATTCGTCATAGTGCTCTAAACTCTCACAAAAAGTATTTTTTCATATTGCTAATGTTTATTTAAGTATTCATTTATTTCATATATTTTTAATGAAAATTCGTATAGGGTCGTTCTTGTTTTTTAACAAGTATAAAATTACCACCTTGATAATATTTCATGCCTCCATTTAATTTTAATGAATTTATTCATGAATATATTAATATTCACTAACAGATTAACACTCTAATCCTCATCTAAGACGAAATATGAGCCTCAATAAATAACTCATCACATCCATAATGTCCAAAAAATAACATAGGTATATGAAATATCTGTGGCAAAAGGTCCCGCTCTTCCAACTTAAACATTTTTTTATAAAGTCATTGATAAACAAATATTCTAATAAAGTTTTTTATAAAATAATATATTTTATAAAAGAGTCATTAAACAATGTGTAAACATTCGTATATCTATGTTATGTAACAGCGCTCTCCCTCTATGTGCACGTTTAATATCATTACCACCTGACAAGGATAAACGATCCCAACGCGAAATACGTATATGAATGCCGTTTGCTAATCGCAGAATTCTTTTATGGTTATGGTACCTAGCTATCGTTAATCTCAATAATTACGTACATATAAATGTTATGTGAAATACTAAATATACCTAATTCAATAAGATTTTTTTAATAGTGCACTAATATATTAGAAATCGGTTAAATGCGTGTAAGACTGGCTCACCGTGTGTCTGAACCAAAATTTACGTAGTTGACAGACACAAACAAAAACAAAAAGTGTCACCCAACCAATATCTGACTAAGCCCAACGTTACTTTGGCTACGGAACCCTAAAAGTTGGCAATGGCGTCATTAACAGGTTAGTTTTCACTACGCTATGACCTAAAAAATAGGTTGTTCCCCTGTGTCCAACTATTCTGTCCAACTAGTTGTACAAACAAGGAATTTTTTTTCCCGTAGTCCAACTAAATAGTTGAACATTGGAAAACCGAAATTTACAGTGCCCGTTGTACAACTGCATGGCCAGTTGGACCACTGCCCCAAAATGATAAATTTAAAGCTTTTAACTGACATTAAAAACGGAGGTTCTCAAATGAGGTTTTCGTGAAGGTTTTATAATGAATTAAACATTATTCATTTTTAACCGTCTTTTAAAAGAATGGAAGTTGTTCTAGTTAAAAAACATCAAGTGTGAGTCTGATTTGCGCACTGAGGGTTTAATACGGAACATAAATACTAACCAAAACTTTTTAACCAAGTTCAATTGAAAACAAGGTTTTGCACTCAAAATCTTAAACCTTTATTCCAAGTGATAGTTTTAAAATGGCTACCTATATCTCCAAAACTATTGATCGTAGACTAGAACTTTCTTTACTGAAGAAATAGAACTCATTAAGAACTTCGTTTCGAATGGCGGCTGTCAAACTAGAAGGTGCTATATCTCCGTAACTATTAATCGTAGACTAGTAGTTTCTTTACAGAAGTGATAAATCTCATCAAGATCTTCGTTTCGGATGACAGCTGTCAAACTAGATAGTGCTTTATCTCCAAAACTATCGATCATAGACTAGTAGTTTCATTACAAAAGTGATAGAGCTCATCAAGATCTTCGTTTTGGATGACAGCTGTCAAACTAGAAAGTGGTATATCTCCGTAACTATTGATCTTAGACTAGCAGTTTCATTGCAAAAATGATAGATCTCATCAAGGTCTTTATTTTCGATGACAGCTGTCAAACTAGAAAGAGCTATATCTCCGTAAGTATTGATCTTAGACTAGCAGTTTCCTTGCAGAAATGATAGATCTCATCAAGGTCTTTATTTTCGATGACAGCTGTCAAACTAGAAAGAGCTATATCTCCGTAAGTATTGATCTTAGACTAGCAGTTTCCTTGCAGAAATGATAGATCTCATCAAGGTCTTTATTTTTGATGACAGCTGTCAAACTAGAAAGAGCTATATCTCCCTAAGTATTGATCTTAGACTAGCAGTTTCCTTGCAGAAATGATAGATCTCACCAAGATCTATATTTCAGATGACAGCTGTCAAACCAAAAACTGCATAATCACCGAAAGTCCAAAACATGTTATGCGAAATGAATATTAGTGAGATCTATCACATCTGTGAAGAACCTACTAGTCTACGATTCAAGTTACGGAGATAAAGCCGTTTCTAGTTTGAAAGCTGTCATCTAAAATGAAGATTTTGATGAGAACCATCATTTCTAATATGAAACTGCTAGTCTAAGATCGATAGTTAGAGAGATATAGATCTTTATAGTTTGACAACTGTCATCGAAAACAAAGACCTTGATAAGATCTATCATTTCTGCAAGGAAACTGCTAGTCTAAGATCAATACTTAGGGAGAAATAGCTCTTTCTAGTTTGACAGCTGTCATCGAAAATAAAGATCTTGATGAGATCTATCACTTCTGTAAAGAAACTACTAGTCTACGATTAATAGTTACGGAGATATAGCACTTTCTAGTTTGACAGCTGTCATCCGAAACGAAGATCTTGATGAGCTCTATCACTTCTGTAAAGAATATACTAGTCTATGATCGATAGTTACGGAGATATACCACTTTCTAGTTTGACAGCTGTCACCCGAAACGAAGATCTTGATGAGATCTATCACTTCTGTAAAGAAACTGCTAGTCTATGATCAATAGTTTTGGAGAAAAAGCACTATCTAGTTTGACAGCTGTCATCCGAAACGAAGATCTTGATGAGATCTATCACTTCTGTAAAGAAACTACTAGTCTACGATTAATAGTTACGGAGATATAGCACTTTCTAGTTTGACGGCTGTCATCCGAAACGAAGATCTTGATGAGTTCTATCACTTCTGTAAAGAATATACTAGTCTATCATCGATAGTAACGGAGATATACCACTTTCTAGTTTGACAGCTGTCATCCAAAACGAAGATCTTGATGAGCTCTATCACTTCTGTAATGAAACTACTAGTCTATGATCGATAGTTACGGAGATATACCACTTTCAAGTTTGACAGCTGTCACCCGAAACGAAGATCTTGATGAGATCTATCACTTCTGTAAAGAAACTTCTAGTCTATGATCAATAATTTTGGAGATAAAGCACTATCTAGTTTGACAACTGTCATCCGAAACGAAGATCTTGATGAGATCTATCACTTCTGTAAAGAAACTACTAGTCTACGATTAATAGTTACGGAGATATAGCACCTTCTAGTTTGACAGCCGCCATTCGAAACGAAGTTCTTAATGAGTTCTATTTCTTCAGTATAGAAAGTTCTAGTCTGCGATCAATAGTTTTGGAGATATAGGTAGCCATTTTAAAACTATCACTTGGAATAAAGGTTTAAGATTTTGAGTGCAAAACCTTGTTTTCAATTGAACTTGGTTAAAAAGTTTTGGTAAGTATTTATGTTCCGTATTAAACCCTCAGTGCGCAAATCAGACTCACACTTGACGTTTTTTAACTAGAACAACTTCCATTCTTTTAAAAGTCGGTTAAAAATGAATAATGTTTAATTCATTATAAAACCTTCACGAAAACCTCATTTGAGAACCTCCGTTTTTAAAGTCAGTTAAAAGCTTTAAATTTATCATTTTGGGGCAGTGGTCCAACTGGCCATGCAGTTGTACAACGGGCACTGTAAATTTCGGTTTTCCAATGTTCAACTATTTAGTTGGACTACGGGGAAAAAAATTCCTTGTTTGTACAACTAGTTGGACAGAATAGTTGGACACAGTGGAACAACCCTAAAAAATTACCTTAAAAATAGTTAAGCTCGCGTCAGGATACGTGACCTGATTGAAATCTCGTAAGATGAAACTACTTTATTTTTAGTATATGGCGATTATGAGTAGTAGGGAGGGAGGTTGGATATGGGATTTTAATTCTATGACATATTGAGATGTCAAATAAACTACGTCAAAAAAGTATATAAACAAACAATATTATTTATAATAAATAAATATGTATACGCAGTGATGGTAAGTTATTAGCTAGTATAGAAAATAATAAATAGTTAATATTCAAGTTTACACTTCTGCCGGCACTCCGTGCAACCCGTTTTTTTTATGAAACGTACAATTTGTAGTCGTGTTTTGTGCAAAATATTTAGTCTTTTTACCCAGTGAGTTGGGGTGTGCATTGATATTAATAAATAATAATAATAGATAAATATATTTGGATATTACACACAGCACCGTCTGGCCCCAAAGTAAGCAAAGCTTGTGCTATGGATACGAGACAACGGATACAAATACATATATATTACTTTTTTTTGTAAATACATACATATTATATATATAAAAATACACCCAGACTCCAGACAAACACACATAAATGTTTGTCCAGTGCGAGAATCGAACTTCACCCTCTGTACAGCAGCTGGCCACACTACCAACTAAGCTACGAGGGGGTCAAATATATCAGTCAGTCAGTCAGTTTGTAGATTAAGGCTTTTATCGGTTTTTTAAACTCTTTTTGCGTCTCAATTGTTACACAAACATTTTTTTCTTTTCAATATATCACAGTCTTTATGTAACATAACGCCATTACACAACCAAGTGCCGAACATACATACTCTTAAGCCTCTTACCCCGCCACCCTTCTCAAGACGCATTAAACTGTAAATCGCCCTTTGTTCCTTGCGTTACTTCGTTAGAGAAAAATACGGAAACATTTGTTATTTCTGTTATTCGCACGACATTTGAAAAATATTTGTGTCTTGTGAAGTATTTCTTATAAAATTAAAATACAATGTAACTGTTTTCATGGAGAGAAGAGTAATCTTGTAATGTATAGAGAATTTGTGAAGCTTGTCATTTTGTTGTTTTAGTCTTCCATTAATAATAATATGTAGCTGGGCGACTGGTATTTGACTAAACTTAAAAAACAAAACCCTATCTAAATACAAAACTTAATTCAAATCGTTTGAGCCGTTTCAGAGATACGCAAATATATATAAACACATATATGTACAAGAATTGCTCGTTAAAATATATAAGATAATATCTATCTAATGGATCAGTAGGTACTAGTGATTGTCTGTTTAACCAAGGGGAGCGGGTTCGATCACCGAACAGGTTTTTATTATATTAATAATTCTGTGTTTTAAAGTAGAAAGCAAAATTATAAAAGAAATAATCAAACTGACTTAAAAGAAACCACTGAAAAGCGAAAAATAAGCTACTTAAAAAAAAAAAACAAAAAAAAAAACGGCGAACCAGTGTTATCTACTACTTGCCGTCGGATGATAATCAACAATTTTTCCCATGTTTTCGACAAATGCGCATTCAACTTTAACAAGAAAAGACAGTTTAGTGTCTTGTCTGCTTTAAAAGATTATTGTTTTACTTCTTAAATAAATTTAAACGGAAGGAAACCACAGGAAAAACAATTAACCCATTAAGATAAACTACTAAAGTCAAGTTTATTAAGTGCAAATCGAATGAATATCTGAATTTATAAAATAATGCATCTCTTAATGGCTTTCTGGGTCACCTAGCCTCCATTGAGCATCGGCAGTAAATAGTGGTGGGCGGAAATCTTTTATCATTATTATTATTTTAGCTTTTAAAGCACTGCGAATTATATGAAGCGAAACAAAAGCTGATTAAAAAATCGTTTTACGTTAATTGTTTCTTCACATATGACTTCAAAAATTAGCAATATGCGTCCCAACTTTTGGGACACAGCCTACTCAGAGGGCGATTTGGGCATAGTCCAGGCCAAATGCGGATTGTGGACTTTATTTATATACGTTTTTTTTTTGACGTCGGTCTTGAACCCCGCAACTTAGGTCACAAGGTAGAAACGAAACGCTTGGGCTACCACGGACCCTTACCCTATAAAATACCCTTTTAAAAAAAAAAAGAATTTTGCAAATTCTCACAGGACTATGTATAATATACGACGAAATTATGACCGAACATAAAAATCAAAAAAAAATATATAAATATCTGAATTGAGAACCTCCTCCTTTGTTAAGTTGGTAAAACAAGGAATACATTCCTTAAGCAAACAGAACATTTAGCAACTTGTTTAAGTTTTTTTCGCTTTTGAACCGGAATCCAATAAGCAATTTCCACCTATCTCTAGAGCTTTTCTTTTAAATTAGACTTAAAAGCGAAGTTAATGTAGCTCGATGTTATGTCTTCTTTAGTGGTCCGTTTTTGTGAAACCAGTGCAAGTGTTACATTGGATGTATGTATAAGGCCATATAGGTGAGAGGGTAAACAGTCGTAAAAGTAAAATTGTTGTACGATTAAAACAGTCGTACAAATGCTGTTACGTTAAACAGTCGTACAAATTAATCAACGTGAAACATTCGTACAAATTTATTTACGTTAAACAGTCGTACAAATTAATCAACGTGAAACATTCGTACAAATTAAGTTTCATTAGGATAAAAAATTGGTGCCAAAACTAGATTATAATGCTGTGACATACACATATGACCGGATGAACGATCAAAATGAAACTACAAGGGTTCCCTTTTTACCACATGGCTACGGTACTCTAAAAAGTGAAAGAAGAATAATAGTAACGCAATAATATCTCAAACAGTTCCAACTATCTATATAAGTCTCAATAGAAACAATTTCTAAAGGAACTTGTCAGTCAGCATCGAATGCCAATATAAAGGAAACATTTCTATTAGTTTTATACTGTACTTTTGTTATTTATTATTTATTTTGTTTTATAGTACAGTGTCTGTAAGTTATTATTTACATTTATTTCCTTATAAAACTTAAGTCTGAAAACAATAAATAGACACACACGAATATTTAATTTATTTTTAATTCATTAATAAGCAAATGGCGCTTTATGAATATTAGTTCAATTAAATAACTAACAAGTAATTGAAATTTAACTACTAAAAATCTATCTGGGAACAACTTTGTCTATGGACCTAAGCAATTGGTTTTGGAAAATAAACTATATTCCTGTTTTTTTTGCCTTTCCTATCCTATCACTATACTAAATGAATGAATGGGGTGTAGAAAACGGATTAATAAGGCATTTGCGTGTGCCGAGAAAAATAATTGTATAGTCAAAATTCCGGTTTTGCTAGAAATTTTATTATTTATTTATTTTTTAATTTAACTTAATTGACTTTACAATTATTTTTATGTATAACACGTGATAATTTTCCTCCTTTCTTTTGTGTGTTGTCGAGAAGCTTATTGGATAAAAGTCCGAGTTATACTTTGCTTCGTGACATCTAAGTATTATTAAATTACTAGCATAAGTCTAATATCAATTCACCAAATCCTTATGCATTTTTAGTTAATCAAACTTAAAAAAAAAATATTCATTTAAAATAAAGCTTTCAAGAAGAAACCAATAAATCCACGCTTCATTAATGTGCGCTAAAAAGCCTATCGTCGCCCTGAATGCACAAAAAACAATGCATCTTGGACAGCTTTCTAGGTCACATCTCGTCTCCATCGACAGTAAAGAATGGTGGGCGGGGATCTTTTATCTTTTCCTGCCTCTTCAAATAAATAACTACTGCTTAATTATGTGGCGCAGATGTGATTAATGTTTTCTTGTTGCTTTTAAAAAAGACCTTGTGGAAGGAAAATACACATATTCATTAACGTCAATAGTAGGTTAAGGTTAAAATAAAAAGGCAGAACAAAATTAAAATTAAATAAAAGTCGTATAAAAGAAATATTAATTAATTGTTTTAAAAGGCCAAACCCAAACCTACGAATGTGTATCAAAGCATGGATGCAAGCAGTTAAGCCTTTGGCTTTTGCTTAAAAAAACAGGCATATGTTATGTACATGTATGTAGAATAAAATATGCCACATCCATATTAATCGAAAAACTTAGTCATTTTAAAGAAAATGATCCTATTATCAAAAATACAAGCAAATGACTATAGAGATAAATACACAACATGACGTCGCTTCCACACGTAAGATATGTTTTGCTCACAGTAATAACTTTGAACTTTGCCATTTCGGTTACTCACCGCCGATAACTTTCGTGATTGGTAGACTTACTTACTTACGTCCTTAATTACACATAATAAGTATTACAATATTTAGATATGTAAGTATAGAAAAATAATAACTTTTTTTATTTTTTCATACAATATTTTGATTCAATATTCATTAAAATGACAAAATATACTTTATGTAAGTACCTACAGAAATATCAATAAGTATTGGCGAATTTTTTAAATTTTCCCGATCAAATCAAAGATATCCAGATTTCACTGTATAATGCTGTTGGTCTGGTCGCACATTATATGTATATAAGTTACTAATTAAGGCTAAGATATAGGCTATATCGCGTAAATACGCCTTTTTTGTGCAAATTATATGGGTAACTATAGAATCTGAAGTATTAAAACAAAATATATGTGGTAATACTTGCTTTTTTCTAGGGCAGAGGTCGGCAACCTTTTAACATACGAATATTTTTAGCAAAAAACATATTTAAGCTAGAAGCCACAGTTATTGAATAATAGATAGTTACATCAATCAGATCCTTGGCTTTTTACACCTCTTTATAGTTTGGTTAAATCTGGCTCATAACTTGTTTTTTTAACTGGTCCCTACAAAGTCATAGGAATTTTAAGTAGGTATATGGCCACAGCATATATATATATATATTAATAGCTTAGAAACCAATTACCGATTCACAAGCATTTCACCGATACAACATATGTATTTGTCAAGATGTATAAAAATAATTCCTCTTAGAAACAAGGCTTTAAATAAATGTTTTTACATCATTACAAATTTCTGCCTACGCAGTTATAGACAGAACATCTGTGACAAGTTGAAACAAACCCACAATTTACAATGCCGCGGCGCCACCTGATGGAATCTAATTTGCCTTACAGTGGTTTGAAAGTTAACGTAACTAGCACGTCTTCTAACAAATAAAAAAACGGGTTGCACTCCGGGAGTTACGGCAGAAGTGAAAACATACTCGCTATTTACTTCCCATCACTTCTTATCCATATTTATTTATAAAAAATAATAACTTTTATTTATTTACTTTTTTGACGTTGTATATTTGACAGCTCAATCTGTCATAGAATTAAAATCCCATATCCAACCTCCCTGTACTACTCATAATCGCCATATACTAAAAATAAAAACTAACCTAATGTTAATAAAGGTCACTTGTCCTAACGCGAGTGACATCTTACGAATTTTCGATCAGGACACGTGACCTGACGCGAGTTAAACAGTTTTTACCCATCACAAAAAAAGTGCACAGCGCCGCTAAAGAAGTTTTCACTTCAATAATAAAAAGTTCGAAATGTAAAAACTTACGACAAACCGGAGGCGCTTAAATTTTTACTCCGTCTAAAATAAGAAATCTGACTCCCATACCAAGCACACACACTTTGCTCTTTTAACGAAACAGTAATACGTAGGTATTAAGCTTCAATCTTGCATGTATTTTAGTTAAAAGCTTATTCTCAAAATGCTTAAAAAAACTAACAATAAATAATAAATATCGGTCAAGTGTGGGACTTATGTGAATTTTTGTTGTTGCCTGTGTTCGTAAATTATGTTGTAGTATGGAACCCACAGGGCGCGAGTCCGACTCGCACTGGACATACTTTTTTTATATTATATTTATGTTTGACGATAGCTATCAGTCGCGGCTGATGCAGTATTTTAAAGGCTCCCAGGGATATGATCAAAAATGTTAGACGAGCTATCAAAAATACTTGTCAAGCAGTTTTGATGGCTCGTCAAAAACGCTTTTCAAGTACTCACATTCATTTTATTTGATTCGCCTCTAAGTGAATTAGACTCTTGATATCTTGCGCAATAGGTTTTCTCCAATATCCGACTTAATAGATCGTTTATATTTGAATGAACTCTATTACAGTTCTTTCCTTAATTTTTTTTGTGAGTTCTTCAATGTTCTCATCACTTTTTTTATCGTTTCAGAACAGTCACCGTATTTGTAAGTGCCATATTTTTTTTATTTTAGGCTTTGTTCTGATTGATGAAATTTGACTTTTTACAAATCGCTTATAGTCTCTATCACTAATAACAGTGTGGATTTCGATTTCCGCACGACTCGCCTCACCACCGCTACTAACGCCGTTCGTATTGCGTGCATTCGCCTTGGTGTTTCGTAGCGCATTGAATAGATTTGCTTAGCAAGCATCTCGTAGATGGTCAAGCATTTTAAAAACATAAATTTTCATCAAACGTAGGCAAGCACGTAGTCTGTTTATCAAGCACGTCAAGCATTTCCTAAACGATCGAAATTGCTCGCCAAGCGTAAAAACTTCACGTGCTTGGCAAGCATTTTTGACTATCCTTTAGACTGCCATTTTAAATCCACGATTGACATCCGGTAAGAGCAACCAATAAGACGCTTTTATGATTTTCCGTCGGGCGATACGACATGATTTTATCGTAGATTTTCAAGGCAACACCAAGTGAGCCGCGCGCGATTGGTATGAAACGAGAAAATCGTGTCGTGTCGTAAATTAGAAAAGCGTCGATATTGTTACAATTTGTGAAATGTAAGGTATTGTAAAGTTGTATCGAGTTTGGTTAGTGCCCAGCACATCGTCAACCAACTTCGTTATTGAGACGAACTACAATCAGTGAAACGCAGTTTATATTATCAATGGTCTTCCGGCCTGCTCATTTACAATAAGAATGAAAAATCTTAAACATACATTATATCGAATTTCATCCAATTCCCCTGAACCTGAAGCTGTAGAGTCAATGAATATTAAACATTTTAGTCTAACTAACTTTTACATTTTATAATATTACTAGCATATTTGATCGTCCACGTGGGCTTTTGAAAACAAGGAAAACTTTTAATTCTCACACTAATTAGGGATTGATTTTCAAAAACGGCTTCAAAAGTGGCGGATTTTCATATAAACTTCCATGACTCCCTGAGGGGATGAATTTTGCAAAATCTTTTCGCAGTGGATCCCTACGTCACATAAGGAACTCCAAGGCATATCTCAAGTTTTTAGATTCAAAGGTTTGAGCTGTGCGTTGATATGTTCTTGAATAAGTCAATGAGTCAGGCAGTTTCGTCTTTTATATATATAGAAGAAAATAACTGTAAAGGTACACCAATAATACACCCTACCTTCAAATTATAACTAAACATAAATACAATTGTATTTGACAGCTCCGTGATTCTGTGGGTAGTGGAGACTTATTGTGGATTTAAAAGGCTCGGGTTCGATCTCCGGACAGGACAAACATTGATGTGATGAACATTTGTGCTTGTCTTGAGTCTGGGCGATGTTTGTCTATAATATGTATATATTTACAATAAATATTATTAGTACCAATTTATATCCGCATCCTGGTATCCAAAACAAAAGCTTTGCTTGTATAGTTTAGGACCAGATGGCACTGGGTATAATTTCCAGGAATATTTATTATTAACATAAATTTATACTAAAAATTTCAATAAAAAGTCTTCATTAAACAAACAACAGTGTTAAGATAAACAATGTATAGAAAACACAATTCAATTATTTAGGGTATAAATCACTTTAATTATAAATAAAAAAATAAATAAATAAATATTTTTGGACATTACACACAGCGCCGTCTAGCCCCAAAGTAAGCAAAGCTTGTGTTATGAGTACCAGACAACGGATATAAATACATATGTTTAACTTTTTTTTTTTGTAAATACATACATATTATACATAAGTACACCCAGACTCAAGACAAACACAAATGTTTGTCCAGTGCGGGAGTCGAACCCACACCCTCGGCACGGCAGTCCGTCACACTACCAACTAGGCTGCAAGGGACTCAAATTGTTAAACTCGTGCATTTTTTATGTGTCAGTGAATTATTACTTTTGTAATATCTTCACGGTTTTTATCCCCAGATTTTTTTTATAATCAGTGGCTGGATACATCCTGATGTTGGGGAGACCCTTTTTCATTAGCCACTTAAATCCTGCGTGAAAAGGGTGAGCATATCGCTACAACACTGAATTATATTATATTTTATGTTTTCAATAACATACAATTTATTGGGTGCCATATCTTAAAAAAACATTGAACCCTTATAGGATCACTTAATATAGGATCACTTCTTATAGGATCTCCTTAAAGGATCACTTCTTATAGAATCTCCTGAAAGGATCACTTCTTATACGATCACCTTATAGGAATTCGAGAGAAAAACGTATGGAAGTCTGACTTAGCACTCAAAACCCGTGAATGTACATGCACACAATTTTCTCTAGAACTCCAGAGTTCCAATAGCTATTGACTGTTCCCAATAAGGTCCCAGGTACTTCCCAAGCAAAGTCTCATAATATAAGTCAAGAAAAAATCCAAAAATCGATAATTTGTTTTTATATCACATAAAGATTACGAACTTCTATTTTCAGTACAAACTTAATGTATATTAATATATAGGAAAACATTTACCAGCTATAAAGTTAAGTTTGTGCTTCAATTCGTTAAAATTCAAATTACAACTTTTAACGGGATTTTCGGTGTGTGAATAAGACACGCACTTGTCCGGTTTTTCAAAGAGAAATCTATCGATCTTCATAAATTACGCTGATATATGACACACATTTTTATGTAAATTTATAAAAGAAGTAAGACTTAACACATCTAACGCGTTTGACGAATGAAGACGAAGCGTTTACACTGTATATATGTAAGAGTTTTAAATTACAAGGGGATTTGGGTTCGAATTTATCAATGTTGCGAAATATTTTAAGTGAATTAATTGTATGAGTATAAAAACAAATGCGTATCGTATATCGTATCGTTATAACATGAGTATTGTAATTGAGATAGGTGGACTTTTTGAATAGGTAGGGTTTCGACTTCTAGTATAATATAGTAAAAAATTTAAAATTTTATTAAACTAAAACCCAACTACTCAAGATATACCAAATACCTACTGCAAGTTTTCTTTTCAGTAGATTTTACCTATATATTTTGAATTTTCTTTCGTTTCAAAATAAGTTAAATGTTTATTTTTCCTATTGCTTTTAGTATATTATGTAAACCCACTATATTTAGCTTTAGTGAAACTCGTATATTGTATTCCACACGGAGCGCCAAGATGCATAGAATGTCAACTTATTTGCCAAAATACGTTAAGTTTTTCTGAAATTTTACGAAACAAATAAAAATTCCAGATACATTAATAAATTCATAACAATCTGTTAGCCCTTCGTAGTCGGGAAACAAATATGTCACCGACAACCGTTTACGTAATATTAAAATACAATAATGATTAAATATGTAAAACGGTGATAGCATTTTAATAATTGTTATACGATTGTTGTCAGAGCTTTTTACTATTACCGAATAAACTTATACTGATCGTATCGTTTAAGAGTAGAATACTTGTCAAGACAAATAAAGCAAGCCCCAACTCAATGGGGTAGCGTCGTTTCGTTACAGAGGCCTAAGGCCACCTTTCGGCCCTATCATTAGACCAGCTGTATGACATCATCATATTACATTGTCATCCGATGACGTATGTATGCAAAATTTGTGTGTTACATTTAACTTACATGATTTGATACAGGTGACATTGGATATAGGTGAAACAAAATTCCTAGGTCTGTGGGTGAAACTAAATACTCGTAAAACCTTGGAATAAATAGATTCTAATAAACTAATAAACTGCTGAAGTCCTAGTACATCAATCCTACAAATATAAAAATCATCATCGAATTAAGATATACATAATTTAATATAGTAAATACAAAGAAATATTCTCTCAAACGAAGAAAGATTGTTTCTATGCATATATATTCGGTAATCGGTAGATTACTCACACAGACTGTAAGGATTGTTACAGCTTCAAGTCCTGGCTAAAAGTTATTCTTTGGACTGCATTTTTGCTAGAATTTTTTTATTAACTTTGATACTATTAAATACAAACAAATAATGGTAAATCGTGATGCAATCGCGCGTTGCCGACCCTTTGAAAATCCAATAACTTTTTTCTTGAAGAACCCCATTCTGTAGTCCTTAGAGAAAACCTTGGCAAGAAGCTCATTCCACATCCCAAACGTTTGCGGAAGGAAGTTTCTCTGAAACCGCACTGTACGCGACCATATTTCGGTTCTAAATGAGAATGAATTATCTACCGATGAAGAGCGGTGCTATGGTAAAAAGTAGCCGTGGGCATCATTTCTAACAATCCTTCAGAACACATCCAATTGTACAAGCGGTAGAACACACACGGGGATACAAAATCTCTCCTTAGACTTAAGGGCTCGATACGGCAAGTGAGTTTTGGGATCGTCGACAATTCTCTTAGCCCGTAGTTGATCTGAGTCCAAAGGGCCAAGCTGGTTTCCGGGTGCACCCACCAAGAGATGGCAACTTTACTCCATACGGGGCCGAAATTGCGATTCGAAAAGCAGCAAACTTTGCCCTGACGTAGCGTACTGCTTCTCTTTGTTGAGAACACCAAGTTTTTGGGACGCCAGCTTCACCTTGTCTTGCAAATGATCGAAACTGAACATCGCTGGAGATGTCAATACCAAGGATCTCAATGCTCTAGGAGATGGAGAGGAGTGTGTTCTAGAATTTCAGTACCACTGTGTATGGGGTTTCTTAGCAGTGAACGTGCAGACTTGTGTCTTGGTTTGGTTGAATCGGACCAAGTTTTTCCGACCCCAGTCAGAGACCTTGGACAGAGTGGTCTCAATTTGAAACACAAGTTCTCCACGCTTTTCCTCCACAACGGAACGAGGGATGTTTGCACGGCCCGTGTAATAAGCGTCTCCAGTACTGTCACCTGCATAGCGGATGTATGTTGATGTTGTCCAACATGTCATTAATATGTAGTCTAACATTGTTAGAAACAGCACAGAGTGTTGTCCCACCAGCATTAATGCCCATGCTATCAGTGCAACTACCGTCAACTACGGCTCATATGCGTCTGCCGGACAAAAAGCTAGCCCATTTGCACAAACCCTCGGGCACTCCATAAGATGGCAACTACGGTAGAAGACCCCGGTGCCAACCGGATCGAACACCTTTGCTATGTCCGGGCTACATGCCAATGCCCTTTCCCTGACTCATAATGGCTAGTGACCTTCGGTGTGTGAGATACTTTAAAAGGTAACCAGTCGAGCGAGCGTGGCAATACAGTCACTGACTGACTGCGACAAGGTCGTGTTAATCTAGGTATCTTAGTAGCTGTTTTTTGATCATAAGCTCCATCTCCTTGAAGAAGTGGGAGGTATTAGCGATAGGCCTACAATTACAGGGCAAAACTCAGGAGCACACTGTTTAAGCACCACTGCTGGTATACAGTTTGGCCTACTCGACTTATGAACATCTAGAGAAAGCAACGTCCGACGGACCTCCAGCTGTGTACTGGAGATTTCCGGTATGGTCATACTGCACCATGCTATAGTCTTCGTCCTTCATATTCGAGTTAGAGGCAAAGAGACTGCCCAATAGATCGGCTTTCTCTTTTGCACTATGGGCCAAGTCGCCATCGGTATTTAGCAGTGGTGGTAACGACGACTGGCAAAAGTTCCCTCTGGCAGCTTTCACAAGCGACTAGAAAGCACCCAACAATTTTGCCGCTGAATTGAAATTTAGCTCTCACAGTTGCTCTCTTGCTAAACCTCGAAGCAGCATTTAATTGCGTTTTAAATAAGAAATATCCAGTTCCTTATTATTACGAGCCGCGGTTCAAGACTAATACGCAGTTTGCTCCAGTTTTTTAGCTTCTCTGCAAGACCTATTAAGCCATGGTCATTTTTTGACACCGGCAACTACTCGCAGGTTAGGAATAAAACATCCCATACCAGCGACGATTGTCTTAATGGCTGCGGCTCATGCCATGGCAAATGTCAGGATCTTCTGAGATAAAGCGGAGCTGCCTCCATTGATACGATGCATAAAATTCACGAAATCCATCCCAGTCTGCCGACTTATAATGCCTCACACGATGCCAATTAGTTGGCCCAGATGGATGGGACTGTGTGCAAGACACTTAATTCCGAACAAGACAGTGGTACGAGGCGCACACACTGATACTGAATATAGCAAGTCAGCAGAAGGTCCAGTAAGGAGCTCGTATGGACCTCTATATCTGGTATTCTCGTTGGAGAAAGTACCAGCTGAGAGAATCCATGGGTCAGGCAAATTCATGAGCAGATATCCCTGCGTAGTTATCGGTTCGAGAACTGAGCCACGTATGATGGTGGGCGTTAAAGTATCCCAAAATAACTAGTTCTGCTGTGGGTTATTGCTCTAGAACTTTGTCAGTCGTCTAACTCAGGTCCGTGAAGAGTCGAGTTACGTTCGTGTCACCGCTATGAGACCTGTCTATGCATGCATAGATACGAGTGTGGCCACCGTGTTCTACGCGCACCCATGAAATCGACAGCAGATTTCCTCCCGGACAAATAAACATACACCCCGGCACGACTCACAAAATTGTGCTTGAGTTTGTAGCTGGTAAAAAGAAGATACGTTGAATCGTCCGGGCAGGATATCTGCGTCTCCGTTAAGAAGAGAATGGTCGGCTTCGCAGTTTCAAAGTGATGGTGAACTGCTTTAAGGTTGGAGTGAACACCCCTTTTATTGCAGAAGTCCACATTGAATGTGGATGGAGTGGCTGCTGAAAAAACTCTTATTCTTTTATTTTTAGCCATAGTAAAAAAAGGTACTTGCACAGACAGCTTAGATGACAAAAGGTACGGTACTAGAACTGCCGGAGCTTGGTATGTAATACAATTTGCAAACTTTTTAAAATTAAGTGATATTTTCTTGTTTTGGTTTTTTGAAAAAGCTTGGGCCCTATCTAAATACACTAGTGCTTTAAGGTGAGGTTTATTCTCTTTAAAAGTGACACTTTACAAGCATCTGAATGACAAAAAACAACAAAAAGATATTTTTTTCTTGTGTCTAACAAGTCGTCTTTCCACATAAAGTTAACCTTTGAAATTTAAATAGCATACAGAATATTCAAAAAGTCATATCCTAAATTGAATTTCAGAACATCTTTGTTTCGACTGTCTTACAATAACGTTCGAACCCTTTTCCAAGAAATCAATTTACATATTCTTCAACTCTATTTAACTTTTGCATATCAGTCAATCTAAAAAGGTAAAGTTTTGTTTCTTATGTTTTATATTATATCTTTCTCGATTTAATCGGTCGATTATTAAAATTAAATAAGTTGTAATAAATAGTGCAGTGTTGTAGAAGCAGAGAAATGGACATAATGCGGACAACGGAGCCTGAGGATTGTTTTTTCAGACAAGGGCCACGGCTACAAGTTTTGGTTTTCACGAATACCACCAAATAGTTTTGCAGTTTTATAATTTTATTTATTTTTTGTAACATTTTAAATGACATTTTGGTGGCACCTAGTTGTTGATGACTGAATAACCTATGAGTTAGGCACATTTCTGTTGGTGCTAACAGTCCTTGTCATTGTCTCCACTGGATGAAACAAAGCTAAAGAGTTTTTTTTACGCACTAATCTCTGAAAGTACCTGTCGGATTTGCAAAACTCTTTTTTCGCATTTGATAGCCCAGCTAAAACAAATACTAAAGAGCAGAACAAAAAGTAATAAAATTAAGGGATCTCATGTAATATTATTGGCATCCAAATAGCGAGTTTGGTGTTTTCAGCATCAAGCATTTGCATTCAGAAGGTATCATTTGGTGAAATAGAACTGACGATGAAGATCCTTTACGGTGACAGAATGCTAATACCGCCAACAGAAGCTAAATTGCAAGGAAAAAAGAAAAAAAAGAATGGTTTCAATGAGTTCAGTAAGGGAGCCGGTCCTAAAATGAATGAGGTGAAGATTCAGCAAACGTATTGAAGCATTTGGGATGTGAACCTACAGGCGTATGTTGACCATTAGTTGGACACAAAAGGTCTATCTGGAAATGTTACGACGCGTCTGACAAGGACTCGAACTACAACTGCAGACTGTCAAGATGAAGAAAGTGACATATCTGGGCTACGTGATCAGTAACGATTGAAACAAATCCTACAACATGTCATGCATGATGTGAAAGGACGCTAGTAGAAACGACGACGGTAGCATAAAAACCACAAATATTTCTTGTATGAAAGCCCCCTTAAATTTTTACCTCTTGTTTTTTTTTCACTATTTGCTTTGAAACCCGCCATAGTAACACATATAAAATGAAATTTTAGGCTTCAACTTATATCGTTCTAAAAGATGGCCCTTTGAGATAGACGGACAGACAGACGCATACAGCATAGGCTTTGTAGAAGGGTTCAATTGAAGCCTTTTCGGTAAGTTCCGGTTTTAGGGTTAAAAACTATGGAATCAAAATCATAAATTCATGTTTTTGGTCTGGAAAAGTCAAGAAAAAAGTATGAAAATAGATAATTTACTGTCGGATATGTTAATTTTTTGTTAAATATTGTTACTAAACAAAGGTTGGCGAGCAAGTAGCAGCTATAAGCTAGTTAATTTGTATATTAGCATCTCTACTAATATAATATCATATAGTAATATAATAACAATTTTGAAAACACTTTGACTCGATATGATATTAGTTTTACATCAAAGTAATGTACGTTGAGTAATATCAAACACGACGTCTCGAAATAATATTGCCATTACGCAAAATAATTTATGTTGAAACGATAATGACTGGAGCAGGGCCATGTCGTTTCGGTACTTAAAGTGATATTGAAGCCTCGAATGTTATTCAAACTAATTGTGTGAAAAATTGTACAATTTTAAGACTGTCATAATAGTGGAATTAAATTTTTGACTGATGTATGAAAAAAAAAATGTGTATATTTTTCTTGGTTTATTTTAGAGTATTTGATGATATGGTTTTGGATTTGTTAGAAGTACGGTTTGGAGTACATTATCTAAAATTGTCTAAAAGGATATTTTAGTAGTGTCGATGGAAGCGACACTTCTTCATGTCCAGAAACTTCTTTTCATAAATTATTTACAAATTAGAATATATATGTGAAAATGTGTGTGTTGAAGTGTGAAAATATATATGTGAAAATGTGTGTGTTGAAGTGTGAAAATATATATGTGAAAATGTGTGTGTTGAAGTGTGAAAATATATGTGTGAAAATGTGTGTGTTGAAGTGTGAAAATATATATGTGAAAATGTGTGAGTTGAAGTGTGAAAATATATGTGAAAATGTGTGTGTTGAAGTGTGAAAATATATATGTGAAAATGTGTGTGTTGAAATGTGTGTGTTGAAGTGGGGTGACCTTTATATTTATCTGAAAAAGATCTTGAAGATGAATGAGAGATGGAAAAGATGGAAGTGATCACAGAGGAAACTTTAATATAAAAAAACAAATAATAAAAACCGACCAAATGGTAGCCGCGTTCGGCTTCTCATATATTACTAATTAGCACTATCTAGCGAAAATAATCCTGACTACTTAGAAAATTAGAAAAATAGTTGACAAGTTGTCAAATTACCATATATAATAACCAAGATATAATTGGTGGTGAGGTGAAATTACTTAAGCGTTGCTATTTAGAAACCTTAGGCTGAAAGCTTTATTGACTGGAGTTGTAGGAAAAGCTGGTTGCGAATTCCCAAAATAGTACTTTAAAAATATCAAATTTATTGTGTCCTCTCGAAGTTCATTACTTACTACTCCCTCAAAGCATAACATTTGTGAAACAAAGTATTCAAGTACAATACTAACTACTTCGAGATAAGTACAGAAGAGTGACTTCAGTTTGATGACGTCATCGTCCCCTCACGTATAACCGTTGTTACGACGTCGTTACTCCCTTTTTATGTCAAGACTCATATTGCAAAATCTTGACTGGATGTCAATCACGTGAAATGAAAGTTTTCTCTTTTCTTTTTATGCTATTTGTTGCTACGCAAAAAAAAACTTTTAAGGGAAAGTGCATTATCAAATGTGCAAATTTTTTTTCTTGTCTGCCCTATAGTACGGGGTGTTGTTAGATATCTTGTTTAAAATTGAGGGTGTGACAAAACCATTATTCGATTCAGCGATGGGTTTGCGAAATATAAAGCTAAGTAAGCTTTATAATTAAATGAATAATAGTCGACCAACTTAAAAAAACGACCAAGTGCGAGTCGGACTAGCGCACAAACCATTAGGCAGAAAATCACGTTTGTTGTACAGGAGCCGCCCTTGAATATTTGTTTTATTTTAATTTAATTATTTATATTTAAAGTGAATATATAACGAAATATTCTGTGAAAATTTCAAGCGTCTAACTGTTGCGTTATCAATATCAAGCATAAAAAATCACGTTTGCTGTATGGAAGCCCCCTTAAATATTTATTTTAATCTGTTTTTTTAGTATTTGTTGTTATAGCGGCAACAGAAATATATCATCTGTGAAAATTTCAACTATCAAACTATCACGGTTCATGAGATGCAGTCTGGTAACTGACGGACGGACAGCGGAGTCTTAGTAATAGGGTCCCGTTTTTTACCCTTTGGGTACGGAACCCTAAAAATGTAGTCGGATAAGTAAAAATTTTGTACAAATTCTATCAAAAAGGTATTAAATATAAGTGTAACATTACAAAAAAAAAACATTATAACATTCCGAATACTTACACTTACTTAATTTTATTAATTTTTTTTATGTTGTACTGTTATTAAAACAAGCTTACCCAGGTGATATAATTATATCTTCAATACTCATTCACATATACATACATATATTTAGTTTTTTGACGACGGTTAGTGATTTTGAAAATTCAATGTTGTAAATAAAGATTTAAATTTGAATTTTCAACTGAATTTGAATAACAATATTTACAGTTTGAATTCAGCCGCGGCGCTTGGCGGTACAGGGTACAAACTTATAATCTAGTTGCTCTATGGTAAAAATAGTAACACATATAATCTTGCAGTGATCATAGTGTCTGTAAGCGATAAAGAATAACAACAAACAATAAAATCTGGCAAAGTGTAAGACGGGCCATTTACCATCTTAAATCACCGTTATAGCGCCATCTGGTAATTATTAAGCGAAACAACACGTTTGTTGAAAACAATATTCAAAGTTAAGCAACGCCGGGCTCGGTCAGTAATTGGATGCGTTTTGTTTTTGTTTGTGTTTGTAAATTACGTACATGGTAGTAAGTAGGGAACCTTCGGAGTTCGACTCGCACTTGGCCGTTTTTTTTACCCTAAAATTTACATATAGAAAAACGAATGGACATGACGGAATCCGTTTATGCCGTTTGACTATGGAACCGTTATATTTAACAAACAGACGGAGCTATAGATTAACTACATTCCTGCAATTTAAAACGTCAAAACCAACTTTTTCTTCCGCTGTCTGTCAATATGATAATGTTAGATGAATAAAATATCAAAACAGTTATCGGATTTCTAAGGACTACCGTGCACTTCGGTTACATTTCGTGCGTTTTTTCTTAAAATGTGCAAGGTGTGAACGACACAAGAAAAATGTGCGCACTGCGAGAAAGAGTCGCAAGCAGATTTTTGCGGGTTAACGCACCGAAACAAAATCTGTAGCAAAACAGATTTATTTCAGTGCGTTTCCGCACGGAATGTTTGTACTCTATAGGACTTCGGTATATGAAACCCCACGAACTAAGATAAAAAAAAATCGTATCGCCGCAATGGTGCTCGAGAGGCGTCGGAGATTAATGTTGACACTACGCGTTCTCGTATGCTTTTAATAAAGGTCAAGGCCAATATTCCTATTCCTAAACGCATACCAAATCTAATGCGTTACGATTTTGGAAACGCAACACCGCACGTGGCACCGCAGTGCACCCAGCCTTAGAATTTCGAGTTGTCAACTAGAGTGAGCGTTATACAAGTCTACGAGTACAAAAATGTGGAGAGATAATTCTATGGTATATTATTGTGTTAATCTCATTGGAAATGGTGCCATTTCCCCCAGAAATTTCGTGGCTGGTCTAGAGCTACAGAGCGGTAAAAGGTCACTTTAATAATCAAAGTCTTAAGTCTTAAGACATTTTTTTACCTTAATCTGGTTTTCTTGGACCAATCCTTACTAAATTTAAATTGGACCAATCTGTGAGATTAGCCTTCCATAATATGTAAAAAAATCAAAATCGGTTAATAAATGACGGATTTATCAGGTTACGAACATTAAAAAAAAACATACAACCGAATTGAGAACCACATCTTTTTTTTAAATGTTGCTTAAAAAGAAGTTAAAGATTTAATGGAATTATACTATTGCTACAAATAACTTGATGTAGTAGTTTCGTACCGTTTCGCATCATAGTAAATAACGTAACTTTTGTTATTGCGTGTGTGATTGTCCCTTTGTGTCATCGATACGTATTTAGTACAGATGTTTGAAGGTTTGATAGAGATATATTATATATAAGTGAGACTTTTGTGAAAGTTGGAAGAAAAGGTTACTGTTGAGATATCGAAAGGATAGCTTTTTCTTTGGTTTTTATTTAATTGATCCTCGCCTCATTTAAATGGTTGGCCGACCTTATGGATGTAAAAGATTTAAAAATAAAAATTAAAAATTCATTTCATATATATAAAAAAGAAACTGGTCTTGAAAGTATAAACAAAATTGATGAGTTTTACTGTTCGCGTGAAACCGATCCACCACGACACGATTGGAGAAAATGGGCATAAATACAAAAAGAACCCTGAGGATCAAAATTTAACATATAAACTTCTGAAAAAACGAAATGAAGTAGCTGAAAACATTTAGAAATCAAAATTGCTACCACAAAGCATTTGGGGACTGCAAGAAGAAACCATAACAAATGTGGACCCTTATAAACAGTCTATATAACAATTAAGTCAAAGATGTGCCAGTACCTTGTAAACTCCAAATTTCTTAGGATTCCTTTATTACTTACTGATGAAAAATAAATTTGTGATGCATTTAATGATTTTTTTTCATCAATTGGTTCGATACTGGCGAGTTAAATACCTAAAAACATTTTGATGTTCAAAACTCAACAGATTCACACAGTACCAATCCGTATATATTTTTCTCTTTAGCACCAACAATAAAAGATGAAGTTAAAAGATTGAATAATTTAAACTCTAACACTAGCTAAGGTCTTGATGGTATAAATACAAAATGCATTAAATGCCTCAAAGGCCTCATTAGTGAAGATCTCGCATTGCAATTGCATTATTAATGTTGGAGCCTAGGAATATTCCATGATAGTTTGAAAATAAGTTAATTTTAAGTTACGCCTGTTTTTGAATTCTGTGAATAATCAAACCCTGGAAACTATCGCTCAATATTAGTCCTTCTAATTTTATCAAAAAATTTTGAAAGAATTATTTTCGCTTTAAAAAATATCTTGCATCACAAAAATATTAATCTAGACACATATAACATTCAGTTAAGGCATGTTACGCTTTGGTTTAAGTAGAAAACAACGTAAGTAAAATAGGTATTAATTAATAATAGAAAAAAGTGGGGGTGAAGCGGAGAGTGCAAAATAATATCATTGGCGCGCCTGAGTGAACGTTTTTGACAAATTAACGTTTTGCTCAATGCAATTTGAGAGTGTATATCTTTATTAAGAATTTAACGAATTAAAATACAATTTTAATAAATGTGTATTTGTCTTATGTTCATTATATTAGTTTCAGCATAAACTTATTTACTTGGTGTTAGAAAATTTAAATGGAACAATATTTTGACCAGCTTATTTTGAGTGACTTGTGAACATTTTAAGTTGGTTTTTGCTGCATTACCGCATATTTTTATCAGCTAGTCTATATGTGGCTTTACAAGGGTATTATAGATGGTATATTGCACTCCGACTGGTAGATATTTGCCAATTACTTTTAAAGCTCCCGTTAATGAAGAAAGTTTCGATTAAAATTTTTTTATGTGCGACTTTCAACTCAAATATTTTTCTTCGTTTACCTTCCGTATCGGTTTGTTGTTTACGGTTAGTGCATTGTAATTTTGAATCTTTTTATTTTCAAACTAGTTAAGACTAAATTATTTAGGCCAATATATCTATACATATAAAATGACTGATGGATCAACGCACAGCCTAAACCGCTTATCGTAGAGACCTGAAACTTGGAGGGTGTGTACTTTGTATGACGTAGGCATCCGATAAGAAAGGATTTTCCATTTTCCGAAATTCTACCCCTAAAGGGGTGAAGAAGGGGGGAAAAGTTTGTATGGGACAACGTGATTCCTCGGTCCAATCTCCTTCAAATTTTGCATAAACCTTTTTTAAAAGAATTAGTGGAAGACGTGTCTCGTATTTTATTGAAATTCATCCCCTAACGGGATCAAAAAGGGTAGAAAGTTATTTTAGCGGTGATTTGCTTCGAAGTTGATATCAATACTCCTTAGTGCTTTTGATTTAGAATTACATTTTATTTTGACACATGTTTGTCAACTTTGTTCGATTTTATTCAAAAATATAAGCAAATCTTCTTTACTATATTTATAATATTATAAAGCTGAAGAGTTTGTTTGTTTGTTTGAACGCGCTAATCTCAGAAACTACTGGTCCAATTTGAAAAAAATCTTTCAGTCTTAACCTATTTATTGAGGAAGGTAAATCATTACGCTAAGATCTACAGGAGCGGAGCACCATAGAAGAATGTTTCAAAATCGGAGTTTTTTTTTTCGTTTTAAAAGCGTCAGCTGCGTGCGCTGCGTAAACGGTTAAAATTTTGCAAAAATCATGTATGACAGAATTGTTTAAAAGTTTTAAAAAAAAACGCGTGCGCGGAAGCATATCTATCTTCTACGGTTGGCTCACTATAATGTTTTTTATGCTAACCAATTTTTTTCTGAAATAATGCCTTATTTGCAACGGTATTTTAAACGTATTATTAAAAAATATTTTCACCTTCTACGTAAACAAAGTCGCCGGTTAAAGTAAGCGTTAGCCCAAAGTAACTATAACTGACTGACTATCAACGCGTAGCTCCAACCAATTGACGGATCGATCTGAAATTTAGCACACATGTAGCTATTATGATGTAGGCGTGCGCTAAGAAAGGATTTTCCAAAACTCACCCCCTAAATGGGGGTCCAAAGTTTGTATGATGCTCGCGAGGTTAATCCATTAGTTAATTAGTTTTTTTTAGTTTATTATTTATTATTTTTTAAAAAAGGTAGAAAGAGAGAGATGGAGAGAGAGTGTAAGTAGGTTCTTCTATAATTGAGGAGTTGCCGTAAGAATCCTACGCCGATAACCAAATTTAGAGCGTGCGAAGCTGCTGGCAAAAGCTAGTAAATTTATATAATATATAATAATTAAAGAAATTTCTTTGAATCGATACTTAACATTACACTTTCATTGCTCTTGTCATATCCGTTTAGGTTATAAGCTTGCGAAGTGATGTAATTTCGCCATCATGTAGAAATATTACAAACATGTTATCTTTTTCCATAATAATTTCAATAATAATATACCTTATTGCACAATAAGGAACCTAAAATATAAACAAATTATAAAATATAAATACAAAGGGCGGTCTTATCACTAGAAGTTATTTCTTCCAGACAACCTTAGGGTAGAGGAATTCACTAAAGAAAACTAAAAAATTTGTGGATTTTCAAATATATAAATTAGTAAATACTTATAAATTATAAACAGAATAATTATATATAATATGCAAATATACATTCATGACTACTACATTTATATAAAGTTCACAAAAAATTATCTACTGCATTTACATTTTTAGTTCCGCATAAATTTGAGAAATGTAAAATTATACGGTTTTTAAATATGTTAAGAGATTGTAGACGTTCAATGTCCAATGATAAGGCATTCCACTTACTTATAGTTTTCATAGTATAGGGCTGTAAGATGAATATTTAAATAAACAGACTCGGTGAATCGCGGAGGAAGGAAGATCCAATAAAATTAAACTGTTCTTTCTGATATACAGGTTTAAACATATTGAATAAGACGTTACAAAGAAGAGATAAAATATTAGTATTCCGGCGATGGGGAATTGGGAGCCACTTGAGCTTAGAGCGTAAATCGGATATGTGTTTGTACTTACGTAAACCAAATATGAATCTAACGCATACATTTTGAAGTCGTTCATGTTTATTAAGCGGCTCGTCACTGAGATCAGGATATATATCTTCATAGTCGAGAAAAGGAAACAAAAAAGATTTAGCTTTATTTAGTTGCGTATCCTACCTATTAATTTTGCAGCAGCAAATATTATTCAACTTACGTTTTTTTTTTATACCACCAAGGTGGCTGACGGTAAGCATTTACCGCAGCCTATGGATACTTGCAACACCTGGGTCACCACTGTAGTCCTTAATGAAAACCTTGACAAGGAGCTCATTCCACAACTCAAGATTTTTACAGTTAGTGACACTGTAAGGAACAAACACTCTTTTAATGTACACAGATGGAATTGATTCAAAATTAATTTTGAGGCAAGCACAGAACTACCACTGTTACTTGTTTTTTAACAGGATTTACAGTTAGGCATAGGACTCACTACAGTCTACTATATGTTGGAGGTTCTCATAGTAGATGCAAAAGCATTTGACAATTCGTTAATGGGAACTTCTACATATAGATGTATGATGTATAGATATATCGAATATGTAAAAAATAATGTATAAGTATACGCAAACACGACCTTTCTTAGAAGTTCGAGTCAGGAATAAATTGTCTAAAATACACTTCTACTATATCTTCCTGATAATATTGCGTTTCATGCCGAATAAATCTACCGATCCGCATATTTCCCGGTGATGTATGACGTACATTTTCACACGAAATTGTAAAAGAAGCGGGACAAGCACATCCGACGCGGTTGATAAATGAAGACGAAGCGTTTGCATTTACTTTCAACATTCTAACCTGCGAAGGAAAATCTCTAAAATTTTACCACCATATTTATAAGATTTAAATATTTGTTTTATTGTTTTAAGTAAATCTGAAAAGGAACCAATGTTTCATTCAATTAAAAAACCAGTCAAGTTCAAGGTTTATTAGGGTCCCGAACGTTTGTTAGATACATAATATTAGAGGTTAAAGTATGAAATCTACCTTCTATATTGAGTTGAGTTGAGAAAAACATTTTTATTACTTGCTTTTATTTAACTCACAATGTTTCCTTTCTTTCTCCCTTCCATCTTGTGGTAGAATATTGCAAGATCAATTAAACAAACCTACTTCCTGTTATCAACCTACGATGAAATTTTGTGTACTTACTAGTAAGTAAGCTTAGCTTAGCTTGGATGACAATACAATATTCCACAGTTACTTTGACCAACAGATCCCTCTGAGAGTAGTACCAGGGGTACAACCTATAAGTGGAGGTGAAAAATTGAAAAATCTTCAAAATGGGTATCCGGGGGTTTTGAGAGTCGCAGATCACGAATTTGATGTTCCTTTTCATGTTATTACCTCTTCGCAGATGCAAGAAGTGCACCTGAAGGTGGACATTAGGGTGGAAAGTAAAAAATTAATTACTAATTTATATTGACCATAATATCGTTCTCCAAGTTCTCATAACCCAACTTATGAAACTTGGGCAGTAAACTATAAAAAATCAATTAAACTATAACTTAAAAGTATGAAATATAAAAAGTAATTTTTTTTTTTTTAAACTAGCTTTTCTTGTTTAAGATTCATATAAAAATTCAATCTAACAGAAAATTGTACTAGAAAGTAAAAAATAATTTTGTCAAAATAAATATAAAAAAAAGTGAGTTTGAGTATACAACTAGGTAAATGAGTCCCGTATTTAAAAAGAATTGTTCCTTATTGCGTTGACAACAGAGTCGTCAAGCTTTGAAGTTTGTTTATAGTAACAACTTTGTAATACTCTGTGGTATTATTCAAATGTAGCTTTTTATTTAAAATATTACTATAACAAATAAGCTGAAAAGTCTTATTAGGAAGGTAGTTGGTACCAAAGAGAATATAATATACTACGTAAGTAGGAACTACTTACTACTCAAAACATTTTTGTTTATTTATTTAGTGAGTGCGTGTTGTGTTTGGTGTACAATAAATCAAATATGTATTTATCTTTACATCTCCTATCACGTTTGCTTGTTGAACACAATGCAGATCAATATTGATTCTGTACCTACTTTATGTTCAAAATTGATATGCTAGAGCATAAACTTCGATATGATAATTTAAAATTAATACATTTTGATAAAATGGAACGTTTTGCGGTTCATTTGGGTATTTTGTTACTTTAAAATTTTTTTAAAGCAAAAGAAATATGAAAGTGAAATAAAAACTGTTCATATTATATCATTGTGATATAAGAAATAGTGAGAACCGCATCGTTGCGCAGTGAAAACAAATGTTTACTCAAAAATTTAGAAAAGTATGTTCAAGTTGTTTGAGCATGACAAGGAGATAAACAAAAGAAGATGCATGTAACAAAATCATGAGGTTAAAGTAAATGGAACGGTCGGTGGAGGTAGACCTCGTTGAATGTACCCCGATCAAATCGAGTCCATGATTAGAAAATGCGAGGTCAAGAGCATCTTAGCTGACGGACGTGTATAAACGCATTGATGAAAGTGGATAAAGTAAATAAGTGTGTCAGGATTGAAACTAGTCGAGGTCTGTGGTACCTGCCTAACCCTGTGGGTATTACGTTTGGTATTATAAATGTAAATAATTTACATTTATATGTTCATGATATTTATTAGTACAATTATTGTACTAATAAATATCATGAATCCAAAATTCATAAATCGTTAATATCTCTAATGATATTCCCAGATGAACGTTTTCGTAAAAAATGAAAGAAAATAAATCCTAATAAAAAGGCAATTACAAAAGTGGCAAACAAACTGTTTTCAAAATTGCAAAACATTGTAATCACTGCGAATAAGTGAATAATGTGCACAGTTTTTGGACATCCCCTACTTACAGAGTGATAATACAGGGTATATAAGACCGGTGATCGTTGTCTTAGGAAGTGCTTGGATGTTTGGTGGAAAATTCTACTATAGTCAGAAGGTTCAGTACTAGGTCATCGCAGGCGCTTGACTACGTTTCGTGTCGTCGTGGATCTTAGTTTGCTCTGGTTTCTCTAAGTTCCTCCTTCGAACTTCAGAGGGCCGATTTCTTTTATTTATTGAACTAAGGACTTTAAATTGTTTCTACAGTCTATTATAGTGTTTTATTATTAATAATATATTATCGTCTTTACTCTATTACATTTTAGTATTAATATTTAATGCATTACTTAATTTTATTGATCAATGTGTTGTTTATTGAATTGAATTTGTAAATTTATTACTGTTTTATAATTTTATAGGTACCTATTGTATTATCTGGTTATTTATTTTTGGTTAATATGAGTGTAACGCCTACACAATTAAATTGTCCACCCTGTCCAGGGTCTTCACGTGGTTTCTCCTTACATGGTTTGAATGTGCATATTGGACGAATGCCAACGAGTGCTTTGTTCAGTTGCAGCCGCCCATGTTTCTCCGATCGACACAAGTAGCACTACTTCAGCGGTACAGGGGCTGCCAATATTGTCACCTGCTCAGAATTTTCTAGACAGGCTTGCTTATTTCAAAGGAAGTGTACCAGTTCTCCACCACATTCCTAAGGGTGCTCGAAACCAGGCGGCCGGCAAGTTGTATGACGTTAAAGACTCATGTGTCGCTAACAATGGCTTGGATGAGTGGGGGGCTCTTCTTTCTTCCGCATATACAGCTCTGAAAATGCCTACGAAAGAGTCACCTGGGAATTTGACGTCAAAAGTTAAAACCAATGTTTTGTCGTCGGGTCTTTTTGGTGAAATTGACATAACTATGCCGTCGTCTGTGTCTACCAGTTTTCCCTCTATTCGGAAAAATATTGAATCAAAGGTCTTTGAGGGGGATTTGAGAGGTGCCGTTCGCCTGTTAATGTCGGACGACTCCTTTTCACGGCGGGGTCCAGACACCTGGCTGCGCTAGAATCAAAGCATCCTCCCAGTTTTCCTCCTGATCCGGGCTCAACGTTTCCTACGATAACAGTTACGATAAGGGACGTAATTTTAGCTTTAGGATCTTTTAACGCAGGTTCAGCGGCAGGCCTGGACGGGATCCGGCCGGCACATCTTAAAGAGTTGATCTCCATGTCGGCGGGTGAAAACGGGAGGCGCCTTATAGGGTGTTAAGTTAAATCCTCTTGTGTGTCCTTATCTTTACGGGGCCTCCCTTTTTGCTTTGAACAAAAAATATGGTGGTTTAAGACCAATAGCGGTGGGCAGCGTTTTTCGCCGCTTGGCTGCCAAACTAGCTTGCCGCTCTGTCAAAGAATAAATAGCCAGTTACTTGCACCCGCACCAACTGGGATTTGGCACACGCCTGGGTCTGTGAGGCTGCTATCCACGCCACGCGAACTTTCCCATGGCTCCGCAGAATTAAGGCAATATTTTGCTGAAACTTGATATTCGCAACGCGTTCAACTCTTTGGAAAGAGACGTTCTGTTGAATGAGGTCAAGGATAAAATCCCGTCTCTCTTCCCTTTCCTTCATCAAGTCTATAGACTTCCTTCCAACCTTTTCTTCGAAAAAAATCTTATTCTTTCAAAAGTGGGAGCCCAGCAGGGAGACCCACGCGGTCCGCTTGTATTTAGACTGGCTATTCACAAAGCAATCTGTGATCTCGAATCTGCTCTTAACGTCTGGTACCTAGACGATGGCACAATCGGGGGTAAACCAGAAGACGTGTTTCAGGATCTGGAGGCCTTAGTTCCCAGCCTTAAAGACCTGGGTCTAGAGGTTAATCCCTCGAAGTGCGAGTTTTTCGCCTGTGGTACTGAGGCTCGAACACACATTTCTCTTTTTCATTCTCTTTTACCTGGCCTTAAGGAAATTCCTACTCCTGACTTAAACTTATTAGGTTGCAAGAAAACATTTTCTTCTTTCCGCTCACGAACGTCTTAAGGCTCTTTCCGCACACGTGGCGATCATCTTGTTGCGCATGAGCTTCGCTCTTCCGAAGGTCACCTATTTATTGCGGACTACCCCAACTTGGCTCTGTCCTGAGGAAATTTCATCTTTTGATGAAAGTTTAAAATTGGTTGTTGAGTCATATCGTAATGTCTCCCTAGATGGTCCCCAGTGGATTCAGGTAGCTCTGCCTGTCCGATGTGGTAGTCTCGGGATACGGTGCGCTAAGGAGGTGGGTCTGCCGGCTTTCCTGGCGTGTGCGCACGGGTTTGCCAACCTAGTCACTGTTTTACTTCCTTCTAATGGTGACGGGGGAAGTATACCTTTTACGTCTGATGCTGTGTCAGCTTGGTTAGCCCTTAACTCTGCTACAGTCCCAGAATTGTCACATGTTCAGCGGGCGTGGGATGATGTGGGGGTAAAGAGGCCTCAAGAGCAATTGCTAGAGGGTGCGTTGGGAGTCGATAAGGCCAGACTACGAGCTGTGACGCAACCTGAGTCCGGGATTGGTTACAAGCGGTTCCTTTGCCTCACCTGGGCACTCTTCTCGGTGATGACTCTTTGCGTATTACGGTGGCTCTCCGTCTGGGCTGTAAGGTGTGTGAACCTCATATATGCACCTGCGGTTCCATGGTGGAGGCCAATAGTTATCACGCCCTGAGTTTTCGGTGGTGCACTGGGAGATTTCCGCGTCACCATGCCCTGAATGACATAGTTCGTAGAGCCCTTATATCGGCTAATGTCCCCTGCTTGCTTGAGCCTCCAGGTCTCAGCAGGTCTGATGGAAAGAGACCAGACCATCCCGAAGAGACAAGACAGCCCTCTTTGGTGCCATGGAAAAATGGGAAGTGCCTGATCTGGGACGCAACTTGCGTCACCTGAGTCGCGCCATGCTCTTTGCATCTGCCGCTGCCGAAGACGCCTGCTCAAAAAAAGGCTTAAATACGCTTGCTTGGAGTCGCTTTATCATTTTGGACCTGTAGCAGTGGAGACCTTGGGCAGTTGGAGTGTGGATGCGAAGTGTTTAGTGGGAGAAATAGGCCGCAAACTAAATGAAGTGACAGGAGACTCACGCTCTGGGTCGTTCTTGGTGCAAAGGATTGCCATCGCTATACAGCGAGGTAATGTTGCAAGCATTATGGGCACCTTTGCACCAGGAATGATCAGGAGTGGGTTATTTAGTGACTAATTTTTTTTATTTAATTATTGTACTAAAATATTTTAGAATCTTGTACAGGAGTTTGAAAAAAAAACTTTACGAGCAAGTTATGCAAGGAAATAAAAAACTTTTTTCTTAAAATTAGGATACTATATCACTTTTTTAAAGTATTAAACTAAATGTAACTAGTTATGTTCAAGACTTATAAACTATTTCACAATTAATTGAAAGTACGTCTCATATATAAATTACATGCCTCTCATATATAATTAAAGGTACCTCTCATACATAATTAAACGTACCTTTCATATATAATTAAAGGTACCTCTCATACATAATTAAACGTACCTCTCATATATAATTAAACGTACCTCTCATATATAATTAAACGTACCTCTCATATATAATTAAACGTACCTCTCATATATAATTAAACGTACCTCTCATATATAATTAAACGTACCTCTCATACATAATTAAACGTACCTCTCATATATAATTAAACGTACCTCTCATATATAATTAAACGTACCTCTCATATATAATTAAACGTACCTCTCATATATAATTAAAAGAACCTCTTATATATAATTAAGGTACCTTTTATATATAATTTAAGGTATAGCTCATATATCAGAGACTTCATAATTATCTTATGTAACAATATCTTGTCAGTTAATAAATAAATAAATATTAGTAAATTTTTTGTTTTGTAGATTTCAGAATACTATCGTGAAATACAACAAACTTACATATCTCAACTGTGAGTATATTTGTAATTGTTTCAGCAGACTTGTAACTATTAAAACTATTTCAGGGTCCAAATAAATATAATACGCTTAAGAGTGTAGAGAAGGTCAGACCACAAAAACCGCATTGGAATTTCATGAGGGACTGACACTGTGTTTCAGTAAAATAATTAAGAGAAAAGCTTTACGAATAAATGTACAGTATCTTGTGAAAGTCCATATATAATTCGAAACAAAAATAGCATGTCGATTTGAAGCCATTTACGCCTTACATAAATAACAAAAGTAATGTTGTTTTAGGTATTGTACTAGCAATCTCACAATTTCATATTATTTATTATCTCAACTCATGCCTGCGCGTGTTGTGTGCCATTGACTTCAAATCCTAATGATGTGAGTTTGGTTATCTGTTCTACGTAAGTTTTTTTTTCAATTTAAATATAGCGCGTCTACAAAATCTTGGCAAGTCCTACAAAACACCATAAAGTATAGGAGGGTGTGTGTAAGTAGGTACAGAGAAAAATTGACATTTAATACATGTTAGTAAACAATAAGCTAAGCGAATATTACACAAACATTCAAAACAATTTGTTTATTTAGACTAGACAGTCTCATGAATTACAGTGAAGGGGTGCGCAGAATGCAGCTTATGAATTACAGCGCCAAGATTTTGTAGACAGTCTATAAAGAATTATAACAATTCAAATCCATATAAACATTATAAATGTGAAAGTAACTCTGTCTGTCTGTCAGTTACCCCTTCACGCTAAAACCGCTGCATCGATTAAGATGAAATTTGGAATGGTGGTAGTTTGAGTCCCGGGAAAGGAAATAGGCTACTTGAAAATGTCAAGTATAAGTAAGTTTTTTTTCTAAGATTCAGTACTCGCCATTGAAATTCTATACCGATAACCGAATTAAGTGCGGGTGGCACCACAGGCAAAAGCTAATATCCCATAAATATTATAAATGTGAAAGTTAGTTTATCTGTTTGTTACTTCATAAGTCACTCATAAATGGACCGATTTAGATGAAATTTGGTATGGAAATAGTTTGAGTCCCGGGAAAGGACATAAAATCTAAAGATTTAAGAAGTTTTTATCATAAGAAATTGATTGTTCCCGCGGGAAAAACAATAACCGAGCTTAGACGAACTATAGCTTGCTATAGCAAACTTCATTAGTATAATTAAGGAGTTGACGTAAGAATCCCACGCATATAACCAAATTTAGGGCGGATAAAGCCGCTGGCAAAATTCATTAATTGACAGTTATCCTATCCCATAAATATTATAAATGCAAAAGTTTGTATTTTTGGTTGTTACTTAATCACGCTTCAACCACTGAATGAATCGGGTTGAAACTTGGCTCACATATAGTTAGGTATAGGTTTAGGTTTAAGTATTATTAGTTATTAGTTTAGTTATTATTATTAGGTATTAGTATTAGGTATAGTTAGGTCCTGGAACAGGACATAGGCACTTTTTATCCCGAAGAATTTAAAAGTTTTCACAGGAGTATCTATAACCGAATTCCACGAACGAACCATAGCTGCAGCAATAGCTTGCTATAACAAACTTCTTTAGTAAAATCAAGGAATGCCGTAAGAATCCTACGCCGATAACCAAATTTAGTGTGGGCGGAAAAAGCTAGTTTGGTATATTTTTGCTGAGTTTAAATTTTAAACTTTTTACCATTACTATTTAATGATAAGCAGTTTAGAGTATGAAATAGAAAAAAAAGTCTATAATGTTAAGACTGTAAAGTGGTATGTCATGGTCTGTGTCCAAAAACATAGCACGCGGCAGCATTCAGATGTATCTGTTCTTTATAAGAGTATATCATAAAGTTTCTGGAAAGTAAACAATTGTTCATTGTTGTTGTTATTTTAAGCAGCTTTACGTGTTTTAATATCAAGTTCACGTTAAGTGTAAACGAAAAAGCTCTTATGACATAATTAGGTTATGGGGATATCATAGGTACACTAAATTATGGACAAATACAAAACAAAAGGTTGTAAGGTGAGTTTTTTTTATTTATATCTATGAGTGAGTAATTTTAGATCTTAAAGCTTTCTATTTAGTTAAATTAGTTAATAATATGATGGTGTCCGATTAAAATAGTAGTAATAATTAGTTTTTCTAACAGTAATTAAAAGATTCATATATTTTTTATTTTACCATCTAGTAACTAAATAGGAAGATAATTTTTGTTAATTCAATGGTTTAATATTCATTATTTTTTTTTATTTCAAAGTACTCGAACTAGTTATTGGATTATATCAAAAGGGTATTTTTATAAGCTGAAAGCCATTATTAATACATTAGATAGGCGTTATATGGGTTAAACTAATGAAATAAATGAATTTATGTCAACGAAACAGATCATTAATCATATATTGCTCTTCGGTGTGAATTTTATTTTTGAGCGTTGTCTGGACAACAACTTTGTTTTAAAACATTTAATTTTAGTAATTATTGGTAAGTTTTGAGATTTTAATTTAAGTTTCAATCATAGTGAAAACGAATACCTAAGCGTATAACCAACCTAAAAATGAAATAAGATTTAAATTGAAGGTTTATTATTAACTTTGTTATAAAAATCAAATAAATACTTTGTAATATGCATTTATGTGTTTTAATCCAAATCAAATACATAAATCGAAAAAAACAACAAACAGATCTCAAAGTGGTTTAATTAAAAAAAAAAAGATTTTAAACGAAACCAGTGGTCATAGCTTGAATTACAGACGGAGCAGATGGTCTTGCAAAGTGAAATCCATACTAATATTATTAATGCGAGAGTAGCTCTGTCTGTTTGTCTATTACCTCTTCACGCTTAAACCGCTGAGCCGATTTAGATGAAATTCTAGGGATGGACATAGAATAGTTTTTATCCCGAAAAATTCAAAATTTCCTACGGAAATAACTATAACCGACCTCAAACGAACTATAACTACAAACAATAGTTTGCTATGGTAAACTTTATCAGTATAATTAAGGAGTTGACGTGAGAATCTCACGCCGAAAACTAAATTTAGGTCGAGTGAAGCTGCTACAGTCCGGCCTCTCAAAGAATGCGTTCCTGAAAGATCGTGATCGACTGGGCGATGGAACTTTGAACTGGCGTACAATTTACGGCACAATTTTAAATATCTTTTATTTACCTTATTAACGAGTGATAAAATTAAAATTCGAATTATTATGCCAACTTACAATAAATGTATTAATTTTGGGCTAAAATTATTACAATTACTTAATTAACAAATATAAAAACAATAGCTTCTAAACATGGACGTATAAAAAACCACGTCAAACGGCGCTGTTTCAATGTTATATCAACTGTTTGTTTTTGTAGTGATGTGACAAAATAACGAGGCAATTGTAATCGAATATTTTTGTAATTTAAATATAATCTGTCCGTATAATATAAAAAAAACGTTATAATTTTATAATATATAATGTACTTAGTATTTAATACAGTTAAAAATATAATAAAGGTACGCCCAAACAAAACTTAAGAAAATTAGTGTCATAATATCAGTCAGATGAATTAAAAAAAAACATTGAAAATAAAATTACTTAGGTACTACTTTATATTTCTGGTAAAAAATGGCAACTCAAAATAGCGCTGTGGGGACCGCCATTTTGTGACATTTACAAACAGTCGTCTCTTGTCGTCTCGCACGCATAGACTTCGTTCTCCAGTGTTTCTCGTTGTGTATTTTCTCGTGACTGTTATTGTTGTTATTTTGACTGTTCTTCTTGATATACTGACCTCTGTGCTAAGCTGGACTTTTGGTGCATAATAACAATGCCAAAACGCGGTCAAACATTGAAAAATGAAACTTGGACAGATGACACTCAAGCGTCAACGTTGAAAGTGCCAATGGGTAAAGGAGCATGGCTTATAATATGCCACGCTGGTTGTGCGAAGTATCGTTTCGTGGAAAACGGTTTATTGGCATTTGAGTCAAAAAGCACTACTGACTGCGACGAAGAAATGAATGCGGCTTCATTTAAGGAGTGTTTCCAGGATGTGTTGCTACCAGGCCTGCCAGAGCCTTCAGTTATATTAATGGATAACGCCGCCTATCATTCGGTGCAAAAAAATAGAGCACCTACCCAAGCTAATAGAAAAGATGCATTGGTGGCTTGGCTGCAAAACAGTGGAACTGACGCAAATATATCAATGCTAAAAGCAGAGCAGATGAAATTAATCAATAACCATAAGCCGACAAATGTTCGATATGAAATAGATGAGTTGGCTCTGGAGTACGGTCATCGCGTTCTCCGAATTCCCCCGTACCACTGCCAGTACAATGCCATTGAGCTAATTTGGGCTCAAATTAAAGGTTATGCAGCCCGTCATAATACTTCTCCACCGTATGGCATAAAAAAGATGAAGATGCTTTTAAAAGAAGCATGCGAAAAAGTCACAAGAGATGACTGGATAAAGGTGGTTGAAAAAACTAAAAAGATTATATTTGATGATTTTGACCGCGATATCAGTATAGATACAGTGATTGACAATAATATTATTATACACGTTAGTGAAGAAGACAGCGACTCCTCAAGCGAATTGGAAGATTAAATTGTTTGACATAGTCTTCATTGTTTAAGGCTTAAAACTATGTATTTCATAATATGTATTTTCCAATGAATAAAGCATTTTTATTTTTTTCCCTTCGTTACATTCAGAAATTACGATTCAATTTAATTAATTGATTCATTAAAAATTTATTTACATTGTGAAATATATTTTGAATATTAAAAAAATAATTCCTATAAAAAATAACATATAAATTAAATTGAATAAATATGCATAATGAATGCAACAAATAACGTTACTAAATATTATTAATGTTATTTATTGTACATCACTAGTCATGACGCATTGACAGGTGTCAGGAACGCATTCTTTGACCGGCCGCACTGTAGTTAACAACATATTATACGACGGTACCAAATGGTTAGATATTTCAAACAAATCAATATAAATGTGAATGAATACGAATTAGTAATCTCATTTTCTTGACTTCAGGTTAATATTAACAGTTTACGAGTATAATTATAAGAACGTGTGAGTCAATGAACCACAGATTTGCCAGAACATGATTTTAGCCCTTAAGCTTTCTGTGCATTCATGCAACTGACTATACAATATACTTTTAATGCACATAAGTAAAGTAAAGTAAAATTTACAAACCGATTTGTATATTTTTTTTTATTTGAATAGGTATTCTTATTAAATTCTTACATACTTCTATACAATTTCTATCAAAATTAAATATAGTGGAATACATGAGGATAACATGACAAAATATGCGCATACATAGTGATTTCTGTATTTTTAGTAACTAATTTTTAGTATTTTAAGTAAAAAGTTATTTGCATTCAGAAAGTATCATTTGTTTAATTGGAACTGATTAAGAAGACGACAAATGGCAATTTTAACTTTTCATTTTAAACATGGCGATGATTTAGGTAGCTAAGCGACTTTGGCGAAGTAAATTTAAATGGTTCGATTAAAATGGCACCGTCAAACTTATCTGCTGGAAGGTTTTTTTTAGGGTTCCGTAGGCAAATGTTGGAATCTGTTGTACTTACTAAGTTTCTTTATATTGACTTTGATGATGAAACAGATTTCGAACCTCTTCTAAAAAGTAAAAATAAACACCTAAAGCAGACATACTCACAGTAAATTAGAGTTTTTGAATTTTGTATCGACTGCAAATTTCAACAACTTGCAGTAAAGATAGGAAGAAATAAAATTGTCTACTTGCCTTCAAAACGAAGAAAACATGTACCGAGCTTAATTTTCTGTCAGTACACCTGCTTTAGAACCCTCTACCCGGGGTTATTTTTTATTTTTAGTAAACTTTGTATTGGATTTTTTTTTTGTTAAAATTTATTTTGTGTTTTAAAGTGTTCTCTATCAAGCACATAAGGGAGGACGAATAAGTAAATGAATTAAGAAGTTACGTAAAAGCCCGTCAAGCAAAAATGCATCTCTTTCAAAGAAAGTTAAAATCCCAAGTATGTACCTAAAGAATTAAAACAGTAGTCATATATATATACTGATTAATATTGTATAGCGCACAGATCAAACTATTGAGACTAAAATTGAACATCACCCTTTGCAAAAATTATATTAGATTCGAAAATTTTGAAAATCGATATCATAACATTTCATTTACAGAAACAAATACGAATTTCAAGTACTAATTTTGATTTAAGTTTTACACACTTATCGGACTTTATTCAAATACAAAACAGCTTAATCGATAATACTTATACCTTCACTTCAAACTTAAGAAAAACTAACTTTTTATTATTTCGTTTAAGTTCTGCGCAAATGCGATTTACGGACGTAATAATATACCTTATGTAAGTATAAACTATAGTAGCTAAATATATTTATTAAATTGGGTATCACAGACTTTCAAGTTAAATCCACAATTAGCGATGAAACTTGGCGGGCTGAATGATAAATTGATTTATACATATTTAAAGCGCGGAGAGTCTTGTGTGTAGAAACCTGTAGCTTTGAGCTTTAAGCTTTGTAGCAGAAAGATGCATGAGAAAAAGCATTATTTGAGTAATTTAAAGAGTACAAGTGCTATAATTTAGTTTATTTCATACCCTCAATGAAGTTTGTAACTGAGTTTAAAGCAGCTAAGTAGGTACAACGTGAATATCATAGAAAGATGGGATTGTCATAAAATTATATACTAAGTAAAAAATACATAAATGTTAAGAGCATTATATAACAACACAAGCACAATATAACAGATATTTAAAAGTAAAAAAAAAACTATTAAAATGACTATAAAAACATGTTGAATAGGTTAAATATAGTTTCTACGCAATTTATGTATGAATTCATATATCAATATTTCATGTATTTTGGAGAGGACAAAAATATAATTTCTATGTAAGTAAAGTTATTAATATTTCAAAGCGCAAATGCGCAAGCTGCAAATCAACCTAATATTTTTAAAAAAATCCATGATTTTTACTTTGCAATGAGAGTGCAAATGTTGATTCAGATATGAAACTAATACAACAAAAAAACCGGCCAAGTGCGAGTTGGATTCGCGCACCGAGGGTTCCGTGCCTACCACCATTTATGTAATCTACAAACACAAACAAAATTATTTTAATATTTGAGTTGATTGAATGAAAGGTAAATTGCGGTTTACGATTTATGATGTATTGAAAAAAAACTACTTTCTAGATCTCATTCAAACCAATTTTCGGTGGACGTCTGCATAGTAATGTACATTTTTTTTTTTTTAGTTCTGTCATTCTCTTATTTTAGAAGTAACAGGGGGGGACACACATTTTACCACTTTGGAAGTGTCTCTTTCGCAAACTGTTTAGTTTAGAAAAAAATGATTTTAGAAAACTCGATATCATTTTTAAAGACCTATCCATAGATGCCCCACACGTATGGGTTTGATGAAAAAAAAATTTTTGAGTTTCAGTTCTAAGCATGGGGCATCCCAAAATATTTTTTTTCCTATTTTTATGTGAAAATCTTAGTGCGGTTCACAGAATACATCTATTTATCAAGTTTCAATAGTATAGTTCTTATAGTTTCGGAAAAAAGTGTCTGTGACATACGGACGGACAGACAGACAGACATGACGAATCTATAAGGGTTCCGTTTTTTGCCATTTGGCTACGGAACCCTAAAAATGCAAAACAAACAGACAGGCTTTTACATTTATAATTAAGTATATGCGTTAGGATTAGGATGCAGATTTTTAAAAACGTGGCATACAGTGTGAAATTGTACATTATTAACATTACATTAATTTTTAATTGTTGTAACTAAGATTTATCAAATCCTCTTGGTTTTTATTTACATGCACCGGTAAATGTCAAATTTAGTCAAAAGAACTAAAATATTTCGGATATACACCAGCAAAATTGGTGTATGATAAGATAAACCGGTTCATGTTAACACACACCAAATTCGTACGTTTACAGTAACATGTATATATATTTATGTGTATCTTCAGAGTTCTTATCCCCAGAAGGCTAGATACACACCCACATCATATTGTGATGGACAGCCTCGTTTTACCAACCACTCTAGCCCTACGTTACAGGGGTTGAGCCTATCGCCGCGACACTAAGGACTAAGGTAGTTTATTGCATGTCGCATACGTCGGAATTTACCAGCTTTAAGGTCCTGGTTACCTGGAAGATCTTGCTTTGCTCGTTTTTTTAACAACGCCATCTATTGTCAAGTAGCTTTAGTGTTGCTTAACAACGCCATCTATATTGTCAAGTAGCTTTAGTATTAGCTTTATGAAATTATGAAAGTACGGAACCCACATGTCAAATTTCAAGTTTCTATACCTAGCAATTTGGGATGTGTGTTGCTATGTAATTGAATCAGTCACTCACACCCACCAGTCAGTCAGTTTTTAGTTTCATGTATAGAGATATGGATATGATACATAGATCAATGTTTTTGCTTTGACTATTTGTATATTTAAACCAAAATGTGCAGATTTTATTATAAGTTATTCTTATTGTTCCATGTTTCCCTTTTAAAATGTTGTGTCTATTCCTGCGCACAGCAATTTAGTTCTTTGTCACTATTATACTGCGCAGCGTTGCAGTCAATGTCAAATTACAGTTTTTTTTATTTATGGCTTTTATTTTTATTAGTAGCAATTTCGCTGCAATAACACTAACATTAACACTAAAGAAATATTCTCAATCGGATTTTAGTAGAAATATGAATGAGAATGTAAATGCATGACAAATGTGCGTTTTTCAGTTTAAGCTCTTTACTTGCACTCGTTACATTTTCCTTTGAAAATATGATCGATTCTGATGAAGAACGCTTCAGCTGACTTATTAATATAAACAAAAATTTTAGCAGACTCCGTTCTCTTTTTTAACTACTCTGCATGAAATGAATTAACATAAGTTTAGGAATGTGCTAGCATTGTTCATTATTTATATAATTATTCGGATCCGTGGCTAAGTAGGTAATGATACGACTGCTGAATCGAGGGGCGTGGGTTTGATTCCCGAACTAGACAAAACTTGTATTGTTTTTGTTTGTATTGTTTGTTTTTGTTCTGTGATGTGGTATTTTAACTTCTCTTGAGAAGTGGAAAATTTTGTGTTTTCTTTACGTTTCAAGACTTGGAGAATCATTTGCAATCATTTTTAGAGTAATGTCTGTGTGTGTACGTATATATGTATGTATGTAGACATATTTTGGCTTTCGATTCCTCAATAACTATTGTACCGAATCGCTCTAATGACATATCAATCGATACGCCACGTCATGACTTAGATCTGAAAGGAGTCTGCAATAAATCGGTCCAGCGGTTCGTTTTTTATCCGTAAAAAACTGACTTTTTTATGCACGCAACATAAATTTCATGTATAATTCCATGTATCGAGGGGTAGTAAAGGGTTTTCGAGGGTGCTGATTTCGAATTTTTTATCAGTTTTTTTAAATTCAAAATGGTGGATCCAATATGACGTAATTTTTTTTTTGTAAAAGAATTTTTCTCAAGAGAAGTTGCATGTACGGTACTTGCTGCCGAACCAATTTTCTTTTTAAAGTAATAAGTATGTATTTACAAAAAATTTCTTCTTTTCTTCAAATATTTTGTCTAGTACCCATAACACAAGCTTTGCTTGGTTTAGAACAAGACGGCGATGTGTGTAATGTCCAAAATATTTATTTATTATTTAATATTATTATTAATTCTATTTCCTACCCCTCAATTACAACAGTAACCAGTTTATTTGTGTCTCGGGAAACCAGATCTTAGCTGTTGATTGTAGTGTCTACTAATATAATTAAGAAATTTAATTAGAATACAAATTAAAAAAGGATCACTCCAACGTAGAACCACAATTAAAGAGTATAAATAATATACAATACACTAAGAAATTTTTGATGATATTAACTCCAAGTTTAAGTCAGGTTTTTTCATTATAAACCAGATCTACATTTGCTTAAGACATAAAGCAAGAAAGTAATTGGTTTTAACTAAGGAGGTATTGGGACTTTAAGGTCATTTTTATATACACAATATTATGGGTATTATCGGTATGAATTGTCTGTTTTTACCTAGATGCTTCCCCTGCCCTATCTTGATTTACTTTTTAAAGTTCGTCAAAAACTGGCACTTATTATCTTAAAGTTGGTAATTATCGACTATTGGAAAAAAAAACGTTGTATCTTATGTAAAATGCAATTTGAATCTTGGCTTTGTAACAAAGACGGGAAAAAATTATAGAAATTGTTTTCCAATCTTCTTCTTTATTATATTTTTTAAACAATTTTCATTTTGTGAAAATATATTTGCATTAACAGCTTTTCTTTCCATTTTCTTCTTGATTTGACATTGACCGTAACATTTGACATACTAATTCCTTTACACGTCTGTTATTATACATTTCAAACTGCACTGTAGTAAAACATAGGATTCTTTTAACTATTTTTTTTTATTTCAGTTTGACCTCTAGATATGTAAGATGTATGATTTTTTTTTTCTACAAATTAAGGGTTAAATTGAGTTATATTCCTTTCCGAAAATAGCTACATAGGTATTATTAAAAACGATGGCTCTCGAATAAAGCTCGGAAATTTGATACCGGAATTACAATTACGAGATGAAAATCTATATCGAGCATTCAAACGCATACTATTCTTATTTCTATGAAATAAATAGAACTGCTATGTGCGAAAATGAAAATGATTATAAGGGTAAATAAGATGGCCAATTGTTATTAATAATTAGTACCTGGAAGACCGAGCTTTGCTCGTTTTTTTTAACAACGCCATATATTGTCAACTAGCTTTAGTGTTGCTGTGGCGGTAAAAATTTACGGTATTTTTCAGTTAATTATTGCCTGAAAACACGGATAAAAGGACGTTTTCTAAAAATAAAACCGAGCTAGATCGATTTTTCGCCCCCGAAACCCCCTGCACACTAAATTTGACGAAAATTTTGAGATTCAGATTCTATATCTATATATACATATACATATATACAAGAATTGCTCGTTTAAGGGTATAGGATTTATTTTTGGCAAGGTCAGTTTTCTAAATTTATAATTAATATATAAGGTACTCAGATTTAATGACAAAAAACGATTCCTGATATCCTTAACATATAGGAAGAGTAAAAAAAAAGTTTTTTGTGTGTAGATTTAAAATGTTATCTGTATCTTTATATACATACCTATTATGGTTTTAAAAGACTTTAATAGTTAAAAACAAAACTTATCTTAAAAATGCAGTATATTAACCTGAAAGAAAATATATAAATTGTGATATATCTAGTACATTACCTGGCTGTTGCAGACTCAAAGCTGTCTTGAGTCTCTAATGATCATTTTATCAACCCAAGGATGATTACAGAACACCACTATCCCACTCCGGCCATAAAACACATCATACGTCTGATTTGCTAAAACACGAGCACAGATCACAATGTTTTTTTTTTTTTAAAAAAGAAAAATAGTTTATGGCAGTCTGGATTTTTTTTTAAACTAAAAGTGACAGTTAGATTATACTAAAATTTTAAAACGATAGGGTTTTAACGTCGTATTATGTGAGCTGAAGACAATTTTCAAGTGTCGTGCTCCTTAGTCGACTGCTGAAGTCTAACTGAACTGAGGGGAGGCACAGTGGGCCGTGGAGAAGACGACGCGCGCAAAACTGTTGAATAGCAGAAGCTTTTGCAGGCTTCACAGAAATTGTGCAAAAAATTGAATTCCACGCGACTGTTTGAAGCGAATGTTGTCATTTTTTAGTTTCAGTTCTTTGCTCGAGAAAAATGTGCGACCACACGTGTAACTTTTTGCTTTTAAAATAGACTTTTATGGATGGAATTTTATGCTTCCTAAGATGTATTTCCATTTATCTGCTCTTCTAAAGGATGGAGATGGTTGTTAAAGGTTTATTCACATAAAAACTTATTTGTCTTTTGTCGTTTTTTTTAGAATTGATTAATGTATGAATAGAGTAATATTTCCACTAATCTAATATTTAAATGAATTAAGATAGTAGATATATAGGTAAAATTTAAAATATGTTTGTGTTTGACTTTCCAGTAATACAAAAAGATTTTTTAAGAAAGGTCAAGATAAGATTTTGAAAATATAAAAGGGAGTATATCCTTAATAAGTTCACCAATTTGCAGAACTTTCTTAATTATAATATTTTGACTAGAAGTTTCGTAGTTTATGCTCCACCCTGCTCCACCAAACCAAATTCTTATATTATGTTTACGTGATTATGTTTTAGTAATAAGTCAAAACAAGATTTAGTAAAAAAATCTTTTGGTATAATTGACTGAGGATTTGATATAGAACCCAAAGTGCATAAAATGTTGCAATACCATTGAATGACGAGAAGTGATTTATGATTGAAATTGACTTTAAATTAAATATTTGACGCAAAAAGACAGACAACGAAGCAAGTTAAAAAAAAGTAGTTTTGATAATTCATAAAGGAATAAAAATAATGTTACTTTATAGAGCAGGACAAGCGGTTTATTGTTAGTGTAGATATTGTTGCGAAGCTTACGCTGTGCTGTTCGTTAGCTGCAGAGACGCTCGGCCCATTGGGACCTTGTGGCCTCAATCCACGTTAGTAATAAATGCAAAAGTAACTCTGTCTGTCTTTCTGTTACCTCTTGACGCTTAAACCGCTGTTCCGGCTAAGATAAAATCTGGCATGGAGATAGTTTGAATCCCGAGAAAATATATAGGCTATTTGAAAACGTCAAGTGTGAGTCGGTTTTTAATCTATAATAGAAGAGTTGCAGTTGAAATCCTACATCGATAACCGAATATAGCGTGGGCAATAGCTAGTACACTATTTAAGTTTTCATATTTACCGCTTTTAAGAAAGGGCAAGAACAAAAAAAACAAAACAACATGTTGGAGGGTAGCGAAGGTTATTTATTTATTTGTCTTAGTTTGCGTCTCATCCAGTCTATAATTTTCCAGATCAGATAATGAAAAAGCGGGTTAGATACTACTTGTATTCTCTCGAACAACTCCTACAGTCTATGTATGTGATAAGTTATTGTCTACAATAGTTCCGAAGAAAAATTATTTCAAATAACCTTTGAGGCAGGTAATAGCAGACTGCACAGGTAAAAGGCAAATTTCATCTTAAACTAAATCCTGATTTTAACGAAGGATGAATATGAAGTAGAATCCAGAGAGGAGCAAGAAATTCTAAGGTGCGAGATGAAATTTAGTTTTTTTCAGTAGTTATTCACTCTGGCTTTTACCATAGATTATGAGAAAATAACTCACTTTATTGGACACAAGTCGTTAGACGTCGCACAATATAATACGTATTTTGATTTTACTATACAATGTTTTACTACTATCATGTTATACCACAAAACAAAGAAATTTTTTTTGGGATATAATCTTATTTGTAGTTGGTAAACTAACCGCGAGCTATGTCGATATATGGGGACAATAGTTTTCCAACGGCAATTTGTCCCTCACTACAGTTTATCTTTCGTTGTTGGGTACTTTCATTAGTTACGCTACGCTAACGATTATTTCATGCTATTTGAATATTGTAAGATATTACCAAACTAAAATTAAACAAAATCATCAATTTATCAAAGACGAATACAATAATATGTCTGCTAGAGAAATACAGAAGACCAACTTCCTTAAGAATATTGCCCAATTTAAAATATAATTAACTCCCGTCATACTACAATAATAATGGTACACGTTGTATTAAATATATATTACTTCAAGTATTAAATAAGTTATTTATATACATATATCACAAATCTATACTTAAGTAGTCATAAGAATATACATAAGATTAAAAAAATATTAGAGGTAAAAAAAAAATTGTGAGTATTTTCAACCGTTGTCACCTGTCAACTAACCTATCAATGACATATATCTATATTTAGAGTTGACTTTAGGTAGTTTAAATTTAAATATATTTCCAAACATATAATAAAATAGTAATCTATTCCATCTTTATAATTTAAAAACCAAATGAAGTCTTTGACTAGAACATTTTCATACGTGTTTCAAGCTTTAGTTGACTTTAAACTTTGCGTTTTTCACTTACTTAACTAAATTTTATTTAAGGTCTATATTTAAAATATATACGCGATGATGTATTTCAATTTGAGACATTTTAAAATAATATACTCCTTGTCTCCAATGGCCATTAGTTATGTAAAATATATTTTACTTCCTCACACAGAATATTGCTCCGTTCTGTAGAATTCTAAATATTAATTCAATGCTCATTAATCTGTAATATATATTGTAATGTACCACTAAACACAGCTCTTTTCAAAACTTGCTGTTCGCTTTAGGAACTATAATAAAAAATAACTTTATTTTCAGACCGGTGTCTGTCTGTATATCTTCGTGATTTTTATTCCCAGAAGAGTTTAACCAGCGACTGGATAATGTTAAGCAACCACTTTCGTGCTGCGTGACAGGGGGTTAGCCTATTGCCACAACACTGACGCAGTGTATCTGGACTAAAGTGGCTAGCGTCCCATACGTCATAAATTACCAGCTTCATAGAAATATATAAAATTAAAAAAAAATTTGCTAAAAAAAATATATTTAAACAAATAATCTGCCAATCTGTACAACAATTTGTCGGCACTTATCTTCTTTTCATACAGTTTTTATTTTATCAATACATAACAGCTATGAAAATATGTGCTATACACTCACACACACACACAACATAATAATTGAAATTAAAATTAAAATTAAAAAGCATCAATTCTATCTAATAAAATTGCGTCACATACACTTTACTTATTTATAAGACAATATTAAATTGTGCCAAAATGTATATACTAACTATATTAGGAAACACCGTCATCTTAATTAACACAATGTACCTCTGCCTACGTGTTCAGTAAAGTAGATAGTAGTTGCTTTATTTTATTTTTACTTACCTACCATGACCTGTAGCTGGCTGTACTACCTATTAGATTAATAGAAATAATGGTTATTAATAGCATCAACGTATTACATAAAACACATCTAAAATATTAGAATGTATTCCCGGCGGTAAGTCGACGGAATTATTTGCACCCCAAAAAATTGTGCAGTTTTAGGGTTTCGTACCTTAAAAAAAAGGAACCCGTATAGGATCACTTCGTTTTCCGTCTGCTTGTCTGTCTGTCTGTCAAGACCCCTTTCTCAAGACGCTTAAATATATAAGTTAAAGTGACTATCAAATACTAAAGTCGAAGGTCCCTTAAAGCTGTAAAAAAATTAAGTTTCGAAGTCAGCGCAATTAAAAATACGGTCAGTTTTGTTGCATACATTCACAAATAAATTAAAACCTATGGGGTTCTTACCGTCGTCCAAGAACCATGAATTTGACACTACGCAAAGTCTTTCATAACAAATATTGGAAAAAACTGAAATTCGTTACTTTATAGTTATAACACATTTAAAAAAAAAGTTTGTCTGTCAAGACCTGTTTTTCAGAAACGTATGCAGGTATTAAGCTGAAATTAATATCAAATACTAAAGTCAACGGTCACTTAGAGTTGTAAAAAGTGAAGCTTATAAGTCAATGCAATAGAAAAATATGCCCAAAGTGCCAACATCTTCGTCGCATATTGTGACACAAATAAATCAAAACCTATGGGGTACTTCCTGTCGACCTAAAATCATGAAATTTGGCAATAAGCAAGATGTTGACAAAGTTCTAGAGCAATATCCCACAGCAAAACTAGTTATTTTGGGAGACCTTATCGCCCACCATCGCGAGTGGCTCAGTTCTCGAACCAATAACTATGCTGGGATATCTGTTCATGAATTTGCTCTGACCTATGGATTCTCTCAGCTGGTACTTTCTCCAACGAGAATACCAGATATAGAAGAACATACGAGCTCCTTACTGGACCTTCTGTTGACTACTCGTCCGGACGGATACTCCGTCTCAGTGGATGCGCCTCTTGGTTCCTCGGACCACTGTCTCGTTCGGACTCAAGTGTCATGCACACAACCTGATCCTTCTGGGCCAACTAATTGGCGTCGTGTGTGGCACTATAAGTCGGCACACTGGGATGGATTGCGAAAATTTTACGCATCGTACCCGTGGAGGCAGATCTGCTTTAACTCAGAAGATCCTGATGTCTGCGTAGCCGCAGTCACTGAGACAATCCTTGCTGGTATGGAATGCTATATTCCTAAACCACGAGTAGCTGCCGGCGTCAAAAAATGACCGTGGTTTAATAGGTCTTGCAGAAAAGCTAAAATCCTTAAGCAAAATGCATATGAGGCTTGGACCACGGCTCGTAATAATAAGGATCCGAATATTTCTGAGTTAAAACGCAAATTAAATGCTGCTTTGAGGTTCAGTAAGAAAGCAACTGCCAGAGCAAAATTCATCGGCAAAATAGGCTACTTGCGAGCTATCCTTCTGGGAGTCGTGCTTTCTGGTCGCTTGCCAAAGCTGCCGAAGGGAACTTTTGCCAGTCGTCGTCACCACCACTGTGAAAGACCGATGGTGACTTGGCCCACAGTGCTAAAGAGAAAGCCGATCTACTGGGCAGTCTCTTTGCCTCGAACTCGAACATGAACGATGAAGGCGCTGTACCACCTACTATACCGTGGTGCGGTAACACCATGCCGGAAATCTCCATAACGCAGCGGGAGGTCCGGCGGGCGTTGCTTTCTCTAGACGTTCATAAGTCGAGTGGGCCAGACGGTATACCAGCAGTGGTGCTTAAGCAGTGTGCTCCTGAGTTCGGCCCCATATGGAGTACTGCTGCCATCTCTGGGCAGGTGCACCCGGATACCAGCGTGGCCCTTTTGACTCGGTTCAACGACGGGCTGTGAGAATTGTCGACGATTCCAAACTCACTTGGGGTATCAAGCCCTTAAGTCTGAGTAGAGACATTGCCTCAGTGTGTGTGTTCTACTTATACAATGGGTTGTGTTCTGAGGAATTGTTCGAAATGATGCCCACGGCTACTTTCTATCGCACCGCTCGCCATCGTCAGGGAATTCATTCTCACACTTTAGAACCTAAATGGTCGCGTATAGTGCGGTTTCAGAGAAACTTCCTCCCGCGAACGCTTAGGTTGTCTTTGTGAGGGGTCGGCAACGCGCAAGTTATACCCCTGGTGTTGCAAGCGTCCATAGGCTACGGTAAATATTTTTCGTGCCTTGTAATTTAGCGCCAAAAATACGCCATTTTGATTTCCAATAATTTAAATATAGCCTATGATAGTCTATTGGTTAAGATGTATCTAAACACGTATAATTTATTTAAATCGGTGTAGCTGTTCAGTAGTTACGAGGGAACATAGAGTCGGACATACATACAGGTCAAACACATAATCCTCCTTTTGAGCTTTGCAGCAGTCGGTTATAAAATCATTCATTCGTGATCACAGGAATGGCAGTTATTTTATGCAAAGCATTTATATTGCGATCGAACGTGCAAAGGCTGCCAGTTTTTTGAGCATTCATAAAGTTATCTCGGAACGGGTTCATTATAATATAGTTAGTTATTATTCTTTCATCTCACTAGCTCGAAAAGGTTAACTTTGTCGTTTAAAATCTGATGCTACAAAAACAAACATAATGAAACCGTCCAAAATGCAGTTCGTTCTTACTGCTTTATACATTAGTGGTCCGTTAACAACACTTTAGTTTAATTAGAATTCCGTACCCAAAGGGTACAAAACGAGACCCTATTACTACGACTTCGCTGTCCTTCCGTCTGTCACCAGGCTGTATGTCATGAACCGTGATAGTTAGACAGTTGTAATTTCCACAGATGATGTATTACTTTTGCCGCTATAACAACAAATACTAAAAAACAGAATAAAAGCGTGCGATTTGTTGACTACATGCAGACATTTGTTGACTACATGCAGACATTTGTTGACTACATGCAGACATTTGTTGACTACATGCAGACATTTGTTGACTACATGCAGACATTTGTTGACTACATGCAGACATTTGTTGACTACATGCAGACATTTGTTGACTACATGCAGACATTTGTTGACTACATGCAGACATTTGTTGACTACATGCAGACATTTGTTGACTACATGCAGACATTTGTTGACTACATGCAGACATTTGTTGACTACATGCAGACATTTGTTGACTACATGCAGACATTTGTTGACTACATGCAGACATTTGTTGACTACATGCAGACATTTGTTGACTACATGCAGACATTTGTTGACTACATGCAGACATTTGTTGACTACATGCAGACATACAAAAGGCGCTCAACCTATTTCAGAGACTTATAATGTTGTTATCATTTAATTAATCCTTAATTTAAACATTTATAATAAGTATACTCTTCCATTCATAAGTAATCAAACACTAATTATGGTTTCTCTTGTATCTTGTATATATTTTCCTCGCTGTAGTGAGAAGAAAAATTAAGTGTTTCGCACGGCTGGGATTTTTTTTGGGTTTCATGCCTTAGAACATTAACAAATAACTATTATTATTCAACTAAGATTTATTTTATTATAATGAGGTTATTTTTATGTTAGTATTTTAGTTTTTTCTCAATATTGTTGGAGTATTGTATTATACGAAAAAAATGCTGCGGTTGCAGGCGCTGTTGTATTTACAAACATATTTCAACTCTATATCGGTATAAAAAATATATTTCTATTGTCTTCATATGTTAAATAGTTTGAAATATCCTAACAATATGTCTAAAACTTTCATATTTATAATATTAGTAGGAATATTAATCGTCATGAAAAATCTTTCATGTGCGAGTTGGAATCGCGCACTAATGGTTTCGTCCTTAATAGTGAATTTTGTAAATTCTTACCTACGCCCAATATTAAGGCCATACATGCAGTCTACTAGTGCCGCCATTCAATAATTTTATTTACTGTTCGAGAAAGCATAGTTCCAGAAATTTGATTTGTAATATTTCTAGAATTAATATGCGAGTTGTAGATATTATATTTGCGGAGATATATTATGGAAACAATACAAAACTTTCTAAAAAGAGCTCATGTCTAGTTTTATATTTCGTTCAATCAAATATATATGAACAGTAAATAAAAAATATCGAATGGCGGCACTAGTGGACCGCAGCGATGACCTTAAGGATTTATCGTGTTATTTTAAGATAATGACTCTTTATAGGTTATCCTATCATTTAGGATCCTCAGTAGTTGCGGAGCTAAGGTGGGGAATAGTCCATGATCTATTTTCTTAAATAGCTTTCAAACTATTTATTTTAAAATTATTAAAAAAAAACTTTTAGACCCTAAAAACAAGTTTTTTCGTTTGATATACGGTGTATTTTACATATTTTTTTTTATATTTTTAAAATGTGGCCCCCATATTCGAAATAAATTTATTTATATATATATAAATTACGTGTACCTCCGTATTTGGGTCACAGATACCCATATGCATGCATACCAATTTCCAACTTAATTGGTCGAATAGATTCAGACAGATTGACACGAGTCCTGTAAGTATATTGCCGTTCTTTCATTCGTACGAACAGAACCCTAAAAACAAACTTAAAATGAGAATATGTAACTATTTCTCATGTTTCAAAATTAAATGTGTCTCAACAGAGGTAATAAAAATGATAATATAATTCTAAAAAATTGTGAAACAAGCAAATGCTACAATTTCGATATTAAATTGATAAATCTTGGATTGATTAAGCGTTTTGATATTATCGTATGAAAGAAAAAATCTTAAATGTGTTAATAAAAAAAATAATTTGACATCTATGATCTTATTTATAATACCAATAAATATTTTTGTATTATTGCAAATGCAGTATTTAGAATAATATAAAAAGATTGGTTAAGTGCGAGTCCAACTCGCGCAACGGGGGTCCCGTACATTGTAGGTATGTAAATATAGTTAGTTCATCAAGGAAATTAATTTTAATTGATCACAAATACCGTAAAATAATAATAAGTGCATATTACAGTGTAAGCAGTTAGGTAATGTACAGCTACATTTTTTTTTATTATTATTATTAGGTAACTAATGAAAATACCTAACATTGCTCTAAGGAAAAGATAGACAGTATTGAGGGGCAAACTTAAATTTTCAGTCAGAAAACTATTGTTTCCATACATCGACATAGGTAGCGGTTCGTTTACCAACTGTAAATATTATTTTTTTGTGATGTAATTACAAATTTACGATTTTTAGATGTTTTCCATTACTTGTGCTACATGGCATCGCTTTTTTTTGAAATTGCATGATTTTAGGTCAACGGGAAATACCCTATACGTTTTGATTCCCTTGCGAGTGGTAAAATACGCGGCACAAACGAAGCATAAACGGTAGTATCTTTTGATTGTGTTGACTTAGAAGTTTGATTTCATTCTCTCCAAGAGATTGTAGCCAAGAGTATTTGAAATTAATTATAGCTTCATACCCCTACGCGTTCCTGAGTAAATTACAGACGGAGGGAAAGACGGATGTACAACACAGTGATACTATAAGTTTCTTTTGAGGTACGGAACGCTAAAAACGAGTGTTTATTGTTCAGAATGCAATCTTTTACCGATCGCCTCTGTTATCGGATAGCCTATTTGTAAACAAATCACTAGTTTCCATTCCAAATCTCCCTATAGCAATATTGGGAAAACTGATTTGTATGCCAATTCGTTACTATGAAAACAGTTAAAGGTTTTGGATATATCCTCGCGTCTCGGGTTTCAGCGAATGGCTATTACCTCTGATTGAATCTTTATTCACAAAACACATGGGATCTAACACACACAACTGTTTGTCAAGATTAATATCATCTTAATCACTTTAAAATGTTTCAAATTTGTCAACGAGATTTGTCAATTTCAAATAGGAAGTTTGAAAATTAAGACACTTGTTTCTATGTTATATTATATTTTATTTGAAACTGGATTAGTATAAGTCATTGTTGTGACCGAGGATTTCGTATCTCCACATATTTTACAACCGAAAGCTAAATATAACTAGGAACTTTTTTACTCTGCGTGATTGAAGTTTTCAAAATTTTTTGCTAGATGGTGCTCATTAATTTAAATTTTGTGATTATTACTTTAACGCTTTTGCTTGGCGCAAACTCACGTTTACTTTGTAATTAAATTACTCATTGTTTGTGTTACCATTTTAACCAACTACAAATACAAAAACAATTGCAAAAAAGGCTCCTTTATGGGAAACCCCTTCAATTGTGACTTTTTGTGAATACTTCATACTGAAATATATGTAATCCACCATAAAAACATTATTAACAAGAATTATAAAAAACATATTTTGTTATAATTCTTGTTTTCTTGTATATTTTGGAAATATTTTCAAAAACCCCGGCCACACCAAAGCGTATACTATAAACTTATACCATATCCACTTAGCACATTTCAGACAAACATAATTATGAAAACTACTGTATATACTTTTGATTTATTTAATATTTAGCCAATATTTTACCAATTATGTAAACCTGTTTTTCAACCGGTGGATGTTTAATATTGCATAACAAGATAATAAAAAAACCTCTAAACGGTTCAAAATCCCAACTCAAGACTTTAAAATGTTGCCTTTTGTATCTATCTTCGTTTATAAAGTGAATAAAATTGTACAAAAAGAAGCATATGATTTTTTGACTAAAATAAATAAATTAAAGGATCTGGAAGCGAAATATTAAAGTACTAGTAAAAAAAGTTACACAGCGATAGTGATAACAGCAAACTATTCAGTAATATCAGCCATCGTTGTAGCTACATAGTTCGAACGACAAAAGCAATATTTGCAGCTTTTGTTGTAGCTAAATAGTTACAACGACAAACGCAAGAATGTTCAGTTAGAAAAACCTTAAATATTTGCAGTTAAATAGTAACGTAGAAGGAACCTGAAATAAATATACAAAGCAAGACACTAAAGCCGTATACAATTTTAGTACGAAACAATTGTTTTTGTATCCATTTGTAAGATGTAGGACGCATGCTGTCTGTAATTGTAGACCTTTCATTAATGTTCCGCAGCAGTAGCAGCGTCACGAGCTTTTGTTAACCGTAATGGACAAACACTGAGACCAACAAGAATTACTCTTGTTTGTTTTTGTTGTTCTTTGGATAATTTATTTTGTTGTTTACATGACACAGGATAAAGTTTCAGAAGATTGAAATTAGTGTTATTGGGGTCAGTGGATAATGTTATTGTATAACCATTTTTTGCCAGCGGCTCTGCCCGCGGTAAATTAGGTTATCGGTGAATGCTTTCCTCTCCTCTCTCTTTTCTCCTCTCCATTCCAGTAGGGAAGTTTGCTATAGCAAGCTATAGTTCTTTCAAGTGGAATTCAGATATAGTTAGTCGCACGGGTATATTTGAATTGTCCAAGATAAAAAGTCTTTGTCAATCTCCGTCTCTTCATTTATGCCCGATGCCAAACAGCCACGTAAAACAAAAAAAACTTTATGTCGCATTTATAATTTTAGAATAAATGTAGCGAGTAGGTATTTTATACTTTTGTTGGTATACTTTTTTGGGTTGCCAGTCCCTGTTACTATTCTAATGATAATAAATTTTAGGGTTGCAACCAGCGTTGCCAGTTTTTTTTTTGCCAAGTCGGGATTTAGGAACTTTTTGAGTGAAAACAGCGGGATAGTAAAAAAAACCGCATATAATCAAAAATTTTTGAATATTATTCTTTTTTTTAGAGTTCAAATAACGTTTACGTGACAATAGATAGGTACCTAGTAAAAATATCCATAGAAAATGTATTTTAATAAAAATATGATATTATGAATCGTTAAATAGTTTAGTCTTATTCGTTTTCTGAATAAAAAAAATAAAAAAAAAAACAGAAATTAAAATCAAAAAAGGTTTATTCATTAGGAAAATATGGCGTTTTAAACAATAGTCTGAGAATTGAGTGTTACATATTGCAACTTACAATAAGAGAATAATTATTTATAAGAATTACTTATTTAAGATATTTGTGTGAAGATAGTATCCTTCTTCTCTTTAATAAAGATGAAAAACTCTTCACAGGATAGCTGTAGATTGAACTGGATGAGTAATTCTGCTTTTATATAATTTACGGAGCATTTATTTCTAGGCGACCAGTCCACACTTGTCTGTGCCTCCCGCCCGAGCATTCTCAGTACGCTGCACGCACTGTCGAGTTATGCCGATGCACAAGATATTGCCGAAAAGCGGGTATTAAATGTCAATTTAGATTTAAAAATCCGCCAAAATCGGGACGTCTGGCAACGCTGGTTGCAACCCCTAGACTGTAATTTGATTTTTGATACTAACGCCGTATAGTCGTATAGTATTATATAGTCTGTGCTTACGTATTATTTTTTTCTAACTAAATTATTGTCAATTTGTACTTCCATGTTAGTGATTGAAGACGAAACTCTAAATGATATTAACGCTGGCTGGTATTAAATTGAAATAATAATAAAAACTCTTTAACAAAAAAAAACAACCGGCTTCAAAAAGATGCACTAAAAAAGTAAAAATAATTCCTAATTTCCAAAAATCTTATCTGAATTACAGTTTGAAGTTGGTGTTTTTTTTTTGTTAAAAAGTTTTTATTTTTTTCTTTTGAGTGACGAATTTCTTTTTTTTTTTTACACTAAAACATTCATACTGGTAACAAAGTTTAATACATGTTCCAAATTAAACAAACAAACAAACAAACAAAATTTTTTTATTTAGCAAACACACACATACAAAATATTTAACAAAAAATAAAAAAATTATATACCAAAAAAGAGTGCGTGAGCTAAATGGGCCTCCCCCTCAGCATGATATGTACCCGTGTAGGTACAATACTGATTTTCAGTGGGAGCCCTTACTGCCTCACTTCACGGACATTAGTGTAAGACACAACAATAGCACCTATAAATATTTAATTACTATACTATACTATACATATTTAAATTGCCTACAACAAAAATAAAATATTTACAAAATCACTAATTTAAAGAGAAAGCGAACAGAAGAAAACGATAAAGGCTAAAGAGGTTGGACGCACTTAGACTTTTGCCTCTTTAAAGGAGCTTATATTACAATATATAAAAAAAAAAAACAAAAAAATTAATTATATATTATCTATGATACAAATGGTGGTTAATGGTTATATCCTTCAACCTGTTGATTTTGTGATATATCCTTAACATGCTGATTACCAACAGGTGATAATAATTTAAGTGATAACATATATCATCGTAACATATATTCTATGCAGTGCTTATTAGTAATGGGCATAATTATTAGAAACTGAGTGAAAATATAGGTAAGTGTCGGATCGAACTGCTAATCTAGTTCTATTAGTTTCTTAATATTATATAATTTAAAAGCTACAATACAACATAATTAACAATAACATAATTTTTTTTTTCTCTCCAAAAGTTTTAGTTTTAAATTTATTATAATAATATGGGACCACCTGGAAAGTATAACCTATGAAATAAAAAATAATTTCTCATATAGGTCCAGGCGTCTTCGAGAAATCGGGGAACACACATAAATAAAAAATATTCCGACGAATTGAGAACCTCCTCCTTCTTTTGAAGAAGAAGAAAAGAAGAGGTGTTTAGAGAAGAGAGGTTTAAAGACGATATGTTGCCATAGGGCGGTATCCTTTGATTCTGAAAATGTAATTACATAACAAGTGAGGATCTATTACAACCTGTCAAGGACTGTGCTTGGCGGGTACGAGTCATTCTCAGGTTTTATTGAATATAATAACTTTTACATAGATAAAACATATTTATTGTTGGTCGCAATCAATTGGGGCATAAGTTACTTCAACGTGGTGCGGGTTCGAAACCCGTTCCCCTCAGCGTTGGATATCTCAATCTGATACAACTAGATGTGTTATATCGAGTAACACCTGAAAAAAAGTGCTAAGGGCACCTCTTCACGGCGGTAGGCGCCGTAGGAAACTGTGTCCGCGGGAATGTGTGGGGACACTAATTTTTTAAATTTATATTAGCGGCACATCTGCTATATATGTGAAAAGAAATAACGGCGTGTGTGTGTATTAATATCGGGTATATACCCGGTCTAATTTTTGATACCTCGTTATTGTAACGTACGATGTTTGAAAAATATAACTTAGTAGAGTAACGAGTAAAAACAATACAACTTGATGTTATATTTAATAATTTTGAGTCACTTTTGAGGCCAGCAAATGCAGCATAACATGATCATAACCGGGCGATTTTGAGTACGTGGGCATAGGCGAAGCCGAGGCACGCATAATAGAGTCCGGTTATGCTCAGTTGTGGCCAAGGCTTGTATATTGCTTTCCTCAAACATGCGTGTAAATTGTAAACTATAACATAATAGCGTACATGTTTATTTAAAAAACTAATAATATTGACCGTATATAATAAACATAGTTTAGGTAATTTTGCCGCCAATTCGCCGCGTTCAAATTTCGATTTCTTTTTTACTTTTTTCAAATAAATTTAATATTATATTTGTATTGTTTTTGTTGTGCCAGAACGAAATTTTAATAAAACTTGATGAGTTATCTCTTTATTTATAAATTTTCGGGTTTAAAAAAGTTCGTTCCATTTTCAAATGACATATTTGACCGCTCAAGCGGACGGTTACAACAAGTACGATTTATCCCAAAGAAGCTTGTGCAAGATATGGTCTCATATCGTTGCATGTGTAAAATTATTATTTGCTATTAGCAGTACCCTTATCAACTCATGTGCCTGTTGCAACCTAGGTTGCATAGGGCGTATAATAGCAAATATTTAAGTTGTTTTATTTATTGTTATTCAACTGCCAACATTTATCAAAAAATAAATAAACAAAATACAATAAATAAAAAATAATGCCAAGGAAAACAGATGTATTTAATCATCAATTTAGGCCGATCAAACGCCGCCATTGTTGCGCACTTTTAGTAACATCACAGTCTTTGTAAACAATACGATTCGATCATAGATTTTATACTCAATAATATGTTTTTGTAACTTAATTTAAATTCATAGTAAAAGACCAATGTATGTGTACTGCATTGTACCTAAGGGTAAGAATACCAGAAGATGTGCATCTGGAGATTTTTACTGTCGCAGATTTTGACGTCACAATCCAACTGACCTTTAAGCTATTTTAAAATCCACTCTTATTTTATGGAGTTTTTAATAATTATAATTCAATTTAAGAAACGGAAAAAAAAATTATCTCTGATTGCATTGGCATTCAAGTATAGAAGTTGTATTTAATTTTTAAATGAAAGTGACAAGTCTTAAAGTCTGCAAAATCCCAATTATAGTTTTTTAGTTTGTGAGAGAAGATTCTAAACCCTTTTTAGCATAAGCTCTTTACCGTCAAATCTTAGAACAGAGCCATATAAAACAAACCCGAAACAATGTAGTCTTCTCAAATATCCGCCTTTCAACAAGGATATCGTATCACAGGCATATTTAACGTGTTACTTTACACTTGTTTAAGGGTTTCGTACCTTGAAATTGATTCCTAGTAAAGATACACCACTACACTGTTTGTCTGTTCGTCCGTCTATCTTTCAATCAAATCAAATTTTACCGTTTAGTTTGCTGTCCACTAAAATCCAAAGAATTTTATTAACAGTTTAATCTACATTTTACCGAAAAATTAAAGCGATCCTATAGCTATGATTTTATTAAAGTTCTTGGTCGAGAGTCTGCATTTGACCGATTCTCATTGTAGTTAAATTTTAACAATTGACCGTTTTCGTGTCCGCATTTGAACAATTGTGTTCTATTCAACTGTCAACCGAGTACGCACTTAACGGTAACCACTGTGTCCGCTCTTCTGCAACAGTAATTACACTTGATGGTTAAATTATTGAACATGTACCTAAATTATGTGTAAAAGCTTTGTTGAAATATCAAGACTGAAGATTATACCTTATTATTCCGCCGAAACGGAGCATCTAATAGAGCTGAAGTAACAGAGATAGTTGATAGACGGAAAAAAACAAAGGTTATTTTTTCCCAGAAAATTCTAAAGTTTCCGACGTAAAAACTTGAATAAACTATAACAAAGTTCTTTAGTATGTAATATGTATGTAAAATATACCTTGTTAAATATAGCTTGAGTTCTGCGACAGCTCCAAAGTAACAGAATTTAGTAAAAAATAATAGAAGAAGGTTAAGTAGTATGTAGTATTAATATCTTGGCAAATTTTAGACACGCACAAAATAAGAAGAAAAAAAGAATAAGAAACACATTTATTTTACTAATAAATATGAAATACAATAAATTGTATATATATATCTAAACATTTATTCAAAATATACATAAAATAAAACATTTTCAATATGGGGTCATACACATAGTTCCTTAAGCGCACTTAACATTATTAGATTTATGGTTTTACAAACATAATGAAATATAACGGCAACATTGTTAACTAAAGCTACACTATTAACACCAATGGCCCAATAAAACATCCTACACTAGCTTTGCGGACAATTTTACGAGCAGTTAACATCACAGCCTGTGCCTATAATAACTAATTATATTATTAACTAATTCGTTCTTAAATAATAATAAGGTATTAAAATTAGAAAGCTGGATGGGTTCTTTCGCTACGTCCTAGCTGTCTTCATATATGGTTTTATATGGCCAAAGCCTCCTTTCATTGAGGTGAGGTCTGTGTGCTGAGGTAATGACGATAATAAATGAAATTAACTAAATTAAATTTAAAGTATTCTATTAAAACTAAACATAATTGAAATGTGGTTTTTTATCGAATGAACCGCTTTCCCTTGGTACAAAAATCCGACTTTACCGGTTTTAAGTAAGCACCTATAATATTGATTTACTCTTCTCTTCCCTTCTTAGTATCAAATTTACTTTATGTCCATATTATCCATAGTATTCGTCTTTTTTGCCTCAATCTTTAGAGTCTTTTCCTTAGTGAAAGGAGGCTTAGACATACCTATCTTATCTACATACATATATCATATCGCAACACAAATGGCTTATCAAAACAAAAATAACATAACTTGTAAAACTAACTTATACCTGAGGAATATTAATAAAATTAGACGAAATTTAATGTCTCGTGTTAATGTTTTATTTAATGAATAAAGTTTTTATCATGTCTACAATATTTTAGTCCTCTGGGTACAAACGTTTCGTATTTGCAAAACTTTATTTTTTTGGTACAGTAATACGTTGAAAAAGCTTACGCTATGTGCTTTTCGTTTATTCTCTCATACGATACAAATTTTTGCTTATGATCTAGCGCTTTAACCTAATTTACAGGCATATGGTTAAAGTTATACAAAGCAAGGGCTTAGAATGATATAAGTTTGATATTTGTTTGTTTTCACAATACAAAGTTATAACGGGATTAGTTTAAGAGTTTTACATTTTAAGCCTATATATCTATAAATCTTAATATTTTTAAAATGTTATATTTAGTTATAAGCTATTATTATAAAAAGCTAAAAGTAGAAAAAATATAAAAAAGTTGTAAAAATACAAAATGGCATTTTTCCTTAGAAACCTAATTTCTTAGCGCAATACTAATGTTTATACATACGTGAATAACACTGATTCAGACACTACTAGCTGTATACTTTATGTTAATTTATATTTTTGGCACAATATTTTATTGGTCATATGACGACTGAATAAAAATAGATGAATACTAGCTTTTGTCTGCGGACCTACCCGCACTAAATTCGGTTTTCGGTGTAGGATTTCAACAGCAACTTTTCAATTATAGAAAAAAAACCGACTCACACTTGACGTTTTCAAGTAGCCTATGTCCTTTCCCGAGACTCGAACTATCCACGCCAAAGCCTGCGGTTCCTACCGCTCTAAATTCGATTATCGGTGTAGGATTTCAACGGCAAATCCTAAATTAAAGAAAAAAACCGACTCGGGCTTGACGTTTTCAAGTAGCCTATGTCCTTTTCGGGACTCAAACTATCTCCATGGCAAATTTTATCTTAATAAGTACAGTGGTTTAAGCGTAAAGAGGTAACAGACAGACAGAGTTACTTTCGCATTAATACTTTTAATATAGTATGGATAGCGAAGCCGGCAGACGATGTCCTGCCCGGAAAAGCAGCGCCACACTAAATATGATATTTTAAATTTAACATTTACATTTCTTAAATTTTGCAATTCCATTACTGCTTCTAATCTATTTACTGTTTACTGTTTACTATGGCCTCTATGTCTAAATTATTTAATTCTTTAATTTGTTTCAAATTTTCTATGGTGAATTCAAACCTTGCAGGGACCCACTCCAACGTGCACAAAAAATATCATTAACATCTTCCCTGTCATTTAGAAGATCAGTGACACATCGACTGCAGCGCCACCTATCGCATCCAAGTGTGTTTTCTAATCATCCAGGAACCCATTGAAATATTCAGACTAAATGTCATCCAAATCGTTCCAGCCGTTTAGGAGGAGTTAGGTGACAAACACACGAACAGAAAAATTATACATGGAAAAAAACCCGACTCATACATGACATTTTCAAGTAGCCTAAGTCCTTTTCCGTAATTCGAACTATCTCCATGCCAAATTTCATCTTAATCCGTACAGTGCCTTAAGCGTGATTAGGTAACAGACAGACCGACAGAGTTACTTTCGAATTAATAATATTAGTATGGATCAAACATATGTTAACCTCCTTGCTACTAATTAAAATTCTACAGAGCTATTTACAACAACAATACTAGTAATATAGTTTGCTGGTCTGTCTGCCTGTCTGTCTGTACGTGCATAATACAAAAATTACCATACTAAATTGGATGCAGTTTTAACAGTTGTATTGCTGAGGGTCTAATTTTATTTGATCTTACATGTCTCTTATGTTCAGACATTTTAGTTACATTTTTATTCTATGCACTTATAGATTATCAATAAAAATAAATATTTTCATAACAAAGATGCAATCAAAAAGAAAAACCTCGAGCCAGGACTTGAACCTGAGATTCCTTCTCACTTATGGATTAGCTTTATATAGTTTTACCACCTACAACATCTGATGCAGATTTTTAGGAATAACTTAAAAACAGCTTAACGTATACCGTCGTAGGTATTTTTTAATTTAATTTTATCACCTTGTAAAAATTGTTTTAGTTTTATGATGAGACATACTTTATCCTTTCAGTCACTTGGATAAAGTCTGAGAAATTAAAACGATAAAAACTGATCGTTCGAAGTCATTAAAACTTTTGGGTTGCTGCGGAGCATTGAATCATAATTTTAAGTTCGAGTCGTACTCAAATTTCGATAAGAATGTCATTAAGATAAAAGTTTTTACGCAGATTAAACTTTGAAACATTAATTTTACTAGTGACTTTCATCCATTTTTTCTGCCGGATGCCTATATGCTGTAGAAGTAAATCTTTTAGGATTTACTCCTTAAGAAACAATATAAGGCCCGTGGTATAAAAAAATTGGGTAGTAAAATTAAGCGTGACTTTTACGCGTAACAGACATCCTGCCCATTAGCGTAAAAATTCTAGGTCTGTGATCCTGCCTATGCTTTATTATTATAATATATGCGGCGAGAGAATTATTATTCGAAATTATTTTCAATTCGATACCTATAGTCTTGCCAGACCGGCAGACAGACCGATAACGAAGCAATCCTATAAGGGGTCCTATAATAGTAAGTATAATTTTTATAAATTATACGTAATATCTCTTACTGTGAATTTACTGACGCTGTATATGTAGATTTCTAATAAAACGGTAAACTAAAAGGAAATTATGAATAACGAAATAACGATTTGACAAGCGACGGGTACTGAAACAATAATATACAATGGTCTCACTCAGAATGTTAGTTCCAGCTTGAAAGAAAGGATAATTTTGGACCTTATATGTGGTGCTGTAGTCGAAATATTAAATAATAATCAACACTTGGGCTAAAATATACCTTGTTAAATATAGCTTGAGTTCTGCGACAGCTCCAAAGTAACAGGCCTAGTGCTGGGACGATGTCGATAATTGATCATTTATACCGATTATTGTTGTTATTATTATTTATATTGAAATATATTTTGAAATCTACGTAAAAGAAGTCTTAAAAGGTATGTTCCCTATTAGAATAAAAAGGAAAAGGAAAGGAAATAACTAGACACGCATGTCACACATGGAAGTTTACCAGAAGAGTGAAATTAAAAATTCGATCAAGTCAAAGAAGTGTTGGAAGAAGTCTCATAAAGATTGGTAGAGTTTAAAACAATACATGATGCTAAGATAAGAGAAAGAACAAAAATAAAGGAACCACTCAGTCATTCGCAAAAACTAAAATGGCGATGGGCAAGGCATGTGGCTCGGTTTAAAGCTGACCGCTGGACAGCTAGATTGACATCGTGACCTGGCCCTCTAGGAACAAGAAAAAGAGGAGCACCTGCAGCACGATGGGTAGATGCAAGTAGCCAAAAGTAAGAAACGTTGGAAAACTCTGGAGTTCTTCACCTTCACTTCACCTTTTTAAACGAGGAGGGTTCTTGCTTGCGTCAAAAACTTTTAATGTAGTTCATATAATATTTCAATTATAATTAAATGAATAAAAAATAAAAATATGACCTACTGATTTTTTTTTTTTATTTTTTTATACCACTAAGGTGGCAAACAAGCTTACGGCCCGCCTGATGGTAAGCGGTCACCGTAGCCTATGGACGCTTGCAACACCAGGGGTATCACTTGCGCGTTGCCGACCCTTCAGAAATCTAATAACTTCTTTCTTGAAGAACTCCATACTGTAGTCCTTGCAGAATACCTTGGCAGGGAGCTCATTTCACAACTTAAGCGTTCGCGGGAGGAAGTTTCTCTGAAACCGCACTGTACGCGACCATTTAGGTTCTAAAGTGTGAGAATGGATTCCCTGCCGATGGCGAGCGGTGCGATGGTAGAAAGTAGCCGTGGGCATCATTTCGAACAATTCCTCAGAACACAACCCATTGTACAAGCGGTAGAACACACACAGTGAGGCAAAGTCTCTCCTCAGACTTAAGGGCTCGATACCGCAAGTGAGTTTGGAATCGTCGACAATTCTCACAGCCCGTCGTTGAACCGAGTCAAAAGGGCCAAGCTGGTATCCGGGTGCACCTGCCCAGAGATGGCAGCAGTACTCCATATGGGGCCGAACTTGCGACTTGTAAAGTAACAACCTTTGCCCCGACGTGAAGCACTGCTTCGCTCTGTTGAGTACACCAAGTTTTTTGGACGCCAGCTTCACCTTATCTGATAAATGATCTCGGAACTGAACATCGCTGGAGATGTCGACACCAAGGATCCCAATGCTCTTGGAGATGGAGAGGGGAGTGTTCAGGAATTGTGAGACTACAGTGAATGGAGTTTTCTTAGCGGTGAACGCGCACACTTGTGTCTTTGTAGGGTTGAATCGGACCAAGTTTACCCGTCCCCAGTCAGAGACCTGGGATAGTGTGGTCTCGATTTGAGACACAAGTTCTCCGCGGTTTCCCTCCACAACGGAACGAGGGATGTTTGCACGACCCGTGTAATTTAATTATTGTAGATATTAATCATAAATAATTAAAGTAAACAATTAAATAGTTACTGGTCTTACGATTAGTATCAGCCTTACGATGTCAAAATATATTATAGAATTATTAATAATTTAAATAATGAATAGTTTTATATAATTTGTTTTACTGTATGCTGTTTTGTATTCTTTGTTAGCAAGAAATAAAAGGCATTTTCATTTATTTATTAATATTTAAAAAAAAAAAAAATAAACTCTCCTTCCCCTATCCTTCTTTTCCTGTTTCTCCTTTCCACTCTCAATTAACTGATTCAGAAACCTTTTTGGCGGCCGTGGGCACAAAAACTTATTAAAATTTCAATGCAATGGGAAGAATACAAACAAACAAGACAACGTGCATGTTTATATACCGATGCATATAGATAAAAAAGCGTAAATCCAATATTTAAATTCAAAAAGTAACTATTCTTTCGATTGATTTTTAAATCGATAACTAATACTTTATAGTTAAGACAATCCGCGGAACGTCTCTCTTTTTGTGCACGCAAGAATAGTATAGCAGTGTCATGCATACATTTCACTGTCTGAAAATACCAAACTTGGGGGACGTGATTCCTATGACGGCTGTTGCAGAGCTCATCAAACATTTTAAGAACTGATAGAGACGTAAAATTCTCATACTCACACTCTTACCACACTCATACCAAAACGTCCCTTACTCAGTAAACTTTTGCCTGACACTATGCGACATTGTATTTTAATTGTTTTAAAACAGTACCATAAAATAACTAAACTTTTTTTATTTTTGTATTAAAATATAAAAATATAAGAACTTAGTATCTAATCTATCAGTACCATAACCATATCCTAACTAATATTTTCAGGAAAGTCAGTTTGTTTTTTGTCTCTACGGAGCAACCGTACTCAGAAGGACATATCATTCTTTTTATAAGGTAAAAGTCACAATTTCCTACAAAAATAACTGTAAACGAATTTTTTAACTTGGATAAACCAGAGCTACAGCTATTATTATTAATAATACAATAAAGGACCGTAGAAATCCGACGCCGATAACCGCCCAACCTTAACTTTTTCACTATAATTAGAAGGGGACATTCAAAAACTGTAAAGAATTAAATATACAATCGTCGAGAAATTAATTTTCCAATAGAAATGTAGGTACTAAGAGTTACTAACACCAAATTTAACATTTATAGTAAATAACATTCAGTAACAAACATGGCAGATAAATCAGATTAGTTTGATGTCAATTTTTAAATATTTTAGTGCACGGCTCACGTTTAGTGAACTGTGCTTTTAGTGGCGTTTTGTTGACCGACGTAATGTACATAATGCGGTAATCCTACCAAAGATAATGAACCAAGATTTGTACTGTGATATACAGAATTTATGACTTTTTAACTTGGCAGGATTATGACATTGAACGTATTGAAGCAGTCAACAAAACGCACCTTTTGACATCAAGCATCCGTGTTCAGGTTATAACAATGATGCTTTACAATTTTTGTTAAGTTACATGACGTCTATACGATCATTATACCAATGAAAGTTTTATAATTTCCGCCTATTTCGTGTCATATACACGTTAACATTGTTGTTATATAACCAAAACGCTCCAACCTTAGGTTGCGACTAAAACCCTTACACGAACAAATTTTGTTAGTTGGACGTATTTTCCACAGGCGAAGCCGTAGGCAGAAGCTAGTATTGAAATACATTTACTTAATTGAAGTTGCAACAAAAATGTTTTCTAGATAGATAAAATTTTAGTCCCATTAGACGCATCTTGTATTTATAACGTTAGCTCTTTCGTAAGAACTAAAATGATAATGAACATATTTATTCTTGTCACGCATTTTGAACATTAAATTGCAATTTGGCACGAAACGGCATTACAGTCATTTGAAGCTAGGAGTGTCATAATTAGTAAAAAACGCTTAAGAGAGCGACATAGGGCAGAAAGCTTATTTCTGTATGACAAACGATAATGACGTAACAAGATTAAACTTCCAAATTTCGTGCTTTGGAGGGCGCGCTAAACGCTTCTGGCTGTTATATGTCAGCAGTTATTAAACCAAGTCAGAGGCCTAATTTGAGATTTTAAAAACACTTCCAGCCTGGTTGTTAATTGCTCTAAAACCTTTGCCAACCCATACTAGAAAAGTATAAATTAATACAACCCCAGCGTTGTAGACTTAGCCTTCTTTCTCCATAGAGAGGCCTGAGGTCATGCAATAGATGTATAATTGGCTAAGGCAACACTAAGCTTCCAATAAACATACTTAAAAGTTTAACTTCCTCTAAAATTTTCTTATAACTTTTGCATTAGTAGAGTTAAAGCACTTAACTTTAAATAAAAACACATTACTTGTATAAATTAATGTAAACGACTTAACTCAAGAAAAGAGTCCTAGGTCTTGCGTTAGGATTTAGAACAAAGACAAGTATTTTACGTTAAGAAGCATGAATAAATTTTACGTCTCTAAAAGTAATTTATATTTACGCAACATAAATATATACAACGCTTACCTGTTAACGACTCTCGAAGAAAGTAATAGCGTAAATGTTAGGTCATTAAGGCAGTCACTCAGAAAGTCCAAACTTTTTATGGAGCACTTAGCACCTTAATTTGCGAGAGTACAAAAACTTTCTCAATAGAAAAATCTATTCCTAACCAGAAACAATAGGCACTTTTAACAAAAATTATATTTTCTAATGCTTCCTCATTGTGTGGAGGATTGTAAAAATAGATTTTTTTTATAAAAAAACAATTTTTAATCAATTATACTTCGAAAAAAACACATAGTTTATCGAAAAAACCGGACAAGTACGTATCGTAAAAGAATCGAGTTAAGTTTCCGTAGAATTAGAATTTTTGCAGATTTTTAACAGAGTTTATACGAAATTTTTAATTCTCCATGTACATTTTATAAGTTGGTCGACTATTATTTGTTAACTTGTAAAGCCTACTTAGCTGTGATAGTTAACCTTCTAACTTCGTTAATGCATACTTCTGTTTTTTTACATATATAAAATAAACCATATTTCGCAAATGGATCCCTGAATCAAAAAATTTTTTCAAACCCGCAATATTTCTAAACAGCACCCCACACTATGGGATGGACGAGAGAATTCATTCCCACTTTGTAAGACAAGTGTAATTTTTTTTTTTATGTATAGCAACCCTATATATTTTGCTGATGTCTTCGAGTATATCTAGGCTACATTGTTCCTATTTTATCAGAACTAAAACGACCTGTTTTCATCCCTTAACTTTGGAAAAATAAAGACAATCATCATTATTATTTTTACATACATAAATTAATAATAAATAACGTAAGTTTGATCAATATTCTGAATAATAAGCCAATGTTATATACATTATTTTTCAGTCTCATAAAAATGAACTGTCATTATTTTTGTACTTTTATATTTTTTTTCAATAAAATGAATAACTTGAGAATTTTTCGCAATACTATAATAATGTATTACCACAGCCTTATCAATAATATCATACATAAAGTCGCTTTTCGCATTTGATGTTGAAGAAAAATCCGACAAGGTCTAGACAACCATGGGGCCGCGATAAAACCTATGACTATCTCGACAGCTCCCGACTAGCTATATGTCAAGAAAGAAGAGACTGTGAAACTCAACACCCTAAAATTAGTTATCCTTTCAATTTTCCATTGCAGAATTAGCTTGTAGCTTTAGCTACACCTTAACTTATAAGGGCCATTTGTCTGTCCTTTTTCTGTGCTTGTACAGTACATAAAAAGTTGTAGTTGCATAAATATTCTGTTTCTTCTTAAAATAAAATATTATAGAGGAAATAACAAACAATTTGTTTTTTTTTTTTTAATACCATTTAGGTGGCAAACAAGCTAACGATCTGCCCAAGCGGTCACCGCAGCCTTTTACTAAACAGGAAGTTTTGAGTAATTTACAAAAAACCAAATGTCAGTGTAGGTATAAAATAATATTAGTTTAATAATCTCGAAATCATAAGTATATCGTATTAATGCTTAAGCAGTAGATTTTACAAGTAAAAAACAAGGAATTTGATTCGAGGGACTAAGTTGGATCCCGAGACCAGCGATAGATTCTAGAGTAGAATACTGAGCGGAGTGATGGTTACGAAGGACCGAGCTGTTTTTTTTTCACGTGTTGTATACTCTCATTTTTAACCATTGACTGCAAGTCAATAAAATGTACTATTATCACATTTTGGTATATATTCTGTAATTATTACCGGGTGATATAGACCGGGGATAATAGCACTTTTTTAACGAAAAAATAGAAAAATTAGTTACAGGATAAGAGTAGGCGAAATGGACGGAAAAAGGAGTTCGAAAAAAGGGAAATATAAATCTAAGTGATTTTGATTGGCGAGGGGTGGTGAGGGTGGGTTTTAGGGGTTGAAAATCGTTTTTTGCCATTTTTGGCTCAGATCACAAAATGGTCTACAGAAAAGTTGTAGATAAATAATCAAAAAATCTACAATTTTGGTTCAAGGTACTTCTCGACCTAACCTCAAATTTTACGAGATTTTGTTAATTTTTCGTTTTGTGCCCCAAAAAAATGTTCAATATATTCAAAATTTGGACTAAATGTACACTTATGAGTGCTTCAACTTTTCCATTTTGCTCGAACTCTGTAAGTTAATATTTTCTGACATATTAATGAATTTCGAAAAAAACAGATTTCTTCCGGTCAAAAATTTCTCAAAAAAATATTCGATTTTTGACTTCCTCGGCGGCTTATTTTTTTCGTCTTGAAGTTATATATTAGTAAATAAAAAAAATCCCTTAACATTTAAAAAAGTATCTTAAAAATGCGAAAAACCAAAAATACCGATTTCCAATATATGCAACATGTCACCTATCGTTCAAATTCCTTGCAAATCATAAAGTATTGCGTTAAAATACAAAAAAATATATATCTACTTTAATCAATTAAAAATTGATGATTATTTATAACAAGTAGTCAAAATTGTTTAAATAAATAAGCAAACTTTTAAAATTACTTTTGTATTACTTCTGTTATGCATCCGATTTATCTAGTACAATCGAAGTTTTATTGGAGTTGCTTGAGTGTGTCATGTTCTCTCAAAGTGTCTCTGCGGTGGTGGCGTGTGTGTCGGGTCGTTACGTTCCCTAAAATATGGTTGAGCGAAGCGATGGCTGATTCATGTGTCATACTCGTGAACGGGTGCCGCCTGTGGAGGCTGGTCTGCTCTTGCAAACTTCTTTGTATTCTTAGTATTTAGTCTTACTTTTCTGTTTTGTTTATTAATATTGTAAGACATTGATTATTTCTTAGTGATGAATACATAAACTGTCTTTTGTTTATATTAGATACTTTTTTATGTTGTGGTTGTGCTTTATATTTCATGTTTTTTTATGTTTGTAATGGAAAGTGTCCTTTTATGATAGGGAGGGCATTTTCCAATATTTTAATTGGACGCTGTAAGAGAAAGGGAGAAAAGAAATGCCCTTGCTGAGTTTCTTGCCGGTTCTTCTCAGTACAAGGTCTCCCGCCCTGTTGACTTACGAACCGATGGCGTAGTGACATTCATAAGTGCTCAATTATTGTAGCCTAAACTGAATAAATTATAATTAATTATAGAATAATTTGAATTTGAATATGCTGCGTAACAGATTTCAAGTTTTTACATTAAGTTAGTAACTGTATTCTTAATGAATAAAAATAAATAAATATTCTGTAGTATACTTGTGTAGTTGACACAAATATTTCGAAAATAAAGTCTAGGTTTTTGGAAAGGGAATAGAAGCCGAGAATAATAGAAAGGAACTGGATCCATTATAAAAACTGAAACTCGTTTCGGAGCAGCTTCGCATGTATATAGTCAACGACTCACTAATACATCTTTCTTGTGGAGTAAGGAGTTTATTGTTTATTATATCTGTGAGCATAGTGTTGAAGACCACGGTGTGCAGAAAATTTGTAAAAATTAACATTATTTTGATTAATGATTTTATATTTTTTAATAAATAATTTTTCCAATTTTTTAAATATCAAATAAAATTAGTAAACATAAATCGTAACCGAAAAACTGTTATTAACTGCATTTTATTTCTATAAATTAACATTGCAGGTACTTAAATCATGTAATTAACATAAATTTTCAAATAATTAAAGTAGATGTATTTTAATTTGTATTTTAACGCAATACTTTATGACTTGCGAGGAATTTGAAAGCTAGGTGACAAGTTGCGTATATTGGAAATCAGTACATTTGGTTTATCGCATTTTTAAGATACTTTTTAAATGTAAAGGTATTATTTTTATTTACTTATTTTAATAATATCTCAGAAAATATTTAACTTACAGAGTTCGGGCAAATTGGAAAAGTTGAATTACTCAAAAGTGTACATTCAGTCCAAATTTTGAATATATTGAACATTTTTTTTCGGCAAAAAACGAAAAAAATCGAAAAATCGGTTTTTTGCCAATATCTCGTAAAATTTGAGTTTAGGTCAAAAAGTACCATGAACCAAAATTGAAGATATTTCTATAGACCATTTTGTGATCTGAGCCAAAAATGGCAAAACACGATTTTCAACCCCTAAAACCCACCCCCACCACCCCTCGCCAATCAAAATCACTTAGATTTATTTTTCCCTTTTTTCGAACCCCTTTTGCCATCCATTCCGCCTACTCTTATCCTGTAACTATTTTTTGTTTGCCCCTGAGCTATTATCCCCGGGCTAATAATAAGTGAACGACATAAAAAAAACCACTACAATAATGACAATAATTTTAATTTAACAATTGTTCCAAATTCAAAATTTTCTTATTCACTCAGTGAGTAAAAGTAAGTTTTATTCACTGTTATGTTTTTATTCTCTCACTGGGTAAAATTGAGTTTTTTTCACCGTTATCGATGAATAAAATTTCATTTTGCAATTATAAAAAAGTTATTACGGGGGGCACACGACGCTTTACACAAAATAATAGACACGTGAATATCCACCTATTTTTTACTTTTTTTTCTTGTAATTCAGCAAAAAGGCTGAAATTACTGTAACTGTAGGTCTTTTTCCTGCCTTCTTTTTCTTATATTTAAAATAAAAAAAGAAAATATTCAATAAAAAACTAGCGCTTAAACTAAACGAATACATAGTCAAATAGATTACTTATACATATCTTTACTTAACAAACAATGTAGCTTTACTTCAGTGTCTATTTTAAAATGTCGTCTTTCTTAAACTTTATTGCAAAAGTTATCTTAATAAATTGTTTATAGCGGCTGGTATAAACCACTACAACAACGCATATTTATGGCAGTCAAGCAATATTGTCGAGTTATCAAGTTGGAACAGTGTACGTTTTACGAGGGGAGTGCGTTATTGTAATAATCGTTATGTTGTGACCGTGGAGTTAGGACATTATATGGTTATAAGTTAGAAGTACGTACATAAGTCGAGTGGGCTAGGCGGCATACCAGCAGTGGTGCTTAAACAGTGTACTCCTGAGTTGTGTCCTATACTTACACGCCTCCTAGCGTTTTTCTATCAGAATATTCAATTTCCGTCTTCATGAAAGACTGTGAATGTGCACCCGGTGCCCAAAAAGGGCGATAGATCAGATCTATCGAATTACAGGTCTATCGCTTTTACCTCTCTTCATTCCAAGGTGATGGAGCGTGTGATCAACACACAGCTTCTAAGATAGGTACACATTAAACACGATCTGGTCAGCGATCGTCAATATAACAATAGTTTGCCACTTTAGTAATATAAAAGAAACCGTGTAAGACATTACATTAGCATATATTTAGCTGTGTAAGACATTACATTAGCTTATATTGACACTAAGGGATAAATAAAAAACCTCGTCATCGATTTTGCAACTTTTTTTATTCCACAAATAAGACACAAAGAACGTGCGGGTAATACAAGTACACCGCAATAGTTTGAAACAGCGGCGATAAGTGAGGCGTTTGATCGGGTCTGGCACCGCGGTCTTCTATCGAAGTTGCCATCTTACGGAGTGCCCGAGGGTTTGTGCAAATGGGTGGCTAGCTTTTTGTCCGGCAGACGCATACGAACCGTAGTTGACGGTAGTTGCTCTGATAGCATGGACATTAATGCTGGTGTCCCGCAAGGCTCTGTGCTGTCTCCTATGCTGTTTCTACTGCATATCAATGACATGTTGGACATCAACAACATACATTGCTATGCAGATGACAGTACTGGAGACGCTTTTTACACGGGTCGTGCAAACATCCCTCGTTCCGTTGTGGAGGAAAACCGCGGAGAACTTGTGTCTCAAATCGAGACCACACTGTTGGTGTCGACATCTCCAACGATGTTCAGTTCCGAGATCATTTACAAGATAAGGTGAAGCTGGCGTCCAAAAAACTTGGTGTACTCAACAGAGCGAAGCAGTACTTCACGTCGGGGCAAAGGTTGTTACTTTACAAGTCGCAGGTTCGGCCCCATATGGAGTACTGCTGCCATCTCTGGGCAGGTGCACCCGGATACCAGCTTGGCCCTTTTGACTCGGTTCAACGACGGGCTGTGAGAATTGTCGAAGATTCCAAACTCACTTGCGGTATCGAGCCCTTAAGTCTGAGGAGAGACTTTGCCTCACTGTGTGTGTTCTACCGCTTGTACAATGGGTTGTGTTCTGAGGAATTGTTCGAAATGATGCCCACGGCTACTTTCTACCATCGCACCGCTCGCCATCGGCAGGGAATTCATTCTCACACTTTAGAACCTAAATGGTCGCGTACAGTGCGGTTTCAGAGAAACTTCCTCCCGCGAACGCTTAAGTTGTGGAATGAGCTCCCTGCCAAGGTTTTCTGCAAGGACTACAGTATGGAGTTCTTCAAGAAAGAAGTTATTAGATTTCTGAAGGGTCGGCAACGCGCAAGTGATACCCCTGGTGTTGCAAGCGTCCATAGGCTACGGTGACCGCTTACCATCAGGCGGGCCGTAAGCTTGTTTGCCACCTTAGTGGTATAAAAAAAAAAAAAAAAAAGTGAGATTTTCTCGCGCTTGACCATTCTCAAAGCCACCCCCTGTGTCTGGGGTGTGGCGACTCGCGCTTGACCACTGACCACTCTCAAAACCACCCCCTGTGTCTAGGGTCTGGCGACTCACGCTTAATGAAAACCTGACTTACCCTTTATGAAAATTACCCCCTAAAGCTGGCAGGCGTGGCGACTCACACTTGACCAAAACTACCGCGTGATGTCACAGTGGCTTCTGTGTATAACTTGTTTCTAGTTTTGTTATGTAATTATATCATTATCGTAATGGGTCTATCATGTTTTTCCCGTTCATAATTAAGTTATTCTTATTTAATTACAATGCTGTTGGTGGTGACATTCCAAAAACTAGTCCCCCGAGGTTGTATCTCAAGATTTTAGGGGTGTGTCCACTTACGCTTTACAAAAACTTAACCTGGAGACGTGTCGGTGCACGCTTGACATGACTTGACATGTTATACCTACAAAAAATCTTCAATTCAAGTTGATCGAATTTTAAAGAGAAAAGCTGATAATAGTGTTAAAGATTAACAACTAGCATCAACGTCAATATCTTCCAATACAACACGTACACAGGACATTATGTGTCAAATATGTGATTTACAGGTTAACCAAAGATTCTATGCTCAGCACTTACGATTTAAGAAACACAAAGAGAAATTTCTTATCCTTAATCATAATTTACCTTATGTGTCTAACCTGTAGATGTGTCGGTTCAGGCTTGACATGACTTGACATGTTATACCTACAGAAAATGTTCAATTCAAGTTGATCGAATTTTAAAGAGAAAAGCTGATAATAGTGTTAAAGATTTACAACTAGCATCGACGTCAACATCTTCCAATACAGCACGTACACAGGACATGATGTGTCAAATATGTGATTTACAGGTTAACCAAAGATTCTATGCTCAGCACTTACGATCTAAGAAACACAAAGAGAAATTTCTTATCCTTAATCATAATTTACCTTATGTGTCTGTTATATCACTCCTGAAGTATTTAAAGCATCAATTGAAGAATCAATACTATTTCTTATTTAGGAAAGTTTAAAAGGGTTAACTATTGTTAAAGTTTATTTTATTAGTCATGCAGATTTTGAACAGGAAACAACAGATTTCAAAAATTCTTTTGATTTTTAAATTTGACTATTAGAAATCGGATTAAAATTGGTGAATTAGAAAATAATTCAGAACCTTTAAGTGATGACATTAAAAATGTGTAATGTGTGAGTGATTTAAAAAAAATAATGGTAGACCCTAAAAAAATCAGTTCTTAGAATTGCATGTTAATAAGTTCAATCCCTTACGGGGATCTTCGTATATTGAATAATCTTTAGATGTAAACCGTAAAAACAGTAATTAATGTAAAAAATAACGATCAACAATGTTTGATGCGGGCTTTATTATCGGCACTATTTCCTGTAAATACACATTCCGATAGGGTATCATCATACTTAAGAAATCAAAATAAACTTACGTTTAATAATATTCAGTTCCCAATCAAATTATCTGATATACCCAAGGTAGAAAAACAAAATGACATTAGTATTAATATGTTTGAATTAGAGTTTAACAAAGAAAAAAAATGTAATACCATTGTTGGACCATTATACTTTACAAAATGTAGTAAAGAATTTCACATTAACTTATTATTTTTAAACAATGGTTGAAATGGTCATTATTGTATTTATCACGCTTGGTAAATAAACAAATAACAGATCGAAATGACGCTATTCATATCTGTGCTGGTTGCCGTTTCTATTTTAAATCTAAAGTTAATTTAATTAATCACAAGAAACATGACTGTGCTCATATTGTAACTGAATTACTTGGAATTCATAAAAAAGAAAAATATTGGTTTAATAGGGAAACAAATAATGATGAATCTATTTTGATAAGTTTCAAAGAATATTAAAATTGCATTTTATAATATATGCAGACTTTGTAGCTCTTTTAAAACCCTTCACCTATTGTGTCCCTGATCCATCGAAGTCATATACGAAAACAATACATGAACATGTAATTTGTTCTTATGGATACTATATAAAATGTTCATATGATGATAAACTGTCTATATACAGAACATACACAGATCCTTATTGTACAAAAATGTTTATGGAAAGCATTAACATATACATAGGATAAATTGTTTTTAAAAATTTCCACTTTCATTAGCTAATGAAGAGAAGGAATCCATAAGACAATCGCAATTATGTTATATCAGGTGATGAAATCACAGTAGACTATGACTGGAATACTAATAATTTTAGAGGTGTTAGTCACGAATTATGTAGTTCAAAGTATCGTATTCCATTTTATTCCTATTATATTTCACAATGTAAACAAATATGATGCTCATTTTATTGTTCATGCTTCGAATGTTAAACATGGAGAAATAAAAATAACTCCGCAAAATAAGTTAAAATATATTTCATTCTCATATAAACCTTATATAAGAGGTCGTATAGTTCATTTGCGGTTTTTAGATTCTTTTTGATTTATTAACTACTAGAGTTTAGATAGTTCAGCAAAAAAAAAAAAAGAAAATATGATATAAAGACAAATTTGCAGAATTAAGAAATCATCAATTCAAGTTCAATCAAGTATTTTTCTTCATGAATTTGTTAATTCTGATGAGTCCTTAAAAGTTACATCTCTTCCAAATCAAGATGCTTTCTTTAACTCTTTCACTAATGTCAACCCAATTTAAATGTAAAAATATGTTGGAATATTCCAATCTATATTTAAGAACTTATGTAATGGTACTTACTGATATTTCTGATAACTTTAGAATTTTTATATCTAATGTGATATAATTGTAATAATTTATTTTCTTCTTTTTTACACTAAGCTGTTCACCTATCTATAATATATTTTTGCCAAGTTAAAATATATTTCATTATCATATAAACCTTATATAAGAGGTCGTATAGTTCATTTGCGGTTTTTAGATTCTTTTTAATTTATGAACTACTAGAGTTTAGATAGTTCAGCAAAAGAAGATTTATTTGGACAATTATAAGTCTACAAGAAGTATTTTTTTTTTTTGTAAAATAGTATGTTTCACACTTCGATTTCTGCACATTTGTGAAATATTTACATTTGTATTACATAGACACGACTTATAATTCTCCAAATAAATCTTTTTTTTTTTTTGTCACACTTTTCTTGAAACCTTTAGATTCAGCAATTACTTCAAGCAATTATAAGTCTACATTTTTTAGGGTCTACCATTTTTTTTTTTAAATCACTCACACATTACACATTTTTAATGTCATCACTTAAAGGTTCTGAATTATTTTCTAATTCACCAATTTTAATCCGATTTCTAATAGTCAAATTTAAAAATCAAAAGAATTTTTGAAATCTTTTGTTTCCTGTTCAAAATCTGCATGACTAATAAAATAAACTTTAACAATAGTTAACCCTTTTAAACTTTCCTAAATAAGAAATAGTATTGATTCTTCAATTGATGCTATAAATACTTCAGGAGTGATATAACAGACACATAAGGTAAATTATGATTAAGGATAAGAAATTTCTCTTTGTGTTTCTTAGATCGTAAGTGCTGAGCATAGAATCTTTGGTTAACCTGTAAATCACATATTTGACACATCATGTCCTGTGTACGTGCTGTATTGGAAGATGTTGACGTCGATGCTAGTTGTAAATCTTTAACACTATTATCAGCTTTTCTCTTTAAAATTCGATCAACTTGAATTGAACATTTTCTGTAGGTATAACATGTCAAGTCATGTCAAGCCTGAACCGACACATCTACAGGTTAGACACATAAGGTAAATTATGATTAAGGATAAGAAATTTCTCTTTGTGTTTCTTAAATCGTAAGTGCTGAGCATAGAATCTTTGGTTAACCTGTAAATCACATATTTGACACATCATGTCCTGTGTACGTGTTGTATTGGAAGATATTGACGTTGATGCTAGTTGTTAATCTTTAACACTATTATCAGCTTTTCTCTTTAAAATTCGATCAACTTGAATTGAAGATTTTCTGTAGGTATAACATGTCAAGTCATGTCAAGCGTGCACCGACACGTCTCCAGGTTAAGTTTTTGTAAAGCGTAAGTGGACACACCCCTAAAATCTTGAGATACAACCTCGGGGGACTAGTTTTTGGAATGTCACCACCAACAGCATTGTAATTAAATAAGAATAACTTAATTATGAATGGGAAAAACATGATAGACCCATTACGATAATGATATAATTACATAACAAAACTAGAAACAAGTTATACACAGAAGCCACTGTGACATCACGCGGTAGTTTTGGTCAAGTGTGAGTCGCCACGCCTGCCAGCTTTAGGGGGTAATTTTCATAAAGGGTAAGTCAGGTTTTCATCAAGCGTGAGTCGCCAGACCCTAGACACAGGTGGTGGTTTTGAGAGTGGTCAGTGGTCAAGCGCGAGTCGCCACACCCCAGACACAGGGGGTGGCTTTGAGAATGGTCAAGCGCGAGAAAATTGGTGAGCTCTTTTTTTAGAAGAGGGGTTGGGGTTAGAGGGTAGTGAGCCAGAACCAACGAATCCCCACTACTGATGTCTCCTCTGTTACGTAGTACATAATAGTTCAATGCTTAAATATTATATTTTTTTAATTACTTAATTAACGGCTTTAAGGCTTTATGTCTGGCTGTGGCACATCCAAAAAATAAAGAGTCAATCCAAAATCTAACGCATGAAACCACCAGATGTTTTACTGAGGTTACCCTAGATTATTACATTTTAACAAAGGGCCACCAAAACCTAATAAAGAGCCAGCATAACTAAATAAAAAGCTTTTATCAAAAGTCAATTATATCTCAGACTTCTGCCAGCGGCTTCGCCCGACCTAAATTTCGTTATCGGCAGGTTATAGAATAAAAACAATCAAATCTTTCCTCTTTAATGGCATAATACATTCGTGTCTATGAATCCATGGAAATACACATACAAAATTTCAACCCAATCGGTCAAGCCGTTTAATAGTTGACATACCAACAGCAGCGCCACCTATCGAGTCCAATTGTATTTTTGAATCATCCAGAAAACCATCGAAATACCCATTCAACCCAATCGGTTCAGCCGTAATTAATTAAGTAATTATTAATTAAGTAATTAGGAATGTACGGAAGGATAATTCTTACTACCCGTTGTCCTATTTCCCGGTTTCCTGTAGGAATGAAGCGTTTTCCCGTGGTAAGAAGTAGTCTATGTTCATCAGGGATAATGTCGGCTTCTAATGGTAAACGAATTTTTCAAGTAGTCTCGGAGCCTATTCAAGACAAACAAACAAACAAACAATCAAATCTCTTCTCTTTATAATATTAGTATAGAAGTATTTATGACCTTAGAAAATAATTAGGATGAATACAAAAAAGCCCATTACGTTGATACTAATTAACTTTACGTGCTAGCCACATTCACCAGCTTATGGCATGGCTAATAGTGATGTTCATGATGTTAAAATCAATTAAAACATATTTGGTATTCAATATTGATATGAAATGTGACAATAAAAACGGTTATTTCGCCAAAAGTAGTTTTAAGTAAAAAAAAACCTGGTTGTTTGAAATGTCGATGGTTACAGGTAGAACAAAGTATAAAAAACCAACAAAAAAACTACGAATATCAGACAAACAGTAAAGCTCTTTAATTGCATTCAATTAAACAAAATTTATTTTTCAAACTACAAGTATAGCGAATAGAAATTACATACATTTTAGTGTGTATGTCCTTTATCGAGGGTAGTTGTCGAGATTTACTAGCGTTGCTGTGCTCCGCGAAAGCTTTTCTAGAGCTTAAAAGCCCGTCCATATACATTAAATCTGAGTTGCAGGTAGACCCTAAGCCAACTTGAGCTAGTCATAAAGTAGTAAAAATTACTGGTCACTGGGGAAGGAAATAAACTACTTAAAAACGTCAAGTGTGAGTCGATTTCTTTTCTATAATTGAGGAGTTGCCGTTGATATCCTACACCGATAACCACATTCAGGGCGGGTGGAACCGCGGGCAAAAGCTAGTGATTAAATATGCTCCAATGTTTCTTTGACTTTATAGAGCCATATTAAGGTGTGAAGGAAATTTTGTCGTCTATATAAATGAAGTCTATCTAACTGCCCAAAGCAGTTAGTTAAAAAAATAGTCGCAAAGCTTTGAAAGTTAATTTTCCTTTATTGTTTGAATAATATAAAAGTAGTTAGTAGTAGTTTTTTTTCGTTTAGTACTTGGTTTTGTTTATTCCTTTTTTTTTTCCACTAATTTGAGCTGGTACAAGGTGCATCTACCTGTAAACTCAACTATTCAGTCAGTTTTCTTAAGAAACGCTTTCATGCTTATATATCAAGCACTAACAAAAGGGGTAACCGTTATATTACAGAAAGTAAATGGTTTATTAGACATTTATTGAATTATTATTTCGTTAAAACAAAGAGCTTCTGACTATCAGTTAACAAATTATATAAAAAAAACCACCACGCAGAAAAGATGGATATCTCTTCTTTAAGGATATTGTATTGGTTGAGAGTGGTCCTACTATAAGAATCAAAGCAGCACTGCTGAGGGTTTAACAATCGATTTTTTTCCCATATACGCTGAGTAATATTATTACTATTAATATTTATTGTAAAAGTAACTGTAAATGTAACACAACTTGCAACGATAGAAGCTTAATCACTATTCAAGTTAATTTAATCTTTGCCAAAAATAGCTATGAGAACTGACTATGATACGAAAAATACCAAGACCCAGGGCCAAATACCCACTCCCTTATAAAATAGACGATCACGAAAATTATTTAGGTCTTCAGGGCTGAACTCCGAGTACGAGCGACGAACTTCTGCGAGATTTTTTATCTATTCACATTAACTTAACGTTCACAATGCTTAGGTAAACAACTTACTTATACATCCAACTAAAGATATACCTTCTAGGTACGTCTAGGGTCTATCACAAGTTCAATATAATACTTAGTCTTCGAAAAACTTTATGTGCCTTTTGAATGTCTGCCTGTATGCAGTCAACTTTTACTAGCCATACTTTTCGTGCGAGAAATCAGTTCGATATTTATATTGTTTTCAGTACCCTAACAGGTGTTAAATTTATATCTTCGCTGCTGGAATAATATGCTGAAACCGAGAAGAAGCCTTTTAAAAACTGCCAAATTTCACTGAATTCTGTAATAGGGGCCTTAAAGACACAAGGTTAGAAAGAGACAAGGGATCACAGTTTCGCTTCGTCTCTGTCACACTTTTGCGACCATTTTTTTTTACATCTGGCTAGGAAATGCACTGTTCTGTTCTTTATGTCTAAGGGTGTGACCAACGTCATTTCAGATTTCGAAAAAAACAATCAAGTCTGCATTAAGACTAAAGTTTCACCTAGTTTGATCTGAGTTTTTGATAAAAGGCTTGTATTTTTCCTATTTATTGTAAACATTTGCTTGACCACTTCTTTCTTTTTTAAAGAAATTAGAATTAAAAATGTCTGGTAACAACTTAAAGACATTTTTTGAACTGAATCTTTTTACAAAATAAAAAATCTTTCTTATAATATCAAATTTTGCCTACAAACATATTTTTTTAGATTTTATGTCGTTATTTGAAAATGGCAAAAAGAATTTCTTGAGAGTTTAAAATATAAATTGTATTATGTAAGTAATATATTGCTAACTGAAGTTTTTTATAAAGCTTTTACCAAAAAAAAATCGATGTCACAAGGTACTTATAGAAAATATATTTAAAATTTGTTAAATGGTTTTTACATGGAACCTGGAATATATAACTGGCGAACTACTAAACATGTAAAATTTTTAACATTTTTTGTTGTTTACCTGATAATCATCATTTTACTTTTCTTATACTAAAACAGTATGCAGTTTGGACGCATTTGCGTATGAATACTACGATAAGATCAATGAAAATCATGTAACCCCCAATTGATTGATATAAATGTTGCAAAAAAACTATAAAAAATTTAAGTACTAAAATTTATGAACAACCTTGTGTATTTTCTGACAAATTAGTATTTTGTTTCATAACGAGCTATGTTACGACGCTATAACGTTTAGTGACGTACGAACGTACTCATAAGCACTTACTGTGTTAACAATCAAAACAATCTGGTACTGCACGGACCTCCCTTTAGTTTGGGGTGCACGGTGTCGACGTCTATTGTTATTGGCGAAGTTTGGATGACGTTTGCCGAAGTTTCGACAATATTTGTCAAAGTTGAGCGCAACAGCAGTCAGCTGCAAAGTCCAGCCGGTTATTTATCGGTAGCCGATCAAGAAGCGGTTTGTCTTTGGATTTTTATTGTAAATAATATATTATTCGTCAACAATATTTGAAAAAAATAGTCTATTTTTTGAAAGGTATAATTTTTATTTTTTATGAAAAGGTTGTTTATGGCGGATCCAGTTGCAGAGTGTTAACCACCTATTTATGCGCCTTTGTTTATCTTTCGACCTGGGTGGTTCACCTTCGAGTTGTGTCAGGTTTATATACTAAAGCGATTTAGCCGCGTTCAAAGCCTTTGTCCCAAGGCATGGGTGTCCAAGGTTGGTCAGATCCGACAATGGAAAATTTTGTAGTTGCAAAAAAGCATCTGTTTGACCTACGTAAACTTATTACAGCTAGATCTTAGATCTTTTCAAGCCAAATTTTATACGTTGGGAATTTTCTACTCTAGCGTGTTATGTCATTAGGGGGTATATTTTAGGCCACTGACAATTCTTCGGATTCTTCCCTACTTTCTGTAATTGCTCAGTCTATCCTCACTTTTAGGAACTCACTAACGTCTTTATTAATTAAAAATGTATTGATTCAAAATTTTTTTATAATTTAGTTTTTTTACAGATTTATTTTTAATATACAATATTGCAACTGAAGATGTAAATAGGTTTATTCGTTTTATACACATTTCAAGAAGAAACATACTCGTTCTTGTGAGACATCTTTTCTTTTTGACTTAAAAGCTTTTTTACAGCTTTTTTCCACGATGACGAAACCTTGTAAATGTATGTAATATAAGATATATAAAGTTCCTCATCCTTAGCTTCGTTCCAAGACACAATTACAAATCAGTTTTAGAATTCCGTAGTTTAAAGGTTCTAATAGAGACCTGTTATTGTCTATTTGTTAGACGATGTTGATATTTGGACAATGTACTTTTGCTCAAATAACTACTTTATTTTCGTCACAGTTTTACTTTTCAGGGATGTACTTAAAGAAAGCACAATTTCTTACTTTCTAACTGAGAAAAAGTAAGAGAGTTTTTCTGTAGACCAGGAAACCGTTTTATTTTATATTACCAGGGTACCATCAGAGTCTGAAAAATCTAGTATCTACGAAGATGAGCGTACACTAATAGGTATATCCGATAAACTTAAATGTATTTAAAGGTTCAATAAATAGCAAAACACATTATGAATGTGGCTTTCATTTAAAAGAAATGGCTAATACCTTAATTTAGTCAAAAAGTTGGCTCGACTCGCTCACGACCTATTTTCCTATAAAAATAATACAAGTAACGTGTTGAGGAATCAGGAAAGCTGCAAAGTAAATCTTTGTATCTAAAAGTTTTACTTCATAAAGCTGTTTATTCTTGGGGGACTTAGCTTTTGTTAACAAATATGACATAAACTTTGAGAAGTAAAACAAACATGGATGAGTCCCATCAGTATTTAATTGATACTTTAACAACAATAAACAATTTTATTATAATATTGTGACATTCTCTGGTACATCACCCAGAGTTGTTGCAACATAGTGAAAACGGGTATAAATGAGTTCTGTCTCAAGGGTCAAAAACGGTTATGATTCTACCTCGTTTACTACCGGGCCATAATGTGAGTTCCGCCTGCGAGGACCTTAACTTGTCGCCTTTCAGGGACCGATATCTTGGAGTACAAAAAAAAAGTACTCCGGGAGTGCCGGCAGAAGTGAAAATACTCGCTATTTACTTCCCGTCACTTCTTATCCATATTTATTTATTTAAAATAATAATTTTTGTTTATTTACTTTTTTGAAGTTGTATATTTGTCAGCTCAATCTGTCATAGAATTAAAATCCCATATCCAACCTCCCTGTACTACTCATAATCGCCATATACTAAAAATAAAAACTAACCTAATGTAATTAAAGGTCACGTGTCCTAACGCGAGTGACATCTTACGCATTTTCGATCAGGACACGTGACCTGACGCGAGTTTAACAGTTTTTACCCATCACAAAAAAAGTGCACAGCGCCGCTAAAGAAGTTTTCACTTCAAAAAATATTAATGAAGAAAAGTAAGAAAGGTATAACAATTGTTTATTGAAACTGTAACAATTTTCTTAAATATGTAGAAACATTTTAGTTTAGTTACTTAAGTAAAAATATTACGAAAAAATTTATCGTACCGAGTACAAAATGACGCTTTTTCTTACCAGAAGAAGGAAGACGTTTATTTTGAGGGTACGAAAAATAATTTTATACTCGGTACGAACGTTATTTTTCTTCTTCCTGAAAGTCCCATATAGTATTAAAAAAAGCAAATATTTATTAGACAAAAAATTAAAAATTACAGTTATTGAAAGTGCAATCAGTAAATGATAATTTGGAGTTTTCCCCTTTTTCACATGTTGTGTTACTGTAGACTGTGGACAATAAGACTTTGGTGTATCATTATGTTGAATGAAATTTAAAATTTTACTAGCGACATTGAGTTTTTTTTCTGGATGGAATCCTCGATGTGCCCTTTGGTACCTGTAGTCGTCTTCCAGCTGCCATGTCTTTTTAATGTCGTTACGTCACCACCCGCGTCAACTAGAACAGTTGCAGACGTTCTTTTGAAGCAGTGCCCGGTATAGGCTTCTGGATTTGGAATATTGAGATAAATAGCTATTTGTTTACCCAGCATTCCCAATTTATTCTTGTCGATATTTTGAGAGATGCATTGTCCCATGATGTAATTAATGAAAAAGGATGAAGTTTTACATGTTTACGGACGCAAGTTTATATATTTTTTGCATATATCCAGTTACTGTGCAGGTGCGTACAAGTTTAGTTTTTGTGTTTTGGACCTGTGACTACTATTAAGCTGGATGCCTGATTCTTTACATTACCAAACTGCATTTCATTGAGTTCATGTTTCCGACATGCTCCCATAACTCTAAAAATAAATACCAGCTGTAATAAAATAATTCATAAATAAGGCTAATTCCACATTTATAGGTATAACTTCTAGTGACTTATAAAGTCCTAGTACCTCAATCTTATAAACACACAAAATCTTCGTAGAATTAAGAAATACAATATAAATAAATATACATACATAGAAATAATCTTTCTTCGTTTATGACTCCCTGAAGGATAGAGTCGTAGAAGAACTTTATAGGTATCAGTTGAGTACCTACCTCAATATAACTTCACAAGTACTTCGGAATTGGAAATTAGGATTATATACCTTTGTCAAAAGATAATGGTAATGAATGTTTTTATTTCATTTTTAGATAATGTTTTTGAATTTTTTCTTAAGATATCCCTCTGATATTTGTTTTAACAAAACTTTCAATTTTGCATAACTTGAAACGTCTACTTCGTGATTTATGGAGATAGTAGATTTTAAAATTAAATATCGACTCCACAGTGTTGATGATTTCAATTTGATGGTCAATTCTTCAAAGTATACAAAAAAAACGTTTTCGGAAAAAAAACTTTTTAACAAAAACAAGAATCGACTTCAAACAGATGCACTAAAAAGGTCAAAATAATTATTTCAAAGAATCCGATCAAAATTACAGTTTGATATTGGTGGTGAGAGATAGACCTCTCTAACAGTTAATAAAAAACTGTAATTTTGATCAATTTTTTTAAAGTCAGTTCTTGTTTTTGTAAAAAAGTTTTTATTTTTTATTTTTCAGTAACCTATTTATTTTTCGTATACTAAAAAAAATTGTTGACGATCCCAATTATTCACAAGCCGTATCGAACCCTTAAATCTGAGAAGAGTCTTTCCCTCCCTGTGTGTATTCTACCGCTTGTATAATGGGATGTGTTCTGAGGAATTGTTCGAAATGATGCCCACGGCTACATTCTACCATCGCACCGCTTGCCATCTGCAGGAAATTCATCCTTACACGAGGAACCTAAATAATCACATTCAGTGTGGTTTTTGAGAAACTTCCTCCCGCGAACGCTTAGGTTGTGGAATGAGGTCCCTGCTGAGATTTTCTCTGAGGACTAAAGTATGGGGTTCTTCAAGAAAGAAGTTATTACATATTTGAAGGGTAATTTGTTCGGCAAAGGGTAAGTGATGCTCCAGGTGTTGCAAGCTTCCATAGGCTTCGATGACCGCTTACCATCAGGCGGACTGCGGTTATACCATACCACTTTAGTGGTATATAAAAAGTGTGCCTATAAACATTTCAACAGTTCCCTTGATTTCTCTAGGATCCCGTCAATATATCCTGACCTACTGACCATGGTACCATGGATATCCATTTTTTGTACATACCAAAACCTGCTCCAGAAAGTAACGAATACTTTTTTCGGAACCGCATCAAATCGAGGACAAACATACACACAAATATACACACAAACATACACACAAACATACATACATACATATATACATACCAACATACGAGTCAAACTGAGAACCTCCTTATTTGAAGTAGGTTAAAAAGACGCAAAGTTTTTGCTTTTCTTCCATTCCATAAATTCACAATATTGATTGTTATAGAATTTTGAAGACTTTTGCGTTGCGATTGCAGCTTTATTCACTATTTCAGGTTCTGTAGACATTAATTCATCATCAGAATTACTTTCAGAAAAATCGACATGCTTAACCGCCAAAATTTATGTATTTTATTAGTATGAATGACTATGCAACGCGCCGTATATCATTCTCGCCGGTCTATCGGCCGCCCGCTGGCGACGCGATGCCGTATTTTCTTCTACGGCCGCGATAAAAATAAAACTGGTCACATCGAGTTCCAAATCCAACTTTACACGGTTTTTCGAATTGACCTGGGAGTTATTTCGCATTGGGTCTCAAAAAGTTCGATTTTCGAAACTGAGTATGTATGGAACTTTTGAACTTTTACTGCCGGTAGCAGTAAAAAAATATTTAAAAACTGACTGCACAGCATCAGCGGGTCTATTCCGTAAAAATATTTTGAATTATATAAAAAACATTCATAAGTTTCCGAAACGAAAAAGAAAAACTTTAAAAATCTATTTCAAATAAATTTATTTCTCAAAGTTGTTTCTTGATGCATTTAGTCCAGCGCTTCTCCAATGCCGTTACATCAGTTTGATAAAATGTTTTCTCTAACGCCATAAAATACTCGGCTACGACAACAATGACTTCATCATTTGATGAAAATCTCTGGCCACCTTCTTTCTTTATGTCTGAGAATAAGTGGAAGTCGCACGGGGCCAGATCTGAGGAATAACGTGGATGCGGTAACAATTCTTATCACAATTTATGTAGTTTGGCGACTGGAATCATTCACATGTGCGTTTGTTAACCGTGGTATACCCAGTAGTACACCCAGTGGTACCACAGTTACTTTTTCCTAACTGTACCACGGTTGGTTTTTTCTTACCGTGGTACACCAGTGGTTGCATGTATGCGATAAATACACGTGTTTTCTTTCCTTCTTTCTACCTTTTAACCGACTTCAAAAAAAGAGGAGGTTCTGAGTTTGACCTGTATGTATGAATGTGTGTATGTTTGTATGTATGTATGAATGTATGTTTGTATGAATGTTAAGCCAAACGCGAGATAATTGCGGACAAACGTACATACATACAAACATACAGGTCAAACTGAGAACCTCCTCTTTTTTGAAGTCAGTTAAAAATTTCAAGAGTTTGTTTAATTTCTTCAGGATTCCTCGGAGTGTATCGAGAGTGTACAGTCTTCTACGTTTAAAACCAGTTACCCAGGTGTGAAATCTACTTAATAAAGGAGCAGAATTACCTAAAACACTGTCTAGCATGGCTTTAAGCTGGCTTACTGTTTTCTCTTTTAAAACGTTAAACTTTATCACCACACGAATTTCGTTTCTTTCCATTGTTAAGAGAATTCACGACAAAGAAAGGTCTAGGTTCTAGAACCTCTTATTCATATTCCATCAGTTCGATTTAATTCAAATTTGGCGTTCTGTATTCGAAAAGATGCCAAAATATAATGCAATAATTTATTTTTGCGTATCTTTTAAGATCGTCGTTTCGGAAACTTATCAATTAGCCCTACTACACTACTTACTACAGAGCAGGCTTTTCCTTGTAGAAGGAAGATAAGACAATAGTCAACTGGCAATAGCTGCCATATGAAAACAATAAGGAACGACAGTTTAACGTGACCATTAATGGCAAAATAATAATTATGTAATTAATGTCAAGTTGTCATTTAATGTGTAATTATGAGCTATACAATAAATAAGCTCTTCGTAAAGTGGGGCACAAAGCTTTTATATCTAAACTAGTTTATTAAGCTAAAGGTTATTGGTGATAATAGTCTGAACAGAGTGTCACTGAAATACTTTATTAATTTTAGAAATAATCTTCTGATATCTGTACGTCACAAAATCTTTTGGAATTTGACTTATGATTGCACAAGCTACAAACATCTTAAATTATCCATCGTTGTATATCAAAATATCAATTAGTGTAATTAAAATTGCTTAGGGACTGTACTACTATTAAGGCTTACTGCCCGCCTGATGTCAAGCGGCCATCATAGCCTTTGGATGGATGATTTTTTGAAAAATTGTAATAGATTTAAAAAAATGTCATGCAAGTCAGGTAAAACGGCGAAATTTTCAAAACCGAAAGCTGTTAAGAGGATACACTTCGCGACGACTCGCAGCTGGCTTCATACAAACGAATTTCTCACTTATTTATGACAGTGGATGATCAAACACCACCAAATTTTGAAAACATGTTCTAGTAATAAATATCTAGGTCTGCAGTGTGCTAGTTTTTTATAAAATTTTATAGTTCAAAAGTTATACAGGATTCTAGTTTTTCATACAAATGGTTTTAAAAAAGATTTATAGTTAATAGAACATTTTACAAGATTTTGGAAAAACCACAGACCTAGGTATTCGGCTTGGGATTATGACTAAGAAATTTCACAGTGATTGATCAGTAAATGTCAAAAACAAATGAGAAATTCGTTTGTATGAAGCCTGCTGCGAGGCGCCGCGAAGTATATCCTCTTAATTAACTTCATCTTTACATAATCACTGACTATAAAACTATAGGTGTTAAACAAAACTATACTTTTAGCTAAATGTTAACTTTACTTCAGTTTACTTAGTTTATGATTCCAATGTCGTTTTAACCCATTCTAAAAAACTTGTAGTACCCATTTAAAATAGTAAGGATTCATTGTAATTCAAGTCACACAAAATATATTTCTAAGAAATATGTTAAAAAGTTTAGATCTTCAACTCAAAATAATATTTTGTATTCAAAGTTCAGAAAATCAAATCGATTCAATTTGTAGTCGAAAAGCGCAATTTATTTATTTTATAGACCAATTTGAAGTTTTTGTTAAGTAAGTTATATTATTATTAATAAATTTCTATCGTAACATGTTTATAGCAACAATTTTCATTCATTGATGTAATTTATCTGCCACCGTGTTATCAGCAGATGTTGTTTTTTTATACTGCAAAATAGCTACAATTTAGTATACGTGAATGAATTTAACATGAGGACAAAAGGCTTTAGGCTGTGACCCAACTAAGCCTATGTTATCCATCTTTGAAACCAATATAATTTAAATAACCAGTTCAAAAAAAGTTTCTTGGACTACGTGTTATCTTAATATACACTATATTACCTGTGAAGTTATGTGTTCTTAGAACATATTAGTACATTGTAGATTAAGGCTGGTAAGGTGAAAATTACTAAAGAGAGGCTATTTAGAAGCCTAAAACCGAAAGGTTTATAGACTCGAGTTTGTAATTTCCGTACCACCCGTGTTACACACAATTTTTTCATCACATTTGCGAGTAAATAAATAAAAATATAAGGTGAATAAATAAATCAACTCATAGAAACACAATTAAAATGGCGGGAATAGAAGTATAAAAACAACGCCACCGATATCTAGAGAATTTCGTCCCTGTAGAGCGAAAACTAACTAACCAACAAATAGTTACTTCCGTGATATGGTAACTTGAAATTTTTATAAATAAGAAAAATCGTTTTTGAATCGCAATTACATGTCTTCTTCATCTGGTGAAATCAGATTATAGAAAAACCTTGTTATTTTGCAGTAATTTATACAAATACAAGTTAGTTAGTTTTCGCCCTCATGAAATGTTATAATTTTGAATTTTTAGCTAATGTAAGTTAGTTTAGTGGAATATTGCTTAAAATTTACTTGAATGAAATGGTGATTAAGGTATGTTAATGACATTTTACTGATATTTTTCTGTTCAAATCTAATTTTCGTACCGTGAGTTATCAACCTTTTTTAAAAGGTCAAATTTGAACTTTGACGTTCACCTGTTTAAATTAATAGTAATACAAAGAAAAGAAAATTAAACATCTTTATTAAAAACAGTTACAAAATGATATGCAAATTAATCAGTTTATCGAAAATTTATTACAAACATTCATTCATCTGGTTCGCCTATTCGATCTACTGCATTTTTGCTAGTAAGTAGGGAATGGTACCTTGGATGTAACTTAAGGGGGCTCAAGGGGTTATTACAAAAACCTATTAGGCTTCAGTACAAAGACCTATTAGGTCCTTCTTCTTGGCCTCCTAAATAGGAAGTGCACTGGAATAATCCATCGGAATAATAAACAGTTTTGAGTTTGTCTGTATGATTATCAACTCCTTGGAATGTTTTATAATTTTCTCTTGTTTTTCACTGTAGTACATGGTCCTTAGAGAAAACTTTGGCAGGGAGGTCATTCCATAACCTAAGCATTAGCGTGAGGCAGTTTCTTTGTAACTGCACTGAAGGTGACTATTTAGGTTCTTTTTTTTTATATACCACATAGCTGACAAACAAGCTTACGGTCCGCCTGATCGTAAGCGGTCACCGTAGCCTATGGACGCTTGCAACACCAGGGGTATCACTTGCGCGTTGCCGACTCTACAGAAATCTAATAACTTCTTTCTTGAAGAACTCCATACTGTAGTCCTTGCCGAAAACTTTGGCAGGGAGCTCATTCCACAACTTAAGCGTTCGCGGGAGGAAGTTTCTCTGAAACCGCACTATATGCGACCATTTAGGTTCTAAAGTGTGAAAATGAAGTCCCTACCGATGGCGGGCGGTGCGATGGTAGAAAGTAGCCGTGGGCATCATTTCAAACAATTCCTCAGAACACAACCCATTGTACAAGCGGTAGAACACATACAGGGAGGCAAAGTCTCTCCTCAGAGTTAAGGGCTCGATACCGCAAGTGAGTTTGGAATCGTCGACAATTCTCACAGCCCGTCGTTGAACCGAGTCAAAAGGGCCAAGCTGGTATCCGGGTGCACCTGCCCAGAGATGGTAACCCGTGTAAAAAGCGTCTCCAGTAGTGTCATCTGCATAGCAATATATGTTGTTGATGTCCAACATGTCATTGATATGCAGTAGAAACAGCGTAGGAGACAGCACAGAGCCTTGCAGGACACCAGTATTAATGTCGATGCTCCATGTAACGATGACTGGCAAAAGTTCCCTTCAGCAGCTTCGGCGAGCGACCAGAAAGCACGACTCCCAGAAGGATAGCTCGCAAGTCGCCCACCTATTTTGCCGATGAATTGGAATTTTGCTCTGCCAATTGCTTTCTTACTGAACCTCGAGGCAGCATTTAATTTGCGTTTTAACTCAGAAATATTCGGATCCTTTTTATTACGAGTCGTGGTCCAAGCCTCATATACAGTTTGCTTAAGAATTTTAGCTTTTCTGCAAGAACTATTAAACCAGGGTCGTTTTTTGACGCTGGAAGCTACTCGCGGGTTTAGGAATATAGCATTCCATACCAGCAAGGATTGTCTCAGTGACTGCGGCTGCGCAGACGTCAAGATCGTCTGAGTTAAAGCAGATCTGCCTCCACGGGTACGATGGGTAAAATTCTCGCAATCCATCCCGGTCTGCCGACTTATAGTGCCACACACGACGCCAATTAGTTGGCCCAGATGGATCGGGTTGTGAACATGACATTTGAGTCCGATTGAGACAATGGTCCGAGAAGCCAAGAGGCGCATCCACTGAGACGAAGTTTCCGTCTGGACGAGTAGTTAGCAGAAGGTCCAGTAAGGAGCTCGTATGTTCCTCTATATCCGGTATTCTCGTTGTAGAAAGTACCAGCTAAGAGAATCCATAGGTCAGAGCAAATTCATGAGCAGATATCCCAGCATAGTTATAGGTTCGAGAACTGAGCCACTCACGATGGTGGGCGTTAAAGTCTCCCAAAATAACTGGTTCTGCTGTGGGATTTTGCTCTAGAACTTTGTCAGTCGTCAAACTCAGGTGCTTGAAGAGTCGAGTTACGTCCGTATCATCGCTATGAGACCTGTATAGGCACGCATAGAAACGAGTGTGGCCACCGTAATCGACGCGCACCCACAATATCGACAGGTCCCTGTCTTCAAGGCTATGAAGGCGGCGACAGCAGATATCCTCCCGGACGAACATACATACACCGGCACGACTCATAAAATTGTGTTCGAGTTTGTAACCGGGATAGTGAGGAATGATGTGTTGGCCATGCAGGATATCTGCGTCTCCGTTAGAAAAAGAATAGTCGGCTGCGCAGTCTCGAGATGGTGGTGGTCTGCGTTAAGATTTGCGTGAATACCCCTGATGTTGCAAATATCCACATTATATGTGGATGGAGTAGCCGCTGTACAAACTATTTTCTTTTTCGTTCTCATGGCCATTATATATAAAAACAGATACTAAAACTAAGGATGAGGATTCACTGCACAGACAGCTTAGAGGACAAAATAGTGCGGTTTTAAGACTGCCAAAGCTCGCCACAGATGATAAGGTTGCTGGCACGGCGGGCGGAAGGGCCCCTAATCCCCCTCTGTTGTAGTAGCCAGGTTCACTCCGGTCTCCTTCTTCGGCACGACTACAACTTCAGATACTTTACACAGGCTGGCGGATCAGCCTCCCAGGGCGGAGATTAAGTGATCCCTGGGTTCGGGATCCCGTCCAACCTGCGGGCGGCCAGCGGTCAGCCGTTTCATCAGGTCTCCCTGACCGCCGAACCAGCACGCTGCGTCTACGCCGAGCATGACAGAAACAAGCACCGCTGGTCCTCCGCTGTCCGCGCAGCGAATCCTCAAAGAGCTCTGGCAACCTTACTCACCGCCAGGAACACAACACTCCTCAATGTTAATGTTATTATTTCCGCGGTTTTCTGTAAGGTGGAGGTACTTCCCCAGTTCGGGCCGCTCATTCGAGCAAGTACTCGCTATGCCCTGCTGTATTTGTTCGGGTGGCTTATTCGAGCGAGTACTTGCAGTGCCCTACCTCTCTTCTTCTAAGGTGTGAAGATGAATTCCCTGCCGATGGCAATCGGTGTGATGGTAGAAAGTAGTCGTGGGCATCATTTTTAACAATTCCTCATATAACATCCCATTATAAAAGCGGTAGAACACACACAGGAAAGCAGAGTCTTTCCTCAAACTTAAGGGTTCAATATGACTTGTGAGTTCGTGACCGTTGACGATTCTCACAGCCCGTCGTTGAACCGAGCCAAAAGGGCTAAGCTGGTATCCGGGTGTACCAGCCCAAAGATGGCTGCAATCTTGCCACTTGTAAACCAGCAACCTTTGCCCCGTGGTGAAGTACTGCTTCGCTCTGTTGAGAACACCAAGTTTTTGGGACACCAGCTTCACTTTGTCTTGCAAATGATCTCTAAACTGAACATCGCTTAAAATGTCAACACCAAGGATCCCAATGCTCTTGGAGATGGTAAGGGGTGTGTTCTAGAATTGTGGGACCTCAATGAATGAAAACCTTCTTAGCAGTGAACGCGCAGACCTGTGTCGCCTTAGGATTGTATCGGAACAAGTTCTCCCGTCCCTTGAACAGAGTGATCTTGATTTTAGTCACAAGTTCTCCGCGCTGATCCTCCGCAACAGATCGAGGAATGTTGCTACGGCCCGGATAATAAATTCCACTTGTTATGTCATCTGCATAGCAATGTATGTTGTTGTTGGACAACATGTCATTGGTATGTAGTAGAAACAGCGTAAGAGACAGCACAGAGCCTTCCGAGACACCAACGTTATTGACTATGCTATCATAGCAACTACTACTTGTATGCGACTGCCGGACAAAAACCTAGCCACCCATGTGCACAAACCCTCGGGCGGTCGGTAGGATGGCAACTTCGATAGAAGATCTCAGTGCCAGACCCAAACGAACGCCTTCGCTAGGATTCCAGGCTACATGCCAATGACCCCTCCTGACTTAATGCTTAGTGCCCATCGGTGTGTGTCACCAGTCGAGCGACCGTGGCAAAAGCCATATTGACGGTCGCTGACCAAGTCGTGTTTTTCTAGGTATCTTAGAAGCTGTGTGTTTATCACACGCTGTGTGTTTATCACCTTGGAGAGGGAAGAGGTAATAACGCTTGGATTCGATGGGTCTGATCTATCGCCCTTTTTGGCACATTCATGGCATGCACATTCGCAGTCTTCCATGAAAACAGAAATTGCCTAGTGTGGTAGGAAAGCGCAAAAAGGTGCATACAACTCAGGAGAACACTGTTTAAGGACCACTGCAAGTATACCATCTGGCCCACTCGACTTATGAACTAGAGAAAGAACTGCCCGTGGACCCCCGCTGTGTTGTCTTGCTATATGGGAGGCCAAGAAGGACGTAATAAGTCTATGTACTAACGGAATACCTCTTGAGTTGCATCCGTGGTACTATTCCCTACCTTCTAGCAAAACTGCAGAAGATAAAGTAGTCGAACCCGATGTTATTAACGGAGAATGTTTCGGTAAAGCGGTTCCTTTATAATTTTTATCCATTTCAAGAACACAAAGATTTGAATTTAAACTTATATCGGCACAAAAGGCTGTACTGAGACCTTATTGGGAACAATATGGAGCTATTCAGATTCTGGCATTCCAAAGAAAATGTTTGCAAGTAAATTCAGACTTCCATACATTTTTGTCTCGAATTCAGAATAGCTCGAAACTGTTCCCACGAAAAATAGTTTGCCACGACGTGTTCCAGGAAAGCAATAAGTAGCTAAATCGCATTCGGGAGCAGTGTTATTTGTAATTGCTCTCTGCAAATCCTCTAAATTAGAAAAAAGGGTTTCATACCATTATCTATAAAAACGGCAAAAAATCACATTTGTTGTATGGGAAGGTTAAATATTTGTTTTATTTTAATTAAATTATTTATTTTTAAAGTGACTATAATAACTAAATATTGTGTGATTAAACTAAAAACTACTATTAACTTCCGCTAATTGCCCTTTAATAACGGAACTGTAAACACTAGTAAAAAGATTTTATACATACTTAAAAAACCTATTTTGCACACTGGAATGAGTGAAAACTCACTAAAACATAATTATTTATTTGTTACTACGGTAAGTTTTGTCAAATTTCACAAAATCATATTCGTATATTCACTAAAACGACTTAGTTAGTTTTCGCTCTACTGCATTAGTTTTAAGCTTGGGTTTTTGTGTCACCAAAATCATTTAGTGAATTTTCTTTACGAGTCCAGTAGCGATTTTAATCGGAGTTATTTCGAAGTAAAACTAATTAAGTACGCTTAGGCAATTTAAATATCATCTGTCATAAAAATAATCAACACTAAATTCATTTAGTTTTTTTTTTTTTTTTTTTTTTATACCACTAAGGTGGCAAACAAGCTTACGGTCCGCCTGATGGTAAGCGGTCACCGTAGCCTATGGACGCTTGCAACACCAGGGGTACAACTTTTTTTTAGTTGCCAACCCTTCAGAAATCCAATAACGTCTTTCTTGAAGAACTCCATACTGTAGTCCTTGCAGAAAACCTTGGCAGGGAGCTCATTCAACAACTTAAGCGTTCGTTAAGTTATTTTATCCTTTTATGTGTAGGGTATAATCGTTGCATTTAGTGTGTTTTGACATTTCCTATCTCAGTCATACAAAGATCTAGACCCATGGTGATAAGATAAAAAAATAAAGAAAAAAAATGTGAGCAGAGTGACATTCAAAATTCATTTTCGTTAAAAGTGTCACTTTGTTAATTTTCGCTCTACGGGGACGATTTTTTGTGAATAAAAAAGTGTTGGCTGCAGTTGAAACTCGTAGTTGCTCGCTTGAAATGGGCGCGTAGTTCATATTTTAAACAAATTGCTTTTATACATGACATAGACATAATATATTTGATAGAATAAGCGCGTCATTACTGCTGTTTGGATCTGTGAACGGGCGCTTTAGTTTTAGTTAAATCTACAAAGAAAAAGCCCATGGGAGAAATTAAGGTGTCAGCACCCGCTTTACCTGCACGTTATAACAATCTCGTAAACATTAAATATAGGTATAATAAATATAAATATACAGACATTATCTATCTTTTTAAAAATTCCTTGAAGGAAGAGACCTACCAACTTACCTGAGGTCTATCAGCTCGAGGAACTAATTACTTTGAGGTTATTTATCTAACAAAAAATAACGTAATGTTGAACACCTCGGGGCTGTTCGGATATTAAAAACAATGTTGGTGTTGCGACACTTAGTCGTTCGGAAAATCTTATATCATGACACCAACTTTAACACCATAAATACTAAACTCAAGCAAGGGTATACTATTTGACGTCACTAATGTCGATGTGACGTTTGCTTATATAAAGTTAAAGGCCTAACCAGATATTGTTCTATATAGTACAATATAGTCTTGGGTTGAATGGTGTTGGAAGACAAAGCAACGGTACGTAGCGCACAAATTATAGTTTTTTAAATATTTGTAAACGACATTATCGTGACCATTTAGGTCTCTGACAAGTTGCTGAGTCTATAGGTATCATGTCAGGAAGAGTCATATTTTTCAGTTTACCATTGCCTGAAAACACGGATCAAACGACGTTTTCTATAAATGAAACCTAGCTAGGTCGATTTATTGGTCCCGAAACCACCAGTATACTTAATTTCAACAAAATCGTTGGAGCCGTTTCCGAGATTTAGATTATAAATATTTTTATATACAAGGATTGCTCGTTTAAAGGTATTATATACTGACTAGAAAACATTTTGACTATACTCTTGCCATGAATATATTTATATTTCTACATATATACATATATTTATCTACGGTGGCAATAACTAAATTTCCAAAGCTTCGATGTTGATTAAATAATTTGTCATCTAGATTCTGCTTTTATCAAAAAATGATAAAAGATAGATAGAAGATTATCGCAACGTGAGTATTAATACCTATGAATGCGACGGAAGCACGTCGCTTTACGGAACAGAATTGAAAGCGAGCTTATTCTTAATTTTAAATTCGTGTGCTAATTCAAAGTTAAAGTATTTCCATACTATTAGAATAATTTCTAATTGTCAAAATTTATTATATGCTTATCATTTTCACTTCTCATTGCTAAGTCGACAAGAGCCCACACGGAAATTGATATTTGCTCCAGCATTTTTCCACCTCAACCCTAATCTTATGCGAAAGTCTGTTTATTTGTTATTTCTTAACGACGACACATTCAATTGACCTAATTTTTAGTAAAGACCTAATTCGAGAACGTGAAAATAACACTTTTTATTACTTTTTTATTTTTCTTCTGATTTTTGGCATAAGAATAGCTAAAAGAACGAAACAGGCATACCAAGGACTTATTCGCTTTGTTGACTATTAAGAGTTTCTTGGACAATAACTTGACACTTGTAACTTACTGACACATAAGGAGCAACATATACATAAGGAGCTAGCTTTAATGCAAATGAGTTGATTGTCTAGTGGAGTTAGACCCAGTTACAGGACCAATAGATCTATATCGTGCCCAACCACTACGACATTCTCGTTTCTTTCAGCTTCTTCTATTGCAGTATTAACAATAAGTATATTTGCGTCATCATTAGCTGTTTATCCCCTCGTGCTTCAGTCGGTTGCTAGGCTGCAAAATGAATCTTTCTTTGTTTATAATATGGGTCAAGACACTTGCCTTTCGTTTCGTTTCGGTAATACGAAAGTCGGTGGTGGCCGAGGGGTTTAAATTTCACTTCATGTCCCAAGTGGCGGAGGTTCGAACCCCGGTTCGGCCCAATAAGTCTTTTCTTAATTTCTTAAGTACACTGATAAAAGAAAAGAAAGAAAGAAAATACTTTTATTTAGCAAATAAGCAACACATTATAGGTACAACAAAACATTCAAAAATACAAAAAAAAAAAGGTTAGCAACTACAAGTTTGTTGTGTTGCATAATGCCAAATAGGGTATCCACTCAGCATAAGCTGCGGCCAAAGCCACAACACTGATTTTCAGATTAATTTATTCACATCACTGGCTTTTCGGTGAAGGAAAACATCGTGGGGAAACCTGCATACGTCAAGAAAAAAAAATTACGTATGTGAAGTCCACAATCCGCACTGGGCCCGCGTGTGGACCTATGGCCCAATCACCCTCGCTTATGAAGGCCTTCGGTTAAGCATCCGCTTTTTGTACTTGTATAGTTTTCGCCACAGCCGTCAAATACAACAATAACTTTCTCTCCGTAAAATTTTTGAATGTAACTCTAATAAGCAACGTATTTTTTCCTTTTGGCCAAATCATTCTTTGAATTAGAGAACCGCCATCTAAAAGAGACAGATCCATCTGAAGTGCCAGCTCAGAGACAGTATTAAAAATTTCGTATAAGGCTGATTTTGTTTTTGTTTTTTTCATCTCTCCGTTTTCTTCAGACAATGAAAGAGGTAGAGGAGTTTGTCATCAATTTATGACAAAAACAGTCTCGTAAATCATTTGGAGGGAACAGACCAGACAGAGAGTACAGAGTTTTGACACAACTCAACTTTATTTATTACCAGTAGTTTTTACTGATTTGCTAAAATGAGAGATCGTTTTGACGGTATTTATGCGCTTCAACTTGAGGTCTCCGAATTTTGTTCCATCTGTTTCTCAAGATTTCTTCTCCAATAGACTTTGCCTTAAAACAGTCGACTTGGTCACTGCAACTAGACTAGCAATTATCTAATAAGGGTATAATTTTTGGTCTTCTGCATAAGGATACCTAAAAAATTACAAAAATACATACATAATAGATAGTAGTCAGCTCAGTAGGTTCGGGTGTTTTCTATGTATAATATGTATGTATTTGCAAAAAAAGTATGTATACGTATTTTTATCCTTTGTTGGTATCTATAGCATTAGCTTTGCTTAATATGGGCCCAGATGGCGCTGTGTGTTATTACCAAAAATATTTGTTTTATTTATTTATCAACGATAATGCTGAAATAAGCAAAAAATTCTATTAAAATACATCATAATTTTTAAAATGTAAAACATAAAACTAAATGTGTACAGTGTTCACTAAAAACAACGTTTACGACCAAATAAATCCAACAGAGGTTTTTTACGAGGCCCAGGAAATTACATTCGCCGCCCCGATGTTAACTTCTAAAACGACGCACTTCAAACTTTGCTGAGGCTACAATTTGCATTGCCTAGTAAGCTCGGTGTAACCGTTGATTCTAAGTTTATTATAAGTAAAAATATTCATTGTAACTCTAGCAAATAATAAACATAAGAAGTACTCATTTTTGTTACCATTTAAGTTTATTGATTGTATATGCTTTTATGCCACTAGACTCCTATTTTATTAATTTTTAAAGTACCATTTAAGTTTATTTATTGTTTCTGACATTTGAACGATCCTAGACCTTTACAGTTGGTTAGATATTTAAATTTACTTATTCTGTGTTAATAGCCCTGTGTATTGATTTTGTGTGCAGCCAACTACTGAGGCACATAAACAGTATAAAAATCGACGTACAGTGAGAATCTTGAACATACATTCACCGTCTGTGATTTCTCCTTATTTAATCAATGAACTGTAATGTTGGAACAAAATGTATCGTGCATCTTCGCAACAGCATCTCTCAAAGCAATGCCGTGCCTGGTCACCCGCATGGGTCGTGTGTCGCTGGTGCAGGGCGAGAATTGAGAACCAGTGACGTTATAACTGCTAGTGTGAGTTTTGTGCTCCATTACACAGTGTGTTCGTTCAGTTGTCTTGATTAAAATAAGCTTTTGATATTTTGATTTGTGCATCAAGTGAGTGCATCATCGTGTCTTTGGATTTTCCCAAGTTGGATTGAAGAATCGCAGTTCAGGGTTCCGTCTACCAAGGGGTAACATTATATACACACATACATACCTACACACACCCTCTTTCACAAGGTAAGTTTCCATATTATAGCTATCTAAATATAACCACCAATGTATATTTATCTGTTTCCTCACATCTTCTAAACTACCTATCATAATTTGGTAAATGAGGTATCGTTAGGAGCGTCTTAATGATCGATTCAAGTCATACAGACGTCATACAAAATTTAATGTGGGAAATGGGATATTAAATGAAAGGGCTTAATTAGCACATTTTTAAATATATAAATTTTGCATTTCGAAATTATTAAAATGAAAATAAACACGTCGTATTTCGCAGGTATGTAGGTTGTATAGACAGGTTTTCTTTCGTTTAACTTTAACATGTTTTATTTCATTTGATAAATTACACATAGAAAATAAATAGGTACTACACAGTAGATACATTTATTTTACAAGAATATTTACATGAGCATTTTGGAAAATTGCACAGATCAACAATTTTAATGAAGCAAAAAATTCATCTTAATTCTTAATAAAAAAAATCCATCTAAAACTAGCTTAATAATAATTACACAAAATTACCAAAATTTAATTTTTTTTGGTAAAAAAAATCGAATACAATGACCAGTTGTTATCGAGTACAAAACCAAAATAAACCATTTTAAAGTTATGTTGTGGTCTTTTGTAGTTGTTAAGTTTACCTGGAACGCTACCAATGCTTTTTTTATGGTTCCGTAGCGAAAACCCTTAAAGTTTTGTCAAGCTGTCTGCCTGTATGTCAAGCCTTATAATTCGGCCATCTATCAAGAATCAAAAAAAGAAGTCATATGATTATCAAGAAAAGTATTTTTTAAAGGGTAGTATTTTCAATGCATAGGCTGTAAAATTTTGTTTTTCGCGCATGTCAATGAGTACAGATGTCCTTAAAAATAAATTTCTATAAAAATTTTAACATACTTTTCGCTTAGATTTATATTTATTTGTTTATGAGCAATAAATAAATTTATTTACATTGATAATGTGGCCAAAGATATAGAATTTATGATATATTTTCTTGGAAGACTAATTTTTATAGAGTAGTAAACGAAGAAATATTTTTTGTATGTATCTATATTTATAACGTATATCTTAATTCTTTGAAAAAAATGATTATTTGTTAGATTGATGTACTAGGGCTTTATATATCACTAGGAGTTGTATATGAGCAATAAAGTATGCATTACACTTCATTATATTTTGCGATCTATTACCATCCGAAGGTCTTCTTTTGTGACTTTTCGCTGTGTATTTTAAAATGTTGAAACAAAAATCACAATACTAGGTATTAATAGAATTGTGTGAATACTTTCAAAACTGTTTTGAACGAAATCGGTTTACTTCTTATAATACAGAACTTTAAGTTGATACGTGTATGATATGCATTTGACCGGTTTAATGAATATGACCGGTTTAATGAGTAATAATGAATCGTGCTTATATCTGAAGCTGGGTTGCACCAACTAACTTTGACGTAATCAGTCGTCAAAAATGGGATATTGTATGAAAATTTGCAAAGTCAGCTATTTTTTAAACTTAACTGACTCGTCAAAGTTCAGGAAACTACTAGCTGGTTAAATTTGAAACCAACTTTAAAATTTCTATACAATTTTTCATTTTTGGCCTGGTTAACGACAAAGTTATAGTTGGTGCAACTCAGACTAATCTATTGTTTCTTTATTTTCATCTTGTGTCGTAGCAGAATCAAGAAAGCGATTGATGTTACGACACAAATACTTTTTACTTTTTAATTTTAAAGAATTGCCGTTTTGCTTTAAAAGAAAAACAGATTTTGTGTGCTGTTGATTAGCATCTCGTCGTTTCTAGTTCTCATTTTTTTCCTTTTTTAATTTATTCTTTTTGCAATCGAAGTTATTACTAACCATATTATCTCGAGTAGGGATAAGATAATATGTGAAAATAGTATAAGTACTTACTATAATTATAAAACTGCAACACAGTTATTACTAGTTAGGGATTTAATATATAATATTTGTGTAGTAGGTATATATACTTTTCGTAATTAAATAACTTATGTATTTTAAAATAGTATAAATAAATTTAAGGGGCCTAATGCTTTATTTCATTATAAAACGAACAGTCATTGCATTAACATAGGTCAAGGTATATTGATACCTAGTTTATGGTGCATTTTTTTATACCACTAAGGTGGCAAACAATCTAACGGTCCACTTGATAGTAAGCATTCAATCAAACAGCTTGTATAAAATCACTACGAAATTAAATTGACGTTAAGTGCCTTAAAACCTCATCAACTTGATTTATAAGTTCTAACCACATCATAAGTAATAGCCCTTCACTTTTATAAATGATAACAACGTTGCTGCAACTTTGCTGAAGAAGAAAAAAAACTCTCTTTATCGATGACACTTATTCTCCGAAATATGATGGATGTGAAGAGATGTAGCCAAACTTAAGCAAATGTTATCCTAACTTTTCCACTTACTGTCACTGTAGTGAATGCCATTATTTTACGGGTCATTGACATTCAGTTTAGCTATTAAACTATATACAAATTTATATACTAGTCTTCGCCAGCAGCTCCACTCGGCCTATATTTGTTTATTTGCGTGGAGCTCCTTAATTAACTCCTTAGTATATACTAATGAAGATTACTATAGCATGCTATAGCTGTAGCTATAGTTCGTTTATGATCGGTTATAGTTATTCCCGTGAAAAACTTTTTTTTTCTGGATAAAAAGTAGTCTTTTTCCTATTCCAGGACCAAACCTATATGTGTGCCAATTTATTTCATCCCGATCCGTCCAGTGGTTGAAGCGTGATTAAGTAGGTAACAAACATCCATCGAGACATACTTTCACATATATAATATAAGTAGGATAATACAATAAACTGTATAAGTCACTAGGATTTGTTTATATGTATATATATCAAGATTGATTGTTTTACAAATTCATGTAGAACTGCGGTTGTCGTTTAACATCAGGCGGGCCATGTACTTGTTAGCCACCTTGGTGGTAATACAAAAACTCCGAGTCACAAATGGTAGATAAATGAACCGACATTTCTTTTAAAAGTATATATTATGTTTAATATATAAAGCATGTATGCATTTCGGTATGCAGGTACCTACAAAGCTTTGCAGTTTCTTGTGTTGCAGGTATCCCTCGGAGCGCCGCTGCAACCGATTTAAGCTTGATGAAGCGTCAGATACATAGACTGTATAAGTTGGAGAAGAAAGGCCATGGTTGAAGAAAAAGTCCTATCAACGTGGTAGTTGATCAAAAAAGTTAACAAATATGAAACAAATATATATACAACGAATAAAGTAAAAATTAGCCATCTGTGATTTAAAAAAAACACCTGAGTCAAATAAAAAAGGCAATAACTTTAAAAATAATAAAAAAAATTGTACAGATCTACAATACTTAATTATAACTTGTATATGACTTTATTTTCGTACAGTTATATAAATTTCTGTAAATAATCGATTCTTTTTGAATAAATACATATTTTTAAGCACCAAAGGTTTTACTAGCATTAGGAGTAGAATACTACATATATATTTCAATATCTTACGTTGTACATATCCGTCATTATTCTAATTACGTTTCCATAATAGCCTTCTACGCACATACGTATGTAGACACGCCTAACCTCTGTTTCATTGCTATAACATAATTAACAGTTTCAATAAAGAACATAATTCCATGTTTTGTAAACTAACAAACAATTCTTTCGTTCATTTCAGCCGGAAGATATCCACAGCGAAACGTAGGCCTCCCCCATATGTCTCCACAACGGCCGGTCCTGAGCTCCTCCTGCGGCTCTGACCAGGTCGTCTGTCTACCAAGTTGGAGGCCGTCTCACGCTACGTCTTCCGATCCGTAGTTGCCACTTGAGAACCTTTCTTTCCCATCGGTTGTCGGTTCGACGAGCAATGTGGCCTTCCCATTGCCAAATCAGCTTGCTAATTGTTTAAGCTATGATGAAAATTTGACATTTGGTGAATTTCGGATTATATCGCGCAAAGAGACACCAAGCATAGCTCTTTCCATAGCTTGCTGAGCGACTCTGAGCTTATTTAAGAGGCCAACAGTAAGAGACCATGTTCCTGTAATATAAGTCATAGACTTCTAGTTCTATTATCTGATATATGGACTGTGCAATAGGCTCACGAAATTGGCCACACTTTATAAAGACAAGGTTAACCAGTAGTTTATTTTCTCTTAGACAAGACACCACATTTGCGCTTCGTGTCTCTTACACTTTTGCGAGCTTTTTTTTCACTGATGGCTAGGAAATCCGCTTTCCAGTTCTGTATGTCTTCGCAACACACATTCATTATATTTTTATGTATGTACTGGCTGGTTCACCGTGGTGTGGCTGCGCACTATATCATTTCTCTTGTCGTATTACCCATATAGCCTTTTTTCACTTGTGTGCACTATTAGGTATGTTTTGTCTGATTTTTATCATTTTCACTTGGCTCCTGTGGTTCGTAGCGTAATGTAAAATGCGCTTTCAAAAAAAACAAAGAAAATTAAAAAATAAATTTATTATATTAGTATAGATAGATTCTAGTAGTAAAGATAGATAAATAGATAGTAAATCTAACATAAATAAAACAATAATATAAAACAATTGTGGTAGTTGTAAATTTGTGTCTGCTTGCTTTTTAACTAAATGGCACATCGGCGTATTGTTCAGTAGGTCAAACGGTTTTTTTTTGAGCAATAAGTAGGTGTCCGTACATATTTATATTTAATGGCAATAAAATATTCACGTCAAACCGTAACTATATGTACAAACACTATTGAAGAAAGAAAAAAAAACACTTGAAAAAAAGGAAAAACAAATCGACACATTACGTAGTTTAAGAGGGCGATATAGGCCAGAAAGCTAATTTCTGTAATTCTAACGTTGTGTATGTAAATGTACTATAAATCATTAGATAATGTCATATACATTACTATGAGATATATATGTCATATACTTCTTAAGTAATTTATACGGTAATGACGCCTTGAAACTTTAAATTTTTTGTATGGAATTTAACGTTATTACCGTTTTGTATGTCACATTTTTTGACTTTTCGCTACAACTTAGAGTCTATGCACTAGATAGCAAGCTATTCTAATTATTTAACGAACTTTCATTACCAGAATATGCAAAAAAAGCTTTAAAAATTTGCACAAGTGTTGAAACAACGGTCACTTCCAGATTTTTTATTGCATTAAATACAATAAATGAAAAAAACTGGTTGCCTGTAAAGTCGGTATACGGGCGAAAGTTTTACGTGACAACTTGTGCCTTTCACTTTTTATGTCTGTCTCTCTCGCTCTTAGGCGGGCTAACCATGCCGCGTGCCTCTCACTCGCTCTCATTGTGAGCGCATAACGTGAGCGGAGCGTAACGCAGTTTCTTGAAGTGTCACCCGGCAAACCAATTTATAAGACGTTGTCACGTCAAAAGCATTCAGTAAGGTAATGCACTAGACAAAAGCAAGTTTTATAACACATATTTTTTTCAATGCTTTAGATGCTATAGTTTAGCCACAAAATTTGCACAAAAAAGGCGTTTTTTCTCGGTCTAGCCTATACCCTAGCTTTAAATGAAGACCGAATCTTCTTTCGTTGCCTACCTATATGATACTAAAGGCTAATTTAATGGTGAAGGTATTCAAACATTAGTAATATCAATTTTAATAAATTAATATCGAATTTATAATACTACTCACTATTTAACTGTTAAGGGAATAATAAATTCTCTTGAAATACAAAGTAGACATTATATCCAAAATCTCAATATTTATAAAAGGTTTTGTGTGATCTTACAGTCAAAGTGAATTTGTTATGAGCAGGTATCTACGGCAGATAGAACGATAAATTGAATTTTGATTCTCGTTTCGGGAATAAACCTTGTAGATATAGTTTATCTTTGTAAAAAAATATGCGGAAAGCGACTCTTTAAAGCATCCGACAAGGGCTCTCTTACACCCCACTAGCCCTGCCATTAGATATCCTCAATTTTCTCTTCGCAGAAAACAAATTTCTAAAATCCAAATGTTGCAAATATAAAACTAGTCATAAGCTATTTTTTTAAAGTTTTATATAGTTCTGTGAGTTGTAGTTGGCATTTCTGCTAAAAGTGGCCGTTTAAATAGCTTATGACTAGTTTTATATTTCCAACATTTGGATTTTAGAAATTCATTTTCTACTACGAGAAAATTGAGGATATCTAATGGCGGCGCTAGTTAGCTGCTATATGCCCCTTAAGTAAAACACTTTATATCACGCGTAATTTTTTTTTATGTTTCAGACTTGCACCATAAACCATGTAGTAGGGTACGAGGAGGTTTTGCTGTTCGAAAAATCTATTGTTCATAAGTAAGCGCGCTGTCTACTAAGTAATAAGTAGATAATAAACACCATACTACATAAATTAAATTTTGTTTCATGTATATCTTATTTAAAATAAGCTTTTCTTTTGTTTCTGCAAATAAAAAATTAACTACAAATTATTTGGCTGTACATACTAATACCCAGAACTTTGCCTCCTGAAACAAAAGAAATGAACTTGCACCTCTACAAAGAAAGCGCCCCGTTACCAATAAATAAGTTACATGAAATAAATGGTTTTAATTTGTCTTACTTTTATTTCCTCGCAGATTGCATTTAAAATTTTGTGTTGTACGTGAACATGAAAGGTTATTCCGATTGCGTGCTTTTAAAAACACTCGATGCTCTCGTGTTTTCAATTTCGCAATTTTCTATTCCTGACTAGCTGACCCGGTGAACGTTGTTACCCTTTTTTGAAAACAACTGGGGCGCCACCTATTATAAAAGGCTTGTACTAATTTAGAAACCTTCTCCGGCGTGTGCACAACCACTTACCAAAATTTCATTACAATCGGTTTACCCTTAGTGCGCGATTCCGACTCGCACTTGACTCTTTTTTTCTTACATTAAAATTTTGCTCTAACAATAACGAACACGGCAAAAAATATAATATAATTATCCAAATCGGCTAAACCGTTCTCAAGATTTTGTAATACTAACAAACGACAATTGATTTTGTTATACATACTAGCTGACCAGGCGAACGTTGTTTCTTTTTTTAAAACAACCGCACCAACCTATTGTGAAAGGGTTGTACTAATTTAAAAAGCTTCCCAGGCGTGTGCATAATAACTTACCAATATTTCATGGCAATCAGTTTACCCTTATTGCGCGAGTCCGACTTGCACTTGACCCTTTTGGAAAATCCTTTATTATCGGATGCCTACGTCAATAAAGAACACACCCTCCAAATTTCAGGTCTCTAAGATCAGCGGTTTAAGTGATCCGTCAGTCAGTCATTCAGGACAAAGCATTTTATATGTATAGAATAGAAGATATCGATAATTTATTTTCCGCACATGTATGTATCATAAATAACTATTTTATAGTAACTGCATACGAACATAAAATATTAGTAACATTTTTAACTAAGGGTTTACAATCACATGGAAGAAGAGAGCAATAAAAAGCAAAGGTAAAATATTTTTTTTTAACATCTATTAACGATCCTGGTTTACGTAGTTTTGCTTTAGTGAGGTCACAGATCTACCGACCCCGCACACTGTAAGAAAATTTCTCGTGACAAAATGTATGAACAGAGTGTTCGTCGGGCGCGTAAGAGAATCTTCCCATCGGAAATTACGCGTAGTATGTGGCCGGCTTTATGCTACTAGAACAGAAAAGAATCCGGATTCACCACGCCACACAAGCCGGGCTTTCTTGATTAGCTTTCAGTCTTAATTTAGCGCTTGCCAAGAGACGTAGACAGGAATACAGTTTTGTTACTGTTGTACACGGGAATTATCCAACAAGCAAAATTAGGATCTCTGTCGATTTCACAATTTTTTGCAACTCTGCAACGACCACTCGCAAGCGCTAAATTACGACTGAACACCAATCAGGAGAGCCCGGCGTGGTGCTGCGTGGTGCGATGAATCCGGAATAAACTCAGAGGTCACCTCACTAGTCCCGCTATGACCCTGCGACTGTTGTTTCTCCTTTATTGAAACGACTCACGCGCCACCAATTGTTAGGGTATATACTTTACGATCTGCCTAGGAATTTCGAGATCTGCCGGATTTTACGATCGGCCGCCGACATACATATTCAGAAACCTTTACCAGCGTGTGCCCAACAACTTACCAAAATGACATTGCAGTTTGATGAATGGTTTACTCTTAGTGCACTAGTCCAGCTCGCACTTTGTTTTTTCTTTCATACAAAACGAAAAAGGAATCATCTTAACTGGTCGAGCCTTTATCAAGTATGCTCGGTCATATATGTTACATTTGATATTTTAAATAAACAGTATACAGGTACTAAGCAAAGTTTCTATTGTCTATGCGTTATGTACTTTTTATTAATTGTTATATAAATTGAAAAACGAATTTCTATATTCTTGTCACAACTTTTCGTCGTTTTATTTGAAAATTCTTGCTTCAGCAAGAACGCACGAAGTTCGAGAAACTTTAATGCACCTTCCATGCTTGGCTTCACTTTTGTTTTGATTTTACTTTCTATTGGATGCTGGCAATAAACCATTATTGTAGTTGGTTTGTAAACCAAATTGTTGTTAATTCTCTTAACGATTTAAAAATGTACCTAGAAACCCATTTGAATAAAAAGATTTTGAATTTTTATTTGATGTTGATGAATTGTAAATCTTATTTATTTGATGTTTCAATACAAAACATTTATTTATTAGTTGATACACTATAATTTAAGATTTCGTTTGTGATTTTATAAAGATTACCTATTGGACGCACGCAATAAAACAGTATTGTAATTAGTTTGTAAAGCTAGTTGTAGTTAATTTACTTGACGATTCGAAAGTGTTCTTAGTAACCCATTTGAATAAAAAGATTTTGATTTTGATTTGAATAGAAGTTAGAAATTTAAAACCAGTCATAATCTATTTTTAGAAGGTTTTATGTAGTTTCTTAATAATATCTGTGAGGTGTATCTGGCATTTCTGCTAAAAGATCGATACTCTGATCTATGCAAGCATTTATATTTTTTTATTTATATATTTGATTGTTATCTAATTAAATATCAGTTATACTTTGCTTAGTTTAGACGGTAAATAGTTTAGAATATAAATAGATTTTTTTGAGGATTATAGTGTGGTCTGTCACAGTCTTAACAAGTCACTTCATAAAAACTAAACTGGATGTAAAATAAAAATAAATAATTAAATAAATTAAAAAATCATGTTATATTATTATTTTTATAAATATTATTTATAAATATTACGTATTCTTAACAGCTTTTTAGAGTTATTTTTTCCAATTTTTTTCGGCGCTTGACTATTTTACTGTCATATATTTTCGTACTCGCCTTTTTACGTCGTTTCTTTTAAAAACCAGCTCGAGGATCTTAGAAAAACAATATGTCATACAGAATTTGTTTTTTTTTTAACTTGGCTGGATTATGACATTAAACGCATTAAAGCAGAAAACAAAATGCACCTTAAATTTGCTTTAATCTAGGCGAAAGGTTGTCACGAAGAGCAGTAGATCTATGTATTTTGGTCGTTTTGAGATAAAGATAGTAATGTAGGTACAAGTTAAACTCCCAGCCGACTATCTTACACTGTGTTTATGGTGTCTTGAGACTTGTGTAGACAATAATATTGTCTTTGAGTGGGAAGAGGGTTATTTTGTAAATAGATAAAATGAAAATTATGACAACACTTATCTTAAAAGGCTTTTGTGATGTTTCTAATTTGTCATTGTATGTTTTATATAAAGTACAAAATAATGCAGTAAAATTAAGTTATAAAATGAAATTGCTTAACATCCGAATTTTAACCATATTGTCTGTTCACTGGACCTTTTGGATATTGTAAGTAAATAAATTTAATCAGATAAGAAAGTAATTGAAGCAGTAATAATAAATTAATAATACATTATAAATTTAATCTGAAAAACACAACAGAAACTATATACAAAATACAACATTACAACATATTACTAAATAAATAGAATAATAAACATACAAATAACAACAATTATAGCTTATCATAATAATAACCAAAGACATTAATGTAGCATAGACCGCTAAAGTAGGCGAAATAGAAGATTACAGAACAAATGAAAAAAAAAGGGAATTTAATTTGAGGGACTAAGTTGGGTCCCCAGCGAATGATGCTAGAGTTGAATCCCGAATGGAGCAAGGGTTACAAGGGACCGAAATTATTATTTTTTTACTATACTCTAATTTATATTGACTATTATTGTGACTGCGAGAAAATAAAACGTACTTATATCACATGTTGATATATATTCGGTAATTATTACCGGGTGATAAAATAAAAATGACATATGATAGCAATTCAAACTTTAATCTTACTTGTAACATATTTGATGCATCAGAGGTGCTAGATTGCCATGCTTGCCATGGCAAGTATACACACCTGCAGCAAGTTTAAATCAAACTTTCTAGTTACCATGCAACAGATTTGTTCAAAGTTTGTCGAACTGACTTGCATAAGGATTGTTTTGACAAAGTTGCTTCAGTTTTGTTATGACACACTTGCAGATTTTTTGTTAGATTTGTTATAAAGACTATACCATTATTTAAGCGTCAAAAGTAATGGTGTTTCTGAAGGATAAATGTCGCAGATTATTTTCATAGAAAATGAATTTTAGCATAATCTTTTCGGTTTTTTGGTTTCATGAGATTCTGATTAGTCATTATTTTTTAATATTTTTGCAAAGGTGCCGGGATTTCTTGTATGGAGCAACTTCAAAATAAATAATGGCTTATCATTATCTCATAAAACCAAAAACCGCGAGCACTTAATACAAAGTGTAGTTAACGGAACTTCGAAGACTATGGCAAACCAATTTATATGAAAAACAATCTACGACGTTTACTCTTAAGGGTGATTCATCAGACTGTACACACGAAACCAGAGCAAGAGCTGTGAAGATAGCCTAGAGACATAAAATAGATATGTAAGTCTGAATAAGATTTAAAGAAAAGAGTTAATTAAAATCAATAGTTATCAATATAAATCGTATTTTTTTATATGTTTTTTTTTTCAGATTGTGTCCACAAAGTCACAGCAAAATTTCCCATTAATTGGACGCAGCGCAATACATAGCCTAGAAAATAAAAATATCCTTAACATTGTTACCACCCTTCATCCATCTGCATTTTTTGCAACGTCCTAGGACCTTATTGGGATCAGACTCTTTGGATTCTGAAATTCGAGAGAAATAATTGTATGCAAGTACCACAGACATAAGAGTAGTTGGCAAGTACATTCACGGGTTTCGAGAGGTGACTCAGACTTCCATACATTTTCTCTCGAATTCTAGAGTCCGAATAGTTCAAGACTATTCTCAATAACCACCCTACCTTCACTTACGGCGAGCGTGGTTTGGCGCAACTCTAGACGTGGTTGAAAGTTAAAAAAATAGCTATTAAACGTCAAATGTTCAAAAAAATTAACGATTTCCATTAAATGTTATTATTATAACAACATTATTACGACAAAATTTAGTTTTATAAGGTAAATTAAATAAAACCATTTTTCATCTCTCATAATCTTATACCCATCTGCCAAGCCTACCCGACTACCAAGCCATCTTCGTCCTTTATAATATTAAATTTTATAAAAATAAAATTAAATAATAAAAAAAATAAAAAGAAAAAAAAAATATATATATAAAATAAAATTGTTATATAAAACTAACATAATGATCAAAATAATAATTTAATGCAATCGTGGAAGATCGAGGACTTAGCAAAAGTTAGCCAGGATCGTGGCGGTGGTGGTCTTTAATATTTTTGTAGACTTTCTAAAGACGGGCTTAACACATTTATGTAGTTAAAAACCTAAATTCGAAAATAAAATAAATTTCATTACTTAAACACCCGGGACAGCATAAGTTTACGTAGACATACATAGGCAGCGGCGAGCGTCGCGTGGCCACAATATATAAAGAAAGCGTATGAGGTGGGCATATGCAATATGCGATAAATTGATATAAAATGCAATGTATTATTAAGTGAATACATTCTAACATGAGAGGAATTATGTACCTTTCAATTGGCTAATAAAAGGTGGTAGTGTTGTAGTGACCTGAATATTGGAATGCGACTCTTTTGCTTGATTTAGCGATGGATGTTGCTTCTTATGTTTGATTGCTTATACTGCTGCTATACAATACAGGTAAAAAGACCTCGCCTGAGTAAAGTAAAGAGGAGATAAGGAGATGATGCAGGCATGGCCGGGGAAACTTACTGATCTCTCAGAATGTTTGTCGTTAACATTCGTTAGTGGCTTCAAGTTACATCGGCTGAGCTGACAGACGGTTTGAACATCTCTCGCCTAACGTTTCGATCCGTTTGTTTGGGTCAAATACGGAGGTGAGTTCAGTGCCGAGCGACTTGAACGACGACAACAGATTACACAGTGTAGAAGGGTAAAGGTCCTTGCCCTGAGCTGTCTGTCAGAGTCGAAAAACTGCGAAAGAAGGCAATTGTTGTTTTATTTAAATTGACACGTAAGCCGTTGCCATGTTGCGGGGAGTCGGACGCTGATTACGCGAAGGCGACAGTGATACTTCACCTACGCGACTGGTAACAAACTCATGGAATCATATTTGGTTCGCGACTAAATTCCTAAAAAGCTGCGATACTGAATATTACATAAATAATATAACTCACACTTATTCTATCGTTAATCGATCAAATAAACTATAAACTATATTTCTTCGTACTTGAACTGATAATATACCTATACATTTAACCTGTTTATGAATCCTTGATCATGTATGGTGTGGACACCGGCTTGAAAACCGAAATATATCATTTATAATCTACGACTGAAGTTACATGGATGCAGTGGGGCTTATTGCGTCTTACTCTTCGGAGTGTGTTAAGCATGGGGCGTGCCCTCTTGGTGAATTCCATGGCTGTTCCATTGGTACATAATAATTATTACCTACTACACAAATGGTTCAGTGGGGTTTATTGCGTCCTGCTCTTCGGAGAGTGCTTAACACGAGGCGTGCTCTCTTGACAATGTCATGGCTGTGTCTGTGCGAACGGATGTTACACTCTTTGGCCTAAGGCTGAGTGTTTGTGCTATGCACGCACAAGGATTTGTTCCTGAAACTACATATTAAGACTTCGGTCTTCAGCTTCGGCTGCAACGATAATTTAATGGTTATACCATTTATGATTTCACACCTCTACTCCTTCGGGGGATGTGCGCTAAGTTAGCTTCGGTATGGACACGTACCGTGGGAAGCGCTGGGTGGAGCTTTCCGCCTTTTTATTTTTTTAGAAAAATAAAAAGCGCATAGGAGTAGAGGATACTATTTTCATTACTAGAACGGTGTTTCAGTCTTTCTCTTAAAGAACCTGCGGTCTACGCTACACAATTAGGTCCTACCACTTAGACGATCACATAGCCAATCCTTCTATAAATTTATACTTAAATTTTCAAGTTTCGTGTTTATATTGTCTTATAATCTTTTCTTTCCATACTGGTTAGCTAGGTAGGTACGTTTAGGGTAGCTAGTATATGTTTGTTCTTGGGGGGGTTAGTTACAATCTGAAAGTAAACTATATATTATCTTAAAAGCGGGTGGGAAGTAGCAAATGTCGGCCGAAAAGTAAACAAAGAAAAATTCAGTCACATTGGGCAAAGTCAGTAACCTATACATCCACACTTCAAGTAATACTAGGTACCTATATTTTGTAGATTTTTTGTTTGTGATGTTATTTAAGATACCTGGTTATACCTGGTTATATGTGGTTTAATCCTACCGGAAAAACCGCGTTTAAATTAATTAAGGTAGGCCATAACAAATTAAAAATAATTAAGTTCTTTTTACTTGCTTAAAAATATTGTCTGGCATTATGGTGCTTGAAAAATTTTGCGCGTAAAAGGGAAAAAAGGTGGGAAAGCGTAGTAAGTGCAAATTCTGAGGAAGTTTAAGCAAATTAAATAAAATTACCTAATAAAATGAGTTCATCAAGCGATTCTAAAATTAATTTAACGCCTGATTTAATTAGAAAAGAGACTCAAGCTGTTATGGTACCTTACCTTACCTTTTTCATAATTTTGGTTGGTGTTTATTTTCCTCTCCTTCCTTTCCTCATATTCGCAATGAAAAGTAGAATAATATGATTTCTTTTTCTTATTTGGCTTGTGTTTGTTTTCCCTCATAGGTAATCGAAATGAAAAGAAGAGAGGCCCATTTTATCTCTTCAAGAATGGATGCCTTTCATCCCTTAGTTAACAATCTACTATTTCATCTCTCATTCTCTGAAAGTCGACCATATATTATCGAAAAAGCGGGTGGGAAGAAGTGAATGTCGGCCCTAGGGCCAAAAAGTCGCATTGGGCAAAGTCAGTCACCTATACAGCCACATTTCGATTAATTCTATGTATATTGATTCTTAACTTGGTTGTAAATTTCTGTTTCTGATGTTTTTAAGATACCTGCTGGTTATACCAGATATGTGGTTTGATATTATGCGAAAACTGCGTTTAAAATTAATTTAGGTAGATTATGATAAATTAAATATAATTTATGATAGTAAGTTATATATTCTATAGTAATAACTACAACAAAAAAAGGAAACAAAAAGCGGGAAAGCATGATTAGTGCAAAATCTAAGGAAGTTTAGGCTACTATAAATATAGTACGAACTTACATATCTATTTTAAGGAAGCTACTTGTACATGACTGCAAAGACAGTTTTTGGTGATGGATGCACTTGAATTTATCCATCTTACATTATGATTAATTTAAACACTGTAGGAACCCTATTTTATATGACACTTAGGTATAGTTGAACACTTTCAGCAATTATTACGTTATAAGAAGTAGTCGTTCATTAAATCACTTCGCTTTGACATATATAAAAGAGTCTCATATTTTAATCTATAACGATACACAATAATGTTCTTTCTTCCCCTGTGCTTTTTTCTTTCATTTAACTAAAACTTACTAACTGAGGTTGCCTGGTAAATACCGCATTCTAGCTATAAGGCCACCAAGTATGTTTTTTTATTAATTAATTATGTTTATGTGGTTTTTGCTACGGTAAAAATATTAATTCTGTCACAGCTGCAATCAAAAATTAAATCTTACTCAAATTATCAGGTACAAAATAACATATAAAAAGATATCATTAGTCAAACAAGATACAGGCTGGGCTTATGAAATGGTATACTTATATAATCCTCGTATTAATGGCAGATGCTCAAAGCCTGGGCTTACGTGTGCCTCATAAATTAAATTTAATGGGTCTATTTAGGCCTCTCATTTTATATATGAACTGATGAAAAATTTCAATTGTAACTTCCTTTCCTGGAGAGCACTTATAAAAAGCAAGAAACTTTTATTATGTGACTTTTAATTAATATTTTAACCTCATTTTGTATGAGATGTTGTTTATTAAAAAGTGGAAGTGGGTAAACTTATGCTTCCTTAACATTTTGAAGCCTGTAGAATCGTCTGCAATTTTTTTAAGATATGAAGCAATTTTGTTATACCACTAAGGTCCACCTGATGGTAGGCGGTCACCGCTTGCAACACTGGGGCATCATTCGCGCGTTACCCACTCTTAAAAATCTAATAACTTCTTTCTTGAATAACCCCATAATGTAGTCCTTAGAGAAAACCTCACTACCCAGGAGAGAGCTCATTCCACATCCTGAACGCGGGAAGAAGTTTCTCTGAACTTAAACTTTTTTATTCAAGTACACTTTTTATCACCAGTCTTTTCAGAATCAGTCAATTTATTTATTAATTTTATAAAATTTACCACTGGTTTAGAATGATTTCACGGCACTGTGACCATTTAGGATCTAAGGTGTGAAGATGAATTCCATGCCAATGGCGAGCGGTGCGATGGTAGAAACTAGCCGTGGGCATCACTTCAAACAATTCCTAAGAATACGTCCCATTATACAAGCGGTAGAACACACACAGGGAGGCAAAGTCTCTCCTCAGTTTTAAGGGTTCGATACGGCTTGTGAGTTTGGGATCGTCGACGATTCTCTAAGCCCGTCGTTGAACCGAGTCAAAAGGAACAAAGCTAGTATCCGGATGCACCTGCCTAAAGATAATCCTCCATATGGGGCTGGACTTGCGACTTGTAAAGCAACAACCTTTTAACGATCCAATACGGCTTGCATTTCTTTTGCAAATATTCTCCGAAATCGATCAAACAACGATCTATTGGGGTTTACCTAAAACAAATTAATGGTATATCTATACCAATCCGTTGCTTACAAAATAGAGAACTGTGACATCCACGAATGGACGTTCCACGTTATTAACATCTTTAGTAGTCCAAGTAATACTTCCACACCGTTAATTTAGATTACAATTAAATTTGCAATCTTAACTGTAAAACCATTTTTAAAAATTATTGAGGCAAGAAAAAGAAGATATTGACTTTTTATTATTTAGTTATTATACATAAAATAAATCTGCACTTATGTACACAAAAAAATAAAAATCTTTTTTGTCAATAAGATGGAGCAATTTAGTTATAGTTGCTTTATTAATTTAAAACTTAATATTATTCGTTTACATGTCTTTAAGCTTTAAATGTTCTAAATTCTTTATAAACATTAAAACTGGTTTAATTAATCAGCTCAAACCAGTAAATTTTATTTTATTAGAACTAATAAATATTAGCTGTAAAACAAGTACTTTGATGTTCTCATTATAGGTACATATGTAGTGTTTTTGTCACCCTGTTTACATATTTAATTCAGTAATGTAGAGGAATAAAACGCAGCTTAAAACAATAAATGTGCACACTATATATTAATCCTTTTACAACATAGCAGTTTACTCTAGCTCTCTTAAAAAGTAAGCGGAAAACTGGTATATACACATCAACACCCTTACTCAGCAATTAGTGTATTTTTCTCCGCTACAATGCTGTTTTATCACTTAAGTAATCAAATACGTTTACGTCTATAAAGACGTATTACAAAAGTATACGCTTCCTTGTTTTATACAGATATTGTACTAAATTAAGCATTTTAACAGTTTCTGAATCTCATTGAATTGTTATAGGGTCTTGAATGAACATTAGTTAGTATAAATTAATGCTTTAAGCTTTACTAGAGTCCAGAATTGATCGATTATTATGCAATTTTTTTTGACGTGACAACGTCTTATAAATTGGTTTGCCGGGTGACACTTCAAGAAACTGCGTTACGCTCCGCTCACGTTATGCGCTCACAATGAGAGCGAGTGAGAGGCACGCGCCCGCCTAAGAGCGAGAGAGACAGACATAAAATCATTGTCACGTAAAACTTTCGCCCGTATACCGACTTTACAGGCAACCAGTTTTTTGTAAACATTCATTGAATCAGTTTTGTGCTACTTGGGCGGCCAGTATAGAAAATTTTGTTTGCGTTTAATACTTGGGCACGATGAAATGAAATTTTGATCTAAAGTTTCCAAATTTACAAAATACGTTAGTTCAGTTAATAAAAACTACCCTTTTACCACTGACTTTAATGTAAAACGTTTATTGGATTGCAGAAACATCACCTACCTCTGAGTAATGTGTTGACTTTCCTCTCAAAGCACTCTGTGAATATTGGATTTCGACACGGCAGTCAAATAGGTGCTTTGGAAACGTAAAAGTGCTGTTTGTTAAGTTAATGCATTAAAGGAGAACTTTATTATTATGATTTTTCGTGGTTCTGTTCAAAAATATGTACCTAGACTAAATATTTACAGATGAACTTCCTCCCGCGAAATCTGCAAAGGCTTTCTGTAAGGATAACAATATGGGATTCAAAGTAGCCGTGGGCATCATTTCGAACAATTCCTCAGAACACAACCCATTGTACAAGCGGTAGAACACACATAGGGAGGCAAAGTCTCTTCTCAGACTTAGGGGCTCGATACCGCAAGTGAGTTTGGGATCGTCGACAATTCTCACAGCCCGTCGTTGAACCGAGTGAAAAGGGCCAAGCTGGTATCCGGGTGCACCCGCCCAGAGATGGCAGCTGTACTCCATATGGGGCCGGACTTGCGACTTGTAAAGCAGCAACCTTTGCCCCGACGTGAAGTACTGCTTCGCTCTGTTGAGTACTTATGGCAGGAAAAGTTTAATCGCGCGGGTAAACACCACCGTGGGGAACCAACTAGTAATTTATTGTAGATTCATGCATTTACCTAAATTAAACTGTGTTATAATCAATTTGCCCTTTATTTAGCCCCAGCTTTGTCACGTGATGGCCGCTGGTGAGCCGTTTTAATAAAGACGGGAATATTGTTATTCTTGTTTTGACAGAGATTAAGGCGGCATTTTATTTTTGAGTTTAAAATGAACTAAGCGGTTTTGTTATGATACTAAACACAGTCATCTTTTATTTATATTTATTCAGTAGCCTAATCCGTGGTTTTATCCTCTGTTTCCAAAACCTTTGTGTATAACTGAATTAATATTTAATTCTAGACAGTTTTTTTGCAGACGTTTAAATCACCACTTACTAAAACTATTTCAGTATGACTGTGATGTAAATTACTTGTTTACTTAGGGCGCGTTCGTTTTGGGATGCAGAATCATTATTTTCATTACTTTTGTCACCTGTCATCCGTTTGTTTAGCTTTGGTATCAAAAATATCAAAATTTTAGTATCATTTGTAACAAACTGTCATGCGTTCATTTACGATATTTTTGTTTTTTTGCCACCGAAAAATGAATCTTTAGACCCATTTCTGGAGGCAGGGTTTGATGTTAATCTGTCAAACTGCCTATACATATTCATTGTTTATGGTAGTGTGTGTGTATGCGTACGTCAACCGTTCGTTTTGCAAGTTTTGCAACCAAAAATTTTGTTAGTAACGTTTCAAAGCTATACGAACAATAGGTGTCAGTGGCAAAACTGGCGTTATCAAAAGTGTGAAAAGTGTCGATCATGGGAACTCTCCCATCCCAAAACGAACGCGCCTTTAAAAAGAGTTTTTAAGCTTACGTGTAAATCAAAAATAAAGTCAAATTTATCTGTTCCATTCTAATGTACGGACTCCTCTTCCTGCGAAGCGTCGCGCTGTTGACGGGTTAGTTATCGAATCTGGTCTGTGTAACACGCAGCTAGCGTTTTTAATGAGTGTGTGCGCTAGCTGTCTATGTTGTTTTACTCGCAGCGCGGACACCGACTCGTCAGTGTTACATACAATTTTGTGAGCGGAACTCATCGCTAACCGTAGCTAGGCCAGACGTACAATTTATTTATTTTATTTATTTATTTAACTCTTATAGTGCATTATAATTTTAAAATTGATACTTATGTACTGAGGATTTATTGCATAATGCGATTCCTTCCAGCCAACCTTCGGGTATTTCCGAAAAAAGGGCTAATTTAAATTTAAGTAGGTAGAGTTCAAACGAAAAAAAAGGAAACCATAGATAAAATAATTCAAAGTTTATGCACGTACATATACCATAATTACATATACATACTTATATAGGTACTCATAAATACATATATAATATATATATGTAGATCTATATATGTAGATCTATATAATATATAATAAATATATATTAAATAAGAATGTGTCATCAAAATTGCAATGATTTTAGGTTAGTTTTTATAAATATGATGATTAGGCGTTGCCAACCGAATGTCGGAAGGTAGATTGTTCCACAGTAGAGCTGCTTTCACAGCAAATGCTTTGCCATAAAATGTAGTAGAGTGGGGTAAAATAGTTAAAGTTCGTTCCACCTTTAACCTTAATTGCAAGTAGCAGGGTGCAGAAGGATTATTAAGGTTTTTTGTATCAAAAGAGGGAAAATTTGAGTATTCCTGCGAAGTCGAATTGGGAGCCACTTGAGTTTAGCACGAAACTGAAAAATGAATCGGATACATAGATTTTGGAGACGCTCAATTTTGTCGAGTAGCTCCTCCATAAGGTCTAGATAGCTTACGTACGCGTAATTAAGGATAAGAAGCAGTAAATACTGCGCCAGCATAACCTTAGTCTGGAATGGTGAAAAGTTTTGAAGACATTTGAGTGAGTGTAATAAAGCAAACAGCTTTCGGCTAAGTGCATTTACCTGAAGGCGCCATGATACCGTGCTATCTATGAGTATTCCAAGGCTCTTAAATTTTTCGAAAAAAAGAATAGGTACGTCATTGTAAATAATTTGTGGCAGTTTATTAATGTCCAGGTTAGCGAGTTGACGACTGCTGCCTACTATAATAGCCTGAGATTTACTGGGGTTAAGTAAGAGTAAGAGTCCAAAGGACTTGGCCCATTCAGATATAGTTTTAAGGTTATTATTAATGATACCGATAGCATTCTGAATTTGGTCAACTTTTGAACTTGTGTATAACTGCAGATCATTAGCTTATAAGTGGAACTGTGTAGTTAGTCGATTTCTCAGAGAGTTTATAAAAAAGGAAAACAACAAAGGTGACAGAAAGGTGTGGAACACCCGCAGTTCAACGCACCGGTCCGAGCAGCCAGAATTGATACGTATGCATTATTGACGACCTTTCAGATCAGTTTCAAACCACACATCGATGCCGGAAATATGTTAAGCGAACGTAGTACGCAAAGTAGAATATAATCAATAATATTTAATGCATTGCCGAAATCTAGTAAAGTTAAAACAGTAATATGTTGACTTTCCATGTCGTGTCTAATATCGTTTGTAATTTTCATCAATGCGCTAACAGTACTGTGGCCTGGGCAAAAACCGTATTGAAAAGGACTGAGGAGGATTTTGAGAAAAGATGTTGACTAAGGTGCTCATGGACTAAACGCTCGATCACTTTGGACAATAAGGGAAGAATGGATATAGGGACTACCGTGAGAAAGTATAGAAGAATTGAAAATTTTGGGTAGAGGGATAAAGAAAGCTTTCTTCCATCTATCAGGGAAACGGTTAGTGAGAAAAGAAAGATTAATAAGATTAGTAATATGGGGAAGTAGTATATCAATTATGGGAAGTATCAGAAACATGCTTACATTATCGCTACCAGTTGCTCTGCTACCCAACCCGTATATTGCTCGCTGAACATCACAGCCAGTGACCATTTTAAAATTGAAGTTATTAAAGTCAGGACATGGCAGACTAGAGAAGTGAGCTTAAGTGTTTTTTTTAGTTGTTTCGTCAATTGTAGGAGGTGGGGAGTAAAAATGTTTATTGAGTGAGTTGAGATCGTAATTGATTGAAATATGGTCTGCAGATTTGCCAATGCCCAAACACTTGAGAAATCTCCATATATTTGAGGAATCACACTTGTTAATAGAGCGGTAAATATATCGGCGTTTGGAATCTCTACACAGTCTGTTACACTGATTTCTCAGACAGTCGGATTTCGTTTAAATCTATCACTTGCGTGGTCACGCTTTGCCATATGTACTTTGACTCCATCTGTAAGCCAAGGGGCTGGTAGGTGACGGATTTTTACAGGTCGCAAAGGAGCATGGTTATCAAATAATGTGATCAAAAGGCAGTTAAATTTCTCAATTCAGTCGTCTATATTACTAACGTCATTTAGAACAAACCAATCAACCGTATTATCGGCCTCACTCAAACGTTGCAAATCGATTTCGTTAAAATTACGCTGGAGAATTTTTGGGTTTTGGAGGTCTAACTTTGTATGAGAGGAAAATAAGGTCATGATAAGAGAAACAATCTGCAGGCATTTGAAAAAAGTCAGAAATGAGGTTAGAATTTGAGACAATAATTAAGTCAAGAAGAGTAGGTGAAGAGTTTGGAGGATAATGGGTGGCTTTCAGCGTTGGTATATAGTGGTTTTTGGATGAAACTAAAGATAAGAGATTGTGAACGCTGGTCAGATTTAATAAGGCATTTGTTAAAGTCCCCCATAATTATGGTATTATCATACAAAGGAATTAATTCTTCTATTTTTTCTTAATATTTTCATTGTTTTTTTTTTCATTTTCTTACCTTTAATATTGTATAATTTTTTGTTTTTTATTGTAATGATTATTAATTCCCCTTTTAAATTTAGCGTAAGGCTTTGGTTAGGTCACTACACAAACCGACAGAGCCTGTCGTGTCCTTATTCAACCGTATGTACGTGTATCAGTCCTGGTAACTCAAATTTATTATTACTGAGACCACCACCCATCCACCCGTATGTTACGATTATTCAAATTAATTACTTTTTCCATCTTACCGATAAATACTACGAGTAAATTGATATCTATAGGAAATATGCCCGGACTTATTATATCTATAGCTGAATATAAAAACTAGGTCGCATGTTTATGGCGTAATTAAATAGATAAAATATCTAACAGATAAGTCCGGGTATATTTCCTCCCACAGTTACAAGTTTCACAGCAAGATCAAGGGGCTTAATTTTAGCAATACTGAAAAGGGTTGACATTAGGAATCCACTTGAGTAAATTTCATTTCACATTCAGTGCGAGGCCGAATAAGGTCCTTACTGTAAACATTGTTTACGAATATTTGGGTCAGACAAACTTGCAGATTAATTAAAATATATTTATCCTATTAATATTATACTAAAAATAATATACAAAATAGCTAAGCCAACGTTGTATTTTGCAAACGACGTTCTTTAAGGGTTCCTAAGTAAAAGAGAAAATAGTACATGGTGGATGTATTGAGGGTATAGAACGGAAAAAAATACTAACAAAAGGCTATTAAAAGCTTAGGCTTTAACGAGCCAAAGTCTTTAACGACTCGAGTTTGTAGTTTCCGTACTGACCTTGTAACACACAATGTTTTTATCACATTTGCGAGAAAATAAATATTATTATAAGGTAAATAAATAAATAACCTCACCAAAATTAATTAAAATGGCCCTCCATTTCAAATAGAAGTAGAAAAAACTAGCTAGATATCTAGAGAATCTATGAATTTAGTAGAATTTAAAACTTGTAATTTGCACTCAGACTTCAACGCTTATGCTAGTTTTATTTATTATTTTGTTCTCATTTCTGTTAGCTTCTTATGTTTTAAGTGTTGTTTTATTAGTTTAAATTCTATTCTATTTTTTAAGTGCCCGCCAGTAGTGTGCACATAATTCATATTCTTAAACAGGCTTTAAAACATACTTGATAGAATAAGGCGCGTCATTAACGCCTGCGAGTTCTATAAACGCGCACTTTGGTTAAAAAAGGTAAAATTTATAATATTTACTGAATAACTGGCTAACCATCGAGCTACAGCGTGCACCAAAATTATTCTACCCTACTACCTCAAGCTTTTGTTTTTAATTGGTTGTTTTTTAACCTTTAAGAACGTTTATACGCTATTTAATCGATTGTGTTGAAACTAATGTAATTCATGTGATTTACCAAATATCCATTGTCTATGTCACTTAGTTCCTGAGAGCTATAGTGCCACAAACTTTTCTGACCCGGTGGTCAAAAAACAAAACAGTTGTCATTTTGAAATGGTGTGAACATACAACGACACTAGCAAGAGCAGAAGGCCAAAAAAGCTTGTTGTACTGTACTGCTGTAGCAAACTCATTAATGGTCAGATACTTTAATATAGGATGTTTTTTTTACAATATTTTATTCGAAATCTCCCAAAATATAATCACTTTATAAGGTCATTTACACCCCTTTACTTTGTATATATTTGTATGTAATTTTATATTTTTCGTTTATTTATTTTGTACATTTGCATTACATTTTAACATTTACGGTTTATACCATCCGGTTTTAGCCTCCTTCGAATAGTGCATTCAGGGTGCATCGTATGCGTCCGACAATTCTATTCCTTTGTAATTGAAATAACTAGGTAAGTTCGTTACGTTCGAACGTTACCATATTCTTGTCACGAATTTTCAGCATTCAATTTGGCACAATCGTCACTGCAGCTTTTGTGGAGTTACTGTAGTTTAAGCAACAGCATTTACCGGATCCAAGAAACTTCAAGGCACGTTCCTCATTCGGACAATGTTTCAAATCCCCTCCTCCTCATCTCCCTCTATTTTTTATTAGTTTCTACTTAACTTTTTTCGCTATCCATCAAATATTTGGGCAATTAATCTCAATTTTAGGTACCTTCTCGTTATGAAATCATATAGCACTTTTGCATGCACTTTTAGTTCAAGTGACATTGCAATATAAAAGTTGTTGTCATCTATGTCAATTTTCAAATAAAACCTTTTTGACAATTCCCTTCACACCACTATTGGCTTTTTGGTCAAAAAACATCGTGAGGAAATGTAAACAAAAGATGTATGTGAATTCCCCAAAACTCACTGATTCCGTGTATGGACTATGGCCTAAATTGCCCTCGGTGAGGGCAGGCCGTGCCGGTTAAAAGCCCTCTGTGTGCTAATTCGACTCACACCTGAAGTTTTTCTAGTACAAAGCAGTTGACGGTTTTTTAAGTTTCCTTTTTCTCCATTCCTTAATTTTTATTATAATCGGCTCAACAGTTTAGCCCAATTTTTCTTAACCCTCTGTGTGCCAATTCGATTCACATTTAAAGTTTTTAAGTTGGCTATGTCTTCCCCTAACGAGTAAAATATTATCTAGCCAAAAGTTTAGAATTCGCTGACAAATTAGCGGACAAAAAACCTATTTTATATAAAATAAGTGAAATCTTTTTTTTAGTAGGATATTATTTATTGAAGTTTCTAGGTATAATTTTTTTTTTTTTTTTAATATGTAGTTTAAAATCATTTTATTACATGTTAGGATCGGTTTTCGCACCTGTCGTAGTGGCTTAACGCTCGCCTGTGTTACATTAAATTACAATTATTTGTAACTAGATTTTGCCTGCGGTTTCGCCCGCCCTAAATTTGGTTATTTTTGTGGAACTCCTTAATTATACGAATGAAGTTTGCTAAAGCAAGCTATAGCCGTACTATAGTCTGTTAAAGCTAAGTTATAGTTATTCCCACAGGAATTTTTCAGGATAAAAACTATCCTATGTGATTCCCCTGGACTCAAACTGTATCCATACCAAATTTGATCTTAATCGGTTCAGCGGTTTAGTATTACTACTTACTAGTAGTAGTAAATTCTTTATGACACAAAAAAAATAATTAAAAGTAGTAAATACAGTTGATTTGTAGAGTACAATTGAGGCGGTCTTATCGCTATTTAGCGATTTCTTCCAGACAACCTTTAGTTAGAGGAAATCTAGTAGAATAAGATTTAAGAGTAGGTGCAACTTGGAACTAGAAAGAAATATAAATAAAAACAAACAAGTGTTTTATTATAATAATATATATATTAATAAGACATAACACACGTAACTACATATTAAATATAGTATGAAAAAAAAAATTACATATACTTACATAGTACCTACTACATTGACGTAAACAAAATAAATAAAATAACATTTCTTATTTGTAAAATAACAATTATTACTGTGACTGATAACAATTTTTAACCTGCGTTTAGAAGCAGTGTAAGCTTTGGGCTTGTCTGATAATAAGAGGTAAAGTATTCCATAATAAGATTTAACTGTAAAGGAATCTTTAAAAAACTGAGAGGAATGTGAAGTGAAGGAATCTTTAGGAGTAAATTTGTACTGTAAAAGGTAAACTGTATTAAAGAACAAATTTAACTTTGCCGTTCGACAACTGTTGTCCCAATACATTGACATAAGTCGCGGTTAGTTTACCAACTACAAATAAGTTTATAATCGCAAAAAAAAAAAAAAAAAATGTAATGTAACAACAAATTTACGGTTTTCAGATTTTTTCCTTTATGTGTTCTACATAGCATTGCTTCTTTCCAAATTTCATGATTTCTGTATTGTCAGACAGAAGAACAAACTTATGTTTTTTAATGTGTTATAAGTACAAATTAACAAATTTCGGATTGTTTTTCTATATTTGTGATGAATCTTGAATGATCTTCGTATGAAATTTTACGATTCTAGGACAACGGGATGTACCCCATAGGTTTTGATTTATTTGCCAAAATATACGACAAAAATAGATGTGTTTCGGCTGTATTTTTTTTTTATGTACCCTGAAGCTTGAATTTTTTTAAAGCTTTAACGGACTGAAGACTTGATATTAATTTAAACTTGATACCTGCACGTGTTCCTGAGAAAAAACCTGACAGACAGATATACGGACAACAAAGTGATCCTTTAAGGGTTCCTTTTTTTCCTTTTGACGTCCGGAACCCTAAAAATGAAACCTAAAAAAACATGACCCTATTTAGGAAAAATATTGGTGTAATTTAAATACAAGGAATAAAAATAAACTTGAAAATCATGTGAGCAGAATTCATAAAATTACTAAATCTTTTAAAGGACAATGTATACAATAAGTTACCTGTAGTCGTTAAACATTTACATTTAAACCCTTTAAAACTATTATAAAACGAAAATTGACTTAAAAGGGTATTACAAAATCTCCGAATATAATATAGAGATCCTTAGATACGACCCGCTCCGTAACTTTGCAGACTAACTGTATAATTTAACATTATATCAGACAGGTGGTGAAATCACTATATTGTAATAGTCTTAGGGGAATTATTGTAAATATTTTGAAGCCAGTTGCTCGTTAATTTAGAGACTTTTTGAGGTTTTGTCCGACTAGCACTTGACCAATTTTAGTACTTTGTTGTTTTACTATAGAGATTACACTTAAACCTTCTTTAGTTTAAAGCTTATCACCAGTTTTACGATAAAACAAACAACAGGAACCGAAAACATGTTTTTCGTATGGAGACCCACCGCCCTTGTATATTTTACTTTTTGTTATTTGCTAAGAAATTCGTCATACCGACATATATGCTGTAAAAAAATCACACAGCCTCTACAGATAGAGTAGGTTATGGTCTAAATTATAGAGCTAAGATCGGACAGGCAAAAAGACAGCATAGACTTAGTATATGGCTTCGTTGCTTTGAGTTTTTATAGTTTAAAAAAAATACATGTAAGTATTTTAATAGTTATTAACCTAAAAGCTGCAGCTTAGATGCTCATGCACAGAATAAAGTATAGTAGGTACTACTAAAGTGAGTTTCCAAGCTAAACAAATACAAATACCTACACTTACTTTTACGCAACGAACATCTATGTTAACCCAAAATCTCGGGTTTCCATTAGACCCAAGAGAGTACGTAGCGTTGTAAGAATAAACAAGTCGAATACCTGTTAACGACTCTTAGAGTGCTTCCGCTTAATGTTGAGTCGTTACCACAATCTCCTAGGAGGCGCAAAGACTTTATTAGGTTCTGATTGTATGAGATTCTTAGAATTCTTAGATTCTTATCTTCTTTGGTTGAGATAATAGATGGTTTTATTCCAAAAATACGTGATATTATTTTATTGTCTCTACCTTTATCTTAATTTTAAATCACTTAATAATACACTTATATAACCACAAATTATATAGGGAAGGCCGGGCAAAGCGAATAGCTTGGGTGAAGTGAATAAGCTTTGAAATGTTAAATAAAGTAGATAGTGATGTAGTCCTAATATAAAGCGAAATATCAAAACAAATACTGCTCAAACTATGATAGTTCGGAATAAACAAGTAACATCGGGCGCATTTTTATAATCAAAAAACTATTTTCGAGTGTTTTCTTACGAATTCCAATAATTATGTTTGCTTAATTGTTAGTAGTAGTATTGCCCCATGCTGTACGTGTTTTTACATAGTTTTTATTTATTGTACCATTGGTGTAAAAATATTTCTCATGTTACTCAAACTTACCTTATATTTGCGTACCTTATAGTTTATCCTAAAAGAGTGATTTTGATTATGAAGGTTGCACCGCTTATGGAGGATGTGACAGCTACTAATGTGATGGGTTTCAGGTTAATCCTTAATTTAGCACCATTTGCTTAGGCCAGATTGCGTATTCACTCTACCCGATGGGGTAAGGCAAAGTGGATAACTTCCCTTTGTTGCGTTTTAAATTCCAAATAATTTTAAAAGACTTTGGCTTTTTAATTTTCATTATTTTTTATCACAAACTTGAATACATAAAAATAATATTGTCAAAATAAAGAAGATACCAGTTCCCGATTTTAACTGAATGTTTTGACGTATAAAACCTTAACACAACCGCTTTGCCCGAACTTTTAATTAAAATGTCAAATTCATCGACATAGCTCAATTACCTAGCAAGCTGAAGTACCAATGGAAAATTGGACAGGTTACCTATCTTGTCAACAATTCTACAACAAAAACAAAGAACAAAGTTCTCGTGTAGTGACTATATATTGGAATATATAGCGTCGGAGAAGCTCCTACCAAGTGGGCAGATGACCTGGTTAGAGCAGTCGGGAAGCTGTAAGGCGTGGGTGATTCAAGACCGGCCTTTGTGGACACATAGAAGGGAGGCCTACGTCCAGCAGGGGATCTTTTCTCGTTCTCACTAGTGGTATAAAAAAAAAACTTACTTTTAGGATAAAATTTTGAGCGTCTTAAATTTTCAGTAAATAATTAATTACCTATCGGCATGGGGTAAATCATACAGATTTATTTATTATTATTTTTTTTTTTTTTTTATACCACTAAGGTGGCAAACAAGCCTACGGTCCGCCTGATGGTAAGCGGTCACCGTAGCCTATGGACGCTTGCAACACCAGGGGTATCACTTGCGCGTTGCCGACCTTAAATTATATTATAGTAGAACCAGTCGTAGGTTCTTAAATTAAACATTAAAAGTAAGTTTCTGTAACCTTGCTGAAAGTAGACCAAGTATCTGCTGTAATATTTACCTTTTGTTTAATGTCAAGTCGAAGAAATCGTTTCTGAATATACAATTTAGAAACAATGAAAAGCCAATACAGATATCTACCTCAGAAATAATTTTCCTAAATACTATAACTTTACCTACGAACCATATTAATGGCAGTGTATGACGTCGGTGATCTCTATCGCTGTAGAATGATTAGGTGCTCGGTCTTTGTGAAATATCTACTGAAATATCTACTGAAATAGTGAACGCTGAGGACCATAAATGAAAAAAAATATGAAGAAAAAGAAACACAGTTTTTGTGATATATTCCAGACAGTAGAAATTGCAAAGATAATTTTATCAAACGCTATTTTCTTTGTTGTTAAAGTGTTTTAGATAGATATAATATATATGTATATAAATATTTATAAAACGGTCAAAATATTTTATATTGGTATATAATAATATAATACACAAACTAAATAACAGTAAAATTAACAAGAACTTCAATCACTTAACTTTTTATATACAAATTAATTTATAACAATTTATACGTGCCCGAACTAATTAAAAATAAATAAATTTGTTTCTAATAAAAAACTGCATTGAGGTCGCCGTTTGCAGGCAAGGTACCCTAATATTTGGAATAGTTACTTCATTGATTTGCTAAGTTAATTTGCTACTCGCTAGCAGAGGTAACCGCCAACTCTTTGGTCTTCTTAAATAACAAAAAAGAAGAGAAGGAGATACAAGTTGCATCCCGCTGTATTAATTGTAATATATTATTATAAAGACAACGAAATCTGTAATAACCTATGGATAGGTAGAGGCCCACGTCTAGCAGTGGAATCAATATGTTGACATACTGCTTATAACTGTGTTATCTACTAAGAGTAAATGAACAGATCAAAATAAAATATATGATAAGAATATTACATTTTAAAACCAATATTATTTTAGTCACGTTCAATATTACCATACTCGTACGAGAAGGGGGGATATTCTGATTGGGTTTAGTTAATACGCATGGGACGTATCATGTTTTGAATCAGAAAGTTACATGCCCTACGTTCTGCTGCTATAAATATTAAAAATCGCTCTTTCATATAATAATACGTAAGTACTTTTTGGTTAGTAATCAAGCAATTTTTAAGCAGGGTTTATTTAAAATAAAAAAAAACAAGTAACTAAAAATTCAACTAGCATGACACCAAAAGCATATATTTTTACGTAAAATCGTGTCTAGTTTATGTGATGTGTTCTACTTAATTATAAAGTTAAACATAAATTGTGTAGATGAGGTCTTGGTCAAACGGAAGATCATACAGCAGATGACATTTAATATTATATAAACCAATATCACAAGTCCTGTTTGGTGTAGAACTTTTAGCTATTTGGAAACCAGTTTTCAGCATAGACTTTAAAAGCTGGTGCTAAATCGTATCCTAAACTTCTTTTTCTTCTTTCAAATAGTTGGCGTCTAGACAGAGCAATCGAGAGGTGCAATGTTCGGCAAGACGGGAGGCGAACACTTCCAACCAGTCTTTGTCATCACATAGGTATAGCCATTCGGGAGTTGTCAGGCCAGAAAGTCTGTATGTTTCGTCGCAGCGCTAGAAATGTCTAGACGCTGTCGTAACTCCTAAGGCTGTGCTCTGAATTATGGTAAGAGATCCGATGGATTGACTGTCATAGTCATATTCACTGCGAAAACTTCACGAAACCCATTGTGATGTGTTTATGTCGCATATTAAATTATGAATAAACCAAAATTCAATAAAGTTTGTCATCGCTAGACAAAATAAAATAGAAAACTTCGGAAACCATTGCATTATTCATCACACGACTGAGCTCGCATTGCTTCACAAGACGAATTGAATTTCTTTCAATTCGTTGTCTCATCCACATAGTTTAACTTTGAAAGTAAATCGTCTCTTTCGTTCGTGATTGAAAATGTGTATCATGATCCTTAAACTTTGAATACATGTGAATGTAAGTGTAAGAAATCTGATCATTCGAAAATGCTACATCAGGTGCAAAATATGGCGCTTTAACTAAAAGCTAAAATAGTAGGTACATTGTGTATTAAGGGTGGTAAGGAGAAAATTACTAACAAGAGGCTATTTAGAAGCGTAAAGTCGAAGTTAGTTAATTTAAGCTGACCAGATTCCAGAGCCGGTGTCTGGGTAGGTTTGTGTAGGTGATTTTGGAGGGGGTCACGACCCCCACTTCCTTCCCTTCCCCTCTCGGACTGTTTTAAGGAGAATAAAACATGAAGCTAAATAAGTCTGCTTTACGGGCTTGTTTTTTACTTTTTATTGGATCTGAAGTCGGTTTATGTTTTTGTTAAAAATAGTTTATTTTTTAATATGAACACATTTTATGATTATTTTATACGCTAAGCTACACTATTAGGATCAGTGATAGTAAGGAACAAGTTAAACGGTATTCAGCTTATTTTAATAGTTGTCAATACTTTAAGATCAAGTTAAATATTGACATTAACTTAAAGTCATTCATATATCAATCTAGTAAATCCAATTTATGCCATTCAAATGGAAAATGCAATTGGGTACTGGTATAGTTCAAAGAAACTATTACTGTAATAATTATTTGTTCAACAAGAAGGCAAAGTTGTTTTATATAAAGAGTCCCAATTTTAAGTCCCGAGCTAGCTAAGTAGTTTAGAATTGAATCATGAGCATAGTGACTGATTCTTATATAGACTCCTGAGCACAGCCAGGGATTTAAATAATTAGCTCTCATGTAAAACATACAACTTTTCACCTCTTAGGCAAGGAAGACACTGAAGGTAATTTTAAGCAATAAGTTTATTTTAATTTACAACTACTACCTACTATACTCTGCTTCTTTTGAAAAAATAAACAATAGGTAGGTACCAACTATTTTTTTTAACATTAGCACCTTTTGAAATCGCCAATTATATTGAACAATTCGTATGCTTTAAGATATTTTTCACGTGACTTCTCCAGTAAAAAACTTAGTTCAGCATAAGACACTTGTTATCTTAGCTGTTCTGGTGTTAATGAAATATATCTCCATAACTCGAGTCACTCATTTTAAAAAGAGTTTCGCGCCATTTCGTTTTTTTTTTTGATGTGCGTTCAGAAACTTTTATGACACTTTTATCGAAAACAAACATATTTTTTTTTTAAATAAACGCTATTAATTATTAGTAGGTAATTTAAATCATAAATATTTAGTACGTCAAAAATGAAAAAATGCAGTGTAGTTATGCTTTTCATTAAAATAAATTTGTTTCTAAACTTTCTAAACTAATCATCGCGTTGTTTTTTTTTCAGTATCGCAAAATTCCAAAAGGTAATATTCGAACGTTGCATTATTTTGTCTCACGCTCGCAGCAAAAACGATTTTTGAACAGCGAAACCACCGTTACTAGTGAGACAAAGTAATTCACTAATCGAACATTGACTTTTGGAATTAACCCGATGATGAAAAAAATAACAATACAATGACTGGTCAGAAACAAATTTCGGGACAAATACTTAACCTTATTCATTTTAATTCAGAATATAACTTCATAGCATTTTTTCGTTTTTTAGTGAGTTTTTATAAATTATTAAAAGTTTATACAACTGACTTTAAACATATCATTCGTTGTTTTGAAAGCAATGGCAGAGGTTGTAGTAGGTACAATTCCGAACGCAATCTCAATTTAAAAAAAAACAAAGTAAAATGGCGGCAAGCTAGTTTTTTGAACAAAAGATTGTTTATTTAATTTATCATTCTGTTTTGTTTGAAAAATTAGCGATACAAGCTACGAAGATATTTCTCTGTCACCAGAAGAATTAAGACAACAAGTCTCCAATGCCGAACTTAACTTTTTACCAAAGAAGTCACGTGAAAATATTTTTCTCGCTGCTAGAGGTGAAAAGTTGTATGTTGGACGCGTAAGCGTAAGTAAATTTTTTCGGTCTCGGGCCTTTAAATCCCTCGCTATGCTCAGGAACTTGCTACTTCTACCAAAAAACGCTTTTACTCACTTGTATAACAAATAACTATTTTTATCATTGCAACTCGAAAAGGGGCATCTTATTCATCGATAACAGTGAATAAAACTCACTTTAACTCACTGAGTGAATAAAAATATTTTGAATTTATTGTAATGAAAAATTAATAAAACTTTTTGAAAGTACCTACTGGGTGACTAAATGGAGCTATTCCATAGAGCTTTACCTACAATTTAAAAAAACAGACCCCGCCAATTCTAGTTGATTTTTTTTCTATTGAACTTAACCAATTGTTAAATTGTTTTAATTGTTATTGTGGTTGTCTTATGTCATTGTTCTCTTATCACCCGTTAATAATTACCGAATATGTATATACTAAAATGTAATAAATATTAATATAGCAACTGAAAAGTAAGTAAAATATAGTACTTTTTATGCAGTCAATGGTGTAATTTAGAGAACAAAGCACGTGAAAAAATAATTTAATCTCGCTCCTTTGTAACCCTTGCTCTGCTCAGGATTCCACTCTAGAATCCCTGTCTACCCTCGCTACGCTCGGGATTCTACTCTACCATGCTTCACTGCTCTCAGGACCCAACTTAGTCCCTCGAATTAAATTCTCTTTTTTTGCACTTGTTGTATAATCTAATATTTTATTATTTTATATTTTAGGTAACTAAGTAATCATTGAATAATTTAATTTTAGCTATTTAATGTTCACAGTTTAGTATTTATTATTAATTTGTTAGAAATATTTTTTAATATTCTGCATTTGCAGTCCTATTTTCTACATACAATATTGCAGATCATTTTGCGTTACCATCTGTCATAAGAGTACATTACTGCCACGGCCCGCAAAATCAGCATAACCAGGCGACCATCAGTATGCGGAACGAGGCATACCCGAGGCACGCATCACAGAGTCAGATTATGCTCAGTTGCGGCCAAGGCTTGTATAGTGCTTTTCTTAAACATGCGTGTAAAAAAACTAATTATATTGACAACTATAATTAGTTTTTTACACGCATGTTTGAGAAAAGCACTACAATGTGAATGACAACTGTATTGACATAATATAAATAGTTTTGCCGCTAATTCGCCGGGTTCAAATGTCGATTTTTTTCTTACTTTTTAAATGAATCTGATGGCGCATTCGTTTTGTTGTGCCATTCAGAAATGTAATAAAACTTGATAAGTTTTCTTTTTCAGTTATCAATGTTTGGGTATAAAAAAGTTTGTTCCATTTCTAAATTTCAAATTTGACCGCTTGAGCGCTCGATCTGTCAAATATAAAACATTGCGGGCCGATCTCTGATACTGTACTGCAAGTACTGTTTATCCCAAAGAAGCTTGTGCAAAATGTGTTCGCGCATCTTAGTAAGTTTGAGAAAATTAAATTATTTTCCAAAAAAAAAATATTTTTCAATAAAACTTGGTTGTGAATAATGTTTAATAACTGTCACAAATAAAATATGTGATATGTTTGATCTTCTACATCAAAGTCAAACAAATATGATTAAACACAAAACATATTTCACATATTCTACTTCTATACAATATATTAATATCTGTCTAACCATCGACCATCAGTTATTTGCTGTTACAGTCTTAGCTTTGTTAAATTGAAGTACTGCAGCAACATTTGAATTCCATCCATTGTAGTACCTGCCAAAAATAATGTAGGTTTTTTTTTGTAGCAAATAAGCTTACGGTCCGCCTGATGGTAAGCGGTTACCTTTCACGGTGTTAATCACCAGAAGAGGGTAACCTATGGCTGTGTTTCCAACCACTGGTTACCCTGCCCTTGCCTTAATGCTTTTAGCATTTTTCTATAATGTCGTGGCAAATTAAATCATTAATTTATTTCTTGTTAGTGCTACAATGGATGAGTTAGTGAATTCAAACTTAGCTTTACTACTTACGCAAATTAACAAAGCTAAGACTCCCTGCTCAATCCTAACACACCTTACAGTTCGTTAGGAACTAGCAATGGTGTTATATTATTCTGTCCCAGTTACTTATTTTGACGCTTATTAATTCTATATCTTAGTTCTGACACATTGCATCACATGCAGTGCTGCCACTTGTCACGCAGGACTAAAGTGATTGGTGAAAAAAACTGTGACATTATGACGTGGGTGAATATCTCTCTTTCTCACTCATACTAATTGTTATTCCCTTTTTACCGCCTAGCTTAGGGAAAAACGCTGAAACATATCATTCTTAAGTTATAATCAGAATTCTAAATACAAATTTTCACAGATTTAATTTAAAGAATTACAGATTATGATATTAAACCCCCCAATCCGTATAACCTACCTATATTTTTGAGAAACTATAAAATGCAATCTTTACAATGAAATAAACGAATAAACGTACTGTACGTTATTTTACACGGCTAAATTAGTAAATGTTGTTTTTTGAATAACATTTAACTGTAGCTTCACAAACTTCATAACTGAACAAGAACATCTGCTGAGATTTTTGGCGAAGCTAAGGAAAAAACACTTTCATGAGCCGAGCTGTCGTAAGCTTCCTAAACGACGTACTTGAAACTTGCTTTGATGTTTAAGCACGTATTTGCATAGCCTGGCGAGGTACTATCACAGTTTATTTTCAAGAAGCTTCATAATCGCATTTTTTAATCGTCAATAATGTTCCTGTAAAAGATTTCTTTTAAGTTCCAATCTCATTTGCAGGCTAGTTGGTAGTGTGGCCGGCTGCTGTGCAGAGGACCCTCCTCTGGGTGGGTTCGATTCCTGTGCTGGACAAATATTTGTGTTTGTATTTATGTATAATACCTATATATGTATTTACAAAAAAAATGTATGTATTTCTATCTGTTGTCTGGTTTTAATAATATGTACAAGCTTTGCTTAGTTTGTGATATGTGCAAAATTATTATTATTATTATTATATAAAATCAAGCAATTTAATATTATTATAATTATCAGCACTTTAGTCCAAACACACTTGTTTCAGAATGAATGTTGTAGTGATAGGTTTACCACCTGTACGTGGGGCTAAGGTGGTTGGTAAAAAGAGGTTGCTCCCTACATCATAATGTGGGCATGTGTCCAGCCACTGGTAACCTCCTTCGGGGGAATAAAACGTAAAGATACACAAACTACATATGAGACACAATGTTTTTGTCTGATAGACACTATAAAGTCTTACAAAAGGATTTGTATTTACCATTTTCTATTCTATTTAAATTTCAAAAAAATAATAAGTATGCATTTATTATTTTTTTTAATCCAGAATACTACCAAAGAAGAAATGTTTTTTTAAATATATTTTACTTGTAAATGTCAAAGGATTGTAAAAACGTATGTGATACACTTGTATAATAAATACATTTTATAACTTCTAGTACAGAATCGTATTAAAGGTCCAAATCAACCTTGCAGCAAATGTGGTATGAAATTCATTCAAGTGGATTCCTAATGTCAAACCCTTTTCAGTATTTGTAAAATTAAGCCCTTTGATCTTCTTGTTGTTGTTCAGATTACGTAAGTGGGTGAGATATGGACACAAAGAACTTTCAGTTATTTTATCGAATTATCTTGTCTTGTTTTTGAAATATCAGAATGACTGTAATAAACACTAGTCATAGTGTATTTAATTATAAGTAAGTTTTCGATTCCATTTCGTTTTAAGGGTTTCGTAGCCAAATAGTAAAAACGGAACTCTTATAGTTTCGTCGTATCCGTCCGTCCTTCCGTATGTCACAGCCTTATAATTTCGTCATCTTTGGAGCGATTTTAATAAAATTTCACATCAATGTGATCAATGTGATACAAATGTAAACCGCCGTACAAGTTTGTAATACACTGAGAAATAATGATTACTAAGTATTTCTCCCAAGATGTATATTTTGCGAGGTGTGAGCTTCTAGCAAGCTATTAGGTTCTAACTAGTCGGGAAGGGATCGAAATTACGATTCCAAGATTTAACCCAAACAGGTGAAACTGATAATTAGCGTTATCATAATAAAAAATAAAAAATAAACTAGTGATGTAGACCATATAGAAATAAAATCATTTTTATATATTTACTAGAAATAAAGAATGCAAACAAGCTTATAGAGCTTGTGAATACCAGTACATATATATAAATTGTTATTTTTTTTTTAAATATTACAACAAATTCCATAATCTTGCATTGCGTAACATTCTGACAGACAGTATATCACTCTTATTGGTCTTAGTACTTAATTTTAAGAACAGATACTATTCAATTCATACTTAATATTATAAATGCGAAAGTATCTTGTTCTGTCTGTTACCTTTCCGCTATAGCCCGGACACGAAGCACGAAGAATTTCGTACATTGACCTTTTAGCCTGTGTTCAGTGGTCAAAATAGTAGTAATTTCTCGCATCTGTGCAAGCGCGAAGGCAAATAATTATGCGCGCGCAACAGAGACAAATAGTGACCGGTCATTGAATTAAATCTTCATGCTTCACGCCCGCGCTATTCCTGTAAAATTTAAGTACAAATGTCTAAATTATTATACATATGCTAAATAATAGATAGATAGGAAATTTGTGTTGACTAAAAAGTTATTCAAATACGAAAGTAATGCTTATGAAAACTTTTTTTAACAAAAGTAGCAAATATTATTTAATTGAACAAGCTACAGTGAAGATTTCCACGTAACAAGAACGTTGAATGTAACTCCATTGTCAAAATGATTACCTTGTTTACCTTTATCGCTATGTAAGTTGCGAATGCTAATGAAGAAATAACATTTCAGGAGTAGATAACAATCGCAATTAACGACATTGCAGGCCTTGGCATAAAATAATTGTAACAACAAATTATTGATTAAGAGCGTAGTAGTCAGAACATGGTAGGAAAGATAAATACCTGTATTAATAGGAATTCTGTAATTTCCAATGTAGGTACGCTAATTTTATTTCAAATATATTTATAATACTTTTATGTACTGGCAGTACTAGAACCTATTCACGAAAATAAAACAAGCAAAGTATTTCAATCATTTGATCAAGTAAATCAAAAACTTTTTTCCTGCATAATATTGAAGAATAAAACAATTTTCTGGTTTCCGCTCCCCTGCACGACACCGTGCGAGTCTACTTTGCATAACAGATGATTTCTAATCGAGAGTTCGAGACCAAGAGCTGTTAGTTTTTCATCATCTACCGTATCCAGTAGTATCCACAAGAGCTCAAGCAAACTCTAATTTTTTTTTCTTTCAGAATTTGAATAGCATTTTGGTTGAAAAAACTGCTTGAAAGGCAGAACCTTTTTATCCAGCCATTTTGATTTTTACAAAAAGTGCATAGTTTAATTTGTACTATGCATTCGAAATGTATAGATAGCATAAGCAATATGTGCATTGTTGCAATAAAAAAATAAAATACTTAAAATTTATATTAATTTTTAGGGTTCCGTACCTAAAAATGATAAAAGGAACACTTATAAGATTACTTTGTTGTTCGTGTGTCTGTCTATCAAGACCCTTTTTCTCAGGAATGCGTAAACGTATCAAGTTGAAATTATTATCAAATGCTAAGGCAAGCTGAGCTCAGTTGCTTATGCCTGGAGAAAATCCAAAAAAAGATTTTTCGAGAGTAAGAAAATTAAATTTATTGTAGTTTTTGCTATGTTATAACTTTTTAAAATTGTATGTTAATATTTCCATATCCCAGCAATAATTACTTATTTTCGGTAATTACCACAAATTATAGAATTTCTGATTGTTCTGTTGTCGGTACCAAAATAGTTTTGTAATGATTACTATATTAAACTTACTATTACACTTGGAAAAAAAGTAGGTCAATGTTAACCGACTGGAGTCGGTTAATGCGAAAAGTAGGTCGTTTTAACCTAAAGTAGGTTAAAGAAACCTAATTTTTTTTAGGTCAATAGGTTAAAGTTACCTAGTGCGCTAGGTAGTGCCATTTTTGGTTTCCAGAACCTAGTGAGTCGGTTAAAATAACCATCTATTCCAAACAAATTTATTTACCTAGCAAGTAGGTGGCATTAACAGTCTGATTAGGTTGTAACAACCGACTGGTTTGGTATTACCAAACGTATTAGTAGGTTAAGTTTACCTTATAATTTTAATAGTTTACAGTAAGTCAATTGTAACTACTATAAGGTTTATTTAGCTAACTTACTAGGTAGCACTAATCTAATATTTAGGTAGAATAAACCTACTACCCAAAAGGTAACACTAACTCACTAATCAGGTGCCATTAACCGATTCAGAAGGTATCAGAAACCTATGCTGTAGGTAACACAAACCTACTAAGTAGCACGCATTTAGTAGGTTAATCCACAAAAAAAACTAGCCTACTAAGTAGGTTACAACAACATGCTTAGTAGGTTACTGAGTAGTTAACACAAACTACTAAGTAGGTATCAGTCAAAGCACTCAGTAGGTTTAACTAGCGAATAGGTCGATATTACAAACTTAATAGGTTGTTGTCACCTACTAAGTAGGTTGCCGTTACCTAATTATTATGTTTGTTAATTAAACCTACTGAGTCTTTGACTCACACCTACTTAGTAGGTTTGTGCTACCTACTCAGTAGCTTACTAAGCAGGCTGCTGAAACCTACTTAGTAGGCTTAATTTTACCTATTGATTAGGTTTGTTTAACCTACTGAATGAGTTGATTATAACCTTCTTAGTAGGTTTGTGTTACCTACTGTGCAGGTCCTTGTAACCGACTTAGTAGGTAGCAGCAAACTACTAATTAGATATTATCAACCTAGTCATTAGGTAACATCGACCTACCAAGTAGGTAGCAGCAACTACTCATTAGGTATTATCAACCTAGTCCTTAGGTAACATCGACCTACTTAGCAGGTAGCAGCAAACTACTAATTAGGTACTAATAACCTGCTCATTAGGTAGTATCAACCTAGTCATTAGGTAACACCAAACGTTGCATTCCCACTTAGTAACCTACTTGCTGGGTTACACCAACCAACTTATTAGGTAACATTCCCACTAATTAGGTTACTATAGCCTAGGAAACATTAACCGACTATATAAGGTATACCAATTACCTAATAATAGTTGGTTAAAATGTAGTTGGTTAATTCCACCTTCTTTGCGATACCTACTGGTAATGTTGAATGTAGCCGACTAAGTTGGGTGTCCTCGCCTTACCTAATTAGTCGGTACCGAAAACCTAAAAAACACCTATATTTTTTCCCAGTGTAGGAATTGCATTCTATGCGTATAACGTAAATATGTTAGCACTACAACTTTTACTTTGCAGCGTTATGAAGTTATTCAACTAAGCAATAATTATTGCTACATGAAACAGTTAAAAACCGACCCGTGGGTCGTAATTTCTTTCAGTTGTTCAAAACGCGATGAAGTCCAGCATATCGAAACCATTGCCGGATTTTGAAAACCTTTAAAAATAGGATCAATATGGCGAAATTGATGATTCAGCTTTCAATAAAACGTACTCGTAGGCAAGAAATATAACCAGTTTCTTGTTGTCAACAAATCCAAGTTATTATAACACTTTGTTACCTGGAGACTAGGGTTTGTGGTGTTACCTTAAAACCAATGAAATAAAAAAATATAACGTAGTCTTTAATAGATTCAGTCTTTTTTCATAATCGAAATCCTTTCTTCGTAATCAATTTCACTATTTGTGAATTATCGGCACAATTTTAATATTCAAATTATTTTATCACCATTTAAAGACTTTCTAAAAAAATATTCGCATATCACGCCTTTTCGGAATCAAATCTCCCAAAAACTGTCTCTTGACATATTTTCATTTTCTATATTTCAATCCTTCAAATCAAAATTATCAGAGAAAAAGGCCGGGATGTCAAAGTCAAATCTCTTTGGCATTTCTTGTATGGAAATAGAAATTACAAAAATTTGGAAGTAATGACGCAAAAGGAGAACTAAAGCTACGAGTATTTACAGATTTAACATACATGTCTTAACAAATCACTTGCTAAGCTCTTAAAAAAATTATATCTTATGACAACATGAATATGTTTTCTCCTAAAATCAATAAACTTACGAAAATCGTACCCATAGAATGAATTTAACGATGCATAAAAACGTATGACCAGCTCCAATTTAAGTTGAACTTAGACAAATATGTATTACTCAAGTGCATTAGCACCCCTTATCGAAAATTCTTGAAATTTTTCTAAGCTCGGTTTGTTTTAACGTAACTTTCGTGATTTGATATTTAATTTTTAGTATGAAGTCTTTGTTATATTATTAAATGTAACACAATATGTGTCTGAATAAATGACGTCTTCAAACATTATTACCTTTATGAAAATACTAGACTTTGCCAGCAGCTCCGCCTGCCCTCAATTCGGTTATCGGCGAGGAACTCCCTAATTAGGTATACTAATTCGCCAGCGGCTCCGCCCGCCCTAAATTCGGTTATCGGCGAGGAACTCCTTAATTAGGTATACTAATAAAGTTTGCTATAGCAAGCTATAGGTGCAGCTATTGTTTATTTACCTCTGTTATAGTTATTCCCGCTGTAACTTTTGAATTTTTCGGGATAAAAAGTAGCCTATTGCTATTCCAGGACCTAAACTATATGTATGCCAAGTTTCATCCCGATCCATCCAGGGGTTGAAGCGTTAAAGAGTAACAAAAATCCATCCATACTTACAAACTTTCGCGTTTATTTTATACTAGCCTATGCCAGCGGCTTCGCCCGCCCTAAATTTGGTTATCGGCATAGGATTCCTACGGCAACTCCTCAATTATAAAAAAAAACACAGAAGGTAAAATATTTTTAAATAACACGTACCGCCCTTCCCCCTCATGACTGCCTGCCGACCTCGCACATCATTAATGCGCGCGCAATACTTCATAATTATTTTGCTGCCACGTTATTTTAAAACTGCGATATCTCCTAAGATATTCATTGAAATTGAATGATGAACAGGGTAATTTTGTTTTAAATTAAATGCTTGTGATGAATAACGTATTTATTTGGATAAAAATTTGTTTATAAAAACACCTTCACAAATAATGCATTATTTTAGAACAAATATGGTTATCATAAAAAAGGTCATTGTGGGCCAACCTTAAAATATAGACATATGCTGTCCCGGACTTTTTTTTAGAAATTTTATAGAGGAACAATTATGTCATAAATGATTTTTGCGTAACTTTAACTGTTTACACAGCGCACGCAGCGGAAGCTCTCAAAAGGATAAAAAAAATATCTTAACTTTGAAATAAAAAAAAAACGAGTTGCACTCCGGGAGTGCCGACAGAAGTGAAAACCTTTACACACGATTCGCGCTTAACACTCAAATATGTCACAAGACATGTCTTTGACATTGTCAAGAAATAATAATGTTTGTTTATTTACTTTTTTGACGTAGTATATTTGACATCGCAATCTGTCATAGAATTAAAATTCCATATCCAACCTCCCTGTACTACTCATAATCGCGAATACTAAAAATAAAAATTATAATAGGCGTGGCATTACGGTTTCCGATTAGGACACGTGACCTGACGCGAGTTTATCATTTTTTAACCATACCAAAAAAAGTGCACAACGCCGCTAAAGAAGTTTTCACTTTAAAAAAATAAAAATTATAATAGGCGTGGCATTACGGTTTCCGTCTTACGAATTTCCACGATTAGGACACGTGACCTGACGCGAGTTTATCATTTTTTACCCATACCAAAAAAGTGCACAACGCCGCTAAAGAAGTTTTCACTTCAAAAATATGTATATCAACACATATGTAATCATTCTTATTTTAAGTTATTTTAGTTTTTTGCCACCAACTCAACTTGTAAATAAATAATATAATTTCAAAATCTAAACAAAGATGTTACTAGGCTTATGTATTGAATAATGAGGTGACCAAGAAACAAAAAACTTTTACTTTATTTTAACAGCCAATACACATCGAGACTTCTGACAGTACAGCAAACACATTTGCTTACTGCTGGGCGAAGTTGCTGGCAACCAATAAGCTTCTACTTCAAAGAAAGTGTATATTCGTATCCTTTGAAATATTAATTGCCTCGTGTCAAACAGCACAGATTGAAACCTTTGAAGGCCCAAGTTGGTCTTAGCCGACAAGCTACCAAGCATCATCGACCTTAAGTACCAAAGAAATACTAACTTTATTCATACTAAATTTGTAAAAAAAACAAAACTATCAAAAATACATAACAAGTGATAGAATAAAACGAATTACATTATGAAAAAGAAGCACAAAAATCAATAATTATAACGTTTATTTATATTAAAGACGAGTTCAAAATTAGTAACTTAATGTTATGCAAGCTAGCAATTTTGTTATTTGTCGCTTCTGCTTGTATGGAATACGAGCTTGTAAAGAAATCTAGAATTTAATAATTAAAAACCCAATATAAATGTACTTAATTAATAATATTAAAAAATGAAACAATTTCTAGAAAAATAAAGTGATATGAAAATCAAATTGCTTTCATATTTGAAATAGATTTTACCAGTTGTTCTTTTATCAGTAGTTGAAAAGAAGGGGGTGCAAATTTATATCTCGGTAAATTTGAAAGTTCTCGTAGAAATAACTATAAACGGCGTCCACTTGAACGAAATTTAAGCTACTACTTTGCCTTGCAATAACAAACTCTCTTACTATAATCAAGAAGTCGCTGTAGTAACACCACGCCGATAATTGAATCTAGCACGGGTAGAACTGGAGGCAAAAGCATTACACTATTATGAAACAAGAAAGATTTCAAAAAAATATTAAAATAAATATGTTTATTTAAGACGTTTTATAAACCAGATACCTTAAACTATAATATTTATACAACATAATTTCAAAATTCAAAATATAATTTAATCTTACTTTTAACGAAGTTTTAACAATTTATCTTGTTGTAACAAGAACATTTAGTAATTGTTAGTCAGAATTTTTCAAAATAAAAAAAAATCTTAAAAATAATTACGTTAATTACTACCTACGTAGTCTTAAAAATAATTTTATCTCCAGGCAGTACGTGGCGTACCGTATTTACGACAACCCGAAAATAATATTAATGCACATCATTACTGATCTTTAAACGCTAAAAACCAGGATGAGATATAGAATAAAAATAAACAAAAGAAAACTATATGACGTAAGTACAACTTTAATACTTTTATTATTTTAATGTGTGAACGGTCTCCTTTAACACGTGATGTTTCCACAATGTGGTTTGCAATTGAGTTTGTTAGCTTTTGCGAAGCATCGTGACTTCCTGATCCACTCTTGCCAGTCAGCTTGCTTTCTTGTTCAATATTTTGAAATTCATCTTCTCAACAGTAGCTGTCTATCTGTTTTTCAGTTGTACATCCAGTTAGTGTAGCAAGTTATGTAGCGTTTCAATATGAACGTATTCGTACTGCCCGAACAGGAAATCACTTTCTTCGCTACATCCAGGGATGTAAGTTTTTCCGAAACCTCGAGGTACGTTCTTTTTTGCGATGGAAGTGATTAACCTAACAAATCTTGTATAATTTTCAGCTTTCGGCGGAATCCATCTAATCGAGGCATCCATATCTGTGGTAAAATCGGCCCACTTCTTTTTGTTATCGGGCTGATCTTAAAGATCCTTTATCTTTGGCATTGAAAACAAGATGGCACCTGTAGTCTTCTGCCCATTGTGTCAGTTGCATTCTTTTTGAATCGTTCTGATAGTAACGCCACGATGTGTGATGGCTATTGAAATTGCCATATTATGTGCATAAACGCAGGGATGTGAAAATATATATAGGCTGTCCATTATCCCATGTTTGAGCAGGAGGCTTGTAAATGTTGACTATAGTAAGGTCCTGTACTTTAATCGCAGGAAGGTAGAATTTCGTGTTACTGTTTTGTCATAGGATCATAACATTCGGTATGTCTTCTTTAACATAAGTTGCTATACCATATTTTGGGTGGTTTAATGTGTGAACTATTTTGTAGCCTGATATTTTTTTCTGGAATCTAAATCTTGATCGTCTTTTGAGTGTGTCTCCTGAAGTAGTAATACATCAACTTTATGTATCGTCAAAATTTTTTGCAGGACTTCGCACTTTGCCAAACTAATTCCCTCAATATTTAGCTGACAGATTCGTAGATTAGGCCCAATGATAATTTATTGAGGTTTAAGAGGCCTATAAGCATCTATTGGTGGACTTTGTAACCATTTTTTTTATTAAAATGACTCGGTTTCTTGTGCTGTAAGGTTTTTATAATAAGTACAGCAGCCAAAATTTTGTTAATCGTTTTAGTGCCACCCAGGGGATACGTGCAGGGTACAGGCGGCAGTTCCTATACGTACGGCGGCGTATAATCATCAAAATTGATCCAGCCGTTTGAGGGTAAAGAAGTAACAAACATACAAACACACTCACAAACTTTCGCATTTCTAATATTAGTGTGATGAGACGTGATACAGTTAGGAATGTTGTTTAAACCAGAAACAAGTCAACGTAGTTGAAATATATTACAGCATTATTCAGTGAAAACAGTATCTGTAACAATCAGTTTTAGAATACCTGAGTCCGTGTATTACGGTGCGGACAAAATTATTTTTAGTCACCTGAAACCTGTACTGATAGTTAGGGAGATAACTTTTAGTTCTGCTGCTTGTCACTAATGCAGTATAATTTTGTACCAGTCTAAGTAACTACCGAAGCAGGCAAGACCTATTGGACGTTAAAGATAGTTACCGAGTATTCTACTTGCAAGTCAAACGACCGGTCTGTCTGATACTGTGTTAATGATATCTTGGGGCTTGTGAAAGACAATATTGTATTAAAATGGCAAAAGCTAATTATAATGCGTATAGGTATACGAAATAGTCTACATTATGTACACAAAGCAAAAAGTCCAATGTGTTTATAGGTTTTTTTTAAATAATTATATTGAAGATTCAAAAGGAGTTGTTATATCTAAAAATTTTAGCTTTATTAAAAATTTGTTATGAAAATTTGGTAACATAAGTTTATCGCTAAGAACGTAAACTCGTAAGTTTTCATAAAGTACATGAAATTAAAACATTTCTTATGTAAAAAATAATGCCCGCCGTAAATATTTACTTTTTGAATTTTTAACTACCCAAAATTCGCCGTAATGTTAAAATTCTATAAAAATTTCAGTGATATTTCTCTTACTCTTCACAATATACAGAGCATTTTAAAAGTTGGACGGACAGACAGACAGAGTAGGCTTAGTAATAGGGTCCCGTTAGCATCCTTTAGTACAGAACCTTAATCAGGACGTCCACAATTAACATATTAAGTATGAACACAAGATAATTTTTATGTTTTTTAAAATTTCAGACGTAAATAAAGAAATAATTTTATATTTATACCTTTGTTTCATTTCCTCTTTGTTACAATTAAGGAATGGATACTATCTCACGTCTAGCCCTCTAAGATATTTAGTTCATTTAGACCGAAAAAACGGAGTAGTGTGCTGAATAATGTATTGTATTTTCTAAATGAAGGTAATGTCTTTTATATTCTAAGAGACTCGTTTTCACTTATCTTTCATGTGTCTTTTTGAAATTATCATCAGAATTCCATATAAATGTTATAGATGCGAAAGTAACTCTGTCTGTTACCTTTTAACGCTTAAGCCGCTGTACCGGTGAAGATGAAATTTGACATGGAGGTAGTTTGAGTCCCAGGGGAAGGACAAAGACTACTTGAGATCGTCAGGGGTGAGTCAGTATTTTTTTCTATAAATATCTACTGAAGTGCTCATTGCAACCAGGGTTTCAAATTAAAAACGTTACACCTTGTTTACAATTATATACTAAGGGTCGGCTCATACCGAGACGCGACGCGACGCGACATGAAGCGGCTTGAGGATGAGCCGCGCGACTGCGACCCTAACGATAACGTCTCGTAGTGCGACTAGTAAATAGACTGAATATTGCTATTTTTTTAAGAGTATATAAGTATATAATCTGTTATCTATATATAAGTATATGTGAATATCACATAACGCACAAAACATCGATAGTACCTAATTGTCAAAGTTTGGGTAACTTTTTGTGTTACAATGTTTGCCATATTGGCGTGCAACATCTGCAGCTTGTCGCAGTAAAACTTTATTTTGTCCAGCGAAACTAAATAACAACGCTACGGCGTCGAGAATAATAAGGTGGGCAAAAAATTGTAGTCAATTGAAATTGTTTTTTTATCACACCAATTGACAAAAGTTCATTAACTCAAACATGCTACGATATGCGGCCATATTATCTTGCACAAATTTCTTTGGGCTAAATAGTACTTGCAGTACAGTATCAGCTGAGAGAGCGACCCGCAATGTTTTATCCGTACGCTCGAGCGCTTGAGCGTTCAAAAATGAACTTTGCAAATGGAAAGAACTTTATAAAACCAGAACATTGATAACTAACAAGATAAATCATCAAGTTTTAATTAAATTTCAAAAAAATGCGCCATCAAAATAATTTAAAAAGAAATCGACATCTGAACACGGCGTATTGGCGGCAAAATTACCTAAACTATTTTTATAATTGTCAATACAGTTGTCAATATATTTAGTTTTTTTACACGCATGTTTGTGAAAAGCTCTATACAAGCTTTGACCACAACTGAGCATAACCGGACGCTGTGACCGAATACTCACAACCGCCCGGTTATGCTGCGTTTGCGGGCCGCGGCAGTAATGTACTTGGTATTGTGAAATGGAATAAAACACTTCAGCGAGGGTTATAGTAAGATTAAAATTTGGAACTAACACAAAACGATACTAACTTACCAGCATCTGTAAAACGTATGAAAAAAGTGCACCAACTTTTCTAACCCGGTGGTCAAAAATCAAAACTACAGTCTCCATATGGAAATTCTGCGAATTTACAACGACACCAGCGACCAAACACCGAAGTTCAGAAGTTCTTCTGAACTGACCGTTTCTATGCACTGCTGGTGGTTATATTTAGATAGCTGCCAACGAATCGGTTTGAAAATTCGAGAATTTACCTTGAGTGCCGAGGGTCAAGTTTATGGATCCGTGTGAAAGGGTTTGTGTGTGGGTATGTAGGTATGTAATGTTTAATGTTACCCCTTGGTATACGGAATCCTGAACGGATTCCTCGATCCAACTTGGGCAAATCTAAAGACACGGTGATACACTTACTTGATGCACAAATCCAAATATCAAATGCTTATTTTAATCAAGACAACGTAAAATTGTGTAATGGAGCACAAAACCCAGACTAGCAGTTACAACGTCACCGGTTCTCAATTCTTGTGCTGCAGCAGCGACACACGACCCATGCAGAGTGCACGGGTAACAAAACCAGTCCGCTCTTTAGGGTTATGTAGGTATCTATGTACCTAAAATTCATAACACAGTTCACTTTCATGACACCAACTTCAAACTGTTTTTAGTAGATCTTTTTGAAGCCGGCTGTTTTTTTAGGTAAAAAGTTTTATTTTTTACTTTTGAATGACGAATTGCTTTTTTTCTTGTACACAAAAAAGATTGATACACGTACCGAAATTTTATACAATCATCAACTTAAAAGGCGTTTCACCAGTTCCAAATTAACACCAAATATTTTTTTTTACCAAAAATTTTTTTTTTAACTCACTACATTAATATGAGACAACCTCGGATATTCTACCCTTTGAATTTTAAAATGCGTCTAAATATGACGAAGTGATGCACGAACGTACATTAAAAAAAATACAAACAACCAAATTGAGAAAATCCTACTTTTTTGAAGTCAGTTAAAAAAGCAAGCAAAGCAAAAATGTTTTTTTATTTTTGAAAATGGCAGTTGTTGTTTGTAATACGTATTATATTTAAATGTTTCGGTCGCAGCCATCTGGATAAATCAGCCAGTTAATTTGACGCCTAGGCAAATCGTCAAGTATGGAAACGAAAGGAACAGAAATCGCACTGTATAAGTCGACATGTATAATGGGTTAGGTTCAGTTTTTCTTTTGTAAACGTAGATGCGGAGCGAGCGAAGCGAGCCAAGTTTCATTTAATAATCTGTTCAGTTATATGATAATTATTATTTTTTTATACTTAACGATCTGCCTGGGTGCCCAATTAACATATCTATTTTATTTTCAATTTTTTCATACCTAATGTGGGTTTTATTTGTGACCAATGACCAATGAAATATATTAATATTATATATTTTAAGCTGTTTGCATTATTGAAGATGTAAGTAATACTTATTTTTTCATAGTCGGTGGCAAAAAGCAGAGTGCATAACTTGCGAAAAAATAATTTTTAACTCTCACCTTTTAATCACTTGTTCCGCCCCGCTACTCTCGGGATTCAACTCAGGTCCTCGCATGAAACTAGCCTTGTTTCCATTTGCTAGGCAGTCTACTATATATTATACTTTTAATACTGTCCTGCCTGAATATATTCTTTGCGCGATTTTCGGGTTTAATACAAGAAAAATGTTTAGTTTTTAACTTATTCCCAAAATTCTTTTTAAATACCAAACAAAAATTCAAAATCGGTCAAGAAAAGCTAAAAGTTGTCATGTATATCAAACAAAACAATCTTTCTTTCAAATATTACTTTACCTAGATAGATTACTCTTATGTAAAGTGTTAAGACTAAACTAATTGAGACACGTTAGTCTGTCACGTTCATATTAGCATATGAGACGAGAAATATTCAGATTAAGTTATTATTAAACATTATGCTATCGTGTTATTAATCAGGGAATCCCCGCATAACTGATGTGATTTTGTTACGTAACTGTTGTTATTCATACTAATATGTATAATTACAAAAGTTAATTAGTCTGTTTGTTACCTCAGTGAGCTCTGTGTGTAATGACTTGTCACTGGAATAGTTTAGATTGCGAAGAGTTATATTGATTTTTTAGGGTTTCGTACCCTAAGTCCAAGTGGAGCCCTATTGCTGTCACTTACGTGTGCACCTTTCCGTCGTCTGTTAAACGGTTGGAGAGGAGGGCGCCAAAAAAAAATTGATCCACCCATTCGTGTGGGGTATTGTTGTTTAGAAAGTTTTGGATTTATAAATTCTGCATTTTTGACCGACTTCGAAAAAGGAGAAGGTTCTCAATTCGGATGTTATTATACATATATATTTAACCGGAGTATACTTTCAAAGTGTTAATTTGAAAGAGATGGAGTAAATTCGAAACTTAAACATTTGGTAAAAAAAAATGATGTTAATTTGGAACTGGTGAAACGCCTTTTATGTTGATGATTGTATACAATTTTGTTACGTGTATGGATATTGAGTGTACGTTAAAAAAAAGAAATTCGTCACTAAGCAAATAAAAACTAAAAACTCTCGCCAGCCTTTATACGTCCTCACTGCTGGGGCACGGCCTAATCTCATAAGCGAGGGTGATTTGAGCCATAGTCCATATGCGGGCCCAGTGTGGATTGTGGACATCACATACGTCTTTTTTTTGACGTATGCAGATTTTCTCACGATGTTTAACTTCACCGAAAAGCCAGTGCTGTGAATAAATAAATCAGTGTACTTAAGAAATTAAAAAACCACCCGGGGTTCAAACCTCCGCCACTTGGGACGTGTAGTGAAATTTAAACCTTTTGGCTACCACCGATCTACAGTCCATTAAAGCTGTAAAATTAATCAATCATTTATGTCAACGCAATAAAAAATTCGGCCATTTTTGACGTATATTTAGGTATTAAGTTATTCAGAAATATATTAAAACTTATAGGGTACTTCCTGTTGTGCTAGAGAATCATGAAATTTGACACAACGCAAGATCTTAAATCACAAATATACGGAAAAATCTAAATTTGGTAAATTTGTCGCTTTAACATATTTAAATTTTTTTTTGTCTGCCTTTATGTCAAGAACCTTTTACTCAAGAACGCGTGGACGTATCAAGTTGAAATTAATATCAAATAGTAAAATCTATGGGCACTTAATGTTGTAAAAAAATCAATTTTTATACTTTTATTTCAAAATATGCCCATCATTTTTATCGCATATTGTGACACAAATAAATCAAAACTTATGGGGTACTTCCCGTTAAACTTGGAGACTTGATCTCATAACAGAAGGGATATATACATATAATAAGTAGTACGGAACCCTCGGTGCGCGATCCAGACCCGAACTTGGTTTTTTTTTTTTTTTAAATTATATGTATAATGCACGCAAACATATGCTCTCATATGTTTCGAAATTTCTGCTTAGAAAAGACAATAAGTATAGCGACGATAAATGACATATGTGACAGTAGATAAACGTTACAAATGACTCTCATACCATCAGCCTGGGTGAAATCCTATGTCTGATTTATCTTGTTCTGTTTTAGTTTAACTGCAAAAAATATATAAACGACTTTGTACCATTGGCAACAGTGCACAGCAGAAGTCAATATCCTTTCAACGTAAACAATGTGAATGAACAAACGGAATGAATGAAATTGAATTCATCTGGTGGAGCAAAGCGAGTGCAGTCGTGTGTTGAATAATGGATTGGATTTGTCTAGAGAAGATTTATTTTTTTAATTTAAAGAATGTTAGGATCATAGAAAGAAACAATTGCGTCTTTACCTAGATACTACATATACATAACGCTAATAATATATGAATAGTCGATCATGGGCATGAAACGCGCCCCTCATACCCCATCTGCAGGCCGCGTCTAGATGCCGTGCTACTTTATGGTCATGGGTCTTTCTATGAGTACGTAGATCAACTCGTGATAAGGTAAGGTCTGTAGTTGCGTTGCGGCTTGAAGGAATTGTGATCTGTTTTTTCCCGCTAAGAACTTATTTACGTCGAAACTCTGGACTGAAATACAAACTTATTTGATGTTTTTCTCACTCTGGCTCTCCCTTTGTCCAAGATCAAGATATTTCGTTGTTCTGCTGCGATGACGTGACAGAAAAGAGTCGAGTTTTACTCGACGAAATATATTCCCGTAGGAACTCTAAATATATATGATAATGGGGAAAAATGGATACTATTTATCTAGTTCGAGAGCTACCAAAGGGTTTATATTTCGTTGGATAAAACGGTATTTAATCTACGTCTGTCCAGCTATCTTCTTGTCTAAAATTAGATCATTTCAACGCTCCTTTACGATATAAAATATTGTGGGGCGACAGCCGAATGTCAGCGGTAGCCCATAAGTTTCGTTTCAGTAAATGTAAAAGTTTATTTTAAGAGAATCACTTTCGGCAACCATGTCAAGAAAATACGCCTTAAGACATAATCCTATTTTCCTATAAATTTGTAATTTCGTACATGATTGATTTCTACCAAAATGTCAACATTACATATGCAGGAGCAATATGAACGATCTCTCTAATCCTCGATGTACGAGAAAACCCAATACCTCACAAAGCTTTAAGCTCTTTTCGTCGTGATGGATACATTTGTCACTTTGTATCGTATATCTAAATCCCTGGCATCAGAGAAGCGTTGTGTTAAGCTTCTTACTTGTGATTTTTCCTTAAGGTGGTATCAATAAAGTAATCCTGACCGGTAAGCGCTTTTCTACCTTTAGGATTTAGATACGTTTTTATGACTTGAGTACAAAGGAAGCTTTTATTGCGATATTGCTTTAAAACAATGCACCCTAAGTAAATAAAAATTACTGCCAAAAGCCGAACGCAATAACGCATTAGCTAAGAGTTTCGTAGTATGCAGTTTCCTCAAGAATGCCCATATGGAGAAAATGTATCCCTGGTTTTAAAGGCAAATACAATATATGTATTTTAATATGAAGTTGAAAAAATATAAAAGATTAACTACTGAGTTTCTTGCCGGTTCTTCTCGGTAGTAAATTATTACGAACCGGTGGTAATTTTGGTAAGTTTTTTTAATTAATAATTAAACTGACCATCCAAAATTACTGTTTAAAAGTCTATTTGAATAAAAACGTTTGAGTTTGAATGGGAATTCTAAACATTTTGTTAGATGAGTTTACCTCATGAATAACACTAGGCGTCCAAACCTAATCTAAATGATGATTAATGTCCGACTGAAACTCGATTGTTAGACGAAACCGTATATGAGGAAACTAAAAGGGTTCAGCTTTTGCTCACAGAATCCCAAAAAAAAAATCCCATTCACAGTAGCGCCTATCCCAGGCAGAAACCTACATGGCGTGCAATTTAAACAAACATTTCACTATGGTCTAAGTAGCCACAAATGATACAAAAGAGTTGCAAACATATTCTAATTTTACGCTGGTTTCCCTGGTCCGATCCTTACTAAATTTAAATAAGACTGTTCTGGAAGTATATAAATGTAAAAACAAATAAAATCGGTTACAGAAAAACAAAGTTCTGGTTCAAAATAAAACAAGCCGACGAATTGGCCGACCCCCTTTTTTGAAGTTGGTTAAAAAGGTTTATGTTGGTAGTTTTTAAAAAATTGGGCAAAAGTTGTTATTATGATATCATTTTGGGAGATTTTTGTTAGCAATGGTTTTTTGACACTTCCATTTGAAGTCTCTGATGTATAATCATAACGCCCGTTTTCAGTGACTGTATGGACATGAAAAAAGTATACATACGAAACATACATGTATACACTTTTAAGTAAGAAAAAGTAAAGTAACAAGAAAAAGAAAATAAATGAAGATTTGGAGATTTGTCCAAGTCAAATATGAAGTATTCTATAAATTCCCTAAAGCTTTGATTCCGTCCTTTGATTAAGCTATAAAGTAGAATTGACGAAATCCAGCATTGTATGTATTTGTTTGATAGAAATTTAATTTCCTCTAAAGTATGACGATGGTCACATTAATAAATAGTACATTAACTTCAGATTGAAAAAGAAATATCAAGACTTTAAAATAGTTGACCATAATTTTATTTAGAATTAGATGTTATTCTGTCGACTCAGTCGTTAAGGTTGAATTTTAAAAGAATATACATTGATTTTCATGAACCTGGATTTTCAAAATGACTTGAAATATGTTCATTCGAGTTTTTTTGGTTCTTCTTTTCTTATCGGCCTCGAACGTGCCCACTGCTGGGGCACGGTCTAGCCTCAACGAAACTGATTTGGGTCATAGTCCACACGCGGTCCCAATGCGGATTGTGGACTTCACATACGTCTTCCTCACGATGTTTTCCTTCACCGAAAAGCCAGTGTTGTGAATAATCAATGTATTTGAGAAATTAAGACAAATACTCATTGGTACAAGCCGGGTCTCAAACCTCCGCAACTCAGGACGTAAAATGAAATCGAAACACCTCGGCCACTACCGCCTACTAATGAGCACGTATTATATATAGCCTTGATACCCTCAACACGTTCCTTATTAAATTTCTCGTTTCCCTCTCGTAGCTATGTTCATAAGACAAAGGCGAGGAAGAATACAAAAGGATATTCGTTTTCTCATAATGACACCTTGGGGGATGATAAGATGAATGTAATTACCGAAAGAAATCGGCAGATCGTGAACGAAAGTCCAATCAGACAATTATCGATATCTAAAGCTCAAATACGTAGTGTAGCTTTCTTGACAAGTAAATTGAATAGATACTGAGCCGTTTAGTTATTGTATCGAACAAAGTAATGAATGATAACGTAAAAAGAGATTTAGGAGGCTTTGTGTTATGTTATTATTATATAAATACAAAAGAAGTATATACTTTAATTTATAGCTATCAGTGAAGGACAGCCTTACAAGCCGATTCACCTCAGCCTATCTTTCAGAAATTCCATTCATTATTTTAATACTACCACCACGTACTAACTACAGAGTGAGGTGCACTTTCAGTACGTTGGTACAGAGAAGCTATCTGCAATAAGTTAACTCACGACTAAAAGGTCGAAAGTGCCACGTACAAGTTGGTTCAACGTACTGTAAAACCCTAATCAGTCTCTTTCGCTTCCACGGCTTACACTCACATGCACTGGTTGGCATTGATTTTTGCTCTTTCTAAAGAATACGTATGTTTACCGTTTGTTCTCTCTGTCGTCAACAAGTGATTGACAGATGAGATTGCAAAATTAAAAATCAAAAAGTGCATTTCTAAATTAACCTACAAATATGGATATTTTGTATGGAAAAATAATGATATTCAAAAAAAATGAAGTCTGTGTCCTCCCTAAACGTCTATTCTAATTATTATTAGTAAAATGTCTTTTGAAATCAGATGAATAGTTTTGGAACTTTAACTAGTTTTATAATATAAGTATAGAATAGATTATGTCTTCTTGAACTTTAGATAAAGTAAGTAAATGTTGTGGACATAATAGACTGTACCGTAATGATACAAGATAATAAAATTTCGCACAAAGTTGTAACTTGAGTCTCGGCAAACCGTAATAATTTTGCTCCATCGTTGCCGTCATGATATTGAGGTTAGAGTCGTTATTAGATATTATATGGAAAATGGTAATAGTTTTATGTAATAGGTCGCACATTATATTTTGAGTGGTGTGTGTGTGTTTTAGAAAACTTAGATTACCACATTTGTTCCACAGGGATTATTCAAGTACTTCAGAATTGATCAGGATGTTTTAAAGTAGAAATAAGACTGGCGATGATGAATTGGGAGCTACTTGAACATTGTACCAGATTCCGATATATGATCGTACTTTCGCCGACGAAATATAAATCTAATGCATACATTTGAAGCCACTTAAGTTTATCAAGCTGTTCCTTGGTGAGATCAGGATAGCTAGCATGCTAGCATCTTCAGATTCAAAAATAGGAAGAAAAAGTGACTGAGCAAGAGAAATGTTAGTATACATTGGGTAAAAAATGAGAAGTAACTACTTAAGAGTGTGGCGCTTAACTTAACAATTCACGGCGCCTCACAGCGTGCTTCATACTCGCAAAAACGTGAAAAATGTTTTTATTCACTTAAAATCTTATTTGAGACTGTTTGTATGAAAAACTAGACACCGTTTGTATTAAGCACGCTGCAAGGCGCTGCGAATCGTATTCTTTTAAGAGGACACGTTTTGCGTCGCCTCGCAGCGTGTTTCATACAAACGAATTTCCCACTTATTTTTGACACTTACGATTCAAATACCGTAAAATTTTAAAAAAGTGCTCTAAGAATAAATATCTAGGTTTGCAGCGTGACAGTTTTTTATTTAATTGTGTAGTTTAAAAGTTATAAAGGATTCTAGTTTTTCATATAAATGGTCTCAAATATGATTACAACTTAATGAAATCATTTGTTTGGGAATTTGGAAAACCACAGACGTATATATTCGGCTTCATATCATATCTACAAAACTTCACAGTATTTAATCAGTAAATGTCACAAGCAAATGAGAAATTCTTTTTTATGAAGCACGCTGCGAGGCGCCGCGAATCGTTAAAAGTATCAATTCAGCTGTTTTAATTAACATATGAAACTGATAGTCTTAAATCAAAATAAGACACAAAATGTAATCAAAACATTTCCGAGAACTAAACTCGTATTCAGAAAATGCAATACATTATTCAACACAACCGTTCTATTTCTCCGCTCTTAATGAAGTAACCGTCACTCGAGCGGATAGTGCCATCTATTTAATTGTAAATAGGAAGACACAACTAATTACAATTCTAGAGTAATGGCTACAGAAAGAGGAAGTACTTCACGTTGTATTTCTTTTTTCTTAATGATGAGTAAATACAAAATACTAGTTACAAAGGATTCGCTCATTGTACTGCTGGTACCGATAAATAGATAGATAGAGATAATTCAATAAATCTTGAGAAGCAAATAATTTGTTACTGATTTATTTTTATTTTAATGCCAGTTTTATGTGGAGAGCTGCCTACGTATACCACAGCCTTTCATAGACCAATATGGCCACCAGGTTTGCTATTTTCTTGCACTTGTTTCTCATACAAATGGTCTTAAATAAGATTAACACTTAATGAAAAATTTTTTTTAGGATTTCGGAAAACCACAGACACAGACATTTGGTTTGAGATAATGTTTACAAAATTTCACAGTGTTTGATTAGTAAATTTCAAAAACAAGTAGGAAGTTCGTTTGTATGAATAACATTGCGACGCGAATCGTATTCCTTCAACACACTTTCGTAATCTATCAAGGAGCTGCCACAAGCGGAGCCGCGAGAAAAAGCTAGTGTCATATAATCTTTGAAAACAATCAAATAACAAATAACTTTAAAGTTTTGAAGTTAAGCTAGTTATAGCTTTCTTTTCAAAATCCAGACTTATCCACTAAGTTAACATAATTCCATCCATCATTCTGCACAATCTTGGCGTCAACTATGTCAAAGACTAGATATCTCTTCTTTAATCTGTGGCTAATGTACCATCACTAACGTGACCATCATCGAGGAAGTTGAATTTCAACGACACACACATCGCTGAGCTTTGTGAACCATATGGAGTAACCACAAGACGCGGTCAGCTTTCTGGCTTCATAAAGTGAATATAAATATAGAAACTTGTTTTAAATATATTTAAAAAATATTTACTTTACAATATATTTATAATACTGATTTCTACTTTTAGACATAATAAGCAATAATTTATAAATAATTTTAATAATGATTATTAATAAATAATTAATAATATATTTCTCGCATATTATTTTTAATTTTTAATTTAGTAATTGGACATCTATATTGATATCTGAATGTTATAAATTTTTCTTAATTAAAAAGTATGGAGTTCTTTAACAAGGAGTGATTTATGTTTTCAAGGCGTGCCAAAGTCCAAATAATGCCCTTGGATAGCGTTGCAAACGTCCTTTGTCTACGGCGATCGCTTAAAAGCTTAAAAGGGCGGGTCCTCTGCTTGTTTGTCAACTTAACTTGTATGTTGTATGCTCAAAAAAGAGGCTCTGCGAATTATATTAATAATCTGATAATTAAAATTTATTTTAGACTAGTAAACCTCGCTTTCTGCACTTGCACTTTTACGTTACAAGTACCTAAGCTAATTTCGAAAATAAAAGCAAAAAAATACTAATCAAAATCATAAATCACAATGTTACTAGTTTTGCAGAACTTGGGGTTCAAATAAACACTTAAAGAAAAAAAAAACTCAATTTTTACAATCTTGTTTCAAATATTTAGTAGCAGACGGCTTTGGTCAACAGCCCGAGATGACTTTAAATCGTCGACGACTGTCTGATCTCATGTAATAAAGCTTTCAAGCTGTTATTTTTTTTAAATTTCTGTGTAATTTTATGTGTTTTTAACCAACTTCAAAAAAGGAGGAGGTTCTAAATTCAGATGATTATAATTTTTTTCTGTATGTTTGTTCGGGCATGAGTTCGTTAGAATTATATAGACGGATTTGCAAAATTCTTTTTTGTTCGAAAGGGGTTTATTCCAAAATAGTCCTATTTAAATTTCATACAATTCTGATGATGGATCTCGGAGACTGACAACCGAACTCTTCAAAAAATTATGGCAAATCCACAGCGATTGCTGCTGTCGCATAAATATGCATGCATGATGTACAATCGAAAGCAATTCTTTACTTAAAAGTGCCTCTGGAGACTATAGCGTTCCGTAGGCGAGCGAGGAGGAGGCGTTCATAGAGTTTACCAAGGGCCTTTAGTAAACTTATGGGGCGATAGGAGGACGGCTCGGTACGAGCTTTACCTGGCTTATGGATGCCTATAACAATTGCATCTTTCCATTGAGAAGGAAAGATGCAATGTTCCATAGCAGCGTTAAAAATCGCTACTAGGAGGCAGATAATGGGAAGAGTGAGGCGCTTTAGGATATCGTTAGAGATACCGTCAGCACCGGGAGCTTTACGGGGGCGTAGGTCCTTGTTGACCTGTACGACTTCGTCGACAGTGACTGGGGGCAGGGGGTCGTGTGTGTGTTATAAATTTTTCTTAATTAAAAAGTATGGAGTTCTTTAACAAGGAGTGATTTATGTTTTCAAGGCGTGCCAAAGTCCAAATAATGCCCTTGGATAGCGTTGCAAACGTCCTTTGTCTACGGCGATCGCTTAAAAGCTTAAAAGGGCGGGTCCTCTGCTTGTTTGTCAACTTAACTTGTATGTTGTATGCTCAAAAAAGAGGCTCTGCGAATTATATTAATAATCTGATAATTAAAATTTATTTTAGACTAGTAAACCTCGCTTTCTGCACTTGCACTTTTACGTTACAAGTACCTAAGCTAATTTCGAAAATAAAAGCAAAAAAATACTAATCAAAATCATAAATCACAATGTTACTAGTTTTGCAGAACTTGGGGTTCAAATAAACACTTAAAGAAAAAAAAAACTCAATTTTTACAATCTTGTTTCAAATATTTAGTAGCAGACGGCTTTGGTCAACAGCCCGAGATGACTTTAAATCGTCGACGACTGTCTGATCTCATGTAATAAAGCTTTCAAGCTGTTATTTTTTTTAAATTTCTGTGTAATTTTATGTGTTTTTAACCAACTTCAAAAAAGGAGGAGGTTCTAAATTCAGATGATTATAATTTTTTTCTGTATGTTTGTTCGAGCATGAGTTCGTTAGAATTATATAGACGGATTTGCAAAATTCTTTTTTGTTCGAAAGGGGTTTATTCCAAAATAGTCCTATTTAAATTTCATACAATTCTGATGATGGATCTCGGAGACTGACAACCGAACTCTTCAAAAAATTATGGCAAATCCACAGCGATTGCTGCTGTCGCATAAATATGCATGCATGATGTACAATCGAAAGCAATTCTTTACTTAAAAGTGCAAAATAAAAACTTTTTTTTAAAAGATACCCTTAAAAAGGCTTATTTACATCATAAATCTGGTCTGAAAAGTCGGTTGTTATTTTTTTTTTGGTTAAAAAGTTTAAAAGGGAAACGAAACCCTTATGATATCACTTATCGTGACGAGAAGAGAGAAGTAACCTAAAATTGGGCATAATTTGCTTTACCGCGTGATCAAAATCCACGGCGACACACACATATCTAGGTTCTAGTAAAAACGGTATAAGTCGAAAATTTTATTTAGAAAAAAAAAACATTTTTATTTAGCAAAAAAAAATACATTGGGGTAAAAAGGTGCGTTTGTATCATAAATAGAAAAGTTGATAGTGTTAAAATGTACAATGATTTACTCTTCCTCTAGTGCGGCGACAAAGTGCACACGTGTTTTGTGTGATAATTTATTTTTTAAACCTAAAATAACCTAATTTACGCGCTTTAGTCTTTTATTATAAATTAAACATTTACGCGTTTTAGTCTTTTATTGTAAATTAAACATAGTCGGTAATTTATAAGCCGAACAATGCAACGCACCCCGCCAGCCACTGTGACAACGGAGCCGAACGCATCGGACTCCGACATATCATCAAAGAGTGACTCAATTCTTGGTCAACCAAATATAACCCGGCACAAACGTCGTAGAGTAGTTGATGAAAACGACTCGTTAAGTTCTATGAAAAGGATACGTACATACCGAAAATATTGAAAGCAAGTTCGACAAATGAGACTAAGTTATGAAAGATATTAAAATACAAAATGATGAAGTAACCAAGGCCCTGGAATGCCTTCTAACTATGATGAGATGAATTTAAAATTTAATATAAGAGCTACAGAGAAAAAGATAAAATATAAGTATATTAAATTTTAAGGAAGTTGAGTCCAAATTAATCGAGTGAACAAAGTCAAACAAAGACTCACCAATACTTTTAAAGCTAAGCGGAAGAGAGAGGGCGATCCTCCACTGCTTATCGGAGGACTGAAGGATCTTAAGAGGCAGGAAGATCGGACCACCGGTAGCTTTCAGTTAACTAGCACCTGACTAATGGACTAGCATTAAATCAACTACCCACTGCTGGTTCTGTATTGCATGCATATTTATACTAACCATACTGTTACACACGTATACAAACAATATTTCACTGACATCACTGTTACACATGTATACAAATTTTAACCAATTTTGCAAAAAAATACATTACTTTTATAAGTAAAATTTTTTCTGTTACAGAAACTTAAGCTTCGTAATTATATCTACTTCATAGCACTTATACCTGGTGTTAGTTGCTACATATACTCCCATACACTGATGCCCTGGTTTTATTATTGGTAGAATGTCTATTGCAATTGGGTAAAATCAAGATTCATAATAATTATGGATTTTAAATCACTTACCAATGAAATAGACCAAATCCAGATTTCTAAATGTTATAAGTGCCAGACCTCGCTAGCGCATTGCTTAGTTGGTAACTCAAGTAAAAAGTTAACCTGTTTAACCCAAAATATTCAGAATATTGACCGGAACTTACCTCAGATGGCAATTTTGCTAAGTCAACTGCAAATTGACGTAGATATTCTAATAATCACTGTGCCAATGCTGGCTTAACAAACTAGAATACGTACCTGTACTTATTAATTTTAAGGCATACGCTTCAACAAATAACAAAACTCAAAACGAAAGTGTAGTTGCCTTTATTAGAAATAATATACCTGCCGAAGTTATGGAACCTCCAGTTTTTGAAGCGATTTGCATTATTATTAAGATCGGAAGTGAATTTGCAAAAGTTGCTATCTGTCATCCGATCCGCCTTCCTATCGATGCTCAAATAATTTCCTTGTCTCATGTAACAATATGTAATTATATAATAATATAATCCATACAAATATTATAAATTAAAGAGTAAATCCTGTCTGTCCGAGCAGGTGTACAACATCGATGTAGAGTTTAGCCGTTTGGCACTCAGGTACTTTAGGGCAAAACAATAATTTTGAGCCGCAGTTCCTCTAAATATTTCCCTTAGAAATATAGTCATCAATTTTTTGTATGAGATTAAAAAAAAATTCAGAGACCCATCGTGTGGGGTATCAATGAAAGGACTTGATGAGCCGGTTATAAAAATATATCACACTATTACCTTTGGGCTACTTTTTTTCTTAAAATCCAAAAATTATTTTCAAAACATACCAAGTTTGGGCCCCTCCAGGTAGAAGACGGCTCAGTATTTTTCTCTAATATATACCTTAAATGATAGTTTATATCCTCATTTTTTACCCCCTGAAAGCAATTTGAAAAATATTAAAAGTTTTTGAAATTTTGAATATTGCAATGTGAGACGGTTCCTTAAACTTCAGATCTCCATGAGACTTATGTGAACTGTACTGTCCCCTGCTGTTTCTGTTTACTGGTGTTATTTAAGTGTATTTAAAAATTAAAAAAAAATATTAAATTTAAATATTTTCCAATTCGCTTTCAGGGGGTTAAAAATGAGGATATAAACTATAATTTAAGGTATATATTAGAGAAAAATACTGAGCCGTCCTCTACCTGAAGGGGCCCAAACTTGGTATGATTTGAAAATACTTTTTGGACTATAAGATAAAATTTGGCATGGAGATAATTTGATTCCCGGGGAAGGATAGGCTACTTGAAAACGTCAAGTTTGAGTCGGTTTTTTTCTATACATGAGGAGTTGCCGTTGAAATCCTACGGGCAAAAGCTAGTATTTTAATAAAGTCTACGAAATTTCTTCTATAAACATGACTTATAATTCACCGAGCTACATGAGTAAAAGTCGATGTACATGTTGAGGAAGATCTCAAAGTAAAAGATCGTGAAAATGGAAAAAAAAGTTTGTGCCCGGGTGTTGTTTATTAATTTTGCACTCGATTCAAATTATTATGATTTATATTGTTTGTTTTAAAAAGTTTATAAGTATGAAAGTAAAAGCTGATGATGAAAAGCAGCAATGTGGGTTATTTTTAACTCCGAACCAAATTATTATGTTTGTATGTACGCGTAAATTAGTATATATTCACGGTTTATATCCCCATATTTTTTAGTTTAGTTGGGGATACGCCTTTGATGAATCAAAGTCGGTAGAATTAAATTCAAGTCCAACAATTCCAGAACACATCCCTCACCTTCTCCAATAGCATTCGATCCATGGTGTTGATATTTCCAGCGATGTTCAGTTCAGTTCCGAGATCATTTGCAAGACAAGGTCAAGCTGGCGTCCATAAAAATTGGAGTACTTAACAAAGTGAAGCAGTACTTCAACTTGGGGCAAAGATTGATGCATTCAAAGTCGCAAATCTGGCCCCATAATATGGAGTACTGCTGCCATCTGTGGTCGCATGCACCCGGATACCAGCTTGGCCTTTTTGACTCGATTCAACGACGGGCTGAGAGAATCGTCGGCGATCCCAAATTCACAAGCCGTATCGAACCCTTAAGTCTCAGGAGACACTTTGCCTCCCTGTGTGGTTAACCGCTTGTATAATGGCATGTGTTCTAAAGAATTGTTCGAAATGATGCTCACGGCTGCTTTTAACTATAACACCGCTCGCCGTCGGCTAAAACTTCAGAACCTAAATGGTCACGTGCAGTGTGTTTTCAGGAAAACTTCCTCCCGCGAACGCTTAGGTTGTGGAGCTCCCTGCCAAGGTTTTCTTTAAGGACTAAAGTATTTCTTTCTATAGTTATGTAGTTCTTCAAGAAAGAAGTTATTAGATTTTTGAAGGATCAGCAACGCGCGGATGAATCCTTAGGTGTTGCAAGCGTCAATAGGCTGTGGTGACCACTTTCCATCAGGCGGACTGTAAAGTTGATTGCGATCCTAATGGTCTTAGTCAAGTATACAAAAACACTGTATTATTTCACTCAGGCACAAATTTCGTGATTTCGTGTATTATTATTTTAGGGTCCATAGTTAACAGCGTATCCAATAACAATCATTTAGCTGGCAGAGGGACAATTGATTATAAGAAAAATTTGCACTTTAAAGCTTAATAATTATTTTGCAATCGGATCCCTGTTTCGAAAAAAAAAGTTTTTGCACATAAGCCTCCGGCAGTTAGACAGCCAGACAGACGAACATGGTGAAAATATAAGGGTTGTTTGTTGACTACGGAACGCTAAAAATATGAATTACGTCTTTTCGTAGTACATATACCTACAAATCTGCAAATGAAACAAAACAATAAAAAAACAAGGAAATTTTCCGCCAAGTTTCCACTTCGAGGTTTTAAATTTCTCGCAAGAAAAACCAAGCGCTCTGTTGCTGGGAAAGTTTTGGGATATGCAAATATTTGCTCCCGATAAAGTTAGGAATATGGAATTAATTAAGGTTCTAAAAACAGTTTGAATTCTGACTTTTTATGACTTTAAATACGTCGACCATACCTGGCATTTATTATTCTAAAAATATATGTTTTTTTAAAAACCGTCTAAAAAGCTCCGCATAATTAAATTTTCTGTAGGTATCTAAAAAACCTGTAAACCGATTTTGCTTTAAATATTTTCCGTTGCAAGTATTTCACTATACTTTTTTCAGATTTAAAGATATAATGTTTACATTTAGATAGGAGTTATAAAAAGGAACGGATGGATAAACATGACAAAATTATGAGGGTGTCGTATTGCCGTGGGCTACGAGACCCTAAAGCTGAAAATCTGAGCCATCGACTGTCCTTATTTTGAATAAATCTTTTTTTTTTTTTTTTATACCACTAAGGTGGCAAACAAGCCTACGGTCCGCCTGATGGTAAGCGGTCACCGTAGCCTATGGACGCTTGCAACACCAAGGCTATCACTTCCCGACCCTTAAAAAATCTAATAACTTCTTTCCTGAAGAACCCCATACTGTAGTCCTTAGTGAAAATCTTGGCAGGCTCATTCCATAAATTAAGCGTTCGCGGGAAGAAGTTTCTCTGAAACCGCATTGTACGCGACTATTTAGGTTTTAATTTGTGAGAATGAATTACCTGCTGATGGGCATCATTTTGAACAATTCCTCAGAACTCATTGTACAAGCGGTAGAACACACACAGGGTGGCAAAGTCTCTCCTCAGACTTAAGGGCTCGATACGGCAAGTGAGTTTGGGATTGTCGACAATTCTTACAGCCTGTCGTCGAACCGAGTCGAACAGGCCAAGATAGCAGCAGTACTCCATACGGGGCTGAAATTTCAGCTTGAAAAGCAGCAACCTCTGCCCCGACGTGAAGTACTGCTTCGCTCTGTTGAGTACACCAAGTTTTTTGGACGCCAGCTTTCACCTTGAATGTTTACCCACATTTGACATATACTTTCCTCCTGTCCTCCTTTTTTAAATTCGGTTAAAAAAAACAACGCATGTTTTAAACAACACGGGGTAACAAAAAAAAGCGTCAAAGCTAAGACTAATAGCCAACAAAGCTTCATTATAAGAAGTCAGACAGGTGTTAAATTACGACTTAGCCGCTTGTGCTGCGGACCTCCCTTGCCGACAACTTTTGACACAAGACTGCTCTAATTGTGCTCCTTGTCCTCTGTGAGTTTCTTCAAAGCAATTTCTTTGAAAATGGCTCTTTTTTGTTAATATTTTTCGGAGTGAATTTTGCTTGTTAGTTTTTTAATTCCTCATATTGTAAATTAAAGACCGTGCCGCAAGATAGCCAAACAATTTCATTAAAATTAATTAACATTTTAAACTAATTATTGTTTATATCTCCTTATTTATTAGTTTAAATAAAAGCTTGTTTATATTAATGGTAATAGCCAAAAGTCTTATCATGAACGCCCATTCTCTAAAACTTAATATTTATAAGCAAATGGGCTGTTATGAGAAACCTTTTTTTTTAATTATTCTTAAACTTTAAACCATAGTGAAGATTTAGTCGGTTATGAGTATGCCTCAAATACAAAACTTGGTAAATTGTATACCTTTTCGGTTTTTAAGATCGCTAGCTGTACCTTGCGGTTTTACCCTAACCTATAGCGATCCGAAAATATGTATAAGCAGCGTTCAGCCATTATTGAGTTATAAAGTAACAAGCAAACAAATGTACAAGACTTTCATCTTTTTAATATTAGTATATTATTACATTGTGGTATTAGATTACCAAATAAAGAAACAACCTTACACAGCCGAAACGTTAATTTCATTCAAAAATATTGTTTTCATCACACTTACTCGTAAACAGTGTCATTACGTGAAGGCAAAGCGGGTGCTAGGACCTTTATTACTCTCACGGGCTTTTTCTTTGATAATTTTAGTTTTCTCAAGGCAAAACGGGAGTTCATAGAACCTACAGTACTGTAATCTATTCTACCCTTCGATCCCGACCACGTGCGCGAGGTAGACGGTGAAATGGAGCGCAGAACTTCTCTGCCTCCACACGACCCCCTGCCCCCAGTCACTGTCGACGAAGTCGTACAGGTCAACAAGGACCTACGCCCCCGTAAAGCTCCCGGTGCTGACGGTATCTCTAACGATATCCTAAAGCGCCTCACTCTTCCCATTATCTGCCTCCTAGTAGCGATTTTTAACGCTGCTATGGAACATTGCATCTTTCCTTCTCAATGGAAAGATGCAATTGTTATAGGCATCCATAAGCCAGGTAAAGCTCGTACCGAGCCGTCCTCCTATCGCCCCATAAGTTTACTAAAGGCCCTTGGTAAACTCTATGAACGCCTCCTCCTCGCTCGCCTACGGAACGCTATAGTCTCCAGAGGCATTTTAATAGACGAGCAGTTTGGCTTCCGTGCCAAACACTCATGCGTCCATCAAGTCCTCCGCATAACGGAACATATTCTTACTGGCTTTCAACCAGCGCTAGGTAAGACCCGTCACACGGGCGCTGTCTTCTTTGATGTAGCGAAAGCTTTCGACAAAGTCTGGCACAACGGGTTAATTTTTAAACTGTACAACTTTCAGTTGCCAGATCGTCTCGTGCTCATCATACGAGACTATTTGTCGAATCGTAGCTTTCGCTACAAAGTTGAAGGCACTCTCTCTTCCCCCCGTCCCATACAAGCAGGAGTCCCGCAAGGGTCCGTGCTCGCCCCCATCTTGTACCTTCTGTACACAAACGATATCCCTAAAACGATAGGTACCAATCTAGCCCTCTTTGCGGACGATACCGCTCTCTATACCACTGATAGGCAAGTGAGTCGAATCACTGAGAGACTCCAACCCGCTATCACCGCCCTAGGCGAGTGGTTTCGGAAATGGAGAATCGAGGTGAATCCCGACAAAAGCTCTGCCGTATTTTTTACCTTAGGCCGCCATCCGCGGCCTCCTCCCCTTTCTCTTTTCGGTCCTGCCATTCCCTGGCAAAATAAGACCAAATATCTCGGTGTGACCATGGATAGTCGTTTGAACTTCCAAGCTCACACCAAAATAGTCAGAGACCGAGCCGCTTTTGTCCTCGGTCGTCTCTATCCCATGATAGGCAAGTATAGTAAGATGTCGCTTAGAAATAAGCTAAATCTTTACACAACTTGTATCCGCCCCATTCTAGCTTATGCTAGCGTAGTCTTTGCGCTGTCCAAGCGCAATCTCCACAGACTCCAGACCCTCCAAAACCGCTTTCTCAGAGCGGCCTCTGGAGCCTCTTGGTACGTTCGCAATGCGGACCTACACAGAGACTTCGAACTTCCCACGATTCCTTTTTTATTCCTACTTTAAAGACTTGGCAATCCGCTTTTTCGAGCGTACGCAAAATCACCCGAATCGATTAATTGTGCAATCCACAACGTATCGTCCCCCCGATCGACCCGGTCACGGTCGTAAAACTATTGTTAGGCGTCCTCGGCACGTACTAACGTCCCCAGATGACGATCTCGCTGTCCAGATAGCGAGATTAGTCTCTACGTCCTCCCCGAATAGGGCCTCCCTCCAAACACGACGCCGACGTCCCCGGGTTCGTCGGCACCCACAAGGATACACTAGGTATCAAAGAGTGCCGGGGCGCTTCTCGCCCCCACTCAATCGCAACCGCACCCGCGTAACGGGGAACTAACCTCCTGGCGGTGACTCACCTTCGGGTTCGAGACTCACGCCGGTCGAAGGGACGCCCCCGAGAGCGACAACCCAAGCCGAGGCTTCCCCCGCGGGAAGCCCTTGAGCGTTGGGCGCTATATGGGCTGAGGCTCCTTCAGAGTCTCGCCCCAAAAGTCCGGTGAAGCAGTAATGGCTGCAACAGCCAACTGCATAGTCAGCTCAGAAAAAAGAAAAAAAAGAAAATGTATTCTATCAATAATGTATAAAAGCGCCATCTGGGGTTCAATATATCAACTACGCGCCAAGCGAGCAATTGAAATTTTTAACTTAGTTAGCGGTGGCTTTATCTATGCTTCTATTCCCACCATTTCATTTATTTAGTAAGTAAGTAAGTAAGTTTATTCATTTTTCACCTTATATTTTTATTGATTTACTCATTAATGTAATGAAAACCGTTGTGTGTAACGCGGGCAGTACATAAATTACAAACTAGAGTCATGAAAGCTTACGGCCTTTAGCTTCTAAATAGCCTGTTGTTAGTAAGTTTCTTCTTACCCCCCGTAATGCAAATGTACTATTAGGCAGTATTGTGCAACTTTATGGTGGTACAAAAAATCGGGACAGAACTTATGTAGCATTTTATTTTATATCTGTGGCACAACTATAACTTTAATAGAAACACCCATTTACCGCTTATTTATTTCAGTCTTCACGCAGTTTCAGGTAAAATAGGTATTTACATAAACATTGGGCAAGTATTCCTGAATGTTACAATATTATTTTTGTTTACATTTATATTTAGAGAAAACCGCCCTTGTTTACAGTTCTGAAGGCAGAAAATTGCCACTTTTCTTGCAAATTTTCTCTCTACGTATTTTCTTTACTAATAAAAGAATAGCACATTCTATTTTGTTTCTAGATTATTATTCAATAAAAATGAAATTCGAAATTCTTGTGTAAGGACAAGTGTTATTATGTATAAATGTTTGAACCAGCGTCTTTTAACCAATGATCCGTGACAGATAATCAGCCTGTCACCGCAACACTGTTTTTGATACAGTGTATATAGAGCGATAAAAAATTCTGCTACAGAGTAAAATGTTGTAAAATAAAAGAATAAGGAAAGACTAAAATATTAGTTACTAGTACTTTATAAAAATATCAGTTCCCAGTTGTTCATTAGTTCTAGGCTTTTAACTTACTAACTTGACTTCACTATTTTGTTTTTATCTCTAATTAATATGGTAATATTATTAGTAAGTACCGAAAGAATCTTACTGTAGAGTAAAAACATTACATTAATTGCAATTTCAATTTAATAAAACAAACGCACTGGTTTAAAAAGAAAACTAGGATCCCCGAGAGACGTCACTTGAAGCAGAAATAAATCTTATCCATCACAATGTTTGACATCAAACACTAAATTAAGGAAAAAAGAGAAGTATGGAGGTGTACTCCAAGTCGATGTCCCTCAGGAGCTCGTGGCCGTATTGCATGTGGTCCAAGTTATAAGCACACATTTTAATCGATCATAATAATTAATCGAATAATAAAATAGCCATGAACGCCAGTGATAAAGCAAGTCATGTATAGAGCTGTGTTTGGTGTTTCTTTGGGCAAAATATGTAATAAGGTAATACCCCTAAAAGCCAAAGGCATCATCGTCTCATACCTCGGGTATGCAGCAATTTACCTGGTAAGTCTACACTCAATTTCAATTCCATTTAAATTTTGTTGTCAAATAAACCACTTATAACATCCATTATGCCACAATATTACAAAGTATTATAAAAATTACTCTTCACTTAATATTTTAAATTTCAAATTCTCAGTCTTTTTAAAGTAAGTTATTTCATCATATGCTGTAACAGACTTTAAGTTATGACATGTTTCAAAAATGAAATCATAAGTGAGTGGATGAATAAAAAAACACATAAATGTACGTACTTGTCTTTCAACTTAATGCTATTATAAAAAGCAAAAATAGGTTTAATAAATGGTTCCAATCAGTTTTGTGAACAAGAGTGCCTCCAGAGATACCGAGAAGAAAATAATGTTCCAGAAAATGTCTAGTCATATACCAAAGTCCAATCAGTCGGGAATCGATAACAAAGTACTACCGATATATGACCTAGCATTCCCGGGAAGACGTTACTGATGAGATACTCGATGTAAGTAATCGTGTCTGAATACAAAATAATAAATTGTAATGCTTACTGAAACAGTCATATAGAAACAGAATGGTTGAAAAACAGCAACTTATAAGTATTATATGATGACATTTTGACTCCCCCTTAACTCTCTGAGGGTTTGAATTTTGCTAAATCCTTCATGACCATATCCTCACTTTATTAAAAATTAATCCAAATACTGCAGAGCTTTATATTGCAAAAAGGTTCAATCCTTAACGATAATTAAAAAAAAAATTAACGTGCTAATACAGTTTTATATTATATTTACATTTAAAAAAAATCGTTAAAATTGGACTAGGTTTTGGTGTTATTGGAGCGTTTATTAGGAAATTTTTACTTGGCAACAGCTGCTGAAGGTAGGGGAGCAATTAATTTTCGAATTGCTCTATATCGCTCGGTATGGTGTGGATATTTCTAGCTGCAATTACTATATGTTTGAATTGCACTAAATTGCTTAAAACTGCCATGAGTGCCGTGATGTCTTGAAGTAGCATAAAATTGTTCCATTCCGTTCAATGTTTGTTAATTATGACGTCACGACACTCAACATAAAGCAGTTTAGTGCGATAACGACATTTAGTAGTAGATTTTTGCTAGAAATACAGCCACATCATATCGAGCGATATTACTTTATATTTTAATTAGCATTTCCCTGTGACTTTTTACGGATTTATCTACAAAAGTAACGGAAATCTCATATAAATTTTTATCCCCAGTTTTGCTCTTTAGTCAAGTGAGAGTTGACGTTTTTAAGTAGCCTTATATCCTTTTCCGGGACTCAGACTATCTCCATGCCAATTTCATCTTAATTCGTTCAGTGGTTTAAGCGTTAAGAGTTAACAGACAGAAAGACAGAGTTATATGGATGTCCTACGGAGAACAAACAATGCGACAAAACGAGATAGATTTATGCAAAAACTTCGTAGCGCGGTCTCACGTCTTACTACGTCACCAAACACGCCAGTGAAAATTCAGTCAGTAGTTGTAAACCATAGATATAGGATGTAATATATAGCGTAGAATGATATAGCGTAGTTAAAACAACCTAGGTCTGTGGGTAAAACCGATCTAAATGAAGTTCATGGTACCAATTTCAGCAATTCAAATGGTCTATATTTGAATTCAACTGCATCGCATTTGACGGGTTTTTAGAAGTTCACAGTAGGTCTACTGCTTGTCGATATGTCATTGAATCAGACAGTCAGTTTATGCTTTTATAAATATGACTTGAGATTTTTATTTCCATTTTCTTATAAAGAATTACATACAGTTTATTAATATAGTAATATTATACCATTACATTTAATTTTCATATACAAAATAACACTATGTTACGCACTATGCTCAGTCAAATGAAGTTTACCGTATTTATGGTATCTTTCTTGTGGTCAATTCAACTTTAATAATATAGGGAGTACACATTTGATGGGCATACTATAGGAACTGTGTCTACGCATACAAATAATACGTAACCCTGTGCGTGCCAAAAGCGTACTTAGAATATTTATTAGAATGCCAACTTTTTTAATTCAACGCTATCAAACGCAATGGGGTGCGTCACTCGTCAGCCGACCCTAATTAAAAAGATAAATCTCTTTCATGATGGAATTAAGATTAAATATTTGGAGAATCGCTGACTTTTTTGTGTACGTTTTAAGCTTTTTCACTTTTTACATAGTTCTACTTAGTTTTTACGGTGTAGGATTAAAATCTATAAATAAGCCGCAATGAAGTTACCTATTTTCTTTTGATTCCAACAGTGTATGAAAGTTAATGATGGGTACCTATGGCAAACGTATAGCATGACAGTAGAATAAGTGCTGTGGAAAGGAGAGCATTGATAAGTATGTTTGGCTTGGTTCTCAATGAAAGACTCAGCAATAGTGTGAAACGGGAGCGTTGCGATTTGAACGAAAGAAAAAGGTAAGTATTAAGGTGGTTTCGAAATGTTGATTTTATGAATAAAACTAGATTAAAGGGTTGCCAAAGCGCAAGTGATGCTCCTGGTAATGCAAGCGTTCATAGGCTATGGTGACCGCTTACCATCAAGAGGACCGTTAGCGTGTTTGCCACCTTAGTGGTAGAAAAAAAAAACGGGTTGCACTCCGGGAGTGCCAGAAGAGGACAATATAAACAAAAATGTGAAAAAATAAAGAAAGGAGAAATGCCTACAAATTCACATTTTTATCGAAATTATAAGCGAAGTATTTGTATTTGGAATTTCTCATAACAATATTTGTAATATGTTTTGTGTACCTTAAAATAATAAAACACCAAAATCCAATTATCAATATTTCATCCGATCTCCAATGTCATTTTTGGGTGAAAATTTTCCTTATTGATATTTAAGAGGGATATTTTTGTGCGAAGCCCCGCGCCGTACTCGCGTTGCGGCTGTCACGTTTGATCCAAAAGAAAATACCAATTTTAAACTGCCTGTAGGCTCAGTTGTGAGTCACCATGCTTGCTAATCCGATGTCATGGGTTCGATCTCCATTAGAATTACCATTTAGATATGTGATAAACATTAAATTTATCTTGAGTCTGGGTGTTTTCTGTGTATAGTAAATATTGTTAGTTTTTGTATCAGTTGTCTAATACCTTTAGTTAAAGCTTTGCTCAGTGCTCGGTGTGAGTGTGAGTGTGCGATGACAAGAAATATTTATTATTATTATCGACGCTCGTTTAATAGACTGATATATTATGAACTGGAAGACAACACCGCGAATGTTATTGCGAGTGCAACCACTACCTACCTAAAACCGCAAATGTTATTGCGAGTGCAACCACTACCTACCTAAAACCGCGAATGTTATTGCGAGTGCAACCACTACCTACCTAAAACCGCAAATGTTATTGCGAGTTCAACCACTACCTACCTAAAACCGCGAATGTTATTGCGAGTGCAACCACTACCTACCTAAAACTCCTTGCTATAAATAACAGGAGAAATTATTTTCATCGGCTTTGTGTAATATAAATTCGTACGCAATACATACGAGGGGAGATCAAAAAGTAATGATTACCGGATATTTCTAGTATTCACAAAAATCTAAAAAAAATAGAGAGCTTGCTTAAACCTTCACTAGTAGGTACAGGTTAAAGGTATTTAAACACACAGTCACATTTTGAAACTTCATTTATTTTATGTCAAGTCAGAGCCGTCATCAAAACTTCTACATGAAAAATATTTTAATGTTTTATATCGATTTATTACTTATTTTTGATCACTCCTTGTATATAGGTTGTATTTATGTCTGATATGTGTTTCTTGCAAAAAAATAGTAATATTTATGTATTTGTATACGTTTTCCGGTACCCATAATACAAGCTTTGCTTACTTAAGTGTTAGACGGCGCTGTGTGTAATGTCTAAAAATATTTATTTTTATTATTATTTATTATTATCTTGATTCCTTAATATACTGCGGCCGTATGCAATCCAAACTGAACGCGATTAGTTTCATCTCGCCATTTTGTGATGTTTATTTTTCTGCCTTTTTTTTCTGATCTGACTATGCAGTTTGCTGATGCAGCCATAACTGCTTCACCGGACATTTTGGGCGAGACTCTGAAGGAGGGGAGCCCGCGGGGGGAGCTTCGGTTTGGGTTGTCGCCCTTGGGGTCGTCCCTTCAACCAGCGTGAGCCTCGAACCCGAAGGTGAGTCAGCGCCAGGAGGGGAGATCCCCGTTACGCAGTTGCGATTGTAATTGAGGTTGAGTGGGGGCAAGAAACGCCCCGGTACTCTTTGATACCTCGTTTATGAAATTAATTCAAAGTTATTACAAACTAATTATTTAGAACCAGTTATAACTTAATGTATTGTATCTAGAACATACCATTGAGTTATGTTATTAAATAGCGTTTCTGCTAAAAAAGGCCAATTTGAGCAACAAGGCTATCAACAACCCATAGGTATTTAAATTCTAGAAACAATGGACAACGCCCTAAAATACAGTTTCAAAAAAGGAACGGTTCTCTTTGTATCACACGAATTTATATTTTTGCCAATAGTCAATCTTGTTTGCAAATAAGAAATTCTTGAAGCGTTTTCATAACAATTCCCAAGTATTTATTACTTATTAAGCTAACGATATTTACCTAGAAACTTCTAAGCGGCTTTGTGGTTTCAAACAATGACTTTCATACAAAGCTTTTGACAGTCGGAGTTTGAACATTTTTAGTAAAATATTATTCTATCTACAAAAATTAAATATTCTTATAAAAATTAATGTATTATAATAAGTAATGAATGTAATATAAGTACGTGTCGTACGTGGATTAAGTTAGGGTTCCGTAGAGTTAGTTTTATTACGAATATCTAAAAAACTTATGGATTGATTTTGTTCAAAAGACATCATGACATATTTTTTATTTATGATCATAAAATATACATTTTTTTTTTTATAAGAACGTTTTCTTCAAATAAAATTTGCCACAATCATTACTTAGAGTACATTCCTTCCAACCACGGCCTTTGTTTTCCAACCTGTATATTTTTTTTTCCATTAGGCTTCAGGGGATTTGAGAAGGGCTTGAAATAATGTGCAAATTGTGCAAATACTCTCATAGTTTTCTGAGAACTTGTAAATGCACATTTTTTTGTGCTGCTAGATGTGTATTTTTTGGGCGCTGTGATGCGAATTTCTTATGTGCACTTGAATGTGGGGTTTTTTGAGGCGCTTCAATTTGTGTTTTTTGTGCGCTTAAGTTTGTGTAAAAAGCGAAATCAATCACGTTGAATAGATATTACTAATATTTTATTATGAAATTTTAGATGTAACTGCTTGCAAATATTCTAAACTGGATTTAATAAAGACAAATGACCAGCAATTTAGTCTTAGTCGCATTAAGCAACGGAACCATTCAGATGGAAGAAGGCTTAAGCCAACATTATTGGGCAAAGTTGTTAGTTTAGTTTTCGTTAGCAGTAATTTAATTTACCCTTGGCTATATTTTATTATTGTTTATTTATGTCAAGTATCGTTAAATTATTATATTACACCACAAAACAAATCGTTAGATTCTGATGGTTTAGGGTTTAGTTTTAGTTTTTGAACCAGAGATTCAATTGTATCTAATGTGATTTTGAACTCAAAATCTTTTTATTCAATTATGTTTAAAATACAGCTTTACAATCTTTAAAAATTAACTAAAAAAATTATTCAACTTTACAATCTATTTATAATTTTGATTCTACTACAAGATAACTAAATAGTTACGTACTCTTTTTATACTAAACGAAAAGTTACTATTTATACATAAATATCTGTTAGTTATTTTTGTAGTTTGGCTACCTACTCATATGTCAGTTCTTAATTACTCACTGTTTTAAAATTGCATAGGTGCCACATCATGTAATACAAAAGCATTTAGGTATTAAGTTTATGTATAGATTGGAAGAACGGTCTTATTTAAAAACTAAAACACATCTTAAATTAAGAATTCATAAATAATTAGAAGCTATACCTTAAGAACTTAGATAGAAAAGTATCATTGAACTTAGGTCAAAAACGTGGAAATTATGATGACGCATAAGAAAATGGGAAGGGTGACCGTATTACAGGCAATACTAGTCGTAGTAATATACTTTATTGCGAAGGTGTTTCTATAAACATAATATTAATCCTTATCGAAACAAATACGTTTTTCATCTCAAGTCTTTAATTTAAAACAAAGTTTTCCTTTACATCATTCGATTTCAATGAATATCTTAGGAGGCATCGCAGTATTAAAATAACATGTCAGCAAAATAATGATCAAGTACTGCGCGTATATTTATGATGTGCAAGGCGGGCAGTCATGAGGGGGATGGGCGGTACCTATTATTTAAAAATATTTTCATCTTCTAAGTTTTTTTTCTATAATTGAGGAGTTGCCGTAAGATTCCTACGCAAATAACCAAATTTAGGGCGGACGAAGCCGCTGGGCAAATGCTAGTTAAAGAAAAAAGAATGAATTAGTTTTAAATACAGATAAATTTTGCGCACGTCTTATATCCAGCAGCAGAGCGCTCCAGAGTTTGATCGCAGGGACTGTAAAAGAGTTGGTATAATATTGCGTTACGTGTGTGGGGATTTTTAACAACAAACTTGTGGAAAGCCGATGCGCAGAGGTACATAGAAATTGGAAGTGCTCTTATAAGTATGATGGTGCTGATTTATTGAACAGAACTTTATACAGAAGGCATAGATTATTAGCATTCCGGCGAAAACGAATTGGCAGCCATCTGAGCTTTGATCGGTAGGTACTCAGAAATGTGGTCAAATTTCCGGAAGCTAAATATGAATCTGATACAAAAAATTTGGAATTGCTCAAACTTATTAAGTTGCTTAACTGTAAGGTCAAGATACCTAACCTTGGCATAATCAAAAAAAGCAAGGAGTAACGATTGTGCCAAAGCAATTTTTATGGAAAACTGTAAGAAATTTCAAAGTCGCCGCAAAATTATACGCGAATAATTTATTGCTAATTTCTTTCGCCTCATGCCAAAAAACGGTCGATTTGTATTCCCTGGTTTTTCACTGAGGGATTAAAACATTATTTAAATGTACTATGTAATTGAGTTAAAATCCATTATTTTTGAAAGACGCGAGCTGTCAACATTTATTGCTTGCTTAGTTCCAGATTGTAAGACTCATTCCAAGCCGTAATAAGAGTGAGTTCATTATTTATATCTGAAATAGCTATGGGCACATTTTCAATTGTTGGTTGCTTTTATAACTGAAGATCGTCTGCGTATAGATGGTAAAGAGAAGATATATGAGAAGTAATAGAATTTAAGAATATTGCAAACAATAAAGGAGAAGCACGCCCCCCTGTAGGACGCCAGCGAATTTTTTACATTAGGTAGATATAGAATCATCTACCTTAATAAGCTTCCGACGCCCACACAGATAGCTGCGAAACTTGCTAAAGTTTTTCGGACAGTCTGAGAGAATAGGATTGAGGTGTGCGCTAACAGAAATGGTGGTCCTGTGAAAACTATCTACACTGCTTAATCTATCATTTAACGAAACTGAAAAAATGTTTGCTACAAAAAGTGTCGTAATGGTCGTTCATTGTTAATAAAACCGAATTATCTATAAATATAATAGAATAAATACACTAAGATTAATAATATTCAATATTAAATAAATAAAATAAAAGCAAGCTATTATATGATAGGTGGTTAGGCCATTTTATTATCGATATATACCTATATAATATTAATACTATTATTTATAAAATTAATGATTCTCGAAATGAGCTCACGCCCTGGAATTCATATTGATACCGCGGAACTGTGTTGGTTTGAGTTTCCTTAGAAACATCAGAAGATGACTATGCAGTTTTTTTACTATCAGAGCTGCATCCTGATTGGAATGCACCGACCTTCTGCCTAGACGAAGAAACATTTTTTAACAGCTGACCGTCAGATTTTTTTGTACTGTTCGAATACTAATCGAGCTCTTGTGCATTAATTTACTTTATATATTGAAAAATTAACTATGATTGAGTGCTACACCTCGCGAAAACGCCAACGTGAAGGACTGAAGGTGTGCTCATAGTTTTGTCTACAATCTACGGAACAAGACTGGTGCACCAGCAGAATCATCGAGCCACAACCAAGGAGCTGCCAAAATCCTGTATTTGATTGTGGAAGAGGATCTAGGACTGACTGCAGGTAAGTGGTGTCGGTTGAATACTTGGGCATTTCTGTTTATTATATTATTTTACCTTGACAAATTGAATAAGTTAAACGGAGAAGTTTCCCACCTTGTAGGAGCTATTTACACGTCCCTACAATAGGAATTCTACCTGCCAGCAGTCTGGATAAAAATACTGACTGCAAATGTCAATAATAACAGTTAACGATTTGGCCAAATTGTTTGCAAAAGTGGGTGAATCGAGATTTTGTGATAAAGTCTCGTGCCGACGTTTACTTAAAAACTCTAAAAGCGTGACGCCAGAGTTTTTAAAATTGGTTTTTGTGAACCAAATTTTATGTAACAGATGTTTCGTGGAATTTTACTAAAATAGGCCTCGGTTTATTTTTAGTGGACTGCCCCATCCGATGAGTCCTACGAATACAGTCCTTAGAAAAATCGGATTTTTTTAAGTTGAGTTGTCAAAGACTTAGAGACAGTCAGCATAGTGTCCGCACCCTTATCCTTAGCGACGCCATGTATTAATAAAATTTTGTTCGCCTGTTCTGCACCTCTATTCTGTCATTTACATTAGCAAACCACTCTATCTGCTGCTGCAACCCTTGAAGCGCTGTGACAGCATAGGACTCAAAATTGTTAAAGTCAGTGGCTAGATGATGTTCCAGTCGATAGCGCACTTATCTGCAATTCTACTTGGAACTCTGCCATGCTTTTATTAAACATATCAATCATGTCTGATATACTCTGTTTAATGGAGTCCATTTTGATGTGCAATGGTATATTATTCTGTTGTTATGAGTGATTACTTCAGACAAAGGAAATTTTACTTGTTGGTAGATTCATTATTTATATATACAACAGTTGCTTATTAATAATTATTTCTATTTATTTCAATAAATTTAGATGTTTTTTTTTTTAATTTGCACTCCTACCCTCCTATTTTACTTACTATATGATAGAAAATTTAGTAAAAATCAAAGGATGATACTAATAAACTTACTATTAATTTATTTCTTGTGATCTTGTGAAAAATCTCTGTGAGTTGGGATTTAGCTGCACTACACAAACACGCTAAGTTGCATATCGCATCATCATACATACATCAGTGTTATCAAAAAATGCTTTTTACAAGGGTTTAAAGTTCTATCACGGCTATTCTTAAGCAAAAGTTGTAAACAAATAGCACTTAGAACTTTTAAGAATTCTTTGCCAAAACATTTAAAAGAAGAGTGAAACGGATTAAGGACAGTTTAGAATTTTTTTACAACACAAAAGTTTATTTATCGTGCCTAAAATTTACGTTTGACACGGTTTGTACCATATCCCGAAGAATACACACATTAAATTTAAGTCAGATCTACTTACCGGACCTGTAGAAAACTTCACCAAAACAATTGTAATTTAGGAAGTATTGCCTCGTAATTAGGGATCCGAGTTAATTTCTTAAGGCTTGGGGTTCCAGCAACATTGTATAAGTATAATGATTGAACGGGTTTTACCACTATACGATGGAAAAATGTAATAATAACTAGCTTTTGCCAGCAGCTCCGCCCGCCCCAAATTTAGTTATCATAATAAAGTAGAACAACCAACTCACACTTGACCTTTTTTAGTTATTATGTCCTTTTCCAAGGTTGAAGCTGTAAACTTTCCAAATTCAATCCAAACCAGTTAAGCCGTACAAACAGACATATAGATAGACAGGGACACCAATAAAATGGCTGCTGAGTGGCATCTTCAACTAACATCCCGGCCTATACGGCATTGCCAGTGTGGTAGACGTACCAACAGAACAGTTTCAAAGTTTCGCTGTCTAGTAGATGAAGGGGTCCATAGCAGGGCCCAGCATCCAAGTTCTTTCATGGTGTCCCGACTTGTTAGCATACCTATTCTCGGGCTAGAGGTCAGCGGCAGGACAGCGGAGAAGCGGGGCGTGGGTGAATGTAGCCAAAATGCGAATCTCCCTACAAAGCGATTACCACTGTAAATGACTTCTTTTTTTGATAAAATAAATATATTATTGTACTGCAATTTCCTGGTTTGTATCAAATTTCTCATCATCGAACAAGCAAGCTGTTACTAACACTTGAATTAACAGCATTTATAATATAAGTATGGACGCTACGCACGCACGAAATTTCAGCATGCAGTGTCCTACAAGTATAAATTATATCATGCTGGCCCTTCACTTGGCTATTTGTGTTTGCATATTTGGCAATTAAGTGCCAGGTGGATACACTCGAAAAAATATTGACTTTAATTACCTATTTATCAAATAGGACCAATATCTAACACCGTTACCGTACCGCTGTCAGATTTCTAGCTCGCAACTTAGAAGCCAAATAGACAAGTAAGGAGCCAAATAGTTGTTTAAGGGCTTCGCTCTTTTACACGTTTTGTCATAAATTGGGACAAAGTTTTTAGAACTTTATGATATAAAATCGTACATACCATGGGATCCTCAAAATAATAATTATAAAAAAAGGCAATGTGTAGATGACGCAAGGAATAATATAAAAGAAAATTTGGCATTGCCGTGCACTGGGAAATATTTAGAAAAAGAAGAAAGAGTCCCTTTTATATATAATTTTATATTGTCATACTTTTTCATCGTAACATATAGAAGTACCTAATAAACAAAACAATCTTGCTGCAAATGTCAATTCTTTACGAATATCAAATATTTGGATGCGTCGTTATTCGGCTCTATGTGTGGATATTTATATTTGCCGAATAAAGTGAATAGAAATACGCAAACACAAATAGCCAAGTGAAGTGCCAGCATCAAAGTACAAGAAGTAAAGTTGCAACATTGCAAGCCTTTGTTGTAATCTAAATAGGGGTCGTATTATTTTGGTTTGTTTTTAAATAACAAATGTCGCACCATTATTCAACTTTCTCTACCAAAGTTTTAGAGATATTTAAACAAGTTAAAAGCTACTTTTGAAAAAGTATATTAAAACAAAAACATTAACAAACCTTAATAGTATCCAAGCTCAAAAGTTTTCTAGTTTAGAAACAGTGAAAACGTTGAAAATGAAAAATGTATTTCGAACTTTTGCTGTCTTTATTCTTAGCAAATAAGCAATAAATTTAGATAAAACAGAATACAATGCTTTTTCCTGTTTCTTAGGGTCTGTAGGCAAATAGCGAAACCCTTGTAAATTCTTCATTTCCGTCTGTTAATATGTCTTTTATGAACCACCATAAAGATATGTTATGAAAATTGAGAAACAAATTGTTTAGGGGTAGCTCCATATATTGAAACGACAGATGAACATTTTTTCACGCACTTCTTCATGTCGGGTGTTATTGGATAGGGCTTTAAAAATATTTAAGATTCCTAAAAAAGATTCTTTATATTTTGCGCATTATTCATTGACTTTTAAAGTTGAAAGAATTCATGTCCCCTCTAACTTTTAAACCATGTGATCTAAAAGTCTGACAAAAAACACGATATTTTTATTAGATTTTTGGAAAAAAGTAGTTATCTTTTAACCGACCAAAAAAAAAGGCGGAGGTTCTGATTCGGATGTTTACATCCCATCAAAAACATAAATGTGAGATGAGAGCCAAGTTCAACATTATGATATATGCCCTAAATGTTGACTTCAACAACAAAAGAAGTGAGATCTAAATGGGTGCCAAGTTCAATGGTCAGTCCAGAAATTTATTTATAATAACATAAAATATCATTTCTTCTTAAAACCTAGGATAATATATTGATGATATACTTCGATCTTAATATTATGCAAATTTACTGTAGCCTTTAATTCAGAAGCAGCTCCATTAGCTGTCGAACAAAGCAAACTTGCTCGATACTCTTCTTCAGAGCAGTAAGGATCCCCGTTTGTAGCGCTAGTGTACATACTTAAATCATCCCAGTTAAGACACACCTATTCTACTATAGTCTCACACAACCCATTTGTTTGTTGTATATTACTATACTCAAACAAAGAATATGCAATCGAATGGAATAGGCAGCTTCCATCGGGAGGCATTGGAATAGTTCGGTGTAAGGTAAGTGTGTTACCCACCCGTAATTCTATTGTACGACTCATTGTACAATATACGTAATAAAAAGATAATTATTTAAGACAACTACTAATGATTTCAAAAATAAGGATACGCCCGTCTAAATATTTTACACCCATCTTCCTCATACAATCAAAACGTAGTGCCATCTATCATAACTCTTACGAACTTCTTGAGTTCCGCGTTGACTAAATTACGTATTAGGTCTACATGTAACCTTGTACGTGCGTAAAATTTGTTTTTTTGTTAAAAAGATTATGTTGGTTTAGAACAGTCGAAAATAAAGAATTACAAAGTATTCAAATAAAATACGAGAAATCGTAAGTCGAACATGTGTATTAAGATTTTAATATCAGAACAACCACAGAATCATAAAATATACAACGTAACTAATAATTTAAAACAATCTTATAGCTAAAATTAATTAATATTTGTGGTTTTACCCGACTGCCAAATGTTTTACGAGCATATGTATGTTACATAAATACAGTATGTATGTCTAATTATTTTTAACGTTCTACAGCCTAAACCTTTTGACGGAATTGAACTTATGAGGTGTCCTTAGATTTGTCTCTATTGTGCCATACGCTATATTATTTTAATATGGTAAAAAAAAATTGTTCGAAAATGTATTGCAGGCGGGGACAGTGTTTGCATTACAAATAAACAGTTTGTTTCCATGCTTGTAAAATAATAATCCAGCTAGTTCGTCCCTGCTTGCAATAAATTTTAAAAAAGAGCTTGTTTTCAAAAAAAGGAGGAGGTTCTCAATTAGTCTGGTTTTTTTGGGTATGTTTCCCGACTACTCGAAGACTGCTGGACCGATTTGGATTTTTTTTGTTTAAAAACCGTTTTAAACAAAAAAAAATCCAAGGTGGTCCAATTGTCACCAGGTCGAGATCTGCTCTGCTTTTAAAGAACAGACTCGATTTGCTAAGGTATTTATTTCTTTTGTTTTAAATCTGTGATAATATCTAGCAGAGATTTGTTTCTTTTCTTTAGTCTAGCGTTCTGTTTCTAAAATTTTTTTATTTTTTTGGCTGCAGCATTTTGTCGTTTTTCTAATTTCACAATCCTTTTCTTTATTTTTTTTTTCTTGGCGTATCAAATATTGAATTGAGATCGCCAATATCAACATCAATCTTCTCTAGTTGTGAGTTTTGGGCTGGAGTTGAAGGCCGGAGTTCTTTGTTTGTAGGTACGAAGAAAAAGCACAATATGTAATTTAATTTTGCTTATGAATGAGGTGAGTACCTCAATCCCAAGTCGCGGTATAGCCGATTCTTTTAGCCTCCGTAATCCAGCTGTTGAGATACTAACATCTTTGTCACAAAAATGAGCAGAACATACTCTTGTGCTTTTATGAGGCTTGAAATAAGATTCCTTTCTCTGTTTTCGAATAATGCTACTCCAATTTTCTTTACGCACTGGATCATTAGGAAATCTGTAATTTTAACATTGTACGCATCGTAATTCGTTATCGCATATGAAGGGTAAGCGGAAAGAAATATTAAAAGAAATTTCGCAAAATAAGTTAATTATGCTATCTAGTGGATTTTTTATCAAACTACAAACCTGCATACTATAAAAAAATTAAACAAAACATTGTTCAAAGTGTGTGCTTTTAAAGTTATCGTACATTATAGGAAGGAATCAATAGCGCTGCATACGCTTACGAAGTCATAACAATTGAAACGATTAAGAAATGGAGTAATCTATAATCAGAAATCAATATTGATATGCATATGTATTAACAACACTAAAGTAATGCACAAATAAAAATAGCGTCCGTACAAGGTTACTTCGCTTGCGAAGCAAAACGTCACTTGACAGCTGCCATGGATAACAGTAAAAAATTACGATTTTTAAAATGCGTTTATTTAATCGTTACATAGGAAAAAAATATAATCCGAGATTAAGTAATGTTATGATATCCCATATTTTTTGGTAACCATTGTATTGTAATTTTTGCAATACAATGGTTACGTAAGATCTATAGGTCAGTCAGTGATAAAAATGACGATTTTTGAACGTTAATATCTAAATAACCGTTTGAGATATGCTTATGAAATTTAGAGCACATATGTATCTCGCAAGTTTCAACATATAAGCTAAATTTGACACGTTTATATGAAATAGTTTTTGAGTTAATAGGGGGTCAAAACTGGCTCCAAATGGTTCGTGTAATATTACATACGGTGCTGCTCGCCAGTTCTGTTACTTAACTATTAAACACTAATTATTGATTTCCTGGTATCTTGTTTTTTTTTTTTTTTTTTTTTTTTTATACCACTAAGGTGGCAAACAAGCTTACGGCCCGCCTGATGGTAAGCGGTCACCGTAGCCTATGGACGCTTGCAACACCAGGGGTATCACTTGCGCGTTGCCGACCCTTCAGAAATCTAATAACTTCTTTCTTGAAGAACTCCATACTGTAGTCCTTGCAGAAAACCTTGGCAGGGAGCTCATTCCACAACTTAAGCGTTCGCGGGAGGAAGTTTCTCTGAAACCGCACTGTACGCGACCATTTAGGTTCTAAAGTGTGAGAATGAATTCCCTGCCGATGGCGAGCGGTGCGATGGTAGAAAGTAGCCGTGGGCATCATTTCGAACAATTCCTCAGAACACAACCTATTGTACAAGCGGTAGAACACACACAGTGAGGCAAAGTCTCTCCTCAGACTTAAGGGCTCGATACCGCAAGTGAGTTTGGGATCGTCGACAATTCTCACAGCCCGTCGTTGAACCGAGTCAAAAGGGTCAAGCTGGTATCCGGGTGCACCTGCTCAGAGATGGCAGCAGTACTCCATATGGGGCCGAACTTGCGACTTGTAAAGTAACAACCTTTGCCCCGACGTGAAGTACTGCTTCGCTCTGTTGAGTACACCAAGTTTTTTGGACGCCAGCTTTACCTTATCTTGTAAATGATCTCGGAACTGAACATCGCTGGAGATGTCGACACCAAGGATCCCAATGCTCTTGGAGATGGAGAGGGGAGTGTTCTGGAATTGTGGGACCACAGTGAATGGAGTTTTCTTAGCGGTGAACGCGCACACTTGTGTCTTTGTAGGGTTGAATCGGACCAAGTTTACCCGTCCCCAGTCAGAGACCTGGGACAGTGTGGTCTCGATTTGAGACACAAGTTCTCCGCGGTTTTCCTCCACAAGGGAACGAGGGATGTTTGCACGACCCGTGTAAAAAGTGTCTCCAGTACTGTCATCTGTATAGCAATGTATGTTGTTGATGTCCAACATGTCATTGATATGCAGTAGAAACAGCGTAGGAGACAGCACAGAGCCTTGCGGGACACCAGCATTAATGTCCATGCTATCAGAGCAACTACCGTCAACTACAGTTCGTATGCGTCTGCCGGACAAAAAGCTAGCCACCCATTTGCACAAACCCTCGGGCACTCCGTAAGATGGCAACTTCGATAGAAGACCGCGGTGCCAGACCCGATCGAACGCCTTCGCTATGTCCAGGCTACATGCCAATGCCTCCCCCTGACTCTCAATGGCTAGTGCCCATCGGTGTGTGAGATACACTAGAAGGTCACCAGTCGAGCGACCGTGGCGAAAGCCATATTGACGGTCACTGACCAGATCGTGTACTTCTAGGTATCTTAGAAGCTGTGTGTTGATCACACGCTCCATCACCTTAGAGAGGAGAGAGGTAATAGCGATAGGCCTGTAATTCGATGGATCTGATCTATCGCCCTTTTTGGGCACCGGGTGCACATTCGCAGTCTTCCATGTAGACGGAAATTGCCTAGTGTGGTAGGAAAGCGCGAAGAGGCGCGTGAGTACAGGACATAACTCAGGAGCACACTGCTTAAGCACCACTGCTGGTATACCGTCTGGCCCACTCGACTTATGAACGTCTAGAGAAAGCAACGCCCGCCTGACCTCCCGCTGCGTTATGGAGATTTCCGGCATGGACTTACCGCACCACGGTATAGTAGGTGGTACAGCGCCTTCATCGTTCATATTCGAGTTCGAGGCAAAGAGACTGCCCAGTAGATCGGCTTTCTCTTTAGCACTATGGGCCAAGTCACCATCGGTCTTTCGCAGTGGTGGTAACGACGACTGGCAGAAGTTCCCTTCGGCAGCTTTGGCAAGCGACCAGAAAGCACGACTCCCAGAAGGATAGCTCGCAAGTCGCCCACCTATTTTGCCGATGAATTGGAATTTTGCTCTGGCAGTTGCTTTCTTACTGAACCTCGAGGCAGCATTTAATTTGCGTTTTAACTCAGAAATATTCGGATCCTTATTATAACGAGCCGTGGTCTAAGCCTCATATGCATTTTGCTTAAGAATTTTAGCTTTTCTGCAAGACCTATTAAACCACGGTCGTTTTTTGACGCCGGCAGCTACTCGCGGGTTAGGAATATAGCATTCCATACCAGCAAGGATTGTCTCAGTGACTGCGGCTGCGCAGACGTCAGGATCTTCTGAGTTAAAGCAGATCTGCCTCCACGGGTACGATGCGTAAAATTCACGCAATCCATCCCAGTCTGCCGACTTATAGTGCCACACACGACGCCAGTTAGTTGGCCCAGAAGGATCAGGTTGTGTGCATGACACTTGAGTCCGAACGAGACAGTGGTCCGAGGAGCCAAGAGGCGCATCCACTGAGACGGAGTACCCGTCCGGACGAGTAGTCAGCAGAAGGTCCAGTAAGGAGCTCGTATGTTCCTCTATATCTGGTATTCTCGTTGGAGAAAGTACCAGCTGAGAGAATCCATAGGTCACAGCAAATTCATGAGCAGATATCCCAGCATAGTTATTGGTTCGAGAACTGAGCCACTCGCGATGGTGGGCGTTAAAGTCTCCCAAAATAACTAGTTCTGCTGTGGGATATTGCTCTAGAACTTTGTCAGTCGTCAAACTCAGGTGCGTGAAGAGTCGAGTTACGTCCGTGTCACCGCTATGAGACCTGTATAGGCACGCATAGATACGAGTGTGGCCGCCGTAATCTACGCGCACCCACAATATCGACAGGTCCCTGTCTTCAAGGCTATGAAGGCGGCGACAGCAGATATCCTCCCGGACGAACATACATACACCGGCACGACTCATAAAATTGTGTTCGAGTTTGTAGCCGGGATAATGAAGGTATGATGTGTCGGCCGGGCAGGATATCTGCGTCTCCGTTAGAAAAAGAATGGTCGGCTGCGCAGTTTCGAGATGGTGGTGGACTGCGTTAAGATTTGCGTGAATACCCCTGATGTTGCAAAAATCCACATTATATGTGGATGGAGTAGCCGCTGTGCAAACTCTTTCTTTTTCTGTCTTCTGGCCATAATATATATAAAAAAAAGTTACTAAGACTAAGGATGAGGATTCACTGCACAGACAGCATAGAGGGCAAAGGGTGCGGTTCTAAGACTGCCGAAGCTCGCCACAGATGATACGGTTGCTGGCACGGCGGGCGGAAGGGCCCCTGATCCCCCTCTGTTGTAGTAGCCGGGTCCACTCCGGTCTCCTTCTCCGGCACGACTACCACTTCAGATACTTTACACAGGCTGGCGAATCAGCCTCCCAGGGCGGAGATTAAGTGATCCCTGGGTTCGGGATCCCGTTCAACCTGCGGGCGGCCAGCGGTCAGCCGTTTCATCAGGTCTCCCTGACCGCCGAACCAGCACGCCGCGTCTATGCCGAGTATGACAGCAACAAGCACCGCCGGTCCTCCGCTGTCCGTGCAGCGAATCCTCAAAGAGCTCTGGCAACCTTACTCACCGCCAGGAACACAACACTACTCAATGTTAGTGTTATTATGGCCGCGGTTTTCTGTAAGGTGGAGGTACTTCCCCAGTTCGGGCCGCTCATTCGAGCAAGTACTCGCTATGCCCTGCTTAGTTGTTCGGGTGGCTTATTCGAGCGAGTACTTGCAGTGCCCTACCTCTCTTTAATGTATATGTTTTCCTCACTGTAGTAAGATGAAAAATTGTTTGTTTCGGTCGGCTGGATTTTTTTTTAGGGTTTTGAACCTTAGAATCCCTCTCTTTGCTTAGAATTAATTTTTTTAACCACTTGCTTCGCTCGTGGCACTAATAAATGTCAAAAAGCTATTTTCCAGCCTTGTGTAACAAAAAACTATTTACGATGACTGTTTGGCGACTATACTAAATCACATATGTTCTTTCCATGCAGGTTCAAATTTCTATAAAACGCTATTTTAATTTTTGATCAATATAGGTAACACTTATTTTTCAAAAATTATAGATTTTAAGCAGAAACCTTGTAAGTTAGCAACAAAACTAAAAAAACTATTTAAAATTTAATTTCCACTATTTCTAACATATTTTATCTTTCGTTTATGTAGCTATTCAATTTATCAAACTTTTCATGCCTGTAACGCTTAAAAGGCCTGTGATATTTACATACGTTAGAACCTAAAGGGCCAGCACCCTTTGAAGATATAACAAGGGTTAAGGGACAAAAGGTCTTACGCAAACACTTGATTCATACTCTTGGGATCTTTCCAAACAAAAATTTTTATTGGTCCGTTTTTCCTGTTCCTTCAGCACATATTTTTTTAAGACAGGATATTCATAATTTTTTATCTATCTATAAGAAAACTATCTGCAATGAAGCTGAATTCGATTTTTAATTTGATCTTATATAAACAAAAAAATTAGTGTCGGACAACCGTCCGGAATCGTGACAACTTGTGCCTTTCACTTTTTATGTCTGTCTCTCTCGCTCTTAGGCGGGCTAACCATGCCGCGTGCCTCTCACTCGCTCTCATTGTGAGCGCATAACGTGAGCGGAGCGTAACGCAGTTTCTTGAAGTGTCACCCGGCAAACCAATTTATAAGACGTTGTCACGTCAAAAAAAAAAATCTAATTTCTTCGTTCAAATATGACTTTATATTATCTGACTTATCCCAAATTACGCCAAACTCGATAATTTTTGCCATGCAGATCAATCTTCTATTTTTTTTTAATTAAAAGAATTAGCCCTCTTTATATCAAGTGGGGCTTAATTAATTTATAATAATTTAAAGTTCTTCAATATCTCAGCCTGTACCATTCCGCTGATGGATATAGGCATTTTCCAAAAAACGTTAGATCAGAAAGGTGCAGGACAGAGTGTGAACTCAGTTCTCCGCCTTTCTCAGTCAGCCACTCCCAGCAACCTTTTTAGGTCTTCAGTCCACCTGCTCAGGGGCAACCCATGCTGCGGTTATCGATTCCTGTTCTCCATTCTAGGACAGGTCTGTTGCAACGACCATCGGTTATGCGACATATATAACCTGCCCACTGCCACTTCCGCTTGCTTATTCTTTAACCTATATCGGTGACTTTCGTTCTTTTCAGATTTTTAAACATTTGATCGTATCCTTTGAAGAAACATCAAGCGTAGCTCTCTATAACTCACTGAGTGACTGAATTTGTGGACCAGGTCTCTTCCCAGTGTACATGTTTCCGCACCGTAGGTCTTGACAGGCAAGTCGCATTAGTGGAACACTCTAGAATACCTTCTATTATGACATTTTCGCTGACCACAGGTCTCAAATCAACATATACTACTACTGTTCAGCATTCAGCATTTTTTTAAGTTCCTGTAGAGATTAAGCCATCACTATGATGTTATCTGTAAATCTGAAGATTTTTCCGATTCCACACTATAATACTTTTATGTATGATAGAAAGGGTTAAAACATTTGTTTTGCATAACGAATGTAGAGTGTAACTTTAATCAGATTTTATCCATCCTTTACGGTTTTGGATTATGTACGTGATGGTAGTCAATAAATACTCGTAAAGATGATATTTACAGTAAAAAGTTTTATACGCAATAATTCAAGTAAAAAAGGTTCCGGTTTTCCGGTTTTCTACACATATACCAACTATTCTTAGCAGTTTCATTTGAATATGAAATTCAAACTGGAATATAGTTTGTGTAACATTTCCCTAATTCACACAACTTTTGCATCTCCCGAATGAATAGGTTAGACATCAACTCATCTCCAAGTTGGTACAATATCACAAGTTGGCTCGAAGTAACTTCCTTGATAAAGTTTATTTAAACTAACTTCACTTTGTTAAGAATATTCAAATGGGCCTAACACGTAGTTTGTTCGACAGAGTATTGTGGAATATTATGGGACGACTAGACTTAATATTACTAAATGAAACAATAGGGTCGGTACTAAACGACTGCGTTTTAATAACGAGGATCAAAATTTAGACCAGTTGAGTACCCAATATTAATTCACACACACCGTTTTTTTTACACATTCCAAATGCGCTGGAATACGCTGTGAGAAGTAAAAAAAATCATTGGGTAAACAAATTAGGTAAACTAGAACATATTGTCATAGAAAAAATAAAAATTCAATCATCAATGTTATATGAAAAAAAATAAACTATGCAATTGTATAGTTTTTCCATTTTAATTTGGTTCACCTATGCGTCCTGTAATTGAGCATCTTCAGTCCCATGGATTTTTATTATTTATATAGTCTGAAATAATATAGTATGCTTTTTACAAAGTTGTTGTTTGACAAAAGATTTAAATTTACTAATTGATTAGCTTTTATTTACATTACGTTAGTTTTTATTTTTAGTATATGGCGATTATGAGTAGTATAGGGAGGTTGGATGTGGGATTTTAATTCTATGACAGATTGAGATGTCGAATATAATGCGTCAAAAAAGTAAATAAACAAACATTATTATTTATAATTAATAAATATGTATACGAAGTGATGGGAAGTAAATAGCTAGTATGTTTTCACTTCTGCCGGCACTCCCGGATTGCAAGCCGTTTTTTTTTATCCTCGCTCGTTTAATTTTTGAGCAATTTATTTTTCTCGACAGGCCGCGTGAAAGTATTTGAATGTTTGCACAAATTTCGCGTGAATTGAATATAGAAATTTTGCAACAAAAAAACGGAAAAAAATACGAGTACGAGTTTTTAAGGAAAGTTATCAAGCTTGCTTTCATTAAATATTAATGCTTTCCAAACATACAAGAAAGAAGTCCATAAAAAAAAAAACAGATTTTATTTTTATAAAATGCTTATTTCTTAAATAAGATATAATAAAACTTGCAATATGGCAACCGCTCAAAGGATTGTGATAGACTTAGGATCAGTTTAAATCGAATTTGAGTTAACTTTTTTGGCACAAATTTAATATTCTTCTCGTCCCTTGTTTTGTTACAATTTTGGAGCGCTTACAAAGTTATATTGACATAAATCTTGTTACACTTGAGCCGTCACTCTAAGAACCGTAAGTCTATTACTTACAGCTGTGCAGCTTTTACTGGAAACTAATTGCTGTAAATTTAGACAGTGTTTACGTAAAAGCCATTTTTCAATTTCAGTCATGTCTTTTGGAGAAACAAGTTTTAATACTCGCTTATCAAATTTCTTATCAATTTGTTATGTCAAAATAAGCTAGAAGTGGACTTATTTTTTAAATAGTAAATTTATTATTTTATAAATTTGTAAATGATTGGCCTATTTTCAAATGTGTTGTTTTTAGGGTAAACAACGCGACCCTATTATTAAGACACCGCTGTCCTTCCGTCTGTCACCAGGCTGTATCTCATGAACCGTGATTGTTAGACAGTTGAAATTTTCACAGAAGATGTTTTTCTGTTGCCGCTATAGAGAGGTAGGGCACTGCAAGTATTCGCTCGAATAAGCTGCCCGAACAAATAAAGCGGGGCATAGCGAGTACTTGCTCGAATGAGCGGCCCGAACTGGGGAAGTACCTCCACCTTACAGAAAACCGCGGCCACAATAACACTAACATTGAGTAGTGTTGTGTTCCTGGCGGTGAGTAAGGTTGCCAGAGCTCTCTCTTTGAGGATTCGCTGCGCGGACAGCGGAGGACCGACGGTGCTTGTTGCTGTCATTGCTCGGCGTAGACGCGGCGTGCTGGTTCGGCGGTCAGGGAGACCTGATGAAACGGCTGACCGCTGGCCGCCCGCAGGTTGAACGGGTTCCCGAACCCAGGGATCACTTAATCTCCGCCCTGGGAGGCTGATCCGCCAACCTGTGTAAAGTCTCTGAAGTAGTAGTCGTGCCGGAGAAGGAGACCGGAGTGGACCCGGCTACTACAACAGAGGGGGATCAGGGGCCCTTCCGCCCGCCGTGCCAGCAACCGCATCATCTGTGTTGAGCTTCGGCAGTCTTAGTACCGCAACTTTTTGTCTTCTAAGCTGTCTGTGCAGTGAATCCTCATCCGTAGTCTAAGTTACTTCAAACAAAATGGCCAGGAACAGAAAAAAGAAAAGAGTTTTGACAGCGGTTACTCCATCCACATATAATGTAGATTTTTGCAACATAAGGGGTATTCACGCAAATCTTAACGCAGTCCATCACCATCTCGAGACTGCGCAGCCAACCATCCTTTTTCTAACGGAGACGCAGATATCCTGCCCGGCCGACACATCATACCTTCGTTATCCCGGCTACAAACTCGAGCACAATTTTTTGAGTCGTGCCGGTGTATGTATGTTCGTCCGGGAGGATATCTGCTGTCGCCGACTTCATAGCCTTGAAGACAGGGACCTGTCGATATTGTGGGTGCGCGTAGATCATGGGGGCCACACTCGTATCTATGCGTGCCTATACAGGTCTCATAGCGGTGACACGGACGTAACTCGACTCTTCACGCACCTGAGTTTGACGACTGACAAAGTTCTAGAGCAATATCCTACAGCAGAAGTAGTTATTTTGGGAGACTTTAACGCCCACCATCGTGAGTGGCTCAGTTCTCGAACCAATAACTATGCAGGGATATCTGCTCATGAATTTGCTCTGACCTATGGATTCTCTCAGCTGGTACTTTCTCCAACGAGAATACCAGATATAGAGGACCATACAAGCTCCTTACTGGACCTTCTGCTGACTACACGTCCGGATGGATACTCCGTCTCAGTGGATGCGCCTCTTGGCTCCTCGGACCACTGTCTCATCCGGACTCGATTGTCACACTCGTATCTATGCGTGCCTATACAGGTCTCATAGCGGTGACACGGACGTAACTCGACTCTTCACGCACCTGAGTTTGACGACTGACAAAGTTCTAGAGCAATATCCTACAGCAGAAGTAGTTATTTTGGGAGACTTTAACGCCCACCATCGTGAGTGGCTCAGTTCTCGAACCAATAACTATGCAGGGATATCTGCTCATGAATTTGCTCTGACCTATGGATTCTCTCAGCTGGTACTTTCTCCAACGAGAATACCAGATATAGAGGACCATACAAGCTCCTTACTGGACCTTCTGCTGACTACACGTCCGGATGGATACTCCGTCTCAGTGGATGCGCCTCTTGGCTCCTCGGACCACTGTCTCATCCGGACTCGATTGTCATGCACACAACCCGATCCTTCTGGGCCAACTAATTGGCGTCGTGTGTGGCATTATAAGTCGGCAGACTGGGATGGATTGCGAGAATTTTATGCATCGTACCCGTGGAGGCAGATCTGCTATAGCTCAGAAGATCCTGACGTCTGCGCAGCCGCAGTCACTGAGACAATCCTCGCTGGTATGGAATGTTTCATTCCTAACCTGCGAGTAGCTGCCGGCGTCAAAAAACGACCGTGGTTTAATAGGCCTTGCAGAGAAGCTAAAATTCTTAAGCAAACTGCGTATGAGGCTTGGACCACGGCTCGTAATAATAAGGATCCGAATATTTCTGAGTTAAAACGCAAATTAAATGCTGCCTCGAGGTTCAGTAAGAAAGCAACTGCCAGAGCAAAATTCCAATTCATCGGCAAAATAGGTGGGCGACTTGCGAGCTATCCTTCTGGGAGTCGTGCTTTCTGGTCGCTTGCTAAAGCTGCCGAGGGGAACTTCTGCCAGTCGTCATTACCACCACTGCGAAAGACCGATGGTGACTTGGCCCACAGTGCAAAAGAGAAAGCCGATCTATTGGGCAGTCTCTTTGCCTCTAACTCGAATGTGAACGACGAAGGCGCTGTACCACCTACTTTACCGTGGTGCGGTAAGACCATGCCGGAAATCACTATAACACAGCGCGAGGTCCGGCGGGCGTTGCTTTCCCTAGACGTTCATAAGTCGAGTGGGCCAGACGGCATACCAGCAGTGGTGCTTAAGCAGTGTGCTCCTGAGTTATGTCCTGTACTCACGCGCCTCTTCACGCTTTCCTACCACACTAGGCAATTTCCGTCTTCATGGAAGACTGCAAATGTGCACCCGGTGCCCAAAAAGGGCGATAGATCAGATCCATCGAATTACAGGCCTATCGCTATAACCTCTCTCCTCTCCAAGGTGATGGAGCGTGTGATCAACACACAGCTTTTGAGATACCTAGAAAAACACGACCTGATCAGTGACCGTCAATATGGCTTTCGCCACGGTCGCTCAACTGGTGACCTTCTAGTGTATCTCACACACCGATGGGCACTAGCCATTGAGAGTCAGGGGGAGGCATTGGCATGTAGCCTAGACATAGCGAAGGCGTTCGATCGGGTCTGGCACCGGGGTCTTCTATCGAAGTTGCCTTCTTACGGAGTGCCCGAGGGTTTGTGCAAATGGGTGGCTAGCTTTTTGTCCGGCAGAAGCATACGAGCCGTAGTTGACGGTAGTTGCTCTGATAGCATGGACATTAATGCTGGTGTCCCGCAAGGCTCTGTGCTGTCTCCTACGCTGTTTCTACTGCACATCAATGATATGTTGGACATCAACAACATACATTGCTATGCAGATGACAGTACTGGAGACGCTTATTACACGGGCCGTGCAAGCATCCCACGTTCCGTTGTGGAGGAAAAGCGTGAAGAACTTGTGTCTCAAATCGAGATCGGTCTGTCCAAGGTCTCTGACTGGGGGCGGGAAAACTTGGTCCGATTCAACCCTTCAAAGACACAAGTCTGCGCGTTCACCGCTAAGAAAACCCCATTCACTGTAGTCCCACAATTCCAGAACACTCCCCTCTCCATCTCCAAGAGCATTGGGATCCTTGGCGTTGACATCTCCAGCGATGTTCAGTTCCGAGATCATTTGCTAGGCAAGGTAAAGCTGGCGTCCAAAAAACTTGGTGTACTCAACAGAGCGAAGCAGTACTTCACGTCGGGGCAAAGGTTGCTACTTTACAAGTCGCAAGTCCGGCCCCATATGGAGTACTGCTGCCATCTCTGGGCGGGTGCACCCGGATACCAGCTTGGCCCTTTTGACTCGGTTCAACGACGGGCTGTGAGAATTGTCGACGATCCCAAACTCACTTGCGGTATCGAACCCTTAAGTCTGAGGAGAGACTTTGCCTCCCTGTGTGTGTTCTACCGCTTGTACAATGGATTGTGTTCTGAGGAATTGTTCGAAATGATGCCCACGGCTACTTTCTACCATCGCACCGCTCGCCATCGACAGGGAATTCATTCTCACACTTTGGAACCAAAATGGTCGCGAACAGTGCGGTTTCAGAGAAACTTCCTCCCGCGAACCCTTGGGTTGTGGAATGAGCTCCCTGCCAAGGTTTTCTCTAAGGACTACAGTATGGGGTTCTTCAAAAAAGAAGTTATTAGATTTCTGAAGAGTCGGCAACGCGCGAGTGATGCCCCTGGTGTTGCAAGCGTCCATAGGCTACGGTGACCGCTTACCATCAGGCGGACCGTAGGCTTGTTTGCCACCTTAGTGGTATAAAAAAAAAAAAAAAAAAAAAATAACAACAAATACTAAAAAACAATATCTAGTAAATATTTAAGGGGGCTCCCATACAACAAATCTGAATTTTTTGCTCGTTTTTGCTCGATATTGATATTAGAAACAGATAGACGCTTGCATTATTTACAGAATATTTAGTCATATATTTAATTTAAAAATAAATAATAAAATTAAAATAAAACAAACATTTAATGGGATAAATTTTATGGGATATTGAATAATTTGTATGTGAGCCATACAACAAACGTGGTTTTTTTTTTGCCGTTTTTATAGATAATTATACGTAACCCGTCGTGCGCGAGTCCGACTTGCACATGGCCGATTTTTTTTGGGATTCTGTAGTCAACCATTTTGCCATATTGTTTCGCCATGTCATTTCATCCATTCGTCTGTCCGTATGTCTAAGTATTTTATACATAAAATAACTGTGGCATACCATACGGGCAGACGGATGGACGTGGCTAAACTGTAAGGGTTCCGTGTTTGACTTCGGAACCTTAAAAAGTTTACTTTAACTTCGCGGAGTAAATTATTAGTTACCATATCTAGATATTCTTCTAAGTAAAATATACCATTTGACAAAAGTAAGTATTAAAATTCAATAAAAATAACCATTTCCTTTTATTGTTATTACTAGGAATGTTTTTGTAAGATACCCAAGTGCATATATCCCTTTTGTATCCGAAGGGGTAAAAAGGGTTCAACATCAGAATTTAATTTGAATACCTTCTCGGTCGGAAGTCTTGTGTCGGGTTCGTAGAATCTAGAATTGAATCTAGAGCATAAATTTCCTGGATAGGTACATCAGTACATTCTATTCCATAGGTATGAGGAAACGAAAAGGTTTTTCTTTACTTTTTTTAATCTCTGGGTTGATTTTCTGTACCTTATGTATTATATAATATTTATACTAATTTTAAATTTCGACTTGTGGATACTTTTAATTGGGGCAAAGAGTATTTTATATCTATCTTCGTCTTTCCAGATATATTTGTGCCAAATTAAGTCGATAGAAGCTTTCATTACAGCGTTAAGAGAGGGTACAAAGGTAAGTTGCCCACAGTAGAATTACATTTTCAATAAATAAATCAAGACCAAATAAATAATAGACAGGACCAGCTTCGCCCTTTTAACTCGGTTCAACGAAGGGCTGTGAGAATTGTCGACGATCTCAAATTCACTTGCCGTATCGAGCTCTTAAGTCTGAGGAGATACTTTGCCTTACTGTGTGTGTTCTACCGCTTGTACATTGGGAAGTGTTCTGAAGAATTGTTCGAAATGATGCCCACGGCTACTTCTACCATCGCACCGCTAGCCATCGTCAGGGAATTCATTGTCACAATTTAGAACCGAAATGTTCGTGTATAGTGCGGTTTCAGAGAAAGTTTCTCTCGCGGACGCTTGGGTTGTGGAATGAACTCCCTGCCATGGTTTTGTCTAAGGACTGCAGTATGGGGTTCTTCAAGAAAAAAGTTATTAGTTTTTCGATAGGTCGGCAACGCGTAAATGATACCTTGGTATTGCAAGCTTTCTATAAGGCGGACTTAAGGCTGTTTGAAACCTTAGTGGTATAAAAAAATACAGCATATACATACTACACTATAATGCCAAGGCTGATATTCTCGCCAGCTTTCATACGCCCCCACTGCTGTGCCACGGTCTACCGTCATAAGCGAGGGTGATTTGGGCCATAGTCCACACGCGCGCCCAGTGCAGATGGTGGACTTCACATACGTCTTTTTTTTTTCTTGACGTATGCAGGTTTCCTTCACCGAAAAGCCAGTGGTGTGAATAAATAACTCAGTGTACATGAGAAATTAAGAAAAGACTCATTGACAAAGCATCCGGGGTTCGAACCTCCGCCACTTAGGACGTGAAGTGAAATTTAAACCCCTCGGCCACCACCGAAGGCTGATATTAGTTAAAACATAATGCAATAAAATTTTCTCGATATAAAAAAATTACAAGATTACCTTTTTTTTTTGCCAATTTTTGATTTATTTTATAACGGTTCATATAATTTAACTGAAATTTCATAATAATATTTAAATAATAAAATTCGAGTTATTAATATTTAATAATCTACGTCCATACTAAACGTTCATATTACGCGTTGTACGTCTATATATACGTCTATATACGTCTGGCTTTATGCCCCCTCTTGAGGAATAGCAAGTAAAAAGCAAGCAAAGCAAAATACAAGTCATATATAGAACGATACAAAGCACAGTCATATGCTGAAAACCACATGTAGTCTATAAGAAATTACAAATAAATATTTTCTGGGATGTCTTCACGCTGAAGGTCATGAAAAAATAAAGGAAGTCATTGTATTTTTTTTTATAGAATAGACGAATAAAAAAAAATTCACCTTTAATTTTTTACGATGTTTTATCTTTTAACCTGTCACAAAGTAAATACAAACTGACGTAACTGTCTTTTTGGCACTAACTAATCGTTTCCAGGTAGATAAATATTGGTTGGAGTTTTCCAACAATTAATCACGTGATCGGTGCGTCGTTAGTTAACCGTCAATCTCATGTCAGTTGGAAGAAAGATTTAGAAGCATCTTAAGTTAAACTTATCTACGGATGCTTCAGAAACAGCCTAACTACAGAGTAACACTGAAAGTTTTTAGAACTGTCTAGTAACTAGTGGCAACTGGGTAGTAACAAATCCAATGAAAAAGATAAATAAATTTGGAATTTAGAACTCTTTGGTAACCTGATGATGTAGGTATATTGCATGATGGGGTACGTACCAGGTAACCTCTTCGTGAGTCGGATTCTCGCCTGTCTCTTCGGGATACGTCTTGGGAGTCTTGGGGAACGGATTACCCGAGCTGCAACAGCGGTCCTGTCTAGAGACATAAGCGATGCATCGATAAGCATCATCTCCAACAGTGCCGCCGTGCTAAAAGCTCTCAATAACAATCGCATCAACAGTGGACTAATCCTGGAGTGTCACAGTGAACTTCAAAAAATAGCATTGAAGATCCGGTTGGTCATTGCAGTGAGTCTCTAGGCAATAATGCGGCAGATCAGTTGGCAAAGAGAGGATCGGGCACTAAAATTTTGGGACCTGAACCAATCGTACCGGTACCATTCACCCAACTCAAACGTGGTTACGTGACAGAACCTTACAACTACACAACAAACAGTGGGCAGAGCAAACGGACTGCAGACAAACCAAGAATGTTCTTACATCCTTGAACGTAAATATGTCGCACAAGCTGTTACAACTTAATAGAAAAAACCTGCGCATGTTGGTATAATAATAGGCCACTGCCCGCTAAACAAACACTTTTTCAAGGTAAAGGTAGGGTAAGTGTCAGAGTCAGACTGCCACTCATTCTACCTACTGCGATCGGAGTGGGGCCGCAGTGGAGAAGTTGTGTTGGTGTTTCGTTGCCTTTCAGCCTGTTCACCGCGCCCACAGCGGTACTGCACCGAAATGCAGCAGAGAGGATGTGCTACTGCTGTAGCCGAGGCCCCGGGCGGGATGCTCGGGGAAGCCTTAATATACAATATAAATATACATACATAGAAATAATCTTTCTTCGTCTATGAATCTCTGAAGATTAGTCTTTAAAAAAAAAAAGAAACAGTTTCAAAGCAAAGTTGCAAGGCAGTCAAAAGATTAACCTCGAGCTAGGAATTAAACCTGCAACAATCCTTACAGTCCGTGTAAGTGCTCTACCAATTCAGTTATCGAGGCACAAGACTGGCTAATGAAAATCCCAACGACATGTTTGCTGAGCACCAAGCTTGTCAGTGAAGACTGCACAAAGCCAATCAACGTGCTCGTACACCACTGCGGGTTCCAACTCTTTGGGGAGGCAATCGTGGACGAAGGGTACAGTAGGCTTGGGAACATGTAATCATTAATGGTTGTAAGCACTTTTCACTTGAATCCTGGTTTGGGTTTCATCCTGTTTCGCGAAAAGAAATGGTTTTGAAACATGCTGAACGTCCAAGCTGGCTTTAGCACGCTCAAGGAATTCATCTGTACCAAGGTGGCATAAATTATGGTGTGGACTGGGATTCGTCTTATTGGAAGAATGGACTTTGTTTAAATACATTGCACTATAACAACCAAGCGCTTTTACTGATTATTAATTTATAAACAATCATACTCATGACGCTTTTTGATTTTTTTAACTTTTTGTCTAGTCTGAATGAAACTCTTTTTTTTGAAGTGAAAACTTCTTTAGCGGCGTTGTGCACTTTTTTTGGTATGGGTAAAAAATGATAAACTCGCGTCAGGTCACGTGTCCTAATCGTGGAAATTCGTAAGAAGGAATCCGTAATGCCACGCCTATTATAATTTTTATTTTTAGTTATGTGTAGTACAGGGAGGTTGGATATGGAATTTTAATTCTATGACAGATTGCGATGTCAAATATACTACGTCAAAAAAGTAAATAAACAAACATTATTATTTCTTGACAATGTCAAAGACATGTCTTGTGACATATTTGAGTGTTAAGCGCGAATCGTGTGTAAAGGTTTTCACTTCTGCCGGCACTCCCGGAGTGCAACTCGTTTTTTTTTTACATGTTTAGTATGATTTTAATTTTATTTACAAAAAACTTGAAACCCTTATTAAGTTAAAGATAACAGATTTATTAAATAAACTTTCATATGTGTGTGTATTTATTAATATAGTTTTTATAATTTCATTATCATATACAAATCTAAAGATTACTTTTCTAGATATTTGATACAAAAAGAAATTCCCCCGTAAACACACACACACACACACACACACACACACACACACACACACACACAGAGAGAGAGAGAGAGAGAGATCAGTCTAAAAATAGTCGCAAACGATTCTCCAGGTCTTAAAACGTAAAGAGAACACAATTTCTCCTTGTATCAAAATCACTGTTACCTTCTCTTTGAGATAAGAAGTGACTATAATTTATAAATAAATTAGTATGTTTATAAATCTAGATGAATTTATGCCCTTTATCTGTAACACAAAGCAGATAATTAAACTATAAATAACTTGTAGACTTTCACACGAGCTCTTTAATTGACTCCGAATGTGTAAAGGTATCTGGGTCTGGCACACCTGAGGCTTCCGGCTTACACAGACCGTCATCTATTACACTGTCTTAAACCGGCTGGTTTAATGTGATATGGGCACAGTCGGTGTACATTTATGATACATACATTAAATTAAGATACATTCTAAATGTAATTTACTAATATTAATATGATGTTTAAATTTACAATTAGTATTTATATTTTGTAATATTTAGTTTCTGCTTAAATCAAAATGTGTAAGATATGGGTCATGGGCTGATTATTGTAGAGCAATGTGGTATATTAAAATAATAAGAAACTTTATAATACTGGTATTGAAGTACCATAGTTCAATCTTATTCGTAGATCGATTTATCTATGTATTTTTAAAAAAATATCTTATTACTATTAGTAAATAATCAAATCAAAGATAATACAAATCACTATTTCTTAAAAAGTTAAACTTTCACATTTATTTTAGAAATTGGTACTATTTTGGTGCAGTACGCACACAAATTTATTGTATTAATATGTAATACTCACTATGAGTACCTGAACCATTTTATTAAGCCTTTATACACATAGTTTATGTTTGTTATAGTATGATTTTTGATAAATAAATTATCATCTTTTTTTTTTATTTATAATTATTTTTATTATTATTTAAAATTATATTATATTAAAATTAAAATTAAATTATATTTAAAATTGTTACATCTTTGCAATATCTTTCAGCAAGGGTTAGACAATTTTATCATGTATTATAGTAGTAATTTTTAATAAACTTACTAAATATGGGACTACCTCGGAAGTATACCTTTTTAATTAAAAAAAGAATTTTGAAAATCCGTCTATATATGATGAAGTCATGCTCGAACTTATATTAAAAAAAGAATACAAACATCCGAATTGTGAACCTCCTCCATTTTGAAGTCGGTTACAAACAAAGTTTTAACAACAAAAATGTGTAGCATTGCAAACATTGTTTTGTATAGATGTGTTTGTGTAATGTTTTGGCGAAACACGAGCAGGAGAGACCCGGTTTACGCGATGTTATTGACGAATTTGACCTAATTCTAATGAAGGTAAATTAATTTTTTTTTAAAATAAAATCCTTACGCGGATCAAAATTAAGCTAAGCCAGTGATTAACAGCAAAAAAAAATAAAAATGGCTTCAAAAAGATGCACTAAAAAGGTAAAAATAACTACTTATTACTCCTCCTTTTTCGGAGTCGGTTAAAATAGGAGACATTTAGTAAGGTTTGAAGTCAGTGTAATTTTTTAACAATTTTTTGAAAGAGATTTGTGTGAATAATTTATATGCATTCCTTTACTTCAAGGAATTAAAATATTTAAATCAATAAAAAAGAAAATTGTGGATTTTATACATTACAGAATTGAGCATATTTGAAATCATTAAAATAGTTTTATCAAAGATTTAAATAAATTGATATACATTGTTTCACGAAAAGTAAAATCATAATTCTAGGTATGTAAAATAGTTTCAAATATTTACAAAAATAAAATAATCAAATAAGAGCGTTAAAATGGTTTGAGTGGCAAACCAGTAATTTTTGGCAGCAGCACAAAGCTGCAGTATCTTAAAGCTCCGTAATGGATTGTTGAAACATATTCAACAGTTTAAATATATTCAATTAAAAGATAATTTTAGCTTTAAATTTATGCTGGGATTTATCAGCCATTGAAATGCTATGTTTTTAGAGAGACACGGATGGTATTGCAGAAAACTTTTAATATCTTTTGTTTAAACAAAAACCACATACATTAAAAATATTGAAAAAAATCCGTCCAGTGTTTTTAGGGTGCCGTACCTGAAAAGGTAAAAAGGAACCCTTATAGGATCACTTTGTTGTCCGTCTGTCTGACTGTCTGTCAAGACCCTTTTTCTCAGGAACTCGTGAAGTTACCAAATAAAATTAAAATCGAATACTAAGGTCTGGGGTCTCTTAAAGACGTAAAAAAATAAAGCTTCTAAGACAACGCAATAAACAAATACGGTCGAAATTTTTTGTCGCAAATTTTGACTTTCACAAAAAATCAAAACCTACGGTATACTTCCCGTCGTCCCAGAATCATAAAATTTGATACGAAGCAAGGTCTTACATCACAAATATAGGAAAAAAACTGAAATTTGTTAATTTGCAGCTAAAACATATTAGGTATACAGTTGAAATAAATATCAAATACTAAAGTCTACGGTCACTTAAAGTTGTAAAAAAATGAAAGCTTCTAATCAATGCAATAAAAAATATACTCAAAATACGGTCATTTTTGTCGCATATTGTGACTCAAATAAACCAAAACCTATGGGGTAGTTCCAGTTGACCTAGAATCATGAACTTTGTCGAGAAGCAAAACAATATGGGAAAACATCCGAAAACAAATAATTGAGGACTGTGAGACTTGATCTCCCGATGAAAGAACTATGTTTAGATAAAGTACTTTTAGTAGCAAAAGTTGCCATTAGATAGCGTTATACATTAATTTATATCGCGATATGATTTTGTTGCCGGCCTCCGATAAGTGAGATGTGAAATTAGATTCGATGTTCTCATCCCCCAGACCGACCTCGGCATGGTCGTAAAATTATAATTAGGCGGCCTCGCTGTCCGAATAGCGAGATTAGTCTCTACGACCTCCCCTAATAAGGCCTCCCCCCTAACACGACGCCCGCAAGGATACACGAGGAATCAAAGAGTGCCGGGGCGCTTCTCGCCCCCACTCAATCGCAACCGCACCCGCGTAACAGGGAACTCCTTACCTGGCGGTGACTCACCTTCGGGTTCGAGGGTCACGCCTACCCAAGCCGAGGCTCACCCCGCGGGGAGCCCTTGAGCGTTGGGCGCTATATGGGCTGAGGCTCCTTCAGTGTCTTAACCCAGAAATCCCGATGAAGCAGTAATGGCTGCAACAGCCAACTGCATAGTCAGGAGAAAATAACAATTTAGCGAAAGCTTTCGATCAAGTCCGGCATAACGGCTTGATCTGTAGGCTGTACACTCTCGGTGTCCCAGTCCGTCTCGTGCTCATCTTACGAGACTACCGGCTCCGTGCTCTCCCCTCTTCTCTTCTCATTATTTACAAATGATATCCCTCGTCCCTCGAACGTTAATGTGGCGCTCTTCGCGGACGATACGGCGCTCTTATGTTCTCACCGACACGTCTCACGACAACAAGTACAGTAAAATGTCTCTTAGAAATAAGGTGACGCTTTACAAAACATGTATTCGGCCTATACTCACATTTGAAAGCATAGCGTTTGGTCACACAAGTATTACTTAAGTTTACTTATAAATAAAGTAACGGGCCCAGCCGCCCGACCTATTAACTCGAACGGAATACCAGACAACTGGGATGGTAAACGTAGTAATCTTATTAATAACTTCGCTGATCAACGCAATAAAGCCTCCTTGTATAACGATTTGGCTGTCTTGTCTCAAGGTCCATTAACTCCACAAGAGTTTTATGAAAAGTGTCAAAATTTGTTCAGTACAATTATGACGTACATTAGTTTGCACGAGTTTGTTGCAACGACAATAGAGTCAAAGCGAAACCTTTATAAAAAACTAACCCTCCAATCCTATCTTCGAGGCCTTAAAGAACCCCTTGGTTCACGTATACGTTCTATGCAGCCTGAAACGATAGAGAAAGCATTAGAGTTTGTTCATGAAGAAATGAACACGCTTTATCTTCTGCACCGTAATGATCAACTCCCCGAAAGGAAACTACAGCATCAACTCTTTACAGACAAACATACACATATGCCTAAATACTTTTCAAACCCTATTCAACCATCTATGGTAATGACACCATCGAAGCCATTCATCATGCCAGGCCCTTCTCGTTATAATGCTATGACCTCAAAGAACCCCTCAGATGTGGAAGCCCAACATAAACCCAATTAATCAAAATCGATTTCCAGTTCGCACGCAACAAATGTTTGCAGCCCCCCAACCAAATTATAACTCTCAAAATGCATTCCGTATGAACCAGCAGACAAACCTAACAAAACCAATGAGTGGGGTTAGTCACTATGCGACCAGACCATTACCGCCTAATGGACATGACTGGACAAAGCACGGCAACCCACCACCTAGTAACTATTTTAAGACTAGAGAGATAAATTTTAATGAGTGTTACGAGTACCAAGACTTACTTTACAGTGACTTATTTACTGAAAATTACTATAATCCCTACGCTGACTGTTACGATAACCCCTATGACGTACAACTTTCGTATACTTACCCTTCAGAAACTCAGTACCAGTACCAACCTGAAACCGTCTTTTCGAACATAAATGCTCAGTATAATAAAGTTCAGCAAATAGAACTTACCATGTGATACTGAAGATTTTCAAAAACTTCAGAGAGATTAGAAAAACCAAAATAGAAGTTAACCTACAAATACAACGTCAATTACCATACATACAATTAAGTGATCCCCCTCTCTGACTCCTCATAGATACCGGCGCGAATCAATCTTTTATTTCACCCGACATTGTCACACACACAACACTTCTCTCATTTACCATTAAACTATGACCCATTTGAAGTTAATAATGTGCATGCCACTTCACGTAACGATTATTCAATAACCCTGCCATGCTTTAAAGAATTTAACGATGGAAAATATATAATGCTTTTTATCTACAAATTTCATGATTACTTTGACGGCTTAATAGGATTAGAGCTATTAAATAAATGGGAATCTAATATTAATCTTAAAAACAACCAGCAAATTACCAGGCAAGCTAATTATCCAATAATAATGTACGATTCTCGTAACTGTAATCTATACGAAGATATAATCCCAGCTCAAACTTCCAAATTAATTCGAGTACCGATCAATATTCACGAAGGTGATGTTCTAATTTCTCAGCAGAATATATCTAACTGTCTAATTGGAGAATGTTTAACTCACGTTAAAAATAACCGTGCTATATTAGAAGTTGTAAATCCTACAAAATATGATATAGTTTTTTCTATGGACCGCCTCGTAAACGCAGAACTGTTTAACGTTGAGTGCAAACGCACTGAACAAATATGTTCGTCTCGCGTACAAGAAGTGCTATCTCGCTTACGCACAGACCACTTAAACGAAGAAGAACGTATAAACTTGAAGTCCCTATGCGCTCAGTACGTTGACTTATTCTATATAGATGGAGAGCCACTAACTTTTACTAATAAAATAAGGCATAAAATTAGATCTTCAGATGAAATCCCAATCTTTACTAAAAGCTATAGATATCCATTCATTCATAAAAAAAAGTTTAAGAACAAGTCGCGAAAATGCTAGAACAAAATATCATACGTCCCTCCGAATCAGCATGTAGCTCCCCCATCTGGGTAGTTCCAAAGAAAACTGACGCTTCCGGTAAAACGAAGTGGCGTATAGTCGTAGATTTTAGAAAACTTAATGAAAAAAGTAAAGTAGACGACAGGTACCCTATCCCTAATATTGCAGAAGTACTAGACAAACTCGGTAACTGTCAATATTTTACTACGTTGGACCTTGCTAGTGGATTTTACCATGGATCCAGCTGACATATCTAAGACAGCTTTCAATGTAGAACACGGGCATTTCGAATTTTTACGTATGCCTATGGGCCTGAAAAAGTCCCCTTCCACTTTCCAAAGAGTCATGGATAATGTCCTCAAGGACCTCCAGAATACCATTTGCCTAGTTTACCTTGATGACGTCATTGTTATTAGCACTTCACTTCAAGAACATATGGTAAACTTAGAAAAAGTTCTTAAAAGACTTAGAGAATCCAATTTTAAAATCCAGATGGATAAGTCATGGTCACATAAGTAGTAAAGACGGAATAAAACCGAACCCCGATAAGATCTCTGCTATTCGAAAATTTCCCCTGCCTACAACCACGAAAGAGATAAAAATATTTCTTGGACTGTTATTACAGAAAATTTATCCCCGACTTCGCTCGTGTGACTAAACCTATGACTCAATGTTTGAAAAAAGGATCAAAAATTAACCCACACCAAACTGACTACATAAACTGTTGCGAAAAATGCAAAACTCTTTTGACAAACGACCCTTTTTTACTGTATCCGGACTTTACCAAAGAGTTCATACTTACTACTGACGCATTTAATGTAGCCATCGGTGCCGTGCCCTCTCAAGGGACTGTAGGATCAGACAAACCGATAGCTTATGCTACAAGGACCTTAAACACTAGTGAGTCTAAGTACAGTACTATAGAAAAAGAACTGTTGGCTATCGTATGGGCAACTAAATACTTCCGACCTTACATATTTGGACGTCAATTTAAAATACTAACCGACCACAAACCATTACAATGGATGATGAACCTGAAGGAACCGAACTCACGTTTGATTCGATGGAGACTTAAACTTAGTGAATATAACTTTACCGTTACTTATAAAAAAGGTGCCCATAATAATAATGCTGATGCTCTTTCTAGGATCGAGATTAATAACGAAGAGATTAGTTCAGTAGTAGCTAACCCTTCTAAAAACCCCATTCTATATCAGGTTCTACGACTCTTACTGCCCACACTAGTGAAGAGAATCCTATTCTAAAAGTTCCAAGTTCCGATGAACCCCTTAATAAATTTAATCGACAGATTTCCTTTACAATAGTTGGTGAAATAAAGAAACGCCCCACTGTGACCAAACCCTTTGAGACACACCCAAAGACCTCCATAAAAATATCAGAAACTTACATCGAAGAAGACTTAATAAGTGCAATAAAAGAGTATGTTAACCCAAAGGTAAAGACAGGCATTATAATCCATCCACCTTTAGCCATGTCTAAAATCATTCCCATTATACAGGATAAATTTAAGAGTTCGGCTATGAGCCTAGTCTTAACTAAAATAGAATTAGAAAATGTAAAAGAGTACCTCCGACAGCAAGATATCATTCAGAAATATCACGTAGGAAAAACCAATCATCGTGGTGTCAGTAAATGTTATTTGGCCTTCTCACACAAATATTACTGGCCTAAAATGAAAGACCACATTGCAAAACATATAAATGAATGTAATATTTGTAACCAAGGAAAATATGATAGGAATCCCATAAAACAAAAATTTTGTATAGTCCCCCCTCCAACAATACCATTACAAACAGTACATCTCGACCTTTTCACTGCAGATAAGGAAAAATATCTTACCCTTATCGATGCTTTTTCAAAATATGCTCAAGCATATCATTTGAGAGATGGTACAGCTATCAGCGTTATACAAGCTCTTTTAAAATTTATTACACACCATGGTGTTCCCTTAACGATACTCACCGACCAAGGACCTGAATTTACTAACCAAATGTTCTCAGAGTTCACAAGACTTCATAAAATACAACACCACAAAACCCTACCACATACACACAATGACAATGGAATGATCGAAAGGTCCCATTTAACCGTATTGGAACACCTAAAACTTTTAAAATTGGAACGACGTGACCAGCCTGCTGTCCACCTACTTCCATACGGTGTTCTTGCCTATAACAGCTCCATACATAGTTTTACGAAGTGTAGACCTATAGAAATAATCACAGGACACTTTGACCCACGAGACCCTTTAGACATAGACCTCAACAGACATTTACTTCAACAAGACCACAGATTAAAAATGACTCAAGTTTATGATATCATAAATGACACTTCACTATACAAGCGTACTGAAATTATTAATAATAGAAATAAGAACCGGGAAACCCTGAAAGAATACGTACCTGACTAACAGATTTTTATACGTTAACCCCTAGCAGACCGACAAAAACTAGCACCGCGCTTTACTCAGGACACTGTACTAGCTGACCTTCCTATCCACATATATACTAAAAAAAAGGCGTGGCCCAGTTGCAAAATCGCGACTCAAAAGTAGTCCTAATATTCCACAATTGTTACAGGATACTACTGACGTTACTGATACACATGATACATGCTCAAGACCTAAGACTTGACAGTTTGGAAGACGAACCCGGATTACTTCCCTTTAAATTGGGCCCCACAAGAAAAATATCCCACTATCACTCATTCTTACAGTATATTGTATTAGAAGATATTAATTCCAAAATCGAATCAATAAAGCTACATTTAAATGAAGTAAGACCACAGTTCAACAATAAAACGTCATTTTTATACGAACCCCATATAGAATTCCTTATTAATAAACTGGAAAGAATTAGTGAGCAGTTACAAAGTTTAGAACCAAATCGATATAAAAGAGGGCTTATAGACGACCTTGGATCCGTTACAAAAAGCATCCCAGGAAACTTAGATTACACAGACGCTTTAAAATATTATGATGCCAATAAAATGCTTTAAAATAATCTGAATAAGCTACAGTCTGAATATAATCACCACATTAGTTTAACTAAAGACTGGATGATTCATAATACAAAAGCAATAGATAGCATCTTAGAAAACCAGTACAAATTAGCTACCACTGTAAGTTTTATAATGAATAATACTTTTCAGGATGTAGGTGATTTAATAAGATATGCTCATGTAGCTCAGTACTTCTTGATTTTAGGCGATAACATTGAAAGTATATCTGATCAGTTACAAAACCTGGAAAACACAATGGCTTTTATTCGTGCCTCTAGTAGCTCTCATTCCGTTATTAACTTAGTCACACTAAAAAACATGATAAATAAATTAAAGCTATTATATCCCCAGGACTCTGTTCTTGAATTAGATTCAAGAGAATATTATGACATATTAAAATTAGGATTTTATTACATATATAAGAAAATTGTATTAGTTTTTAAGCTCCCGATTGTCTCCCCTATATCCTATAATCTATATAAACTATCCATAGTCCCTAACAAAAATCATCAAGCCCTTATACCTGTATCAACCTACATTGCAACTCACGGAACAGATTCTATGTACATAGAGACAGAATGTCCGAAGACCAATCAATGGTACCTCTGTGAAGAATAACTGAACCTTAGAATCCAGAATAAACCTGACTGCATTCAACAATTAATTAAACACACAGCAACTGGATGTAACTTGTAAGATGACGACAGTGATTCTCAAAAAGGAAGCCTTGGACCAACTTGACGACAAGCACTATACTGTAAGCTTTCCGAAACCAACCAAAGTTCAAACATCCTGCGGCCCGGACCGGTACAAAATATTGGAAGGAAGTTACTTAGCTATAATTCCACATAGCTGTTTCATAAAAACACCTGAATTTACAATTATTAATGACAAAAATCGCATTAAAGGCCAAGCATTAAAAATAACGGAGTTACCTACAGTTGAAGCACAACGGGAAACTGGAGAACCTCATATAACTCTGAACTCTATAAATGTTGACAAAATGCATGGTAGCAATACTTGGAATTTGAACACCCTCATGACCTAAGCCTTTACCACACTACAATACCACTATATATAACTGTACTCAGTGCAAGTGTACTAATTATTGTATAACTATATAAATCCACAAATAGAAAACGAAAAGACAGACATACTTATCAGAAACAAGAAGAAGACCCTGCGAAACTACATGATGAACCAAATGAGGCGAAAATTGACCCTAAGTATATAACAGCGATATTTTCACCAAATTGTCTCAAATAGTCGCTGTTCTACGGGTGGAGGTTTTACATATTCCCAATTCTATAAAATCGCCTATGCTGCATCGGCCCCGATACAGCACCTTGGACCATTGCGACATCAACATAGCAGGAAGCGCTGACACAACGCACGCGCCACCGTTCGCCTCTTGCGGAACCTCGCTAGCACGAGGCGCTGACACAGCACACGTGCTGTCATCGTCAACCTTTGCCGGAGCGGACACAGCTAGCTTACTTCGATACTTCCATCGTACATAGTCGGAACATTTTAGATGTAATTAAAATTGTAATCTTTTATTCTTTTAAATAAATCAATTTTAAATTATCTTTGTATTTTTTTGCATCCTTCGGCTGTAGCCTTCGTAATTCACGTAAAATGTCATAGCAGAGTCGGAGAAACTGATAGGGATGGATCTATCGATAAATGTAACACAATAACAGACCCGATATTTTTTTACAAAATGTAAGAAACTAAACAATTGCCGGATAATTTTGTACAAATTTATTAACTAATGTTACATTTCATTACAAGATGTAACAATATTATGTTGATTCTTTATTTATGTATATAAATCAAACCTGACGAATCGTCACTGTCACTCGATGAACTCTCCCCAACATTTGTTATAAGTTCCTGTACTTCTATATTATCGAATGCCACATGAATTTCCCAATCCGACGCTATAATGTTTTGGCTTCGTCTCACAATTTTTTCCCAGTGTTCGGCAGTTAGTTCCGCACATGCATTTTTTAATAAATCCATCTTGTTTGCCGTAAAAGGGGGTTGGGTATTGTCACGAGCGGCGTATCCTTTGATTTATGCCCATATTAGTTTTATAGCTTGTACTGGCAATGATACGGCGGAAGTCGAAGAACCCAATGACCACATTCGGCAGCTATTTCGTCGGTAATTTATCTTTTACGGAGGCTTTCTTTCGATTTTAAAATATCCACTAATTGTACTTTTAATAAAGTATTATCCACATTTTCGCCATAACGTTGGAGCCAGTCAATTATTTCTTGTTTTTTATTGGCCTGCGTCGGCATTTTATCAATCTGTCTGGAGTGATATGTAGCGTTGTCCATAATAATTCTCGACGGTTCTTCCAGAGATTGCAACATTTCTTAAAACCATCCTTCGAAAATCTCCGCGTTCATTTCTTCATTGTTTTCATGGATTTAAAGGCCAGTAAAGCATCTGACACGAATCCTTTCTCAGACCCTGCATGGCATATGATAAGGCGTTGACCTTTTCTTATTGGCACTGAACTAGTGGAGGCGGCGGTGTCGTCAGTCCAGTTCTTAGATACTGTGTGATTTGCATTTAACCAAGTCTCGTCAGTGAAAATAACATTTGACCAATCTGATATCTTTTGGCTTCGCTCAAAAATTCGCAGCGAGCTATAGCAACGCCGTGACGCTCCATCAATATTTGACGTTTGTCCGATTTTTTATAAGAAAATCCAATTTCTTTCAAAACCAAGCTTAATAATTTTTGGCCATGGAACAAACCACATTCACCTAAAGAAACAACAAGTTTTTTAAGTGTGTAATAGTCATATACATGACGGCGAATACCGTCAGCGTCGAAGTTGTTAACCGATGTCACACGACGTGGTTGGCGTTTTTTCTTTGGCGTACGAAGCTTATTTTCCTACGTGCAACTTGTACCGTAAGCTTCGGTAGTAATTTTTGAAACAGTAGGTCCACTAATTCCTAATGCGGCCTCAACACGCTCTCGCACTTACGACAGTGATACCATTTTGATACTCTGCTTCAAAGTAATTACGAACCTCGATCACCAGTTCTCTCGACTGCCGTTTCAGAACAGATCCTTTATGCATTTTGATATTTGACAGCTGGGCAGCAATCAACACGGAAAAACACAAAATACACAACGTAACGTATGGATAATGTGAAAAAACTCAGTGAACAGAAATGTAGTGACTATATAGCACGACCGTCTTGTTGCGAGTGACAGATTAAATCAAACACAACATGGCGGTGGGCCATTGAGTGTTCCCACCTTGAAAAAATATATTTGAATGATTTTGTTACATTTGTCTTTGTTCAAAACATAATAAATATATGTGATCGATATCAATACTTATTCGGTCACAACACTACAACTATCAAATTAGAACTGTCATTGAGAAAATAAAGAAATGGAAATAGTATAGGACTTTATAGTCACCAGGAGTTGTATTTGCATTATATTGGTATATATAGAACCTCTTGGCTCTTAATTTTTGCAGATTGTCGCGAAAAATATCTAATTCAGGTACATTAGAATGTAAAAAGTTCATTAGCATTACGGCACGCGATGTAGGTGCATTCTTAAGTTCATCTCTTTCCGTTCGTAAGTCATATCCTTTTAATTTCGCTGTTATTACATTGATTCGGATAAAATGTGAACCGTTGTATAATTTTGTAATAAAATTGAGTTTTTTTCTTAAGGGCAGCCCTCCATACATTTAACGAAGGCATTGAAATTTGTCCCCCGAGAGCGACAACCCAAGCCGACTCCCCGCGGGGAGCCCTTGAGCGTTGGGCGCTATACGGGCTAAGGCTCCTTCAGAGTCTCGCCCAAAAAAGCCCGGTGGAGCAGTAATGGCTGCAACAGCCAACTGCATAGTCAGTCAGAAAAAAATGTGTTGAATATCGTTGAATAAGTCTTTTAATATTTTTTTTATTTGCTTATATATATTTAAAATTGTAGTAATCAAATGTTTTCTTTTAAAACAAACAAATGATAAAATAGGATAAGAAAAAGAACACCCATTTCACTTAGGAAAACATTAGGGGCGTAAGAAGCTGCAAAACGATTCTATAAAAAACAAACTTTTATTAGAAAAGTTTTGCAGACAGTGAGAAATATTATCATCTTACTTTTTACTAAAGGCATATAAAGTACATGTGGCTTACGTTTAGACATGTTAGACAAATATAAGTGCTAGTATACCTTTAACATTATTAACAATTTGCTTTTATATGATAAAATTTATAACAACGATAAGATAATTTATACTATTATAATTAAATAAACTTTATTAACAGTATTAAAAATAACGTCGTCAACGCAACAAATTAGGATTTCTTAATATATTATCTTCATCTACGCTCATACTTTAAAATCCAACTTATGAACTGTTTTTTAATTAAGTACATACTTTATAAACATAATTCTTTAATATAAAAAAAAGTTACTTCATTACAAAAGTTAAAGTATGTTAATTAGTTTTTATCTACTTTTATAACGTAAAATTCGAATTATAAACTTTAAAACTAGAATTATATTATAAAACTATTTCTCTAAAAAAATAATGTTATAATACAATCAATATTATACAAGACAAAAATCCAAACAATCACATTGCATCATTATTTTTATGGGCGGGGCGCCCGCTAAAGCGCATGCGCGGTGATGTGCAGGGTTTTGGCACCATTCATACGTTTTGTTGTTCTGAATTTCGCGGGTTTTTTTTTTTATTTTTGCTAAAAAATTATCGATGGTAGTGAATGTGTAGAAAATATTAATCCGCCCAATATTTTAGATGTGGCGACGAAAATGACTCATAATCTGAAAAGTCGAAAAAAAAATATAATAAATGCTATCACGACTTTATGGCTTGGCAAATGTAAAAAAAATGCTACATCGTTTTCGAAAACTCTTTCTTACGCTTTGATCGTTTATTTGAATATCAATGTATGAGACTGCACATAACTAGGTATTAAAATACTCGTGTGTAATTATATCAAACAAGCTCGCCTTAACACACCCGTAAACACAACGTTGATGGATATGTTATCTGTGGCGGCGCAACTATAATCAAAATATCTGGATTTGGCGCCAAAAAAAATGCTTTTTTCGACAAACTAAACCAATAATTTTCATGTGTTATCAAAAAATTTGAAAAACAAAATAAGTGAAGATTACTTACAGAGGAGAATTTAACTTTACCGGATATATAACAAGTAATGGTTCTTACCTAACAATTTTTATTTTCACTTTAGGTACTCTTTTTTTTACCAATATCATGAGTGTAGTTAAATAATAGTGTATAAAGCATCAAAACACTCGTGTGATACTATTATGGAACTCGTCTTTGACTCGTACCAAAACCCACACTCGTGTTTAATACCCCTTATTATATGACAGTCTTTGGCTCGTACCAAAAACCCACACTCGTGTTTAATACCCCTTATTATATGACAGTCTTTGGCTCGTACCAAAAACCCACACTCGTGTTTAATACCCCTTATTATATGTAGTCTTATAATACTATTTTAGTTGAATGTTGCTGTAAACTAAAAATTTAAAATTGTGTATAACTTAGAAACCTGCGTAGATTTCTTATCAAAGTTTTTGTACATCTATGTATTGAGATTTTTGTCAGATTTAAAAAACGCAACTCACACACATACATTTTGATGACATTAATTATATAAACACTTGCATATTTTTTTTTTCCAATTGTCCGGGCTTCTGAAGAAGCTCCGGAAGGCTGTTGGAAATTTCATCCATATAGCCTAACATAAATATATTATGACGCCAAAAATCTTCATTTGTCGGGAGCGTTAAGTGAAAATTTTCACAACTTTGCTCGTCGTTACATGCTCATTGTTTTCAATTCGTCCTCTATAAGTCTTCGATGCATAATTCTTCACAGGCCTCCATAACACTGCTGAAATTTGTCGTCGAAACCTACTAAACTAATTAAAAAAAAAAACAAGCAAAAACATGTCTCCATTATTAAAATCCGCACTTAACCTCCCTATATAATCCCTTGCATAATATCCCCTGGTGTTGCAAGCGTCCATAGGCTACGGTGACCGCTTACCATCAAGCAGACCGTAAATTTTTTTCCCATCAAAAAAGACTCGATAATGAAAAGTTGGCAACATTATAAGGCTGTGACGTACAAAAGAACGGACGAATATATAATATAATGACACTTTACTAAAGCTACCGTTATGAAATTTGGTCATGGGTACTTAAGAACTGGTCATATACGAGTCAGATTTGCATTCCAAAGCAATTGCAATTTATAATATTGAATTGTAATTTAAAACAGCTTCAGTAATCAGTAATATTATAGTAATAAAACATTTCACTGCTTGACATATGCGTTTCATAATGAACACCAGGTCAACATCCGGTCCTGCGCCTGTCTCATCTAGCTAATTCCTATGTTATATATATCAGATATATATATATACCTATTATTATTACACATATATTTTTTGACCATAAGTCTGTTAAAAAATTGATGTAGCAAATAAAGTCTGTTTATATAAAACATTTTTTTGGTAGTAGCCACACTTGTAGATTTTAACCCCTCATTTCAGACCCCTTCTTCAATAACTAAAAAAAAATATTATTTTCATACTTTTTTGTTGTTTTCAAGCCTTGAACAGGTGTGACAAACAGGATCTACTTCTAAACCTTTTTTTACTTATACTTAAAACCGTGACACACAGACATACAACCAGTGTTACCAGTGTACAACCATAAGGTTTTATTTAAACCCACTAAAGTAAAGTCTTACTGGTGATGTAAGCTGACTGCACTGATGTGTACTATTCGAGCGGTTACTAGTTGTTACCTGTTTGTTAATAATGATGTATACCATATGTATGTAAGTACTAAACTATTCTTGGTTTTTGTACCGTAGGCTAAATAAGTCATTATCAATATTATACTGACTGCTATTTTGTTTTTATTCGTGCTTTGCACGTACATAATATTAAAGAATCGGAAATAGAAAAGCAATCAAATACGAGCTGACGTGCACAAGCGCCTTAAGGTTTAAAAGGGTACAGCTCCATTAAATGAAACCAAACAAAATTTTTGTAACAAATCATTTTTATTAAGAATTCAAAATCGTACAAAATTTTCTCAAAACTTCAAAATTATATACTTATCAGCAGTTATATATAGCTTTAAAATGCACAAAATAGCGCATACAAATAATAATTAATTACTGCTAAAAAACTTTAAAGAAAATGTATGTATTAAAATTACAGAGATAAATAAACTATATATGATGAAAATGTAAGAGTAGATATATCATAAAGAAATTATCTAAGATTAACGTATGATCTATGATCATTGAAATACGTAAACAATATATAAATCGATAAAGCATTTCAACTAAGCAAAAGCTCATATTTAAGAGTATTGTTACCACTTGAAGCCATTGTACGTTGAATTTTTTTAAACAAATAATGAAATTTTATAGTAATTTTTTATTTCTTATAATTTGGATATCATATCACTTTTTTATGTCAACAAAGATGATTAATATATATTATAAGTTATCATTTATATTATTGACGCGTTAAAATAGCTTTCAGTTATTTCATTGTATTTAATGACAAAGACAACTAAGCCTTCACTTCAGTAATGTATTACTTAGGTTTAATATTCAATTAATCTGTTTTATACTTTGAGTAAGAATTTGTTGGGTAACAACACTCTGAAACCTCAAAATAAGTTAATATGCCAAAACGAAAGATCATAAGTGATCATAAGTTTGTGAAAATTGGAAAAAAACATTTGAAAGACAATATTTTGTTTCATTTTGATAAATTACATGTTAAATTTGAAAAATTTTAAGATATTTTTGAATTTTAAGTTATTGCTTTGAATAATTGATAATTATTTATATACATAAAATAATGAGTGTATGGTTATGAAAAAAATGTTTGACAATGCAGAATTTTAGCATTAAAACAAAGATAAAAACATTAAATTTAGAGTTTAGGATGTGTTTCATATAAATAAAGTAGGTAAAGTTAGATTGTAAATATGATTATAAAGTTTTTTAAAAAAATGTTAGATAATACAGTATTTTAGCATTACAACAGTAATGAAAAGCATCAAAATGTAAGTTTCAGATTTTTTTATACAAAAAAAGTAAGACAAGTTAGATTTTAAACATTAATAAAATGTTTCTGAAAAAAAATGTTAAATACTGCAGTATTTCAACATAACATACAAATGCGAAAAAAATATCAAGTTTCGGATTTCTTTTATAAATTTAAGATTGTTTTATACAAAACAAAGTAGGACAAACTTAGATTGTTTTATACAAAACAAAGTAGGACAAACTTAGATTGTTTTATACGAAACAAAGTAGGACAAACTTAGATTGTTTTATACAAAACAAAGTAGGACAAACTTAGATTGTTTTATACAAAACAAAGTAGGACAAACTTAGATTATAAAAATTAAAAAAGTTTTTACATTAAAAAAAAATTGATACACAGTATTTAACTTTTCCCAACCTATAACCTTGCTTACAACAGAGATAAAAAAAACCTCAAGATTTGAGACATCTTAAATGTGTTAAGTAAGAAATTATCGTACAAAATGATAAAATTGAACTATTTAAAAATAAAAAAACGTAAAGTGAAACGTTTTTTTTTTCTACAAAATAGACTAGGTTCTTCAGGAACTTAAATCTTGTAAAAATAATTAACTAATATCTTAAGATATTTAACATTCAAAGATTAGAACGGAAGACTTTGGTATTGTGAATTTGATCTATGATTAACTCTGAATTTAAAATAAATTAGAAAGCAGAAAGTGAAGTGAGAATAGAATAAATTGGTTGATGTTTTGCGTCTTGAAAATTTAAATGATTTTGGTTTTTGTAGTACGTACATCTACTAGGTGGTATCCTCACATTGTTTTATGTTTTATATGTTTTTTTTAATAATAATTTGTTATTTTTTAAGCTTTTAAACATTTTTTTTTGTTTATGTCCATCGATTTCTTTTTTTGGTTGTTTTTTTTTTGTTAAAAATTTTTTATTCATTTAGATTTTAGACTTTAAATAATGTTTATAAATCTTGGTGACGGGTTTTTGCTTTCGCTGCTATTATGGCATATATTATTAATTTAGGTGTATTTTTTTTAAATGCAGATAAATTAAAAAGGCATAATCTCATCATCTTGCAATAGAAAATACAGATCACTTAATACAAACTCTTAAGAAGAGATTGTAAGAGTACATGTATGTATGTATAAGATTCTTGGTCTTCCATCTATCGAATCACAAACGCCATCTGTCTTCAAGAGATGAATTAATGATCGTATCTGTGACAAAGACAGAAGACCCTTCCTATTAAAGAAAAGCTCTTTACGTTTCTTTTAAATTCGTTTTTATCAGTTTTTTTGTGTTGACAAAGTGAAAGCGTTATTACAGCGACTTTTTATCACGAATATTTTAAATTTATATTAGCAATTTATTTTATTGAAATTTTAGTACTGAAGCAATTTGTCAGTTTGCGTTTTCTTTTTTCATTCGTTGCCCATCTGAAAAAGAAAAATAACGATTTATTAACATTTTATTGGATATTAGCTCTTGCCCGCGGTTCCACCCGGTGTAGGCTTTCAACGGCAAGTTCTCAATTATAGAAAGGAAACCAACTAACACTTGACATTTTTGATTAGCCTATGTCATTGCCCGTGATTTAAACTATCTCTATGCCAAATATCATCTCAATCGGTATAGTGGTTTGAGCGCGATGAGGAAACAGACAAGCTACTTTCGCATTCCTAATATTTATATATGGAATTGACACATTGATATTGTCATAATACCTGAATCTATGATCTGAGAACGTATAAAACTCAAAATAAATTAAACCTGTTACTTCAACAAATGTTAGCTCTTTTAAGGGATTCTAAATAATTAATAAAAAACATAAAAAGCTGAAGAGTATTATGTAACAATTGTGGAGAAACTCCATTCGATTTTTTTTTTGTTGTTTGGAGCCTAATGACAAAAACCGAATCCTTAAGTCTCAGTCATACGTTGCGATATATAGCTGCTATTTTCTGCTTGCGATTACTAGCAGCTATAAATCGCCGCTATTTTGTAACCGTCTACGCCTACTGTCTACTACCTGCTGTCTTTAGCAGCTAAAAATCACACTCGATTGGAGTCGTGCAGTCGAAATTTCGTCCGCTAAATTTTTAACATGCATGGTTTTTGACTACTCGCACTAATTTTAGCACCTGTCCTGTCACACGTAGCTATTTATTGTTTGGCTATTTTTTGCAAGCGATAAAATTGAACATGCTCAATTTTATAGCGGCTATAAATTTGGTCATCGATTTTTAGTTCGTGCATGGTTACATTAAGATAACTTTCGCAGGCGATAAATAGCAGCTATATATCGCTACGTGTGACTGAGACTTTATAGTTTTGTACATCCCTATGTCCGTTTTTTTTAATATTAATACTGATGGTATTTTATAGCTAAGTATCTTTTGTGAATTCCAATGCAATTCTGAAATGAAATTGATATATTTTAGGGCAGCTCTTCATATATTATAGAAGACCGAGGTGAACAGTTTTTATGCACACTACATTATATGGGATCTTTGACTTTTTAACTTTATGAGTTCTAAGAAAAACAACTGAAAAATAAATTATCATAATAAAACTTTAGATGTTACTTTTAATGAAAATTTAAAATAAAATCTGTTTGCTAGTTTAGAGATTTCCACAATAATTCTCATAACACAAAGCCTTAACTGAATGCGTTTTCGACACGCACTTAATTTTCTGTTCGTTGGCTCTGTGATGAAGTGGAGAAGAAAAACACGTTTATCGACTTAAAAGATGCAGATATTTCCTATTCGTAAATATAAAACGAAATTTCGCAAAAATGAAATTTCCACCACTCATCTAAACTGTAAAAAAGGTGAAAGCAATATTTTTCCAGCCTAATAATAGTGATTTACGTCACATTTAATTGCTATTTCTAAATATATGTTGGAATTAGTGGCTGTCTGCTGTGCCGAGTGGCGCGGGTACAATTCTGGTACGGACATTTATGTGATGAACATTTGTGTTTTTCTAGAGTCTGGCTGTTTTCTATGTGTAAATAGTATCTATTTAGAAAACAAGGACATAGGCTAGCGCGAGGTTCAATGTTCCGGGGGTGAATAAGACTTTTAATGTTATCAAATCTTAAGAATCAAGAAGATACAAATTAGAAATCGAGTAAATTTTTATTTAATTTATGAAATTTTTTTTTTTTACGTAGGCTACTTTAGTAAAAATTTTTACATATAATAAAATTATTATCACAAAGAAATTAGTTTTTTATATTTTTTTAATAGGTTACAATTTCAATACTTTTGTTATAACCTAAACATCGTTTATTTTATTTAAAATGTCTTACTTTCTGAACGGCACAACTAACCTCAGTATCGGTACAACATGCCCCGCGCACCCCTATACATTGTATCAGTGCTGTATTTTGTGTTGTCTATAGTACAAGTCTTGCTTACTTTAGGACCGGATAGTGTTATGTGTGATGTCCAGAAATGTTTATAGGATATCTATATCTCACCTCAAAATACCTGCACCCTATGGTTCTCCCTGTCGCAGACAATTATGTTGCCACCAGACATAACAGCGATCCCTTCAAGACCCTTGAACTCTCCATCGCCTGATCCCCAGGATCCGAAGGCTCGGAGGAAGGTGCCGTCCGGATGGAAAATCTGGATGCGATTGTTGCCAGAATCAGCGACAACGATGTAACCCTGATCATCCACTGCAACACCCCTGTTGATAATAAAAACAGTTATTGGAGTAGTTTATCATTAGTCCTTTACTGTCGAGGCCATGAAGGTAATCTCTTGCTGGCTGATAAGAGTTTAAAGAAAAATAGTTTTTAATCACATCTATTCAAAAAGTGCTGGTTGGTTCCTCGTAAACAGGGATTAAAGTTGCACTTTGAATCCCTAGGGACGCAAAGTAATTTCAATTTGGAATGTGGATTATAGAGATCGAAGAATGAACAAGTCACTAGCTGTATAATAAAAGTGGCTGGTCGTACGCAGACCAAATAAAAAAATATGTGAAAAAGTAAAAACCGCGTGTAATGTATACCGCCGTTGTAATTGTTTACTCAAATTCGTATTTATGATATTTTTATAAGAATTGTGTGTTTTCCTCAAGCAGTGATAATAAAATAAATAAATGTTCTTATTCTTATTTACAAGTGACACTTATCTCTTTTCTCATAGAGGGTGATAGAAAGTAAAGCGTGTCACTCGGTCGCAGTAGTTATTTGTTATGCCAGGCTGGAAATTTGATTTTTTGCCTGAGTTCCTTTATTGAATTCTGAGCAAAGCAAGGTATTCTAAGGCACGAAACCCAAAAAAAAAATCCACACACCATTTTTCTTCTCATTACAGCGAGGAAAATATATACAAGATACAAGAAAAAAGTGTTTTACGTCACTAGTGGAGTGACTCATGTTTTTTAATTATTAACTTAAAGTTTATGTAGTAAAAGTAATATGTTTATAGGGAACACAACCAAAATGATGTACCTACTACTTAATTTTAAAAAAAGTTTTTTTTTTCTTTTTTTTAACGTGCGCACCGAATTTGCACCATGCCAATTTTAAAAATTATTTAAACTTATTTATTCTTGTTAAATTAAATATTTAATAAACAACAATAAATTATCTATTATATAACATTCAACAAAACATTATCCTTAATGCAATAGTATCAAACATTAAACTAAAATATTATTAACGGATAACTAATGTATTAAGTACTAAGGACGAACCGCATTTTGGACGGTTTCATTATGTTTGTTTTTGTAGAATTAAGAAAAAAACCTTTTGTGCGCAAGCGGATAAAGTAAGCTTTTCCACGGAGATTTAACCACATTTTAAACGACAAAGTGAGCCTTTCCGAGAGTGTGATGAAAAATTATTTTACCTCATGCGCCGTCCTTTGAATCCTTAACTATAATTATTCACTATAAATAATTTTGATCCCTTGTGATACAATCTACAATTTTTTTAATTTATTAGCAATCAAGAAGCGATATTTTTGCGGTATTCCTTTTTCGAATGTAATATAAACTTTTCCTATCGTTTTTAATAAGGAACTAAATTGTACATCCTAGAGTTTTTTCAGCACATTTGCTCGCCCTAAAGTAGCTCTTATGGCACGGATTTTAGGTTCATAAGTAGCTTATAAAACACACTTGCTTTTTACTTGTCACAATTGCACTAGTGCGCAATATTCTTTTTTATTTTAAGTAAAATGTAGGCTGTTGACGACTTCAGTTGCCAATGCGTTTACTTCAATGAGGTATGTTTACTGCCATGGACGCGGCACGCGAAAAAAGGAATCCGCCCGCTATTTTTCACAAGTATTTGTGTAAGTATAATGTGTTGTGTTGTTTTATTTACCAACCAGCAGGAGTGTTGAAAATGTCGTAAGAAACTCGTGAGTTACGGTCATTCACTAACTTAACTCACTACTATAATTTTTGTATAGCACTTTGTTAACAATGAGCTATATATACCCAGAAATATGTAAATATTTTAGTGCACTCTTATATTAAACTGTATTTAAAAACATTAAATTGTTAAATGTTTATTGAAAACAAAGAAAGGCTTTCAAAATTTATACGCGAAAAAAGCAATAATAAATAAACGAAAAAAATTCTAGACGGAAAAAATAAAGACCAAGCGTTTCAACTTGTTACACAAATTGTTTACAAGTTGAACAATAACGAAAACGTTTTCTTTGTAATTCTGAGAAGTTTTATCGAGATATAACGAAGAAATCAGATCACGTATTTGGGTCATTCACTTTTGAAGCCGGTATTTAACCGCGTTACAAGTCGGTCACGGTCACACGGTCCTCGTCCAAGAATATCATGATCGACATTTTTCTTGTCTTCAGTTTTTATTTTACATACGTTTTATAATACAGTTTGTCATTGAATTTGAATAAAGTATTGCGTTTCTTTTGATGCATATTTGTGTAATATTGTTGTTTTTAGGGTTCTGTACCTAAAGCAACATGGAGCCGTATTGCTGTCTTGCTGTCTGTCCGTATGACACGGGTTTCTAGCTCGTAAACACAAAAAAATACCTAAGGCCTAAAATTTGACATTTCGTGTAGAATACTAAATAATTTACTGTAAATTCAATATAATTACTTTTCATAGAGGAAAGGGGGGACCTTACCTAATAAAACCGGTCAAGTGTGAGTCAGACTCGAGCACCGAGGGGTCCATACAAATTTGTTCGTATGTAAATAAATTGGTTGTTCATTACGGTAATTATATTTTTAATTGATGTAGAGCGTCAAAATATGCATATGAGGACTATAAACTGTCGTCTATTTTGATTGCGTTGACTTAGAAGTTTGATTTTTTACTGCGCCAAGGGATTGCAAACTTAATTTTTCTATAAAATTTCAGCTTGATATCTCCTCGCGATTCAAAGAAAAAGGGTCTTGACAGGCAGACGGACGGACAATAAAGTAAATAAGGGTTCTGTTCTTTTTCCTTTTAAGGTACGGAACCTTAAAAAGGAGCTGAAATATTTATAGAGTGCATGCAGTACAAAAAAAAAGTTTTATATGTTTTCGTCAAAATAAACTTCACCTCGGACTTGAACCATTTTTATTTGGATATCCTTAATTTTGATATGCGGCAGACAAGATAACAATTTACAATTTTTACAATTAACCAAGCATTATTTCTCACTAATTTTATATATAAACGTATGTTTGGGGTGAAATAGCATATAAATGGATCTATCTATAACAATATAATTTTAAAATAATATTAATAAAAAGAACTTTCATTTTTCTGTATCATTAAAACTAAAGAATAATAAAATTAAGTATTAATATTATTTTTCTCATACATAATAAACCATCATACTTTATTTTTATCCTACATGATTCTTTTCTCATGTTCAAATTTGTAGTTAAAAATTGACTAACAAAGCAAACAAAGATTAAACGAGATGTTACCTTGGAAACTTGAATTGTCCATCTTCTGAGCCTTCTTCGCCAAAGGAGGATAGTACACGCCCATTGACGTCAAAGACCTGGATCCTGTGGTTGTTAGAGTCGGAGACCAGCACACGATTGGTGCTCGATACGGCAATGTAGTGTGGGTGCTCGAGCTGGCCCAGCTTAGAGCCGTACGAGCCAAATTTGCCCACGAACGTACCATCGGATTGGAATACCTGAAGACACAACATTAAATAATTACTTTGATAGAAAGAGAAAAGAAGAGTAGTCACAGAAGAATTTTGATTCAAACAGGTATTTAAATCTAAAACCTCAAAGTGGGTTTTTTACAGTATCATTGTGTCCTCAATATTCTTATATTATTTGCGTAATAAAGAGCAATGGCTTTAAAACAGTTCACATTTAAAGGTTTTACACACGAGATTAATACAAGTACGTAATAAACGATATCTTTATGAGACGGGATATCTTGCAATATCCTTCATCATACAAATCAATGGCGATAATATATATTTTATCGTTAATGCAAACTCGCAGATAAAATGGTATATTATTTATCTCGTTTGGTGACAGTGTTAAGTTGTACGTACTTTATCTATATTTATTGGACTAATAAAATGAAATTTACATTTTCGTACGTAAGAGAGCGAAAAGAATTTTCCTTACCTGTACTCTATGGTTTTCCTTGTCACACACGTAAATGAATCCGAGTGCGTCCGTAGTTATACCCCATGGGTAATTGAATTTTCCATCACCAGTTCCTTGACTTCCAAAAGCTCTTAGGAATCCTCCTGCAGGGTCGAACACCTGTCAAAACAAATGCTTATATTGAACAGATCAACTCCTCGACGTAACGTGTATTTTTCTTCAATATAACATTTTAAGGATATAGCCAAACTAATTTTTAATATCTAATAAAAAATAACCAACATTCACGAATTGAGAACTTCCTTTATTTTTGAAAGTTTCAATGCAGGTCTTTTTAAAATACAGATAAAAGTTTGGCTGCTTTGGCAAAAGTAGAAATTCAAATTCATAAAAAAATAATTTTCGACAAACTGCAGAATTGACCAGTTTTTTCTATACTATTTGTATGCATTTGCATGAAAAGCTGAATTTTATCACCAAATATAAGACGTAAAATGTGACTGTAAAAATAATATGTGCTGAGGTGAATATTTTCATTACTAAGTACGGAATCATTGGCAGGCAAGTTAAGTTACAATTTTTTCACAGCAATCAGGTATTTTAAACCTCATTTACTTTTGCGTTGATGATTTTGCTATCACGTGTTTTTACACCAGATGTATCCAAAAATAAACATGTTACAAATCCTTAAAATAGACTGTGTTTGGTTGCCAAATCCAATAGGAATGCGAATGACGAAGGCGCCCTTGCAAATATTTTCATACATTTTTCTTGAACACGCGATATACAAATTTAGTTGTCATACTATTTAAATACAGATTATCATCATAAGTTTAATAAAATAAATGCAAGTTATTTGTTGATTAGCTCGTTCAAGGATGCAACCGTTTCTGTTTTGAAAACACGTTTTCTTATTACTAAAAAAACAACTCTCGACCTCCTAACCTTTCGCACCCTTTCTATTAAAATCCATCTATTGTCAAAGTTCTGAACTATTGTATATGAATATTGTCATAACAAACCTGTATACGATGGTTATATCGATCGGCAATGATGTATTGGCCAATGCGGTTGACTGCAACACCAGCGAGGCAGTCGAATTCTCCTTCCCCACTTCCGTACTGGCCAAACTCCTTCACAAATATTCCGTTGGAGTCAAAAACCTAAAAAATAAAAAACATAATTGTGACAAAGTAGATCCAAAATAAAAATTAGTCAGTTTTACTTGCTACTTGGGGTTATCAGAGTGCATAGACTGAGGGGGTGTTTTCTATTCCAAGTAAATCAGTATTTAAAGTGAGTGCATCAGTTAGCATCAAATTAAAATAATAACAGCATGGGGTAAAAAGATCGTATATGCTACTTTTTACTTCTTCGTCTAATCTTTAAACAGTACATTCAAAATAGTATAAAGTATGCCCAAGCAATTTTAGGCCACGCAGCAGGGGCACATAGGCATCTCCTTGCACTGTCCACCGCCCTGTTACAGTGCGAATTGGCGGATGTTTGTCGAGCTAGTGGCTGGAATGTCTAAGTTTTCAAGCAGCCCATAAGACCTCTGACTTCGCTTTACGACTTCTGTCAGTAATCCAAGCCAGGATTAACGGTTTTGAAAAACTGGTTTTGCATATTAGCTATTGAATCCTAAAATTCGTCAAGGAACTAACATGCCAAAATCGCAAAAGTTATGTTTTTAAGACTATAACGGAACGACCGTTCAAGTGATCCGGCTCCGGTAAAAGACCGGATGATTTAAGAAACGATGGAAGTTTCCAGACATCCACTACTAGGTCCGTATCCGCGTATAGATTTTAAATAAAGATCGCAGAATCTTTATTAGTGGTTTTGACATATCTAATAAAAACATTGTTCTGTACGTATCACCTCAACGCAAATCGTTGAAAATCTGCTCTTAAACTGAATTAAATGAACTTCATTATATTCTGCAACGCTGTTGTCTATTATCTTTCTTTAACGTAAAAACCGCACGTAGTACGATACGGTCCTCTACCGGAGCCGGACCACCTGAACCGTCGTTCCGTTATAAAATATGTATAACACGCGTGCAAAACAATTGTGTACAGTGCAACAAACTTTTATGAACCATTGGTCAAAAATCAAAATTACGTTCGCCATATTAAAATAGTGTGAACTTACATGACACTAGCGATCATACACCGGGTCAAAAAAGTTATTTGCTCTATAAGTTATACACATGCGTAATTTTTTAAAGATTTTAGCAAAACATTTTTTTATGTAAATAGAACGTGTTGAGTTCTGTTATTTGATTTTTTCCCCCACAAATGTTTCAAAAAAAGTCTAATGATATTTGTGACCACTCGTGCTGAAATCGTGTCTCGTGTGTAAAAACTAATTTAGATCACTTGTACCATAATATACTATTTTCTTAATCTCTCAAATGCTCCAGTTGTGCATTAAAATTTACACATTATTTCTGTTATACCATTTGCCTACTATAGGTCTATACAGTTCCTTAATTCTTATACAGAGAAGATTATTAATAAACTTGCTATATATCGTCACTTTAATATTCACGTGTAGTCTTGGCACAAACTCAATATTATGTTATGATTTGTTTTCTGTATAAGGATGATGAAAACTTAGTAATAAATTGTACTTTTGGCACATACCTGAACTCGGTGGTTTGATGAATCCGCTACAACCATTGTATTGTCAGGTCCTACAGCAATACCACGAGGCCAAGTGAAACAGCCGGGTTCGCTCCCCCGACTCCCCACGCTGAATTGTAAACGGCGTTTCTGCAGATACTGGCTCCTAGGGGAGGAACCTGCTGCTGCGAAACCTGAAGATCAAAAACATAATTAGTACAAATTATTTGACACATCAATTTATATTGTCATAAGCGTCAAACCTATTTACATGCCACGCCTTTTTTCTAACCTGCTACCGCTGCTGTAGCCGCCGTAGGGGAGATGGGGGAGCCTGCCGCGTTTTTTGAATCATCATCAGAACTGGCAAGCTCATTTGTTGAGCGTAAAGGCAGCCCGAGAGACAGGCGACGGGAATTGCTCGAAGAACTACCGCTCGTGTCACGATCTTTGCCCCTTGTTCCATATTTATTCTTTAAATATCTGGCCCAAGAACTAAGAGCTGCTCCATCTTTCTCACCAGGTGTTGGTCGTTCAGGTGAACTTTCTCTAGACTTTAAAGCATGCGATGAACGGCTGCGAGACAACTCCGAACCGCCTGTACCGGAGCTGTATCGAGACGCAAGATACGCTGACGGTGATGCAGATGTCGGAGACACAGGATCGTCCTGGTCATCATCATCTCCTGCACCAAAGCCAGTGTGGCTGCTTTTGCTTCGCGCTAAACGATTACGTCGCTCTTTCAGAGCGAGGTATCGTGATCGTGCCGTTGGGTATTTAGAATCATCATCAAAAGAAGATGTATTTTCTTCTTCTTTTGGCTTACTAGAATACCGATTCCCATACGAAGAACCAGCTCCATATCGTGAAGATGGTTCTTCTTCTGGTGGTGCTGCGGCCTGTCGTGTTCTGTAACGACTTGCAGGCTGTGCAGGTGCTTCTTTCGGCTTTGCATCCTGAGCATCGTTACGTGCGTTCGTGCTTCGTGCAAGAAGTGGACCTATATCACTTCGTGCCATTGCCTGACTCTCGGGCTTCCTTTGCGGCGTGGGCTCCTCTTCACTCTCCTCTGATGAGTCAGTTTCTTCCTCTGAGCTCGTATCGGTATCTTCGTGTACCGGCTCGGCGGGTGCCGGAGCTGGTGTGGGACGTTGAGATCCAACAAAACGACTTTGAACTCGTTGTGCACCACCTGTTGAGCCAGTTGTTGACGCAGGTGCTGTTCTGTCGATGCCTGTAGAGAAAAAGCGGTTCAAGACTTAGGTTTATTTTACGTCCATTCTTCCAAATTTCTTTACTATGTTATACTCCTGATGATTAGAAATATCGAACCTGTGTGTTTTACCGCCGAGCCGGAACTTTCTGTCGATGCACTTGATTCTGTACTAGGTGCGCGTGCAGCTGGGCGATGTGATGTTGTTGTGTCAGACGATGGGCGTCTCGCAACTGGAGTAGGCTTTTGAACGGGAGCAGTAGTCTTGCGTGGAGTTGGCCTTTGTAGAGTGCCAACAGATTCATCTGATTCGCCGTCACTGGAGGCCTGAGAAATACATTGAAATTCGGTATGGATACCACTAGTAAGGCACATATAATTGTATTGTTTTGTGTAAAAGTGAGGTATGGAGTGTATTTTATGGAATGCCGTTAGTTGTCGCGTTGTCCTTTGTTAGTATCGATGATTTGTCTATATTCTACGTTGTGCTGCTGCCTTAAAATTCATTCTTTATCTTCTTCCCAACTCACCTCCCGAGCTGGTGTTGGTGGTTTACGAGTAATTGAAGGTCGTTCTTCTTCTACCCGTGGTGTAACTCGCTCGGGTTCTTGTGATGTAGCTGCTCCTTTGTTTTGCCTTTTGAGTCGTGATATCTCGTCATCTTCACTCTGTTGTCTTTGTGCAGGTTGTGGTGCACGTCGCTGAGGTTGAGGTGTGGGTTGAACTGGTTTTGGTGGAGGAGGTGGTTCCTTCTTTTCTTTTTTTTTGCCACTATCAACGTCTAATATTCTTTGCATTACACGTGGACAATCACTTAGCCTAAATATACCGCTTAGTGGTCCACGAGTAGCTTCTTCTGTATCATTTATTTTTTCTTTCTCTTTTTGTTGTTGCTCTGTTTTTGTTGAACGTGTTGTTATTTCTGTATCAGAATCATTATCTTGGTGACTCCTAACAAACCGAGAGCGAAATCTTCGAGATGGTCTATGTTCCGATTCATAACCGCTGTAGTCATCTGTAGTTCCATAGTCTCTTGTATGTTTTTCCGGAGGAGGAGGTTTTCGCTCACCAAATTTACGACCGCCTAGTATTGGTTCATCATTTTCCACGTATCCCTTGATTTCTTCTTGTTGGCGAAACTGTGTAGCCAAACGATGATCACTTTTCGATCTTGTTAAACCCTGGCTTTGGGGTGTTCCTACAGAATACGCACTTGGATGACTGATATTAAGTTCTCCGTAACTAGCAACATGTAAAACAAGTTGGTTGGGATCGTGAGTCATAATAAATCTGATTCTGCGATTATAATCACCAGCTTCGTAATCGAAGTTCCTTAAGAACTCTACAGTTTTTAGGAAGATTTCTTTTGTATCCACCAATTCTGTATCGTCCCATTCAACATCATCGTTCATATATTTGTCAGCAAGATCACAATTGCTTTGAATGTTGCTTAACTCTAATTCTAAATTATCTTTAAGATTCGTTAAATTTCTAAGTTCAGTTGCTAAATATCGATCGGTTTCAGTTCTCAAAAAATCTGTTCTATCTTTTAAAGCTTTAAGAAGCCTTTTGTGTATTTCCTCGACTTCTCCAGCTACTGCTGCACAGTTAGTTTGAAGATTTACAGTATTGCGTTCGACTACACTTAAAATATCTTGGAGCCTGTTAACGCCGCGACGTATTTGGTTATTTATTCTTGATATTTCTCTTCGCAAAACTTCCATATGTGCAGACTTACAGTCTTCGCAGACTTTTTTGTCACAATGAGCACACATTGCACAATAAGATTTTTCTGAACAGACATTACACCTTTCCATAACTTGTCCAGCTGTTGGGTCTGGAAGTTCTCCAGCAATTTGAGCATGCAGTTCTAAGAACCGCTGAAGGGTAACATTTGTTGGGAATCCCTGTACACCCTGATATGGAATACGGTGCTCGGCACGACATTCTGGACATTTCACCTGAAAATTGACATGGCATTTTTAAGTATAATTACACTAAAATCATATTTTTGTCAAACTCAATATAATAGGTGTTTTATCAGATGCATTGAAATTATTACCTGTCGTCTCACATAGTCGACTAGGCCATCCATGCATGGCTCCATGCAGTAACTGTGCTGGCATGGCAGCAGTTTTGGATTCCGAAACCGGTCCAAGCACACGCAACACGTCAGCAGCGATTCAAACTGCTCCATTATAAAAATTCCGCTTTACTACGTATCTGCACAGAGAAGAAAATAATATCATTACTTACATTATAATTTTAAAAAAAAGACCGGCACACTGTAATTTCACAAATGAAGGCGCTCGCATAGAATCTTGTTAGTTTTTAACCTAGCTGGTGAAGCGATAAATAATATAATTTGACCAAGTTCTTTGCAAGTGCCGCTGTCGTATAGTGCCACTAATTTATTGTACATGTAACAGTCAGAGTAAAATCCGTTAAACCTGAGGATTGATAAGTCAAAGCCTGGTACATATAAACTTTAACTTGTTCTTATTACGACATATCGTAATAATATCATAATATTGTTTTAAGTTAGGTTAGTAAAGTCGTTTAAATTAAAATAACCTAATCTAACCCAATCAAATCCCTTATACGTCGAATTAAGGTTTGTATGAACTGAGTTTTGACTAGTCAATCCAGAGGTTTGACAGATTCCAGGTTTATACGTTAGTTTGTTATATCTCAATTCTCAAGAGATGGGATCCAACTTCAGATATGCAATAAAAGAAAATAAAAAATTAAGTAATAAAAGAAATTCTTTACGATAGCGGGAACTTTATTGTCTATACCGATCGATTTCTTGTTGAATTCGAAATCTGTTTTGTGACTGGTAAGTATTTTGAATACCTACAGATATACGTGCGTTATTGGCTGAGATACAAACACGTTAACGTATTTACAATATTTATCATGAATTCAAAATAATAAATAAAATGTTTCGGTAGTTGTAATCAGATCTCAACTATAATACTAAAAAGATTTTGGGAAAATGCGTAAAAAATTAATAATTATTATGTCAACCGATGATTTCATCAATTGTGTTATTTTAATATATAAGCAAATTTTAAACGGCGAATTACTTTGTGAATCAAGTAACAATCATTTTTTTTTTTAAATTAAATTTTAAACCATCAGTTACTAGCATCATTGTTGTTTTTTCCTTAAGATTTAAGGTGTAAGTTAAAACTTGTACAAAGCAATTGTTTTTTTTTTTTTTTAAAGTTTACATGAGGTTTAACCTTCGATCTTAACATAGTTTTATGTTCAGATTGGTCTTTTTAGCGGAAGCACCGACACTTGTTTATGCGTTGTGTGGAGCTAAATTCCAAAGATTTAATTTACTCGCGAGCTGAATCTCCACCAAGATCCGGTAACTTTTATAAATAGAAACACCGTCTGGCGATTCACACAGTTCTAATGCGAACAAAATTATTTGGCTCGAGCGAAATGTCTGTAGTCACATCAACTGCCTAGATGACTCTTTTGTTCTTGAATGAAAAAAGAAAATCATTGGCAGCCGCTGTATGACTAAGAGGTATTGTATTTGACAATGGTCTTATGGATGAATATATGACATATCTCAATTATTGCGTAAACTTTCATTTACATTTACAACTCCTAGTGACTTATAAAGTCCTAGTACATCAATCTTAGAAACACACAAAATCTTCATAGTAGTAAAAAATACAATAATAGATACATAGAAATAATCTCTCTTCGTTTATGACTCCCTGAAGGTTAGACTCTTAGAAGAAAATATATTATACATGCCATATCCATTGCTATATCATCAATATAAATAAATACTTTCATAGCAAAGATGCAGTCAAAAGACTAACATCGAGGCAGGACTTGAACCTGCGACCCTTATATTCCGTGTAAGTACTCTACCACTAAGCTACCGAGGCACAAGTCTGACTGATGGAAATCCTAACTACATCTTTCATTTACATTTTAAGATAAGGCATCTTTCACTATTGGTTTGTTGAATTCCGTGAATCTTTACAACATTATTTTAATTAACTTATTATTGTTTACCAACACACGGTTATGGATATGTGTCTAATGGTACCAGTGACACCACAAAGGTCCAAATTTAGACAGTCAAATCTCATTCTAATAATAAATATGAACGGATAAGACATCACTACGTTAAATATAAAACATGATAGCAAAAAATCTCTGACGTCTTGAACTTTCTCATACCATCGAAGCGTTTGTAAGAGTTATTTTAAACGTTCTTTTTAATAGACTACATTCACATTCGTATACGTCACTACTATAAAGTTTTATAAACAAATGTCTTATTTCTAGACATTTCTTTTCGACGGCTTTGTGGTTTTATCATTGTTTTTGTTTAGCACATTCTTTTAGTTAAGTCTGATGAATGTTTTGTTATCTATGGTTTAAAATGTCCCAAGACATTTGGTAAGTTTTAGACCAACTCCAATAGAGGAGGAGGTTCTCAATTTATCTTTTGTTTTGTAAGTTACGTTATTTCTTCTCTGGTTGTGAAACCAATTTTAACGATTTTTTGGGTTTTACATTTTATATTTTACCTCTTGATCAGTCCTAATTTGGTAAGTATTTAACCAGGAAACCAGAGTTAGGTAAGAAAATGTTTTAGATTGAATCGTTTGTTGCCCTTTAGCCCAGTGTACAGAAAATATGATTAGAGCTACAAGAAGCCGTTGGGAGTGGATAGCTCATGACCGCTCGTTGTGCAAACTTAAGGAGGAAGCCTACGTTGAGCAGTGTTCGTCTTCCGAATTAGACGACGCCAACGAGTACAGTAGCGTAAACTGATTTTAACGGTTTTAATTTGTAGGATTCCATAGCTAAGACCAAACTCCAATGGTCTCGTTATGTCTATCCGTCCGCCAAACGTTTGTTTGACGAATCTTTTTTCTTGATAACGAACGGTATTGTTATTTGTTTTTACTTTCAATTTTCAATAAAATTTGTGTTGTCTTTTTAAAAAAAAAATCAATGATGTTTGTTGAACAAGACTTTTGTCTTAAGTAAATTTATACCAAGGCCCACTCGTCATAGTGATTAATCCAGGGATTGTAACATTTTGCTAATGTCTGTTAAAAACTGTGAAAAACGACAGCAATAAGCTCCTTGCTAAAGTTTTCTCTAAGGACTACAATATGATGTTCTTCAAGAAGAAGTTACAGATTCTTGAAGGGTCGGCAACGCGCGAGTGATGCCCCTGGTGATGCAAGCATCATGGCATACTCTAGCGCGTTGGAAAATTTTCGTTTCGTTCATATATATCACGTGACCTTTTCGTACCCTCTCTGATAATGGCGCTAATTTCAACATGTTGGCACCTGTTATCAGTATATCGCCATTCTATTGTTACGATAGAGGTGAAGGGTTCTTCAAAGTGCACATTGGCTGATACTTAATACTCTTGATCTTTTGGTGATGAGATAAACGAGATTGAGATGGCTCTTGGACAGTTTAAGGTGATATAATAAAAAAATGGTATAATTATGTAGGTTGCTTTCAAACTCAAACTCAAACTCAAATCAAACTTTATTCAAGTAGGTTTCTAAGAACACTTTTGAGTCGTCAATACAATGTAAATAATTTTAATTTCTGCCAAAAAGAACTGGCAAGAAGTTCCATTTAAAGTAGTAATACAATATTTTGATAATTAGCTAAAGATTATATACAGTATGTACCGAAACACTTATTAGGTAATAAAAAATAAGTTAGTAAGCTACTAAAAACATAGCCAAACATGTCATTTTTTTTGTTTTTATGTATCATAGGGGCGCAACATGTGAAGCGTCAAATATCGTTAATCGACTGAAGGACTTTAGATATCTAAGAGAATTCCGATACTTAATAGTACTAGTCGAATTAGTGCCATCATAATTATATTTTTTCACAATCATATGTACATACATATATTTACACATACTTAAAATTATCTGTTACCTTTTCACGGTGAAACCACTGTACCGATCAAGATGAAATTTGGCATGCAGATAGTTTTGAGTCCCGGAAAAGGAATTCACTGATTCAAAGGAACTATTATTTGATGATGGAGGGCGATATACACACACAATAACAAAACTATCTAATTCTATACAAGAGAGCTCAATTATTCGTTCTTGTGAGAGCCCAATAATATTTTTGCGTTCTTTTGCATTAAGTTTATTGTTAACAAGTATTAATGACCCCCCACGAATTGTATTTTCTCTCAAAAATGCACTAGAAATACAATAATCTAGAATGTTTAACATTAATTTATGTTTTTCTAGACAATGCTCAGTAAGGCCCAACACATGGACATCCAGGCTTCTTAATAATAATTCAATTTGTAATACCTTGCCAGACAAGCCCTTAATATGTGTAAATAATGTGTAAACTAGGGGACTTGTCCGTTGTCTTTAAAACCTAAGATACATCAGTTCAGCCAGAATTACGAAAACTATTTAATAATGTCATTCATAACAAAACAATGTATTAATTAATACTGTGATTAAATAAAAGAGTCCCACGCCGATAACCGAATTTAGGGCGGGCTAATTAAGGAGTAAATCACAGTATTATTACTGTAATTATATAAAGGAGTCCCACGCCGATAACCGAATTTAGGGCGGGCGGAGCCGCTGGCAAAGTCTTGTAATATAATAAAAGAAACTGAAAATAAAAGAAATTAATAAAAGAAACCTTTACTATCAGGCGGACCGTAAGCTTGTTTGTCACCTTAGTGGTATTAAAAAAAAAAAAAAGACAATCCTACTATCCTACGACTTTTAGCCGCCGAAACTGACAGTATTTGACTGTAAAAACATCCATCCATCTGATAAGGCAGACTTTACAAAAATACTGTAGATAGGCACTAACTGCGGGTCTTGGTTATGCGAACTATAAAGACACCTTCAATCCTAGTAATGCCAGAGCTGTTCCAGATATATTAAAGAGCTCTGATATATTTATTATAAGGCAACTTAATTATTCGTAGATATTCAAAAGCTTTATCAGAGACAATCCTGTTCCCAAAACGAGTCAGATAGAAAAATATATTAGGTATCGAGGAAGGTACCTGTGCAGTGGAAGACATATTCAATATAAAAAAGTGTAAGGCCAAAAATTTGCAGTGAAGACAGGAGACATTTTTTTCTGGCATCCAAGTTCAAGGATAAGATCGGATCGGAATGTTTATAATTATTTTTGTTTTTACGGCGAGTGCGTAATTTTGTATACAGAGTGGAACGAAGGTTTCAAAGTACAGTGCACGAAGTAAAATAATTTTGGGACCAAGTGATACGTTCTACTTTTTGTTAGCCTCTAAAAGAAAATAAGTACTTAAATGCAATCTATGAATATAAGAATAGTACGTTTATTTATTTATACACACTTTTACAATAAGATATAACATAACAACAATTTAATGGCTAATGTTTATATTTAAACAATTGTGGAAATGCATCGTAACAGTTTTGTTACAGTAAAGTTGTAGTTTGTTACATTTTTATCGTCCAATACAATATTATTTTACAATATTGCTTTCATTATCACTACTTGTGTGTAATCCGAAAGAATGCAATCCTTTATTAATTTATATGGGACCGCTAAGGTTTTCAGCTCAATCGAATACAGTTCAAACCATTTAAATCACGAAAGGAAATACGCGTCTAGCGGAAAACCTCCTCCTTTTTTAAAGATTGTTAAAATTAACCGGCCAAGCACACTCTTGGCACGTGTATAAACTAAATAAGGGGTGTGTAGATGATACTATTGAAATCAAAAAAAGAGAGTATGTAATAGATTTCCTAACAGAACTTCTGTACAATGTTTGCACCCCCACCCCCAAGGCTCCAAATATATATTTATCTTCAAAAAAAAACTTACTATCAAATACTTTATCGGTGGCATTAATATGTACGTGATACGATACGTATTTCCCGCTTATTTTTGACACTTGCAAATCAAACTCCATGAAATTTTGAAGACGTGCTCTAGGAATAAACATCTAGGTCTTCTGTGTGCTAGTTTTCTAATAAATTATAAAGTTTAAAAGTTGGTTTTTGAACCTTTTTTTTTTTATTTCTAAGGATTCTAGTTTTTCATACCAATGTTCTCAAATATAATTAAATGTTAATAAAAATATTTATTAGTATTTTGGAAAATCACAGAATAGATATTTGGCCTGAGATCATGCCTACAAAATTTCACAGTATTTAATCAGTAAATGTCCAAAACATGTAGGAAATTTGTTTGTATGAAACACGCTGCGAAGCGCCGCGAATCGTATCCTCTATTCTATTTTCTGCATTGATTATTTGTAGTGGATCTAAAAGTACCAAACCAGATCTTCGACGTGTATGTTTTGAAGACATTATAGATTTTTTATATTTTGTGTCACGGCCGTGTGTAGGCGAAGCGGTGATTTGTAGAATTACTTCATTCTTTTTTATTTAGGAATGTGATGGTATATTATGCTATAAAATACTTCGTAACATACTGAATGTAGGCCATTGACTTCGGTTCCTCCGAAAAATTCGTGTTTTTAGTATGAATTTAAAAATAGAAATTTTTAAAAATTTAAATTATAGTCACACTTATATTATAAAGGCGAAAGTTTGTGAGTGTGTGTGTTTGTTACTTCTTCACGCTTTAACAACTGTACCGATTTGGCTGAAATTTGGAATAGAGATAGCTTATACCTTGAATTAACACATACGCTACATTTTGTCCTGGAAAACTTACAAGTTCCCACGGGAATAAATATAAGTGAATGTGACTTTTGTTACTCTTTCGCGTTGCAACGGAGCATCTAAGTAAGCTGAAATTTGGCATAGGGATAGTTGAAGACTCAGAGAAGGACATAGGACTTTTTATCCCGATCGAGAGTTCCCACAGGAATATTTTTTCTGAGATTTTTACTCTTTCACGTCGCAAAGAAGCATCTAATAGAGCTGAAATTTGGCACAGGGTTAGTTGTTAAGACGGAGTAAGACACAGAATACTTTTTATCGCGATCAAGAGTTCCCACGGGAATATTCTAAAGTGTGTCTGATACTTCACAACGGAGTGCCGCAGTTTGCTCGGACGTTGTTCTATGTAGAAGTGTCAAGTATTCCACGTGGAATGCGTCACAAAAAGAATGGAAACGTCGCGTGCAGGGCGCACCCGTCGACGGTTGGCCTGGTGTAAAGCCTCAGATGCCCTGGGTAGAATTTATACCGTACACATAACACACTTTAAGTGTTATTGTGTACGGTTGCTGCTGACTAGAATCCGAGGCCCCACTAGTTTTCAAGCGCTCAAAATCGTCGATGGGCAGGAAAAGGCCACTTTCCGAGAAGCATATGAGGCGATGGGGCTGCTTGAAGACGACGGCCACTGGGACGCAACGATGGAGGACGCCATGTTGTGCAGGTCAGCGACTACGTTGAGAGAGCTCTATGCGATTATGATAAGCACCTGCGTTGGTTGGAAAATTACTGCCCCACAAAGAACGGAAGAGCTGTGCACTGATTTGATCACAATGCTTGGTTATGATACTGTTGCTTTAGGGGTTCAAGTCACCCAAACAGAGCCCCTGTTACTACCGGAGCAAAGACAAATTTTAAATTTAATAACAAACCGCGTAGCTAGCGGACAAGGGGGTCTTTTTTTCTTGGACGCACCAGTGGGCACCGCAAAACTTTTTTACTGAACTTGCTGCTGGCACAGTTGCGCAAAGACAAAGTGGTTGCGCTGGCTGTTGCGTCCTCCGGAATAGCCGCAACCTTGCTGAGTGCTGGCAGGACCGCAAACTCAGTATTCAAGATCCCGCTGAACCTTGCAAGTGAAGAAACGCTTATTTGCAACATCAGCAAAAGTAGTAGTCGCGGTGCTCTATTGCAATGGTGCAGATTGATCGGGACGAATGCACAATGTCACACAAGCGAGCGATTGAAGCACTGGATCGCAGCTTGCAAGACATTCGGGGCAATCGAATCTTGATGGACGGAGTGGTCGTATTGCTGGCAGGTGATTTCCGGCAGACGTTGCCGGTTATCAAGCTAGGTACCGCGACAGACGAGATAAACGCATGCCTCAAGGCTTCGCCGTTGTGGGGTAAGGTAGAGCGGTTACAGCTAAATACCAACACGAGGGTCCAGCTCTTCAATGATCAGGAGTCTTGACTCTTCGCACACACGCTTCTCGAGGTCGGTGAAGGTCGCATGCCGACGGATACTAACGGCCAAATAACCTTTGACAGCCTATTTAGCAATTGTTAGCTCGGAAGGTAACCTTATAAATGAGGTATTTCCAAATTTACAAGAAAACCTGGGTAACGAGGAATGGTTGTGCGAAAGAGCTATCATGAGGCCCTTAATAAAAGAATATTACAGCAAATTCCAGGTGAGGTGAGGACCTATATGTCAATAGACACGATGATGACAACTGACGACTCAACTATATACCCTGTAGAGTTCTTCAATTCCATCGACCTGTCAGGCGTACCATCCCACAGGTTAGAACTCAAAGTTGGTGTGCCTGTCATACTGATGCGTAATCTGGACGCGCCCAGACTGTGCAACGGCACTAGGTTACGCATCACAGAGCTGAGACGGCATACCGTTCAGGCCATCATTCTTACTTGAGGGGCCAAAGGAGAGACGGTATTGATACCCAGAATCCCTATAATACCCACAAACTCACCCTTTCAGTTCAAACGCCTATAATTTCCTTGTAAAGTGCCTTATCACGATAAATAAAAGTCAAGGATAAACTCTAAAAGTAGCCGGCATTCACCTGGGCACCCCCTGCTTCTCCCACGGACAACTGTACGTGGGTTGCTCGCGTGTGTCGAGAGTTAGAAATCTTTTTATATACGCAGAAAACAATAATATCCCGCAATGTTGTTTACCGGGATGTGCTGCAGTAAAATAATTTCTGGCTCTCTACGACCCGAAACAAACAACAATTTATTTTTCCTAATAAACCGCGGGTAACACCACGGGGCACAGCTAGTAAAACATAAATTTAGACGTCAGTCGAGGTGGTGACGTAGAAATATTTAAAAAAACTTGTTCTATGAATTTTAAAACATTTAATATTATTGGTTATTTTCGCATTATCTTGGAAATAGGTAATATACCTGCCCCTTTCTTGTACACTCGGTTCCGTATCAATTTATCTTGGTTCCTCAGTCACACTATTAAATACTTACATCATATTTGCTTGCGTATGCTAATATTACAAACAGGTAAAAAATGTTTGTATGTTTGTTTGAAAGGTCGGCAACACGCTAGGCTACGGTGACCGCTTACAATCAGGCGGACCGTAAGCTTGATTGCCACCTTAGTGGTATAAAAAAATGTAGGGGTAATCTCTGCAACTACTAATTCATTTCTAAAAATGATGAAGAATGATTAATAGTAATAATGATTAATATACAGCCTATGATGTCTACTCACATTGTCTTGCTTAACAAATGTCAACCGAAAGTAACTGGTATCTAAGATACAGGCTCAGCCTAGTTAAGGTGCCAATATTTCAATTTCATGTAAAATGTTAACAACGATAGTGAAAAAAAAAACATATGTATGTATTCTGATTCGAACAAATGTTCACAGATTAAATTATATGCAATATAAGAAGGTACTAGTTTATTTTCTTTTTCTCTGTACATAATTATTGATTTGTATTAAATAAATAAATAAATAAATAAATAAATAAATAAATAAATGAATAAATAATTAAATAATTAAATAAATAAATAAATAAATAAATAAATAAATAAATAAATAAATAAATAAATAAATAAATAAATAAATTAAGGAGTTCCACGCCCATAACCGAATTTAGGGCGGGCGGAGCCGCTGGCTAAGTCTAGTAATGTTTATATATCAACTCGTAAGAAAACACCATTCATTTTTAAATTTTGATTGGAAGTTCCCACGGTAACTTTTTTTTCGCGGTACTTTTAAGAAATTTTCAAATGCATATATTTGGCGTGATTTTTTCCACCAAGGTAGATGTGGGAATACAGAAGAAAGACTTGTACCCGGTCAAAAATTATTACGTGAATAGGTTTTCTGCAAGTAAAACCGCGGAATTTGTCTATTATAAAATATAAAATAAATAGGTTTGATATAATAATTTTAAACAACTTTTAATTAAACTAATAATAAAAGAAAACGCTCTGAGATATAACATAATTTTTATTTACCAGAAAATAAAACACTACGCTTATATATTTTAAACACCCATTAAAGAAAATTTGTCTAAAAAGTTTTGCTCTGTTAATGTCTTTGTAATTGTCTTTCTTATAATATGTATATGCAGATAATGCTTAGAAACATTATATTAAATTTTACTTAATGGGTGTGTTCGTTTTAGGATAAAAAGTTCCCACGGTTGATAATTTCTACACTTTTAATAACGCCAGTTTTGCATCTGCCGTTCGTTCAGCTTATCCTTACTAACAAAATCTTTGGTTGCAAAACGTACGGTTGACGAACACACACAATAATAATATTAACCTACACACTAACATAAACAATGAATATGTATAGGCAGTTTGACAGATCAACAACAAAATCTTATGTCCAGACATGGATCCAAATTTTATTTTTCGGTGGCAAAAGTGACAAAAATGTTTTAAACGAACACTTGACAGTTTGTTACAGATGATACTTAAATTTTTAACACTTTTCATACCATAATACAAAATTAAAGAATAAAATGATTGTTCATTCCAAAACGAAGTGACCCAATAAGTGGTGTTTTAGTTTTCTAAGCATTTGAATATTTTGCCAGACTGTGAAAATAAGACTTTTTGAAATAAGTTTTCAAATCCTAAGACCAAGACACGCCATAAGTAAAGTTCGAAAAGTGAGCTTGTCAACTATACTAAACTACTAACTATCACAAAGATAGTTGAAAACACGGAGATGAACATAGGCTACTACTTATTATTGCGGAAAGTTCAAAAGTTCTCACAGGAATAACTATAACCAAATACTATGTGTACGAACAATACCTACTACGAGTTTCTATAACTCACGCTGATAACCGATTTGGGGGCGGGCGGGTAAAAACTAGTAATAAATAAAAACAAACAATTTCTATTTTTTAACATAGTGGTTGAAGTGACCACACATGTTCTTTCCGTTATGATTAAATGCCATCTCTTTTCTAAAATAACTTTTTCTAATCGGAGTAAGCTAATTACGTATTAAACTAGCGCCAATATTTGATATGGACTCTTACTAGCGACATGGCTATACTGATACTTTTAGGCTAATACCGTGACCTTCAACGTGTTTCGCCGGACAGTGTCGCTACTATACAGACGGACTCTCGTTTTATTTCTTATAATATAATTATGCTCAGTCGATTACATAGTCTACTTTTGGTTCCGCTTTCTTTATTTGCCTTGTAATAGACCAATTGTAAGTCAAACTCTGCATTTTTTTTAATTATTCAGAAAGGCATTAACTATGTTTGTTCTGTTTTTGTTCTTCCTAATTTATTACCAAGATCTATCTTAAAAAAATATTTGTGAGCCTACGAAACAGTTGTTTTGAACGTTAAGTCAGTAAAATGTATGTGTTTATAAAGGTAGAAAGACGGATTTATATCAATTAAAATGCCGCTATTAAACTAGTATTCACGAAAATCTCTATTTTACGTTTTATCTTCATACGCAGGTAGGCGTGAAGCGTCAGGTTTATTTTAAAACTGTTTTGGCAGCAACTTTATTTTTTCCGTTGAATCATTTTCTTCGTACTTGGCCTGTGGATAAACAAAGAAATTCTCTCCCTATTTACGCATTTAATTTCAGAATGGAGTTTTTGGAGTATTGTTTTGTTTTATTATTCCCAATCTCTTTGTTTCATGAAACCCGTTTCTTACTTATAACTTTCTTGGGAGAGTTAGTGTTTTGAATTATATCTTACATTTTACATAAATGTATTTCGGAATTTTTAAATTCTTAACACAAAATCTGTTAATGCTTTGAAAATGAAAATAATAAATAATATAGTAAATTTATATAGAAAATTACAGCAAAAATGTACAAACACTACATGTGCATGCCTAACTAAATTATCACTAATTTCTCATTTAATACTTATCTATTTAAGTGATTATTTTAATTACTTAGGCAACTCGTAAGACTGATACCCGTATACTTACCAACTTGAGTCACTAGACCTGAAGTTTAGGCACTCAAGGAAGTAAAGACTTTTCAGACGAACAGACGTCAAGATGCCACAAATGATTTAAAAAAGGGCCGGCAACACGATAGTAGTCCCTTGGTGTTACAAGCGCCCGTATGTTTACTACTATTAGTGGTATAAACAAAAACAATTTTCAATCAAAGTTGTATAAATTTTGTTTTTTAATTGAAACATTGGAAATTTCATATAATCTTTCTCTAAGAAATATATATATATTTGGTTTACGAATAAATTTTATTAAAAGACTAACTGTCAGATTTCTTTTCATATTCTCCTCAACAGAATTCTACATTGTGAACTGGAGGGTTGAGGGTTGGTTCATAAAACAGCCTATAATAATTTTGACAATTCAAAAATATTTTAAAAACACCTAATTTGAATAAAAAATTTTAAACTGTCATAGACCTAATGTGTAGCCGTAAAAAACTTAAAAATGCGGAACACGTTAATATGTGAATTAACTAGGTAATCTACGGATTACAAGGTACGACTTGAATAAGTGATTTTACAAAAAATTATTGCTACTTATCTTTTATCTTGTTAGTCTGCCGATTATCATTTTAATCTTTCAATTGATTGTAATTCAACCAATAACGCAAAAAACAAGGACAATAAAAACAGTATTAAACAAATATTATTAAATACATACATTGTCTTAAAACTGATTATATTGTTAGTATAGGTATATTAAGTTGTTCCTTATTATACTTTAATACAAACCATTAATTAAATATTTACAATTCACATATCTTTTTATAACGGTTTAAAGGGTTATAAAATCATATTAAAGGTAATACAGAAATTTTTAGCTATATACATCTGTACATTTTTTTCTTTTTAAAAATTAGTTATATTATTTGAAAAACGAAGCGTATACTTACAGCTGAATTATTGCCACATAAAAAACACGTGGAAATCCAAATTCACACAAGCGGGGAGGAAAAAAATCCTAATATGGGAAAATTTATTGGGTAAGTAGTTTTTATAACACTGGCAATTTACTTGTCATATTGCAGGCGCGATGGCGGCACTTTTTGAAAATGGAACTCGTTTTCGACTAGAAAGTTTATCACAGGCTTGGGATGTGCTCCCGGGCACACGGTAGGTAACACTGAAGCAACTCGACACCGTGTGCGCGGGAGTCTATTTTCAGAAACACTCGCGTGTGCTCGACGCGCGTTAGAGATTTATTTATCCGTCGTCATAGGTTACTTTTGGACAGGAAAAGGTTACTGTACACGTTCGAGGACGCGTCATTGTTTTCGTCAATAATTGAAAGTAATATAGATTGTAACTGACCTAACTGTCAGTGTGTCATTTTATTTGTTTCTTTCTTTTTTTTTCTTGTAAAATTTGTCTGTTAGAACAGAAAATTATATAAATATATTTTTACCTTCTTCTTTAGCTGGGAAAACAAACTAAGGTCACGTGTAATTTAGTGACAAGTGTATTGTACGTGGAATTTTATGACATTGTAAATGTTCATCTCCGTGTTAACAACTTCCTCTGTACCAATTTCCTTCAATATTATGCCATGCGCAGTACAGATATGACGTATTGTAATATTATTAAAGCTTTATTATAACATATAAGTTCATTTATTTACACCCCTAATTTTTTTGGCCTTTCGTGTTAGTGTATAAGTAAATTTTAAAAAACCCATTACTCGCTTTTTTTTGCGCAGTCGTGTAGTTAATTTTAGCAGGAAAAGTGTTTAAATTATTTGTATGACTCTTAAAGCCCATACAACACTGATGTAATAAATAAGCAAAATTACTAGACATTAACGCACAGCGCCATCTGGTCTCGAACTAAGCAATATGGGTACCAGAAAATGTACCTATACAAAAACGTATTTTTTTTTGTAAATGCAAACATGTTTTACACAGTAAACACCCACACTCAATAAATTCTATTGTTTATTCATTAACGTTTGTCCTGAGTGGGGATTGTAACCACACTTCTAGAATCGGCAGGCAGTAACAACTACCAACAGTAACAGAGAAGCCTATAAATTATAAAAAAAAACATATTACCATATATAAATATTCTATAATAATTTTGAAATAACAACATTTGAAGGTATAATAACTATACATTTATTTTGATTATGTATAAATTTATATTAACGCATCAATTAATAAGGTAAAAGTTTATATCTCACCACATTCGTTGTCCTTAGCACCAACCAGTTTTTTACTGTTTTTGATAAATCATAGACCAAACTTTTCTTTTTGCGTCGTATGCATATTTTTCACACAAACGAGACCATTTTGGATCGACTTCAAAATGTCAATTTGACCCGATGTATGTAATATTGATAAAATTGCTCAACATTCATATATGTTAGTCTGTGTGTGTGTGTGTGTGTGTCTCATAAACAGTTTTGCCTATTTTGCATAAGTGCGTGTATGCATGTTTGTTCACGTATTTTTCAGAAACAAGTGATCGTATTTTAATAATTCTTGAACTTTTTATTGAATAAGTTACCTTTTCACGTCCGGAACAGTGCAAAATTCATCAGAATTGATTCAAGATTTCAACTATATTTTGTGTACACCAATCACTAGAGAAACACGTTGTTGGTTTAAAGGTGCAATTCTAATGCGGAACGTAGATGTGTGAATTTTATCCGATATCGTCAACGATAAGGAACCAATTTTATGCCACTAAAGTTACAAAACCAGCAAACTGTCCGCCTGATTGTAGGCGGTCACTGTGGCGCCTATGGATGGTTCAACGCCACCTAGGGGCATACCGGCGCGTTGGCGACACTTAAAACTATGAATCACTCTCTTCTTGAAGAACCTCGTTTACGTTACTTTTTTAATGAATAAGAGTGATCCCTTACTGATGTCCTTTACAGTTTCATCAAATGACCTTTATTTATAAATAGCGAATTAAATCTTTGAAAGAGAATTGAAAGAATCGGAATAAAATCTTTCTTTTACGAAACAAACTCTTTTTTAAAAAAAGTAAAAGGGAAAAACGAAACTATCAGTTGAATGTACCTATTATCATAGCACACACAATCTGGTTTGAAACCCTAGAAAAAGGAGGTTTTAGTACATATCATTCATCCTATCACATGGCTTTGGTAAGTTTTGTGGACGCTGGAGTTGAGAGTACAGATTGACTAAATTTTCTAAATGATTTTGGTGCAAACAATCGCTAAAGATGTTGATAGCAAGAACTCTATACTTTTGAAGATTATACGGGTCCTCTTGAATTGTGAAAACAAACTTATATGGTTTTTTAATCTGTGATCGTGCATAATTATTTCCGTTATCAAGTATTTCCGTCTCCATTTGGAGACATTAGACAGACAGGCTGGTCTTTTTAGATAAAAGTGGTCCGCAACTTTCTTCTATAAAGGAACACAGGATGCGTCATAAGTGTCTTTATTAATGTCATCTCTATTGCTATATACATATGTCATCAATACTCAACGTACCTCATGATATTCTTTACCTCTTAAGCCTTTAATAGTTATAACAGCAGTAGTAGTGAGGAAGTTCTAATAGATAGAGCTGTTATGATTTAATATTGAATAAACCTAAAACATATTTAAAAAAAAACGGGTTGCACTCCGGGAGTGCCGGCAAAACTAAAAACTTACCAGCTATTTACTTTCCATCACTTCGTATACATATTTATTTATTATAAATAATGGTATTTGTTTATTTGCTTTCTTGGCGTAGTATATTTGACATCTCAATCTGTTAAAGAATTAAAATCGCATATTTACGACTCATACGTAGGGAACTAATGTCCTTTACACACAACATTCAAATATGTTACCAGACAACTCCTACGTCATATTTGATTGTACAGAACCAATATCCTTAACACACAACTCGCGCTTAACACTCATATATGTCGCAAGACATGTCTTGACCCGTTGTATATTTTTGAGCAATATCCTACCTATATTTCTCAATAATGTAATAAGCTATATTAAACGTAATATATTACTATGCCACTACTTCTATGGAACTGGCTCTCTTTCCTATCACACGTCACTAACTCCTCTAACTTTCGACTATTTTCTTTGACAAAATAGGTTGTCTATTTTGTGATTGTTTATTTATTTTCCTATAAAATCACCTATTGACACGTCAACACATACATATACCTTCTATCCAGTGTAACGTAAGCTATGTTCTACAATTACTTTTATCTCACCTCGTATTGTATCGTATCACATTTTAACATGTGTAATCCGCACTTTCATTATTGTCAATAATAATGCTTGTTTATTTACCATTTTGACGTAGTATATTTGTCATCTCAATCTGTCATAGAATTAAAATCCCATATCCAACCTCCCTGAACTACTATATAACATTTTAACATGTGTAATCCGCACTTTCATCTTTTCATCAACCCAATTTCCTCTCACTTTTTATTCGTCTTATAGAGTTTAACATTTTTTACCCATCACAAAAAAAGTGCACAACGCCGTTTAAGACGTTTTCACTTAAAAATTATAATAGGCGTGGCATTATGGTATCCGTTTTTCGAATTTTTATGGCTTGGCATTATCGTTTCCGTCTGACGATCAGGCTGTCGCGAGTTTATCATTTTTTACCCACCACAAAGACTAACCTAATGTAAATAAATCTAACGCGAGTTCCGTCTTACGAATTTTATATGAATTTTGATCAGAACACGTGAACTGACGCGATTTTAAAATGTTTGAACCATACCAAAAAAAGTGCACAACGCCGCTAAAGAAGTTTTCACTTCAAAAACTGCAACTAAGTTAAAGATCTTTTCTTCAGTGGATTCTATGGTGAACCAAGCCACATCACTTTGCAAATGACTGTGGAGAGGGAGGCACGTGTATGTCGATATAATTTTAAAAGTGATAAATTCTGTGATAGAGACCACTACCTGAAACAATACATCTCCACCACTGCAACTAATACTAATACTAAAAATAATGAAATTAATGTTATAAGCCAAGTACTAACTTTTAACAATTATCTCATTTAGGATCTAACGACTGTTTTGAATTGTCTTGTATCGAAGTGTAAATGTGTAATTACTTACAAGGCTTAAGATAATGCCAAAAGTGGTTTTATTAACGGAATTTTGAAATAGAGTGTCAACATGTCGCCGTGTCAGGATGCCATGTTACTTTACGATCCGAGAAGGCTTTCATCTGTTTAGTTTCCAACTAATGTTGCATGTTTCTACAAGGATACCAGACAACTGGTACAAATACTTGTCTCCTTTTTTTGTAAATACCTACCTTCATCTTCATGCATAGGTATCAACAGGGAGACATTTTTTGAATCTTTTATAATAAAACCAATACTTATAATTTAACTTTATTTGTTCAAAGTCAAAGTCAAAGTCAAAATGGTTTATTCAAATAAGGATTTTACAATCACTTTTGAATCGTCAAAGTTATAAAATATTATTTTTTGAACCCCCCCACCTTCCCGCCGGTTCACAATGTTGTTGATTTCTACCGAGAAGAATCCGGCAAGAAACTCGATAGTTACTCTTTTAAAAACACTATCAATAATACAAATAAACTAAAATGCAATTAATGTTTTAAATAAAAAATTTTTAGTCGTACAATTTTATGTTATTTCCATTTTAATTTGGTTTACCTATGCATCCTGTAATTGAGCATCATCAGTCCCAAGGATTTTTATCATTTACATAGTCTGAAATATTGTAGTATGCCTTTTTACAAAGTACCTGCTTGATAAAAGATTTAAATTTACTTATTAATAGATTTTGAATTTTATTGGGAACTTTGTTGTAAAAGTGTATACATTGCCCTATAAAAGAATTACTTATTTTGTGTAGACGTGTATCATGCACCAACACCTTATTTTTACTTCTCGTATTTACTTTGTGAACGTCACTTTTCTTGCTGAAACTATTGATATTTTTATGTACATATAAAAGATTTTCATATGTGTACTGCGACACTAAAGTTAAAATTTTTACTTCCCTAAACCTATCCCTCAGAGATATCCTAGATCCTAATTTATAAATAGCACGAATTGTTGTATAGGTATTAAAATATATTTTTTCTCACTATTTAAGGATACATTGATAAAAATAAAAGAAGAAGCTGGCCGACTGCTTGATTTAATGGCATATTAACGCATAGCCCAAACCGCTGGGTCTGGAACTGACTATATCTCTTTCCACTGGCGCGCATATACAAAATAAAACGTTACCCCAATCACCTTGTCTATCCTTAGCCTTTTTAGTAGAACTAAAAGCTTTACCTATGTAGGTAAATTAAAAAAAGTTTAGTTGTGTACCTGAGAAATGTGCTAACTATACATTTATGGGAGTGTTGCAACCTATGCCCGTGGGAGGCGGCAAATACCTGGTAGACGTCATTACGCCCAAGCGCCCAAGGGACCCAAGGTCGTACCCATCAACGACCCAGCCAACCTCATTTTTCGTCATTCTTGTAGCCTATAGGTATTATATATTTCTGTACATGAAAAGTCTTTTACTAGTCACTCTAGACGTATTTATGCTTTGTATTCCATATTTCAATAGTTGACCCTTGTTAGATCCCGTGACAGATTATAAGCTACTCGTCTACATTCGGTCTAGAAAAGCTTATATCCTTTTACGATAAAACTAGGATATTCTGAAAAAAATAAAATGAGCCGGTCGAGACGCGATGCTGGAAGTAATCGGCAAAATTGTCCAAATATTTCACAGTAATATTCGGCCTTTGTCGTAGCGTTGTCATTCACGCCAGTCTCGTTCCCTTTCGCCGAATTTGTTTTTACTCAAAAATTAGACTTTTTTTCATTTTTAAGTATTTTGCATTGTTTTAGTTTTTGTAACTTGATTTTAGTTAGTTTTTATGAAAATTTATAATAACAAATTTTAAAATGCAGAAACGGCTATCGGTGTAGGATTTCAAAGGCAACTTCTCAATTATAGAAAAAAAATGTCTCACACTTGACGTTTTAAGTCCTTTCCCGGGACTCAAAGACATTCCATGCCAAATTGCATCTTAATCCAGACAGCGGTTTAAATTTGAAGAGGTAACAGCAGAGTTACTTTCGTATTCATAATATTATTACGAATTAGTAGACATTCCGACCTTTTTCTCCTAAAATTTTTACGCATGTGCAAAATTATTTGCGAAATTAGGCTCCATAGTGCTAATTTTTATTACGAGTTGTGTGTTCATTTATAACATTTTGGCGGGTTGCACTTCAATGGGTGAAACTAAAATTTATTTTGATTGAATATCTATTTTCCTATAATTTTATTTTCGAAATTTCCAAATAGAGATAAACGAATGAGGAATACGAAAAAGAACTCTTATCACAGGTATTTTAGAGGGAAAATGAAATTACTGGCAAGGTTGTGAATGACGCACTTACGTTGGACTTATCGTTTCTACACTCGAGTAAATGAAATTTTTTAGAAACTTTTTACCTGGAAACCTACTTTATTTTATAAATGAGACAAAAGTATTTTTAAATGCGACTGAAGTATATTAATAAATGAGACGAAATTATTTACATTTTCTTGTCAAAATCACTATTTGGTGCCTACATTAAAAGGAGTACTTACGAGATACTTAGATGTGTGTATATGTCGCAGCCATTTGGTTAAATTAGCCAGTTAATTTGACGCCTAGGCAGATCGTCAAGTATGTAAAAGAAAGGAACAGAAATCGCACTGTATAAGTCATGTATGTTGGTATAGGTTCAGTTTTTCTTTTGCAAACGTAGATGCGGAGCGAGCGAAGCAGGCGGAGCGTTCCAACCAAGTTTCATTTAATAATCTGTTCAGTTATATGATAATTTTTTTCCATACTTAACGGTCTACCTAGGCGACCAATTATCTGGCTTATTTATTCAGACGGCTGCGACATAAATATATGTTCCTATGTACCTACATCTTCACGGTTTCTGCCCCTAGAAGATAGAGTAACCAGCGCATACACACTCACATTATAAGGTTCTGGATAGCCTTTTGTCACCAACCACTTTAGTCCTGCGTGACAGGGGGTGAGCCTATCGTCACTACACTGCTTCTGATCTAGTGCATCTGGACTAAGGTCGTTTTATATATGCCGCATACGTCGTTAATTACCAACTTTAAAATAATAAACGGTAAAATAAAAGACCTTGGGCAGTGCCAGTTCCTGGCGCACTTTAAGATTTTGCTGACCGACTAAGTCAGAGTTAGGCGGCAACTATTCCTCTTATGCATTATTAGGGGCATTTTGTTGACAAGCATTATAGGCATTAAATGCACTCAATGCTGTCTATACGTACATTCGATTGTTTTGTTGACCAAAAATGAATGCGCTATGACGTCACTTCCGAACCGCAATCAACGCATTGGCTGCACATGCTCGGGATGTAGAGCAGTGGACGCGCTGTCATAATAGTGAACGGCCAGAGAGAGCAGAACAATTTCAATGCTTATGCGATGTCATAGCTCTCAATGCCGTCAACAAAACGCAGTTATTGTTAGCCGTGTCAATCAGCTTTTAGCAGTCCACAGTTGAACGTAGGCCTTTCCTAATAAATGCCACCACACCAGATCCGCCGCCTTTCCCATCTAGCCACTTTCGGCTACCTGTTTCAGGTTATTGGTCCAACTGGCTTGAGGGTGACGTACCCTGGGTTTACCAATCCGCGGTCTCCACAGTTTCGTCTGCTCCAACGACAATCTGCGGCAAATACTATCTACCCATTGGTACTTCAGGTTGATTATTCTGTGGTTTATGTCAGTGACTATGGTTATTGGTCGGATCTCCTCATTTCTAATCGTATCTTATAAAACTTTAAGGCATAGCAAAGATCAACAGTCACAAATAGCATATTATATACACGTATAGCTATGAGTATTTTGTGCCTTCCAACTGCTAAGAAAACACATGCCTTGTTTGGTAGTTATATTTTAAGATTGCCAACGGGACCCTATTACTAAGTACAAAATATTTTTTATGTATTTGAATCACACCTCGAAGTAAGTTTTTACTAATTTTGACGAATCAAAAGTATTTCTAGAAACCTAATTTGAAACAAAAAACTTTGACAAACTGAAGTAAATTACACGGGAATCTATGTATCAATAAGCGTCATCTAGCGGAAACGTGTCGCAGTACATCACTTTTCAGTACGGTTTACTCGTTACTCTTGTTATAATGTTATAAGTATATACCTACTTCATGTTCATCCCCCCGACCGACCTATCGAAAAACTATCGTTAGGCGGTCTCGGCACGTACGCACGGCCCCAGATGACGATCTCGCTTTCCGGATATCGAGATTAGTCTCAACGACCTCCCCCAATAGGGTTCGACAGCACATGAACGGATACACGAGGTATCAAAGAGTGCCGGGGCGCTTCCCACCCCCACTCACTCGCAATCGCAACCGCGTAACAGGGAACCCCCCTCCTGGCTGACTCTCCTTTGGGTTCTAGGCTCACGCTGGTCGAAGGGACGCCCCCAAGAGCGGCGACCCAAGCCAAGGTGCCTCCCCCCCCCCCCTTCAGAGTCTCGCCCCAAAAGCCCGGTGGAGCAGTAATGGCTGGAGCAGCAACTGCATAGTCAGTCAGAAAATAAAAAAAAAATACTTCATGAAAATATTTTAATGCATTGTATTACATTATGGGATAAGATTTAGTAGGAGATTTTTTGGTACTACGGAAATTGTAGACGTCCATTTTTACCGGACACCAGATGAATGAATGAACGGACCAGGTGGATTTCCTAACAGCAAAATTACGCGGCATGGATGAAATCGATAGGTAGTGCAGAACGTAAATATACTGTTCTTATATATTTTTTTTTACTAGACGAGGTAGTTTACTTTTGGAGCCAATTATTATATTTTTGATTAGGATTGCATTTTAGAAAAATGCCGAAAATTTTATTTCGGTAGCTGTCCTCACGAAATTTTCTAATTTTATTTCCCTCCTATAACAAAAACTTTTTTTTAGGATTATGGCTACTTTAATTATAAACTTGAATAGTTATTGTATTATCAAAAAGATATAATATCTACCTAGTTTAATAACTTATATGTAAGTAAAAATGCATGTGTCTCAAAAAGTCCAATCATTTCAGTGAGTTTAAGTTAACCAAGAATATTTTTACCTAGAACAACTCTAGCGCCCCCCTCCTGCGCTCAGAACTTATGCACCAGCGCCGCCTAGTGCTTGTTGTAGGAAGATGTGCGCTGCTTTCCTGCGTGTTCCCGCCAAACATGGAACTATTTCACATTGGTGTCACGGGACATATTTCTTTTCATTTCCGTTTATAGCAATAACTTGTCTTTCAATGAGCTAATATATTTAATTAAGTATTCGTGAGTGCGCTGATAGTATACTACGTTTATTTGTGTAGTATTTATTAAATCCTATAATTATATTAATAGTTTTTTTGTAATGCTAATATTTGTCCTTGGTTTTCATTTCGGTTGATTCGGTGGCCTAAACAGTCAACCAAACTGATAAAAAACTCACCGAAATGATAAAAATTCTAATTTCGGTAAGTTTTTATCATTTCAGTGTATAATTCTTTCATTTCGGTACATTGTCGTATCATATCGGTTGATTATTATTTCATTTTGGTGAAAATTCAGGACAGCAGGTGAATTTTTTAAATCTTTAATTGTATTTTTAAAAATAATTGAAAAAAGTCAAATTTTTTAACAAGCTTCGGGTCCATCCTGTTTTGTTGTGAAACCCGTATTAGAAGAAGCCCGATCTTTCTACCCAGTTAACACTTGTAACAATCTTATTATAATTTCTGGATAAAAAACAAAATGTTAACAATGTTTGTTATGAGTGATTTATCGTTAAAGTAACGCAGGTGTATGAATAACTAAATAATTATTCTAACACCATTTGCTGCCGCTTCAAGTTTTGTCGATAATAATTCCTCAGTATTTGGTGGTTTTCTTTTTTGTCAATTAAATTTATACATGAGTAAGCTGTCAGGACTAGGTCATGTCCCGGTTGTGTACAGTCATTGATGCCAAAGTGATGTACGGTGGATTTTCATTTCGGTAGATAGGTTCTTTCATTTCGGTTGCTAGTTATTTCATTTCGGTGAAGGAATGTTTAATTTCGCTTGTATTAAAAATTTCAAACACGTATAGCTCGAAGAGTATTAAGATTTATTTCATGGCATTAAGTATGGGCATAAACAATATAAAGAAGTACTTACAATCGCAGTTAAAATTAAAAACTACCCAAATGAAAAAAAAAGACCTTGTTGAAATTCACCCGATCGCGCGCAGTGTTGTATAGGTTATAATTGTGACGCGTACACGCTCGTTGTAGCTTAGAATGAGAGCGTGTGTCCATGATGGATTTTTCCAAAATCTTGTAAAACGTTCTATTAACTAGAAATCTTGTTTAAACCATTTGTATGAAATACTAGAAGCCTGTATAACTTTTGAACTATAAAATTTAATAAAAAACTGGCACACTACAGACCTAGATATTTATTACCAGAACATGTCTTCAAAATTTAGTGGTGTTTGATCAGCCACTGTCATAAATAAGTGAGAAATTCGTTTGTATGAAGCCAGCTGCGAGTCGTCGCAAAGTGTATCCTCTTAAGATGGATCGTCTGCAACGATTTTTGGTGCGCTAGCCTAACTTGCACTTAAGGATTTCTTCGGTGGATATATGATAATAAAAGTTTTTTATTATTTTAAGCATGCATACTTATCCGAAATACGTATTTGGCTATCTGACAAGATAAGCTTGTTGCGCTGTAGGCTGCTAATTAGTGAAATTAATGACGCATCCTAATCATTAGCTGTCGCAGTGTTTCTACCTGCGTCAGTGTTTGGAAAACAAATATAATACTTAGTCTTAATACTAATTATCACGTATACCTAAAAGTAACAGATAAACCTTGACAATAAAGCAGAAACACAGAGCCATATATATATAAATATTGGTCAATGCCAACTTTTTGAAATGAAATGGTGGTATTCCATTAGTTAAATAACTTAGTCCAATGTGCATTTGATCAAAGAAATTGGATAACTTCATCATACTAGCAAGTAACGCACTAGCAAACACCAAAATTTGATAAAATCAATTGGACAAAGATATTTGACTAATGGAAATACCACCCTAAGCTAAGGTTTTGATGTGTTCGATTTAAATTGCTTTAAAATATTTACACTAAAAAAAACAAATCGAAACAAGCACGAAAGGGCTCTGTTTATAATATTTTACATTTAAAATCGAAATTCATGGTTATTTCCATTGTAAAGTGTTATCAAATACACAGTAAAATTGAAATTTTAACACATACATACATACTTATTAAAAAAATCCGGTCAGAAGCATGATGATGCACTGCAACTTTGTATTAAGCCCTGTAAACGTTTCAAATTTTTTTTTTACCACTAAAGTGTCAAAAAAGCTTACGGTCCGCCTGTTGATAAGTGGTCACCGTAGCCTATGGACGCTTCTAACACCAAGGGTATGACTCGCGCGTTGCCGACCCTTCAAAAATCTAATAACTTCTTTCTTGAAGAACACCATACTATAGTCCTTAGAGAAAACCTTGGCAGGGAGCCCATTTCATAACCCAATCTTTCGCGGGAGAAAGTTTCTCTGAAACCGCACTGTACGCGACCATTTCGGTTCTAAAGAATGAATGCCCTGCCTATGGCGAGCGGTGCGATGGTAGAATTTTCCTTGGGCATCATTTCGAACAATTCCTCAGAACACAACCCATTGTACAAGCGGTAGAACACACACAGGGAGCCAAAGTCTCTCCTCAGACTTAGGGGCTCGATACCGCAAGTGAGTTTAGGATCGTCGACAATTCTAAATCCCGATTGAACGCGTTCACTATGTCCAGGCTACATGCCAATGCCTCCCCTGACTCTCAATGAACATTGCCCATCAATTTGTGAGAAACGCTAGAAGGTCACCAGTTGAGCGACCGTGGCGAAAGCTATATTGACGGTCACTGACGAAGTCGTGTTTTTCTAGGTATCTAAGAAGCTGTGTGTTTATCACGCGCTTCATTACTTTGGAGAGGAGAGAGGTAATAGTGACAGTCCTGTAATTCGATAGATCTGATCTATCGCTCTTTTGCGCAAAGGGAGCACATTCGCAGACTTCCATGAAGACGGAAATTGCCTAGTGTGGTAGTAAGGGCAAAGAAGCACGTGAGTACAGGACATAACTCAGGAGCACACTGTTTTAGCACCACTGCTGGTATACCGTCCAACCCACTCGACATATGAACGTCTAGAGAAAGCAACGCCCGCCGGACCTCCCGCTGTGTAATGGAGATTTCTGGCATGGTCTTACCGCTCCATGGTATGGCAATAGGTACAGCGCCTTCGTCGTTCATATTTGAGTTCATAATATACCACTACTATATATATAAAGAGAGAGCGAACGGATTTTGTATGTGCAGGGTAGTCTCCGGCACCTATTTGGAAAATTCTTTCACTTTTTGAAAGATACATTATTCCAGATGGACATAGGCTATATATTATATATATGTCGAAGAGAAACTTTAGCGAAACAACATTAGCCGGATCAGCTATAGTAAATAATATTAATGTGACAGTAACTACAATCGAAAATAAGCATAGATCGGTCGCCAACATCTGGTAAGATATTTGATTCTAGCAAGTTGTTTAGTTGTGGAAGTGGTTTCAGTATACTTGTGCTAAATTCTAGATTTTTTCGAATCTTTGCCGACACAAATCAGACCGAATGGCCATGGTAAGGCTGAAAGTTTAAAAAACGAATCACAGTTTGAATAAAAACGGCTAAAGTAAAATTCTTCTCCATAATGTTTATACATATGTTCCTCAAATATACGGAATTAAGGAGATATAGTAAGTCAAATTGATATCATTAAATGAGCGTTAAATGTGTGCGTCAATTTTTTATATTTTATCTTATTTTATTTTTAGTTATTTAGGGTTCCGTATCTCAAGAGGAAAATGGAACCCTTATAGGGTCACTTTGTTGTTCATCAATCAGTCTGTCCGTCTATCAAGACCCTTTTTCTCAGAAACGCTTGGAGGTATCAAGTTGAAATTAATATCAAATACCAAGGTCCACGGTTACTTTAAGTTGTCAAAAAATCAAGCTTCTAAGTAAATGCAATAAAAAAAAATGCCTGATATACCTTTTACGGAACCCTCGTTGCATAAGTCCGACTCTCACTTGACCGGTTTTTTTTCTGAAAACAACACAAAAGGATTAAAAAGTAGTATCTAAACAAATCTAAAACTATATTTATTTATCTTTACTCTATTTTAAAAAAAGAAAAGTCTATAAGTTATTATTATTATGTTTTATTAAAAAAAGTTTAAGGACTCGTTAATAGTAATTTATAACAGTTGCCAGTAACAAAAATTGTTAGAAAAAAATTAAGTAATGAATAAACCGAACAAAAATTTCAACGCTGGGAATTTAAAAAACTGAGAAAACGCTGGGTTAGTATCACTTACTAAATCCATGGTATTTGTTTGCGTTACGGTGTAACAGACAGACGCGACGGTCGGACATGGCGTTACTATACGTGCTTGTCTACGAAACCTGAAAAATACGTTGCCCACGTCATGTTAATATTCAGATTGCAATGCAGTTCTTAGGAAAACAAGAATGCGTTTACCATAAATATTGGGAAAACTTGGGACGGGTGTATCTAGTCGGAAACTATGTTTGTGTTTGTTTTCGGTCAGTATTGCTCGAGATAAGTCACGATTTTATAGCATATAGCATATAGCTTGCAATTTCAAGCTTAATATATTAAAGCACGCCAACAATTTATGAGTTAAGGAGACACGTAAACGAAAGATGTGTGTGTTTTAGAGAAAATCGGTTAACTGCGTCCATATGCCACGGTGACCGCTTACTATCAGGCGGACCGTAGGCTTGTTGGCCACCTTAGTGGTTTTAACAAGGATTGAGGATTTAGATGAAGAAGAAATGTACCCCTATTTTGGAACTGGTCTTTTATTTTACCACTTTTTACTGCAGTGCTGATAATTTTCGACCTATGGGATATAATATTAAGCCACTTTAGTCCAGACTCCAGATACACTTTATCAGTAACAGTGCCGCAGCGATAGGCTTACCCCATGACACCTAAGACTAAAGTGGTTAGTAAAAAGAGGCTGTGTATTATGACCCTTACCCCTTCTGGTGATTAAAGCATGATTTAAACATATGAATATGATTCTTAAAATGTTTATATATCTATAAATATAAAAATGGATGTTAGTATATATGGGTACATATTATGTTTCTGCCCTTAAAGTTCATGTGCTGCAGCAGCACCTGCTAGTGGCAAGTTATTGCAAGATTGACTATATTCGACGATCACTAGATTTTAAAAAGTACGTGGGCAAACATACTTAGATACAAACGTACATAAACACGTACATACACTTATGAAAATTGGCTCATCTGTGTAGAAACCCACATAGACTAACATATTATGAATATTCAGTTATTCTAACAAAATCACATACATATGGGTCGAATTGATAATCTGCTCCGTTTAGGGGTTCGTAGTCAACAAAGAATTTAACCCTTATAGTTTCGGTATGTTCGTCCGTCTGTCCGTAGCTTATCTCAGGGATTCTTATACAGTTTTAATTTTTTTTAATTACTGATATGTTTAAAAATTGTTAAAACATATTTATTACAGCTGAAAGTGAGTTTCCCTTTTTACAGCCTGTGTACTTAAAGAAAGTTCTAAAATGCAGCAAGCTATTACATCCAGCGGAAGTTTACGACTCTAAAGCAATATTGCCAAGCTATAAAATAAATCTAAGCTGCAGACGAAACGCAAGCTTGGCGATAACTCAATAAGACGCGTTTATTATTTTATAAGTACCTACTACCTAGTTATAGACTTTTCCTGAATAAAATTCAATCACAGGAAATTCAAATTAATAGGTAGTAGGTACTAGGTAGGTACGCAGCTTTTTCATGCTGCTTTACAAAGTAAAGCAGATAAACACATGGCATTGGGTTTAAAAAATCCCACATAAAGTATAATAAATATTTTCAGACATTACACACAGCGCCATCTTGTCGCAAACTTAGCAAAGCTACCAGCTACGAATCAACTTTTATACTTTTTTAGGGTTCCGTACCTCAGAAGGAAAAAAGGAACCCTTATATGATCACTTTGTTGTCCGTCTGTCTGTCTGTCAAGACCCTTTTTTTCAGGTACGCGTAAAGGTATCACGTTAAAGTTAAAATCGAATACTATGGTCTACAGTCACTTGAAGCTGTAAATCAATCAGTAAAAAAATACGGCCATTTTTGTCGCATATTTTGGCATTCACAAACGAATCAAAACCTATGGGGTACATCCCGTTGCCCTAGAATCATGTAATTTGACATGAAGCAAGGTCTACATCACAGATAATCCGAATTTTGTTAATTTGTAGTTATAACACATTAAAAAAAGTTTGTCTGTCTGTTAAGATCCTTTTACTCATGAATGCGTGGAGGTATCAAGTTTAAATTAATATTGTAGAAAATTGCACTTAATTTTGTAAAAAATCTAGCTTCTAAGTCAAAGTGAAAAAAAAATTTAAATAAAATATAATCAAAATACGGTCATTTTTATCGCATATTGAGACACAAATAAATTAACACCGATGGGGTACTTCCCGTTGACCTAGAGACCTGATCTTATGATGGAAGACCTATCTATATATAATAAGTTTGTACGGAACCCTTAAGTGCTCGAGCCAGACTCGCACTTGGGCGGTTTCTTTTGTAAATACATACACATAATACATAAAAACACCCTGTTTCACAGAAATATTCATCACAGGGATTTTTGCTTCGGGCAGGAATCGAATTCACGAACCTTAATTCAGTCACCCGACCGATTGAACAAAACTTGGCTCTGTAGCTCTATGAGTAATTAAATAAAAAAATATTTTTTTCTAAAAACCAAACTTATCCTTTATTTTACAGAACATAACTCTTAGGAGAAAACATCTCGCTCTTTTTCCCCATACCAACGTATTCCCCTGTTTCCTTCCAGCATTTTGGCATAAGAACATTTATTTTTTAATGCATGATAGATATACACAAGCACTATGTCTGTATGTTGTTTTTTTTTTGATATACCATTTCTATGAAAAACTGAAAAAGCACTTTCAGGTTATCCCTAAAAATTATGTGGAATATTTCGAACATTTTTAAGAAATAGCTAAATCAGTCCATTTTATATCTTGCTTTTATTAATTTAAATAGTTATATATTATAGCTATATGTTTGATGTACTTTACACTCGTTTTTACTGCTTTTTGGTCAAACAGAAATTATCAATTTTTGTGACTGAAAAACAATTTAGGTTATCATAGTATGAATACCGTCAAACAAGGTCAAAGTAAGTATATATTTTTAATTATTTCCTTAACGCAAACAAAATTAACTGTTAATAAAATGTTCTTAATCAGTTTAAATCACCATTAAAATGGAATTGAAATCTGTCCCTTTGTTGTACAAAAATACTTTTTAATTTAAATGGAAATTTTTATTACGCAATCAACTGCGAAATTGAGTGAAACTTGCTTTTTGCACTTATCATTTTTACACTAATTTTATTCAGTCATAGAATCTTTTGACGTTTTAAATATAGTTGTTCTAACATACATACACTTATCGGCATAGTTTGCGTTTAAGGTAAGTCCTAGGAAGAAAAAAGTTATAGTGATATCCTTAATGTAACCTTATTTAAAAAAAAAACAATAAAGTTTTACAAGACTTTAACAGGTGTGTATTTTAAGCATGCAGGTCTTATGCCACAACTTCTTTACATCAATTTTGAAACCATGTGGTATGTTCAGAGACGATGGCAAGGTACCTGACGGTACAACTTTGTAACCCTGGTGTCTCGGCCGCACTTAAGTATGTAATGCTATCTGTTCTATAATAATCGATTAATTGTGCAATCCACAACTAATCATCCCCCCAACCGTCCTCGGCATGGTCGTAAACCTATTGTTAGGTGGCCTCGGCACGTACTAACGGCCACTATCCGGATATCGAGATTAGTCTGAACGACCTCTCCTAATAGGGCCGCCACCCCACTAACATGACGCCGACGTCCTCAGGTTCGTCGGCGACCGCAAGGACACCCGAGGTATCAAAGAGTGCTGGGGCGCTTCTCGCCCCTACTCAATCGTAACTGCAACCGCGTAACTCCCCTCCCCCCCTGGCGCTAACTGATCTCTGGGTTCGAGGCTCATGCTGGTCGAAGTGACGCCGAAAGCGACAAGCCCTTGAGCGTTGGGCGCTATATGGGCTAAGACTCCTTCAGAGTCTTGCCCTAAAAGCCCGGTGACGTAGTAATGGCTGCAAAAGCCAACTGAATTTAACTCAGAAAAAAAATCTGTTCTAACACATTGGCACCATCTTATATTCAGAGTGCGTCCACCAGAGCTGGCATAGTGGCTAATCTGGCATAATTACGCAAGCGCCGCAAATATTCAGGCCTTGTTGGCAACAATTACCATCCCGCGGAACTTGGTGTGAAGTCTTTGGGCCCATGGTTTTCTGACACTAAAAATGTTTTTTTTTTTAATCCAATAATTATATAAAAGGCTCGTTATAAGTTTGGATATGTATCATATTCGCTAGAATTCTACTAAATATATTTTTATTACCTCTTACTGAATATAATATTTTAATATATATCACTTGCGACGGTACTGACACATATATAAAAGGTTAAGTTAACTCAAAACTAAAAAAAAAGCATTCTATATCTCATTTTCATCAATTAGAGGCGTTTAAAGCTTTAGGATTTCCAAGTAAAGCATAAAATGCAGTATTCCAGTTGGTAGTAGATGGAGTTTTATGAGTCTGGAGCAATTTGACAGGGTTGTTAAGCAAATCTCTGCTGCAGTTTATGAGGCAAGAGACGTCTGATAAACTGTCGTAAGAAGGCTAGACGGTTTTAGTGTTCAATAGTTTCGCCCCGCGGTTATAGCTGAAAAGAATCTATTCCTTTGAGAATTCTATATCGGGATAAAAGTATTATTTATCCTTCTCTGTCTCTATAGCTATCTCTGTGCCAAAAATCTGGTCAATTGTATGCATTGTTACGATGTGAGGTACATATATATATATATTGTGATCCAACATACAGTTATGAAAAAAAATGTTTACATTACTGCGCAATAATTTTTATTCTACGGAACTAGGCTTTATATGTGTACGACAGGCATTTGGCCGGTTTTTCGTATTTAGATGGTATTTTATTTAAAAAATTAAAGTACCTAATAAAAAGTAATTTTTTAGTTCTCTGTTAATAAAAGAATTTATAGGATTGGTTCAGAAGTTGCAGAGTTACACCCTACATATAAAACAAAACGAACAAATAAACAAATTTTACCCCTTTATAGCATTCATCAGTGTAGAACTTGCGCTATATATACCAATAGTCGTTAGTTACTGTAGTAACATTTTAGTTCATATTGCGTCACAACACAAATTGTATGTGGAATATTAGCCCAGCGCGAGTTATAAAGTGAGTTACGTAATATACAAATGCTTCATTATTTATCAGTCTCGTAGGGGTTGGGTTCTTAATACAGCATAGACCCAAAGGTTTAAGCCATTTCTATAGCAATTGCATTTAAATCGGTTTAGCCGTAAAAGCTTTTGAAAAAGACAATCCTACAGAGTTACTTTCGTAATTATAACATTGCTTATTTTATCCCCTCGGAAACAGTTTTTCTAAAGTGATATATTTGATTTTTTGATAAATGCTTGTTCCAATATTTTCAAAGATACATAGGTAGGTAGACAATAAAAAGTTTTCACAAAATTAATAATTCAAACTCATTCAAATAAGTTAAAAAACTCGATGTCAATTACCCAAAGTATATCCGCTCTGCTGGATTTAGTATAATTTCTTAATTATACCCTATGTCACCCGGACAATAATAACAAATAGATTGACAACAGTTTATCAAAATCATCTCAGTATTTAAAGTAAGTAAGTAAAAAAAAACAAACGTAAATACAAACATACATACAGTGCTGAAAATCATAATACTTCCATAGCTTGGCCGTGGTCTGGTAAAAAGTTATCTTGTTTTGAGACTTTTGTTGGCAATAACTTTAATCTTTTTTGTATGAACAGTTTTAGTAAGTACTTACATATGTAATAATATAAACATAAGAAGAAAACCCTTTAATATAAACATAAAAAAAACTAGTTTAAATGATTTGAGGCATGCATACAATGTAAATTTCTCGTTAAACATGGACTCTTAAGTGTCCATAAAGACTGATGCAATTTTAAATCTTTGTTATGAAATTTTACTAATTGAATTTTAAATCAGTAATCTTTGCCCTTTATTAAAAATGTAAAAAACAATTTTGTAATTTTGAATAACTAACAAAAGATATATATACTATTACAACACATGTTTGTCTGTTTTCTTCACACCACAACAAAACAATCGATCGTAATGTATGCATAGGGATAGTTTAAGGGTTGCAGATAACAACAGCACATTACAGTAGTGGTCAGAAATTAATCAAATCGATTAGATCTATTAGTATGATTGATGAGTATAATTAGCTGAACCCTATTACTAAGGCTCCGCTGTCCGTCGGTCCGTCCGTCCGTCTGTCACGAGGCTGTATCTCATGAACCGTGATAGTTAGACAGTTGAAATTTTCACGAAAGATGTATTTCTGTTGCCGCTATAACAACAAATACTAAAAAACAGAATAATATGAATATTTAAGGGGGCTCCCATACAACGTGATTTTGTTGTTAAATATTGATATAGGCAACAGGTAGACGCTTAAAATATCCACAGAATAATTCAATTTATAGTCTCTTTAAAAATAAACAATTAAATTCAAATAAAACAAATATTTAAGGTGAGCTCCCATACAACAAACTTGATTTTTTTGCCGTTTTTATAGATAAAGGTACGATCCCTTCGTGCTCGAGTCCGACTCGCACTTGGCCGATTTTTTGTATTCATAGAACCTCTCTTTAGGAATATGTCGTACGCTAGCAGTCGACATACATCGAGAGGTCGGTAGCAGTAGAGATAGGATGTCGCATGGAAAGTGGTGTAAGAAGAAGTCAGAATTAGTTATATTAGTTGACGGCTTAATAGTAATCGTAATCCCCCTTTTTTCTTTCCTTCAAACATTGCTAGTGACGATAGACTCTATCGATCATCAGAATGGAAAGATAAAGGTTAACACCCGACCCGAGACCTTTTTAAAAAATAGGGGGCATAAAAAGGCATTTATGAGACCCCTCTTAGTTTAAAGGGAATCATACGGACCGCTTTTTTTCAAAATGGGGTCCTTGACAGTGGAACTTTTAATAACTGTTGGGTTACAAAAACCCCTTTTGCAATCCCTCTTTTTATTCAATAGCCATATGATTCTCCATTTTATTGACTTTAATGACCCTTACAATAAGAGGGTACAAAAAATCCTTCTTGCGACCCCTCTTCAGTGTCATTACGTGCTGGTAAAGTAGGTGCTAAGTATTTAATTACTCCCACGGGCTTTTTCTTCGTAAATTATTCATTCCTCAAGGCAAAGCGGGAGTTTATAAAACCCACGGGTGATATGGTTCATTATGACACTAAATGCGATCTTCTTATACGATAAAATAGTACGTAGACTTTACGTCTGTTTTATCTATTTTATCAAGTATTTAAAAAGTGCCATCTGAATTTTAAGATATGAACTACGCGCCTAGCGAGCAAATTATAGTGCAACAAATTAATCTGATCTGGTGGTCAAAAATCAAAACTACAGTCGCCATATTATTGAAATCGTGTGAACTTATAACGACACTAGCGACCAAAAAGTTTTAACTTTAGCTAAAACTTTTTAATTCATCAATCCTCTAGATATCGCTAGATGGCTATACTTCTATTTCCACCATTTTTATTTTGGTGAGTTTCTTCATTTACAACTAAGAAAATAAACAAAAAATGTCTTAGTCGTCAGATAAGTTTAATATAAATGCGACACCGCCAGATACTGTTAATGGGGGGCTCAAGAAATATATTTAAACCTGTTACCACCAAAGCCTCAAGGCAAGTAGGTACTTAACCGCATACGCCAGGTTTATTATCTGGAGGAATATCGAAGGTAGGTTCTTACGGCAGGAAATATATTAAAAAATATTAATTAAGCTGCTGACAATAAAAAAATTACTCTTAGGTAATTTGAAAAACTTTTGATTCCATTCAGACGCCAATTTGTATCCATCCTCAAGATTGAATTTCTTATGCTTTTTATTTCAATCGCTTCGCGTACCAATCTACGGTACTAGTGGCGATCTGTGGACAAAACCTCAGGCTAGTGGAGCTCAATCCAGTGGTTGGAATTTCAGTTAATCAGATGTTTTACTATTGCTGATTTTGTTGTCTGGCAATTCTTTACAGCAGCACTATGTTTTTTGATAGACCACACATATATTCCACAATAGAGCGCTTGGTCTGGCCAATGTAAGAACCTGTTTTTTTAGTACGGGATAACGTCCTTTAGCGTACGCACCTGCTGTTAAATTTTGGAAAACATACATACAGTCTTAATTGAGAATTGACTTAAAAGCGGTCCAATTTTATCCGTTAATCCTGACTATAGGGCATTAACGCTGGCAGACTGCTAACCCCTGGATTTTTCTTCTTCTCTGGTAGGTGATGCGGGTGATGATGCGAGGAGGCGTTCAGGTATTTGTCCATGAGTCATCTCACCGTACATTTAATTTAACATCTAAGAATGCTGGTAACCGCTCATTTTCCATTTTGTATGTAAAACGTATTTTGTTATGAGTGGAGTTAAGGTGATCTAGGTACTGTTCTACTTCCCGCTTGGTTCCTTTAATTAAGCAGAACACGTCATTAACATATCTTTTCCAAATTTAAATGCTAAAAGGCCATGAGCTCAAAGCTTTCTACTCAAAATGTTTCATTCAGATGTTGGCTAACGTTGGTGCTACGGGACTACCCATAGCTACTCCATCAATCTGAAGGTAGTGCTAACTTTAGTAAGTGATAGTTACCGTCTAAATAGTGTTCAAGCAAAACTATATACCTATCTGGGATACCATTTAAAACGAGTTTATATTTGATGTCGTCAAGGCATTCTTTAAAAGGGAGATATAGGCCAGACAGCTAATTTCTGTAGTATTCAAAAGAATTCATTAAGATAATGTTGTACAAAAGCAAGTTTTATAACATATATTTTTTCAATCCTATAGAGGCTAAACGCCAAAAAATTTGCACAAAAACGGCGTATTTACGCGATCTTTCCTATATCGCAGTCTTAAGTGGAACATTAGTGAACAACGATTCAACGTCAAAACTCACTCTTATCATGTTTCAACTGAATGTCAATCATGATGCTAACAAAATGTCGAGAATCTTTTAGATAAGATGGTGAGTTACCTATTAGTGGCTTCAACACTTTAGTCTTTTAGTACTTTAAATGTCTTAATTTTTTCGAATATCATTCAAGGCTTTACAATATTCAGGATGTTACTTTTAGGTTACTTCGAGTGTCAAAGGATAACCGATACAAGCTGTTTGAGCATTTTTGCATCACCAGCTGGTACTTTATTTCGTAAAACGTCTTTCTCCACACTACTAATACTATTTTGATACGGAACTCGCTTTGGCGTTGGCGCGAAATCCTAAAACCAATATCGCAGACTCATCCAGAAAAGTGTCTGAAACATTTTCGACTGTGTTTTTACGCGTTTGATCCCGTTTTATTGTTTAATTAATAATTAAACGGAAAAAATATAGGATTTTTAAATCTAATTTACTAAAAATATATCAAAACCCAAGTTTCCAGTTTTAAGTCGCCCTGAGGTGATGACTTTTCACTACTTATAAAATTAAAACTTTAATATTAAACATAGATTAGTTTTAGCTTTGAAATTACTTTGGATCCCATCCATCATCTCCCAAGACAATGGAGGCAGCCGTAATCAATGTTTATCTTGTCTTGATTCTGTGTTTAATGATGCAGAGCTAATGTAGACTTTGAACTTAATTAACAAGAAGCTAAAGAAAAGCTTAAATAAGCTTATAATCAAATTATTAAGGGTAACGCTTAATTAAAATTCTTATTCAAACTGTAATTACACTTATGTTTCTAATTTTCGGTGTAACGAGAGGAAGTAAATGACATTTTCCTGTGATAACACAATATTTTCCTAAGAACCAATAGTCATAGAAAATTGCTATCTGTGTTCCAAATGATGATATGTTAATCTGTAATATAACCAACCAAGATCTTTTAAGATTTGTATGTCATGATAACTCAAATGGCTGTGTTTACATTCCGTGCAGCATCGTCGGGATCAATAAATAATATACAAAAAAATCAAGTGCGAGTCGGACTCGCGCACGAAGCGTTCCGTATCTACAAAAACGAGCAAAAAAGTCACTTATCTTGTATGGGAGCCCCTTAAATATTTTTTCCGTTTTTTAGTATTTGTTGTTATAGCGGCAACAGAAATACATCTTCTGTGAAAATTTCAACTGTCTATAACGGTTCATGAGATACAGCCTGGTGACAGATGGAGGGACGGACGGACAGCAAAGCCTTAGTAATAGGGTTCCTAATAATTACCTTTCAGGTAAAGAACCCTAAAAAACCAGCCTTATATAGCACAGCCAATATTGACTACTTAAACCATACTTATACAGTACTGATAGCAAATATTATATCGCAATATTATTATTTTGAGGATTCCGTTCCTCAAAAGGAAAAAAGGAACCCTTGTAGCGGACTATATATCGCTATAAGCAAGGCTGACGTCACGCGGCCTACAACGCGCTATTGAAGTTTCCTTCGCAGTTAAGTATATAAAGAAACCGAAGCGCAAGTTATTTATGCGAGGCGCAGTCGGCGCCCCGTCCCCGTCTAAACGCTACTTTGAGTCGGAAGCCCTCCACCCCAATCCCCTAATTAGGCAAATTAGTAACTATGCCCCCAATAGAGGGGCCTTAGGACCATTTAGATATCCGAGGCACGTTATAACGGATTCTGACGATGAGATAACTAGCAGGCTCAAAGCTCAAGCGCCTTCCGCGCTCGCGTCCGCGAACACAGATTATACAAATATATACAGAATACGTCGCCGCCGGCGGCGACGGAACATTAGACAGTTTGGTTTTCACACACACACACACAATCGAGCGCGCAGGTATACTAGGTTCACTAATATACCCGGGCGCTTCGACTAGTTAGATTTAAATAATAATAGGCGAGGGCTGAAGAGTTTCTTGCCGTTTCTTCTTTTCAGAACGCCTTTGCTATTTTCTGAAACGGCGGTAAATTTTAGTTAGATACAAATTTTAGTTTCTAAGAGCGGTTGCCCAAGCCGAGGTTCGTGTCTACGACAACTTTTCGCTGAAGAGTGCAAGCAGCACCGCAGCAAAAGTAAGTCCGCGTGTAGTTGTAAAGGCCATATGCGTCCAACAACAGTAGGCAGTAGTTAGAAAAAAAAAAAAGAAAAACGAGTTGCACTCCGGGAGTGCCGGCAGAAGTGAAAACCTTTACACACGATTCGTGCTTAACACTCAAATATGTCACAAGACATGTCTTTGACATTGTCAAGAAATAATAATGTTTGTTTATTTACTTTTTTGACGTAGTATATTTGACATTGCAATCTGTCATAGAATTAAAATTCCATATCCAACCTCCCTGTACTACTCATAATCGCGAATACTAAAAATAAAAATTATAATAGGCGTGGCATTACGGTTTCCGTATTTTAAAAAGACAAAGATGCACTTTGTTCAATTTCCATATTTTAAACACTTCATATACACGAATTTTACGAATACACAGCAGTATGGCCACTACACAGACCGTCGAGCCATCAGCTGTCACCATCCATGGATACGCACGCTGTAACATAAACACACACGACCATTTGTGCAAGCGCCCTGCGCCGCCTAAACGAAACAGCAGGCGCAGGCATCCATTTTCGCCGCGCCGTAGAAAGAGAGGGGGATACTCCCTCTCCTACGCCAGCTAGCTACTCTCCATCCGTCTTACGCATTTTCACGATTAGGACACGTGACCTGACGCGAGTTTATCATTTTTTACCCATACCAAAAAAGTGCACAACGTCGCTAAAGAAGTTTTCACTTCAAAAATACGGTCGATATACGGCAAAGTTTGTCAGATATTGTGACACAAATTAATAAAACTTTGGATTTAAAAGAAGGAAAATGTTACATGACAAATATAGGGTAAAATCCAAAAACTGATAATTAAGGCATAAACCTGTGAGACTTCATCTCATAACTACCTACATATAATAAGTTTGTACAAATTTTATTTTCAATCATGTAGCTTGTGTAGAGTAAGCAGAGTTTCGCTTTACAAAGCTGAGGCGATAGATGGCGAGCTCGCCCTATAACATTATTGATACGGTTGTCAAATAATAATTTGGTGTCGGGTTGTGCACCAAGATCACGTATACCGGTTTAATATACAAATACCGATTAATGTTGAAGGAGCAAAATTATTTAAGGTATTATCATATGATGTTCATTAAACATTACATTATTGTGTACAGTTTAATATTGAACGATTTATAGCTAGTAATAGTGGTGGCTCTCTGCACTACTCCAGCCAGGATTGGATTCAGAGGCATTGTTTTTTATTATTATATTCGTTGTTTTTTTTTCTTGTTTTTTCTTTATTTTTTTAAACTTTTTTTGTGTAGTTCTCTTTTTAACCGACTTTAAAAAAATGAGGAGCTTATCAATTCGGATGCTTGTATATTTTTTATTGTGTATGTTTGGGTATAATTCTGTCATATATGGACTGAATTGCAAAAATCTTTTTTTATTTAAACGGTATACTTCCGAGGTAGTACCATATTAATGTAGTGCATTTAAAACTTAAAATTTTGGTAAATTATCGTGTCTCATTTAAAAATGGATATGCATCGCGAACATTTTCGTGCGATGATTATCTACGATCGACTTCAAATCGAAGCAAACATCTACCGTTGGCATAGCGAGTTCAAACGCGGTCGCCTTACTTTGGGCGATGAACAAAGGAGTGGCTGTCATGGAAGAAAGTGTGCTGGCAGTAAAAAAAATTGTTCAAGAAAACAGGCGAATTACATACGAAGTGATTCAGCATACACTGCAGATTGGTTCGGAAAGCATTCACAAGATTTTACACGAGCACCTTTGCGTGAGAAGGATAGTTTCGCGCTGGATGCCGCACAACCTCACCGAAGCTCAGAAGCAGGTCCGTGTGGAGTGGTGCCATGATATGATTCAAAAATTTGAAGCAGGTTCGTCTCGGCGCGTTTACTAAATTGTGACAGGTGACGAATCCTGGACGTATCAATACGATCCTGAAACAAAGCGTCAGTCGACAGTTTGGCTGTTTCAAAACGAACCAACGCCTATGAAAGTAAAGCGATCGAAAAGCGCAGGGAAAGTTTTGACCGCTAGTTTCTTCACTTTGACGGGGTATCTGGTTTCAATTCCATTACGAGAACAAAAGAGCATAAACGCCGAATGGTACCTAAGAATTAAAAAATAACAAAAATCTTGAATAAACTTCAAAAATTCCGCTATACAAAAAAAAAACTCTTAAATAGGCAGAATTTTGTTTTACCTTCTGTCTTTTTTGCCGTCAAGTTCAAAAATCTTTCATGAGAGGAGAAAATTGTTTGAATATTTGATGTATGCTTTAAGGCCATTTTAAGTAGATTTTTTGTTGGTTTAATTATCTTTGAATAAAATTTTATTTTTAAATTATAAAAAGAAAAAAAATCAAGCGACTATAAAGAAATTAGAACCTCCATAAAATGATAAACATATTTTCCTAGTTCCCCCGCAGATTGCTAATGTTTTTAAACAGGTTTGTTATCCCGACGGTGCAGTCGTTCGTTTTATATTAAAGTAATTAATAGCTTGGGACAGAAGCGCACGGATTGATGGGTGTTGTTAAAAGTTTCCATTGTGACACGGAGCGGCACCGAAGTGTTAAAATACGGTTCTTGACGCGATATCGTCTTCGAAGATTAATTAGAAAGTTTGTGATTTTGAAAGTTGAAGGTAAAGTCAACAAAGATAAATTTTATGACATTTTTGCAGAAATTTCAAAGCTGAAATGTGTCATAAATATAGCCAACTTTATTTTTGATTATTTCTTGAGCAAAATATTATTGGATTATATACATTAGTTTTAACCTATAAGACGATGGGTAAAAGCGAATTGGATTGAATATTATTTTAAATTTTTGGATCAGTTAAAAATATTTTCATCAAAGCCTAGAGAAATATAAATAAAAATAAGACGTTTATTAAAGATTTTCAATTCATTGCTGAATATTTTTTTTATTACGGCGAAAAGCTTTGTGTTGGTTTTACATTGTTTTGCGCAAAAATATGACTTAATTACAACTCATATACTCGTATTAGTTTTACCTGTTTGTTGTTATTGTAGTTTAGATCAAATCTTGCAATCGTAATTTCGGTCATCAGTTCAGTGTCTTCGTATTTACGTTATGCATTAAATTTTCAGTCGATCGGACAAATGGAAGTGATATTAATGTTCATTATATGACTGAGATTGACTCTCTGTTCTATCTATTGACTCACTAGGAAAAGAGCTGATTAATTATTTTTGAGACCACTAAATAGTAAAAAACATCTCAATTAGACCGGCTTTAAAAAATATGCCACAAACTGACAGACACATAGTCACACTTATTATGCCACAAACTGACAGACACATAGTCACACTTATTATGCCACAAACTGACAGACACATAGTCACACTTATTATGCCACTAACTGACGGACACATAGTCACACTTATTATGCCAGAAACTGACAGACACATAGTCACACTTATTATGCCACAAACTGACAGACACATAGTCACACTTATTATGCCAGAAACTGACAGACACATAGTCACACTTATTATGCCACAAACTGACAGACACATAGTCACACTTATTAATAGAGGCTTCAACATAGAACACGTCTTCGTTTTTGTATCGAGGACTAAAAAGTGTTACATTAAAATACAATTGGTGGAGGGATTTTTGTTTGGCGATGCAAAAGGCTAAACAATAAAACCAAAAAAGTAGACAAAAATAAAAAAATACTAACCTATATATAAAGTTTTTATTTTCACTTGATTTTTAAATTAAAATTAAAACAAAAGCTAGATCTGTATTGTGCTCTCAACTCATTTAATAAAACAAAAAATGTCCTTGGCAAACGATTCAAGATAATAGAAACAGAAACCTTAAAAATTAATTAATCCCGTATATCTAGTGTTTTTTGTTAAGTCAAAGTTCTTTCTTTGTTTAAAAAATATTTGTCAAAGTCTTGCATCTTTCAATGTCAGAGAAAGCTCGAAGGACGAGTAGTTATCTTAATTGCTGTACTTAAGACAAAAAATGTGATAATCATTTGAAATTATCTTAATGAAAGTTTTTATAATGTACAAAAAGGCTTTGTTGCGTTGAATTAATTAAATAATTGTAAGTTTAACATGCTTTGAATGCGATTATTAACATGAGTGATGTTCTCAATAGCATACATAGCACGAGTGTTAAAAATACAAATGTCGTGCTTTATATGAATACAAATGCAACGCTTTTTATAGGAAAAGAAAAAAAAAATATAATAATCACTGAACGAGATAATAACAAAACCACTGAATGGATTTTTATATGGTTTTCACCGATGGACGGAGTGAATGACGGTTGAAGTTTTGCGTAAAATTGGTTTAAATATGACGATGCTTGTTAAAGATAACTGGGAACTTAACATCGCATGCTCTGACAACACCTCTTTTGATATTCATCGCAATAATGTACCTTCTATGAATTGTAGGTTTTAGTTAGGTCTACAAAAACAACCGCGATGGCATATATTTATCCCTTCAGGTTGGCTCACAATTTTTTTTCTTTTCAAGAGTGAGAGGAAAAGTTTAGGCTTTACTGAAATAGTATTAATTCTTATCCTGTTTAATATATTAGTAACCATTTCCTGTACAATAAAATTGCTCTTTACTGCATATAATTGCCGTTTACCAACATAAATTAAAATGTTTTCGTGACTTAATATTTTAAAAAAGGCCTTAAGTTAAAGTAGTCTTACTTTCAATACTTACAATCCGTTGGTGTTAGAAATCGCCTTCTCAAAAATGGTGGCTCTAACAATTTCGTTGAAATTTACAATATAGGTAATATAATTAAGTGGGTGTTATTAAAGTAATAAATCTTCTAGGAAAATTCGTTTTCTCGCTTTTTTTGCGTACAAAGCAACAAACCAGACTTGTCGCGCAATATGATTTGTAATTTCGGCTTGAAAATAATCATTTGTATAGCCTAGGGGTTAGGGGCTTCGGGTTTCTAATCCAAATTGCGTGAAATCAAATCTTGCACCTCTCGAAATTCAGTTTTTTTGTTCTTACGTTTTATTCTCAGGTTAACCCCAGGTCAAGCAGCTGGTTTTACATTATAACAGTAGCTAACATGATAGGCATAATTTACTTGATACCTTGCGTTTTAGGTATTACATAAATAAGTATGTTCTTTAAGTTAGGCAAATTTATTTTATTATTTGTTTATTTGTCATCAAATTTTTGTAATTTTTTTGCAATAAGTTTAGAAGTTTTATTTGTTGGTTATGAGAGTTGAAACACGATTGAATAAACTTGACTCGATGCAATAAAATCGCAAATTTTGCTCTAAATCTTCATTTTTAGAGAGATACTTCTACGGGGAAAACAGTTTTATTTGCTAGTAATTTACCTTTCTCAATGAAATTTCGTCTACGTTTTCCATAATAAATACTTTAGACGATTATGGTTTTATTTTATTGCGAAAGAGTGTTATTTTGTAGCAAAAAAAAATACATTTCATAAATAACGTCACGTGGGCCGGCCATTACGCGGCTCTCGCCTTCCATCAGTCGGCCGCAGCGCCTCGTCGAGAGCAGTTGCGTACAACTTTGTTGCGCCCACCCCGCTGCCGCCAACGAATTAGTCGCCTTTATAAACAGTTAAAATTTGGGTTTAGCTTGTACCTGTCATCATTGACAAAACACAGTCATTTCTACTCATAATAATTTTTAGGGTTCTTTGGCCAAACAAGAAAGCCTTATAGTTTGGCCATGTCAATTTATCCATAGGTAAAAGTATATTTCACCGATTTAAATCAGACTAAAAAAGCTGCAAAGCTGAAATTGGTTAAGTTTAGCAAAAATATTAGGTTGGCATGCAAAGCGGAAAAGTATAAAATTACTTTTACTATAAATTCATACTTATATTGATATATAGCTAACCGAAATACTGTATTATTTATTATACCAATAAGAAAAAAATTAAAAACAGTATTTAAATTTAAAATAAACATCAACTTTAAAAATAACTATGAATATCTAATAAAAAATGAAAACGACTTTAAATAAAAATATTCTAAAAACCCATCAAATAAACCGCGTGAAATAGTACTAAAAATGCAGGCTGCGTTCCCTCGTTGTACTGCCATGCTTATCCTTTGAGAAGTATAGCAGCATACATTCTTGTCACCACTGACTTCAATAAATCTAGGAGTTATAGACTTTGATACAGCTTTTGTGCTTGAACCCCATAGACCGAGAGTCTACTACAAACGGCACAAACTCATAGTTTGCAAGTAATGAATTATATATGGGCCGACGTTTGCGAGACTTTGCTATTTCGGCTGCCACTCTCACTCTTTTCTTAAGATAATTAATAAAACTATAAAAAATCTTAATTTCTTAACCGAAATTCAAACAACAGTGCTATTGGTTTTATAATAATAATTAACCTAGGTATAAAAAAAGTTCATATTCTTTATTACATCCGTGCGACTCCGGGCTGGGCCGCTTACATATAGTAATTATGGTGTACCTACTTGATGTAAATTTTTTTGACTTAAGTGGTTTTTTAAAAACATTGTTGGCATGGCATGGTATTAAATCAGGAGGCGTGTGAATATCCTCTTTGCTGCACTTATCATCGTTACATGACGTTGTTAACTTTCTTAAAAAATAGTTTAAAATTGTTATGATAGCAAATTTATTTTGTGTACTAATCTCGACTCAAGTGAATTACGAGGAAAACACGAAGAGCCATCTAGCGGATGCATGTCGCATCTCTTTTCAATTAGCTTTACTCGATGCTCGTGCTTTTTCTGCCCCTTCAAATCATCAAACGGATAGTCAAACAAATATAACGAACCTATAGACGAACTTTATGATTGGTTACGGAACTATAAAAATTAAAACATCAGAATAAAATAAAATATCAGGATTGTCACCGCACTCGTTATAGTGGCTTCTCACGACTTATAAGACTCACGGACCACATCTCATACCAGCTCACGCTAAGTACCACAAGTATCGGTAACCACAAAGGCGCAAATCGGCGGCACAGCGGCGTGTGGTATGGCCTGTGAAATTACAGGCCGTGAGAAGCCACCACTTACAATGTTGAATCGTCAACTAGAGTATGACATATACACAATCATTGAGTACGACCTATATAACTTTGCAGTGAACAGTGGAACTATAATAAATAAATAAATATTTTTGGACATAACACACAGCGCCGTCCAGCCTCAAAGTAAGCAAAACTTGTGTTATGGATACCAGTCAACGGATACAAATACATATATATTACTTTGTTTGTAAATAAATACATATCATACATAAATACACCCAAACTCAAGTCAAACACAAATGTTTATTACATAAATTTTTGTCAAGTGCGTGAAATCGAACCCGGTGCAGAGCAGCCGGCCACACTAACAACTAGGCTGCGAGGGAGTATTCAATGGTATATTATTTTGTTTATCTCATTCACAGCGGTAAAGTTACGCTGAGACCACTTGCAAACTTCGCAGAATTCGGTTCAGGAACATGATAACAGAGTACTTGTGACCTGAACTGGACACGGTTTCAGCAGGATGAAAAGAGAAAGGAAGGAAACAATTCCTGAGCTCAAGCCCGGCACATCTTTGTCAAAATGTCATTGAGAATTTCATGTAAAGAGCAATGGGTTATCATCAAAGCTGCGGGGGTCATTTCTGATATTTTATTCCATAGTTAATCGGAACGTGTCTCCATTACAATGCAAAAAATTATCACAGATCGTGCGAAATAGTGCATTCTTATTGAGACACTCGTTGCATTAATAGGTCGTAACGAGTTTTGGGGTAACCTGATTTTTAGCACAGGGTTATGGACTTTAAGGATTGCACTATATCTTCAATAGAAGCAACACAGTTACCTGATTGTTATAACAGGTCAACTACATCGAGGTACCTGGAAGGACATAGGATACTTTTTGCCCAGAGTGAAAGTTCTCTTAGAATAGATTTTTGCAGGAGAGTAAATCATTCAGTTAGAATCGACGAGTTGCGAAGCCATAGGCTAAAGCTAGTGCAACTAAATATTAAAACAGTTAATTATATAAAGCTCATGAATTGAACCACGTAGGTATTTTTAAAATTTTCTCTTTCTTTAGGGAATACAAAATATACTGCTGCGTTTTTTGTTTTATCTCAAAGCCTGTGTATCTTCACGGTTATAAATTATTTTGGTTCACATCGTTTGGGGAGCATAGATAGCATTTTTATAAATTGAAATTGTTATGAGAAAATTAAAGATAAAAGAGTCTACGTAACTTAAAGTAAAAATGTAGGCTTGATAAGCCAGAATATTAGAATATTGGTCTTTGTAAGGAGCGGGTCAACAGCGTGATGTGCTGGTGCTAAAAATTATTACCATGAGGTGAAATATGACAGGCACGATGTAACTTGAAATAAACAAGCAGGCGTATATATAGTTTCACTATTAAAATACTAGTCCAATTCAGAAAATCATTATTGACACAGATATTACCTCGTTAGGTCTAGGCCCACAGCGTCTCCCAGTGGATGTAGCTTTTTGATATGCTGGTGATAAAATTTACCACCATCAGGATAAATATGAAGGAGAATATGTTACTTGAAATAAAAAAGTAGGGTTATCAGACTCACAGAATTTAGATCCAATTCCAAAAATTATTTTATGCATAAACATGACTTCGTAAGGACCGGACCAACAGAGTTTAACTTTACCCCCACGACCACCAACGTAATTTACCTCAGTTATTTAGTCTTAAGTACATCTTAAGAAGAGATATATTAATTTAATGATACCGGAAGCCCATTACCCACGGAGCTGTAATATATATTTATAAGCGAAAATATAACCATACCAAAACTGAAATATCCAAGTATTTATAACTCAGTATGTATTAATTTATCTATTTTATTTATTTATTTAAATTAATTAAAAGTTTAATATTGAAATTTTATCGTAATATGGCTTGTTATTAATATATATTTTGATATAAAAATAATATATATTGTAGCTTCGTGGGTGATGTGCTTAAGAAATAAATATAATGATAATAACCGCAAAAATTAAAAAAAATATCAAACTAATATTGGTTGTGTAACATTTTTGCAATTGCTGATTGTGTCTTACCACGATACATACGTAATAATATTTGTTTCAGATATTTCGGCACAGGTACAATTACTAAAGTCAATATTGTAATCCATTAACCATTTTTTTTTATAAAAAAAACGATTTGCAACGAAATGTTTTTCTGTTACTTCGATCGGCTCTGATACAACGTGAGAAATTTCTCTCAAAAGCGCAAGCTTACAGTTTCAAAAGATATTGGATTTTCTTCTTGAAAGCTTAGAGCTAGCTTTTATACGGTTTTATTTCTTCGACTAGCTTTATACATACTTTGAATTTGCAATATGTTCTGTAACTATCAAAAAGTACCGTAAACCTGGTATGTCGCATTTTTAACGAAATTAATATGGTATATTTTTATTGGTGACATATAGTCAGAAGCCAATTAGTTCAAACAAAAGCTGAACTGGCTGGATAATCCTAGTATCATCTATATAGTGCTGAGAAAATCTTTTATAGGTCCCCGCTTTTTATTTTAGTAGAAAAATATTAAATTTAAGAACTATTTGCAATTAAACAATATTTTCTTCTGTTTAATTATGCTTCATCACCATTAAATAATAAAAATGTTAACTACTACTTTAAAAAAAATAGTCAATTTAAAAAAACATTTACTTTTTATACCTATGCCGACAGAGATCTTTAAAATAAAAAATCAAGAAGGAAATAAGGCAAAAGTTTCAACGTTCCTTTTTCTCGTCACGCTCCGGCACTTTTTTCGGGGCAAAGCCGTCACACGTAATGAGTCGCGTCACTCGTGACGTCACCCGGCCCCAATTAAAAAGATAAATCTCATTTGTGTAGGGAAGATTAGATTTTTTTAAAGCTCTTTTTCAATTAATTCAAGTCATTAAGTAACTGTTTACTTTGCCTTTTTTATGATAGCTATTTCATTGCTTTAGAGATTGTTTTTTACTGGAAATTGATTTTTGGAAGCTTAAAACGTAAAGCGCCTGTAATAGCTACGATTAAGGACTTTATACAAGGGTTCCGTCTGTCCCAGCGGTAATCACTTGCATGTATGAACTGCCCACGTACCGTTAGGGATTCTTTCTACCACTTTTCATGTTAAAGTCCAGTTTCCGGAACATTAAGTTATATAAATTGTTTCGTGACGTAAAGCGTTTTTCAAACAAAAGTAAGTTATATTTAAAAATGTTGCTGGGTTTTATTGAGTACTTACTATTAATTTAATTTATTAAATAGCAGGTTTAAAAAGTTTATTACCTTTTTAAAAAAGTTTTGTGGAAATAATGAAATGTATTGATTTTATCTTTTATTTCCCTTGCAACCTAGTTAGTAGTGTGGCCGGCTGCTGTGCAGAGGATGTGGGTTCGCTTCCCGCACTAGATAAATATATTTATGTAATGAACTTTGTGTTTGTATTGAGTCTGGGTGTATTTATGTATGATATGTATGTATTTACAAAAAATAATATACTTTTAAACAGCACTTTTGAATCGTCAGATTCAAAAATTATTAATTTTAAAAAATTATCGTCGATTCGAGTTAATTTACTACCGAAAAGAACCGGCAAGAAACTCGGCAGTTAATTTTCTATATTTTTTCTACTTTACATTAAAATACAATATAGTCTTACACTACGTTATAACATAACATTCAATGTTTTAATTTAAAAATATTACAAACGCACCAATACCTATACAAATCAATTAAGTTTTATCATATATGTATTCATCAACTTTATAATAACTTTTTTCATTACACTATTTTTGACATATATTTTAAATTTATTTGGTGGTTAATGAACCACATGTTCTAAAATTTTATTGCGAAAGAGTTATGTACCTCCTGAAGACGACATTTTGAAACTATCAATTTATCCTAATTTCTTGTATAAACACTTATATTAGCTATATCTTGTATTGCCAAATAAGTGACGATTTTTGCGTACATACATTATACAAGCGAAGATATATTGACAAAAAACAGGTAAAATATCAATTTCAAATTGAAAAATCGTGTAATCTACTTTTAAGCTTTACGAAACTCGGTGGAAAAACATCTAAGTAACGATAACGACTGAAGATAATTTAATTAGATCCCTAAAAGGCTATTACTTCTAGTTTGTTTAACAAAAATATTTTAATTATGGTTGGCAAATAAATTGAAGGTTACCTAAATAAATTTTTTTGCAAGGATTTCACCAGATCCGCTTAAATAATTCTGTGTCTAAAATTGATTGATGGTATTCTTCTGGATATAATTCAAACCCTAACAAACCTCAAAACCTAATTAACACCTACATTGACCACTTTTCGCTCTTTTTTTTAATCTACTTCTACTATCTACTACTTCTCCATATTACAAAAACTAGCCTTTTCCCAGGAAGGGGTTTGTGGGATTTTTACGTCAAGTCCTTTACTATGATGAAGCTATATGTTTGTCCTGTGCGGGTATCGAACCCATGCTCCTGAGTTCAATAGGTAGTGACTTGTACTAACTGAGCCACTGAGCAGTCAAATTAAACGTGTTCAGTCGTGGCTTGGCAAACTTGTTACAGGCACTACCATAGTTCACATATCTATGAACACTACAATTTTTTTCGAATCTATTAATAAAAGCTTAGGTGTTTATGCAATATAACAATAAATAATAAGAATTAAATGTTGATTAGATCTTTGTACCTTTTTTCAACAGATTTTTAATACGATTAGTGATAACAGCATAGCATTACAAAGCTTTTCATTAAATCCATGAAATTACTTCCAAGTTTTCGACGACTTTTTCGAGGTTAATATTTGCATATCCAAAAAACTTCCTTGAACAAAGTATTAGGCGTAAGTCTTGGAACAATTTCGCGATCCTAATTTGGTGAGCCGCCTGGAGGTAGATTTATTTTAAGATGCTACTTTAAACTTGAAACTTTTTCGTAAAACTAATTTTCTTTTCTCAAAATGGTTATCGTATGGAAATTATACATGATTTATTAAGATAAGGGGTTGTGAGGTTTTTTCGCATATTTTTTTATATTCTAATTCTAATTATAACATAGTTTTTACTTCGTTACATAATAACATGTTCAATTTGTTGTTTATGTTACACAAAAGATCTTTATGAATCTTCTATTATTTTATGATCTATATGGGACACATCTAAAGCAAACTTAATCCAGATACGGTTATCGGAAGCAGTGTTGCAACGATAGGGTCACTCCCTGTCACGCAGGACTGAAGTGGTTGGTGAAAGAGGCTTTATCCAGCACATTATGATGATGGAGTAAAAAACTGTGAAGTTACACATATATTACACATTCACCTTTAATACAGCCCAACACAAAAACGGTGGTGCATTATTTTGATTGGTGATTAGTTGAAGCCTCGTCTGAAGCCTGTGAGGGTTTTGTCTGCCTGTCTATATCACTTTAACTGGTGATTTAATATAGAACGTAAAAAATACGATACTGAAAACAGGTCAAAACTCTGCATTTTTTAGACCTAATTTTAGACTGCTTAAAGCTGATGGGCTCATGTTATTCGAAATGTTCATGTGTAGTAATACAATTGAATTTGCAAAGTCATTATTCATGAACTCCAATGGCTGTCAATAGAACTGCGAGATTTTTGGTTTTTTAACATCGCTCGGTGTTGGAGTTATTTTAATTTGTTTAGTTTCGATAGTCACTTTGTTCATGCTTCGGCTAACAGCTACTATCTTACTATCTGGCAATAAATTATCCCCTGTGTGCAATCCTGGCTAGCTTCTAATCGTTTGTCCAGAATTAGCAAAGAGGGATTGTAACGCTTATTGCTTTGAAGGTGGTATTTATGACCTACGGTATAAATATAAAGCCAATTTAATTCACACACACTGTAACACAAGCAGAACAGAAGCAAGTGGTGATGGGCTCACCACTTATCATGCAGGACTTAAGTTTGTTGTAGTGTTTTCAGCCGCAAGTAAAACCATTCGGGGAATAAGACCCATGACACAATAGATATATATACAAATAACTTATAATACTTATACAATACTATGTAGTCATTATCGTCTTAAATTACTTGCGTGGTTGAGTAGAAGTTGTATTAATAGCATAGATAAAGTACTACTCACTACAAAATACTCTAACTTAACAACCAACGGAAGGACTCTGTTTTCAGTGTGATGTCAAAAAGTTTAAAACTTTACCAATTACTTTACTTTAAAGTTGCATTTGCAACCAATAAAAATGTTAAGCAACTGATTTACACAATTTTATTTAAAGGGTTCATGATATTTATGTAGATATATATTTATATTAATCTTATCACAAACTTAAAATTAATGAATATTTGTGAGGTGCAAACTAAGGAAAAAAATGTTTAAGATTATTATCACAGAAAGTCTCAAAACGATTATTAAGTAGAATATAACAGAAAACCTTTAACCTACTTAAATATTTTATTTAATTTCCCGAATCCTCTTAGATAGAACCACTTATGAGAATCAACTGTAATCAATTGAATTCGATTCCTAAAAACCTTAATCATTTAAAACCAGGCAAATCTTTTTAATTAAAGCGGCCGAGTAGTAAAATAAAGCACCCTCAAACGCGTTGCAGTACAAAAAGTCAAATAATGATTAAAAAAATATGTGCTAAATTCTCCAACTATTCTCCTCCCAGGTATATTTGGTATCACCTCGCTCACCTCAGGTGGGCAGGCATAATAAACTGGTCTTATCGAAGGCCTGTGTTCGGAAAAGAATGAATCACCTAGTTGGTATCGGACCGGTCGAGTTAAGCAATCATTCATCGCATACTCTGTTCGCAGCGGCTAGCGGCGTGTCAGACTTGTAAAACACGTTGCGAAGCAAGGTCGCAACTCGGTTTTTTAGTTAGTTACTTCGGCGCCGATTGTTCGCTTTTCGTTTGTGTTGTGTAGAAGTGTGGTGCATTGGTATATCATCTGTTCAAGTGGCATCAAGGCCGTCCAACTACCAGGTCGTTTCGCCTGCAGTTGAGGAGGAGTCTGTCCAAGAAGACACGTTCCCGGGCCTAACGAGTAAAACATATTACACACTACATACATACATTCACACACTTATGTAATATTCCTACTACTACTACTCGTTCAGCAGAGCCGTTATAGATACAAAACGTAAGATGCAAATGTAATCTTTCTTAATGCCTAATTACGGCCCAAATTTAAGTAACAGTTCTGGTAGTCAATAAATAAATTACATTTAAAATTCGTGTCTTTCGGATCACGTCGCTTAGGTATAGTCAACCGGTCTCTTTATCTCATTGTTTCATTTTTTTTTGTAAGCCGTTGCCGTCGGATATGTCGGAATAAATGGGTTTATAATTTTTGTCGTTGTGGAGAAAGATATCATATCTTTTGTGTGTTATTGTAGTAGTTATTGTTATTCTGTTTTGGTTTTTGGAATTTTTGAAGCATTGTACATCGCCGGCCTGACTTTTCTAACTCACAAAAATTAATTACCTTTTTACTTCTGTCAGGGGTGAGCCACTCGGTTTAGTGAAACATTTAGACATCACCGATGTCAATTACAATATAGCCAGGGAGTTGTTAATCAAGCGGTATCAAAATAACCGTCGCATTGCGGATACACATGTAGCTTCCATTTTAGGGATTCCTCAGCTATCATCGGCCAACAAGCTGAGGTCGGACTTGCGAACCTATTTTGGTGTCGACGAATGCGTTAAGGGGTCTAAAATTCCCTGTCACCAAGGGGTCATTTTTGGTATTGCACATTGTACTGAACAAATTGCCTAATGACGTCAGGGCTCGTTTTGAACAGTTGCACGGAGGTGACTCGGCGTCACACATACCTTCTTTCGACACTTTAGTGTCGTTCTTGGAAGATCAGTTTAGACAGTTCGAAAATCCACAACCAGCACCATCACGATCTCCGGCCCCGTCTGGACTTCGGGATTGCCACCGGTTCAGAAAATCTGGGGTGGCCCGAAAACGGTTTTTGACCCGTAGGCTAGGCCTATGTTACTATTGTTTGGAGGAGCACCTAGCCAAGGACTGCCGACAGCCGCGACCACTTATGCCCGCGTGGGACCCGTATCCTTATACGGGCTCTAACGTGGGGCATTATTAGCGACAGAAGTCCCGGGGCCAAGTACGGCGCTTGGGTCGGGCCAACGCCTGTTGACTCGTGGCAACCTGGTGCAGCAGCCTCACTACCACCTGTCACAACTATTTGCCCACCGCGCAGGGTCTGGTCCAATTAACGCGCGGACCTGGTGTAGTTGTGCGCGCCATTTTGGACTCAGGCGTTCAGGGGTGTCTCATGTCGCTGTGGCTGGTGAAACGTCTCCGCTTACGGGTTAGTTCGCGGAGTTATGGGATTTATGGAGTAGGGGGTCTATGGGTGGATAACGTCGTGGATACGGTCTCGTTTTCCTTTTTCTTCTTACTCCATCCTAGTATGTATGTATCAACTAGGAGCTGTTGTCCTGAGGGATATTTTGGGTCATCACCCGCAGGTGCCCCTGCTGTTGGACGTTCTGGATCTGTCGTCCGGTCTGCAGTTGGCCGATGAAAGGTTCTACCTACCTGGTCCTGTAGAGCTTCTGCTTGGTGCTGATGTCCTTGGGTTGCTCGGGTTGAACAAAGCCATGTTAATCCAGCCAGGTGGGTTGGTCGCTGTTCCAAATCGGCTTGTTACGGGCAGGTGGTTATATACTAAGGAAATGGTTTTCCAATTTCCCTGCCGTCAGAACATCAGCAGAAGCCCCACCTCTTCCAGAATCCTGAAAATCCTGACTCCATCGCGGTCCTTGGAGTTCAGTATCTGCCAGTTCAGAATATCTTCAACTACTCGGTTAAATTGTCGGTTACAATGAAAAGGTGGACTAAGAGTCTGGTTCTGTTCACAGTAGCGCGCGTCTTTGATCCCAATGGTTGGGTGGCTGCTGTAGTTTTTTGGGCCAAATGTTTCCTGCAGGTGCTCTGGATTTCTAGTTTCGACTGGGATACCCTGTTGACCGGAGACTTGTTGTCTTATTGGCTACGCTTTTATTAGACACTTTCGGACCTTCAACATGTCTCCGTGCCTCGTTCGATCTTACCTTCAGGTCGTTAACGCGGGGCCAGTCTTCACGGTTTCTCTGACGCGTCGGAAACCGGGTATGCGTCTGTTGTTTATCTCGGCACCGTTGACAGCAATGGTCATGTCCGCGTCGGTCTGGTGATCGCAAAGAGAGACGTTGCACCTTTGCGGACCAAATTGACGATTCCCAAGCTGGGGTTGATCGATCATCATGAATTCATTCATTCCGAACTCGATCGGAGTTGTCAGGAGCTGCTTTGTTGACTTAACTCCTAAATCATGACTTTTCCACTTTGGGTCCAATTTGACTACGTCACAGCATGGACGGACAGCCAAATCATTTTGTCTTGGCTTAAGGCGTCCCTTCATGCTCTAGAGACCTTCGTGGCCAATCGTGTCTCCCAAATCCAGTCGTCTGCGGTGTCTCTGGATTGGCGTCACGTGCCAGGGTCCATGAATCCCTCGTATTGCGTTTCGCGGGGCCTGATTGCTTCGCAAATTAGTTATCACCCACTCTGGTGGGGTCCTGACTGGCTGGCCTCTCCTGAAGGCACTTGGCCTCATACAGTTGTGGAGTTGTTGACCCTCTACCGCGGTTAAAGGTCTTTGCTGTTGAGCAGACTGTGGACATTTCACCGAATTCCCTACTTAATCGCTTCAGCTCTCTCAACAAGCTCGTTGGTGTCACCGGTTGGATCAATAGGTTTCACCACAACTTACGGAACAGGTTCAGCCAAGGTCGTCTTCAGTCTTGTCTCCTGAAAAGCGTCAGGATGCCCTCCTCAACTGTGTTTGACTGGCCGGGAAATTACAGGGAAGCCTCGCTCGTCTCAATTTGTTTCTGGACGATTTGGAGTTTATGCGAGTGCCGAGTGCCATGCGAGTTGCGACCCAAGAGCGGTCATGTTATTGACTTTCTGATCAGGGACCGCCATGTTAGGAACTGTCATGCCGGTCTCAACGCATTGCTGGCGTGTCTGCAGCGAGACTATTGGATTTGTGTCCGCCAGACGAGCAGCTCGGAGCGTTATTTTTAAATGTATCCCTTGTTATAGCCACAAATGGGTGACTTGCAGTCCGATCGTGTCCGGCCTGCTCGACCTTTCACTAAGGTTGGATTGGATTTCGCGGGTCCGTTTTTGGTAAAGACGTCAAGTGTTCGTAATGCCCAACAGGTTAAGGTCTATTTATGCGTCTTCGTATGTTCAGAGCTGTGCATCTGGAGCACGTTTCAGCCTTGTCTATGGAGGCCTTTGTCGCTTGTCTGTCGCGGTTCGTCAGTCAGATAGGGCTCCTTCACTTAATTCGTTCGGACTGTGGCACAAACTTCAAGGGTGCAGATCGCTATCTGATCCTTCAGTTTTTATCGGACAATCACACGTATATTAATTCAGAATTGTCCAAACGGGGCGTGACTTGGATTTTTGATCCTCCCGGCTATCCTTCGTGGGGCAGTATTTTCGAAGCAGCTGTCAAGGTCACCAAAACTCACCTCCGTCGTGTGATTTGTGAAACGCTCCTCACGTTTGAGGAATTGGAAACGATATTTTACAATGTCGAAGCGGTGTTAAACTCACGACCGCTTTGTCCTATCTCGTCGGATCCTAATGCCCTGAAAGCGCGAACTCCAGGCCATTTCTTGATCGGTAGTCCTTTAACCTCCTTGCTTGAATACCCGATTCAAGCAATGTTTCATCGATGTGTCAGTGAACCGGTTATCGCGTTTTCAGTTGCTTCAGCAAATTACGCAATTGTTCCACCGTTGGCGGTCCTCGGAATATTTACATTTGTTACAGCAACGGGTTCGTCGACCTCGTCCTCTTGAAGGACTCAAATTTACCGCCGTTGCAATGGGGTTATGGTCGTATTGTACAATTATTCCCCGGGTCGACGGTATCCCGTGGGTTGCAGAGGACATGGTGCTCAAGCGTGCCGTCGCGACGCTTTCTAAATTGCCAGTAGATTGGTGGAACTGGCTTGGTCTATCCTCATCCAGACACGGTCTGGCTGGGACGGGGTTTGTTCGGAAAATAATGAATCACCTTGTTGGTATCGGACCGGTCGAGTTAAGCATTCATTCATCGCATACTCTGTGCGCAGTGGGCAGCGGCGCGCCAGTCTTGTAAAACCCGTTGCGAAGCAAGGTCGCAACTCGATATTTTAGTTAGTTAGTTCGGCGTCGATTGTTCGTTTCGTTTGTGTTGTGTAGAAGTGTGGTGCATTGGAATATCATCTGTTCAAGTGGTATCAAGGCCGTCCAACTACCAGCTTGTTTCGCCTGCAGTTGAGGAGAAGTCTGTCCGAGAAGACACGTTCGCGGGCCTAATGGGTAAAACATATTACACGCTACATACATACATACACACACTACAAACATATATTCCTACTACTTGTTCAGCAGAGCCGTTATAGATACAAACCGTAAGTAGTAAATGTAATCTTTCTAAAGGTTCAATTACGGCCCAAATTATCGGTAGTAAACAGTATGTATCGGTCGGCCTCGTACTTTACTTACTTGCATATGACTACTCGAGTATAACACCATTGTGATAAAATACTTGCATTATTGATAAACACTGGTTATTTTTTGGGGCGAAATCAAAACGTTTCGCACTGGCACTACTGTATGTCCTTTTTAAATCATTATAGCTTCTAAATTTAAAAAAAAAACTTACAAATTCCACCTTATCTGTTACTAGCTTTTGCCAACGGCTACGCTTGCGCTAAATTCGGTCATCGGCATGATAATCCTACGGGAATTAATTTTTGCTTTATCAATTTGTAGCTGGAGAACGTAAACTCTTAAATTTTCCTTCATTATCTATGTATGTTCTTCTCCGTCTCTTCTATCCCTGCGCTTATCAGCAGAATAAGATGCTCAGTTGCGTCGAAATACGAACTCACTTTCGCATTTATAATATTAATTAACAAGAATTTCTTGACCACTTCTTAACCACGTTATGTTTTTAGGAATTGTTTTGTATTATTTAAAGAAATGTTTTCTTTGGAAAAGGTGGTTTTAATAAAAGAAATATTAAACCTTTAGTCGATATATAATTTTTGTCTTTATATCAAATGTTTATGCTTCGGTCCGTAAGTATTTAGGTTAACTAAAGAAAACAATTTTTACAGGTTACCTAAATTTTCAAAACATACTTGAAATTTTTCTCTTGTAGAAATAAATTCTCAATCTTTTATTAAAATCTCAGGTTGTCATTTACAACTGCTTTCAGCTGCATTCCGGCTCGCCTGAGGTGACCTAAGGCTTTCCATTCAATATTTTATTTTGTTGCTATTTATATAATTCAAAATTCTCAACGAAATTTTATTAGCAATAAGCTAATAGAATAAAAAATAATATTTTAGGATAAAAAGCCTAAATTGCGCTTTGCTAAGTTCTGTGAAAATCCTGTCCAAATTGGTTCAATCGTATTGAATGTGAGTCTGGTTATACAGACAGACATATACACAAAAATTTATAAACACAAAAAGGCGATTGTTTCGAAATCATAAATGACCCTTTGATTGCATTCATTGTCTTTATAAAAAAAACATACTGTTGCAGAATTTAACTGGATTAAATTAAAGTTTTCATTTCTCTCCCTATTCTAAAATCAAAGCAAAGCAATATTAAGAAAATCATGACCACAGAGGTCTAAAATCATTTGGAACTTCCTCCCGCGAACGATTATGTTGTCAAATAAGCTCCACATTTGTATCAATGCGTGCCTTTACTTCCTTCACCTGAATTTGACGACTATCAAAGTTCTAAAGCTATATCCCACTCCAGAATCAGCTATTTTGGGAGACTTTAACGCCCACCATCGTGAGTGGCTCAGTTAACTACGCAGTGATATCTGCTCATGAATTGGCTTTGACCTATGTTTTCTCTCAGCGGGTACTTTCTCCAACGACAATACCAGATGTAGAGCACCATACGAGTTCTTTACTGGACCGTCTGCTGACTACACGTCCGGACTGATATTCCGTCTCAGTGAATGCGCCTCTTATCATTTAGATCACTCTCTCATTCAGACTCAAGTGTCATTGCACACAACCAGATTCATATGGGCCAACTAATTGGCGTCGCTTGTGGCATTATCTATCGGCAAATTGGTAATGCTGGCGTGAATTATATGCATTGTACCCGTGAAGGTAGTTCTGCTTTAGCTCAGAAGATCCTGACGTCTGCGCAGCCGTAGTCACTAAGACAATCTTTGTTGGTATGCAATGTTTTATTCTTAACTCGCGAGTAGCTGCCGGTCTCAGAAAAAGACCGTAGTTTAATCGGTTTTGCAAAGAACCCCGACCACCTAAGAGCATGCCAGAAATCTCCATAACGCAGCGGGAAGTGCGCAGAGAAATAAAATTCCACTAAATAAAATATATATCTGAACAGCAGTAGCAAGCTTTACACAGCGTGTGACATAAATTTGAATTATTGGATGATAGCTCAATTAGTAATCATCTTATGAATGTCAAGCTTTAGACTATTCGAGTTTATCTGACATCATTCTTTACATTTATCATAGTACGTTTATTTAGTTGGAGATACGCCAGAATCGAATTTTTGCTTCGAACATTAGCAAAATTTTAGTGAAATTTACTTTTGCAGGATTTATTACAGGTGTTACTTCAGCGTACTTGACTTTTGGATAGATTTTCGTTGGAAAAGGTTTTTTTACTTTTAACACTAACATAAGTTATATTTCACCTAAAGTAGGTACCCAGTACACATAATTAAATCACATTGTCGCTATTGGTGAGCGATTAAACCTTATTATGATTACAATAGTTATCATAAGAACTAGTGATGGGGTAGTGTGGTTTTGTCGATAAAATTATTGATAAATGCTAAAAAATGTTTTTGTACTTGTTGTCTCGTGATGAGTTAATATTTACGTATGGGTTAAATATTTTTTTATTAGTAATATAAATATTTTGTTCGTTATTTTCCAAAAGCTAAGTATTCAATAGTTTACTTCTCAAAACGCCTTCATTCTACATGTAATGCTTAGATCCAATACTCAGACAACTCTGGCCAAACACATTGTTTAGCTCAATGCCATACAATTATTAAGTTTTATATAGCCAATCAACAACATTGTAGCTATGTTTCATACTTCTTCAAAACATCTTACATTATAATATACATATGTAATTGATGTTCTATATGGAAAAAGCAAAACTATATTTTTTTTCCTTGTCCGCTTGTCTTGTCAAGTTACTTTTTCTCAGGAACACGTGGAGATATCAAGCTGAAATACATACATACCCAGGTATGCAAATCCCTTGGAGCAGTGAAAAAATCAAACTTCTAAATCAACGCAATCAAAAGATACGGCTGCTTATACTCCGTTTATATGCCGCATATTTTGCAGCTTGCAAGGGAATCAAAACCTAAAGGGTAGTGCCCGTTGGCCAAGAATCATAAAATTTTACAAAAAGCAATGCCATGTCACACAGGTAAAGGAAAAAATCCGAAAACCGTAAATTTGTAGTTACATCATAACATATTTTATTGTGATAATAAATTAATTTGCAGTTTGTAAACTAACCGCGACCTATGTTGATATATTGGGACAATATTTTTCCTACAGCAAAGTTAAGTTTGCCCCTTAATACAGTCTATCCTTTACGGAACCTTCGGTGGACGAGTCCGACTCGCTCTTGACCGGTTTTCTTGTAATATTAGTGTAGATTTTTAAACACTGATGAAACACTGATAACAGGTTTTCTGAAATACGAATTTAAGGTAACAATAGATTTTGTAAATTAATATCTGCAACAATTCTATTCTGATCAAGAATCTCATTAAATGTATCGTATAAAGCACTAAGCTGTTACTTTAACCGTTTAATCTTGGCGCTCGTTGTATTCGCGTGTCGTCTGCACCTCTGCTAGTTTAGTGTCTTTCAATGGCTTTTAATTAAAACTATGTCTTTTACAGGGATGTTTCTGTCAGTTATGTTGTACCTAAGTTATGTGTGACGCAATAACTTGTGCACAGTTAGGTATATTAGTGTTTGTTACTGTAACTTCGTATGTTTGTTAGACTATTACTTAAGTACAGTTTGTGTGATCTTCGTGATTTTTCGTACACAAGTAGTTGAGGTCAATAGAATTATGGAGTTTAAATATAAGGTGATCGATTGAGGGGTTACGGACGTATGGGGTGCTAGTAAGTTGTTTGAAAAATGAAAACTATATGGTAAGCAAATATGCCGACTGTTCTAAGTATTACTATGTCTTATATATGCTTTTTCATTTAATTTTTTTATACCACTAAAGTGGCAAACAAGCTTACGGTCCGACTAATGGTAAGCGGTCACCGTAGCCTATGGAAGCTTGGAACACCAGGGATATACCTCATCACTCGCGCTTTGCCGACCCTTCAGAAATCTTATAATTTCTTTCTGGAAGAACCCCATACTGTAGTCCTTAGAGCAAACCTCGGCAGAGAGCTCTTCCAGAACCCTAGCGTTCGCGGGAGGAAGTTTCTCTGAAACCGCACTGTACGCGACCATTTCGGTTCTAAAGTGTGAGAATGAATTCCCTGTCGATGGCGAGCGGTGCGATGGTAGAAAGTATCCGTGAGCATTATTACGAACAATTTTTCAGAACACATCTCATTTTACAAGCGCTAGAACACACACAGGAGTGTTTTCCCGTCCCCAGTCAGATACCTTAGACGATTTAAGACACAAATCCTTCACGTTTTTCCTCCACAACGGCACGAGGGATGCTTGCGATTCAAGCGCACGACCCATGTTATAAGCTTATGCATTACTGTCACCTGCAAAGTAATGCATGTTGTTGATGTCCAACATGTCCTTGATAATCAGTAATAACTGCGTAGGAGACAGCACAGAGCCTTGACTTGTGTCCCACCAGCATTAATGTCCATGCTATCCGAGCAACTACCGCCAACGACGTCTCGTATGCATTTGCTAGACGAAAAGCTAGCCATCAATTTGCATAAGCCCTTGGGCACTCCGTAAGATGGCAACTTCGATGAAAGACCCCGGTGTCAGACCCGATCAAATTCAATTCCAAATTCTCAATGGCTAGTGCCCATCGGTGTGTGAGATAGACTAGAAGGTCACCAGTCGAGCGACCGTTGCGAAAGCCATATTGACGGTCACTGTTTTTCTAAGTACCTTAGAAGCTGTGTGTTGATCACACGCTCCATTATCTTGGAGAGGAGGATGGGCCTGTAATTCGATGAATCTGATCTTTCGCCCTTTTTGGGCAATAGGTGCACATTCGAAGTCTTCCATGATGCCTAGAGTGGTAGGAAAGCGCGAACAGGTGCGTGTGTATAGGACATAACTCAGGGGCACACTGTTTAAGCACCACCGCTGTCATACCGTCTGGCCCACTCGACTTATGAACGTCTAGAGAAAGCAACGCCCGCCGGACCTCCCGTTGTGTTGTGGTAGTGAGTGGTACAGCGCCGTCGTCGTTCATATTCGAGTTGGAGGCAAAGAGGCTGCCCAATAGACCGGCTTTCTCTTTTGCACTATGGGCCTAGTCACCATCGGTATTTTTCAGTGATGGTAACGACGACTGGCAAAAGTTTCCTTTAGCAGCTTTAGCAAGCGACCAGAAAGCACGACCAGAGTGATAGCTCGCAAGACGCCCACCTATTTTGCCGATGAATTGGAATTTTGCTCTGGCAGTTACTTTCTTATTGAACCTCGAGGCAGCACTCAATTTGCGTTTTACCTCAGAAATATTCGGATTCTTATTATTACGAGCCTTCTTATTTTGACGCCGGCAGCTACTTGCAGGTTAGGAATATAACATTCCATACCAGCGAGGATTGTCTGTCTGTGACTGCGGCTGCGCAGACATCAGGATCCTCTGAGCTAAAACAGCATAAAATTCTCGCAATCTATCCCAGTCTGCCGACTGATTGTGCCACATACGACGCCAATTAGTTTGCATGTTGTGTGCATGACACTTGAGTCCGAACGAGACAGTAATCCGAGGAGCCAAGAGGCGCATCCACTGAGACGGAATATCCGTCCGGTCGTGTAGTCAGCAGAAGGTCCAGTAAGGAGCTCGTATGGTCCTTTATATCTGGTGTTCTCGTCGGAGAAAGTACCATCTGAGAGAAACCATAGGTCAGAGCAAAGTCATGTAGAGATATCCCTGCATAGTTATTGGTTCGAGAAATCGTCAAACGCAAGTAGTCGAGTTACGTCCGTGTCACCGCTATGAGTCCTGTATAGGCACGCATAGATACAAGTGTGGCCACCGTGATCTACGCGCACCTTCAAATCGACTCGTCTTCAAGGCTATGAAGGCGGCGACAGCAGATATCCCCCGGGACGAAAATACATATACCAGCATGACTCACAAAAGTTTGTAGCCGGAATAATTAAGGTATGATGTATCAGCCGGGCAGCCGATATCTGCGTCTTCGTTAAAAAAGAGAATTTTCGGCTGCGCAGTTCCAAGGTGATGGTGCTGCGCAGCCGAAAATTCTCTGCCTTTTTGATGTAATTTAATGAAGTCAGAAAGTAGGTATTGTAATTATGTTTGTTAGGTAAAAATGAAAAATCGAAACGACGTTTAACCTCCTCTCTCTACCCCCTGAGCCATCAGTTCCTCTTTTCTTCACCATCAATACATGAACCCCGACTCCTCGAAATCACTGTCAAAAAAGTATATGAGAGTACCTTAAGGTTTAAAGGTTTTCAAAAATAGAAATACAAAGGAAGTCAAAGCAATAACCGTATTCTAAATTTATTTAAGTCCTTAAGAACTTCAACAAAAAAAAAAAAAGCCTTAATATTCTGACTAAAAAGAATATCACTTTAAGGATTCCCTGAGAGCTGACGTGAAATAATAAAGGATATCAAATCCAGTTTACTTAAATGGATAAATAAAAGCCTCCTTAATCTCTGTCGAGAGCAAGATTGCAATATTTTTCTTTTTAATTGAAAGCTCCCCAACAAGCCGCTGGGTCGCTCACTGAGCTTTGGCTAATTAAGGAATAGCCAGAACGTTAAGCACAATCAATGTACAAAAAACTGTTTTTCTTATATTGTAGGTTTAATTTACATTTTAAGGTATTTAGGTCTTTTATCAGAATTGTAAAAACCACTTAGAAATTCTTATTTTATTAGAATTTAAAATCTTTGTAACTTTCAGAAGTATTTTGATGGTAACTTGAGTTGATATTTTTATTGAGATTGGTTTCAAAGTGACAAATATAGTTTATTGACTTGGTTTACCAAGTCAGTATATGTGTCATGTATATGTTTCAGTCACATGTGAATATCACTATGAGGTCGTGGTGTGATAATACCAAAGACTTTATCAAAGAACTTTTAAAAAACCTGATTCAGGCTTTAGGAGACATAGCTAGAGAGAGCTGGAGCCTATTTCTCTCAAAGCTTGGCGATTAAGCTTGGTAATGTTGAGTGTGATAAAATGTCTTAAAATTACCTTTTAGAAGCTTAATTATTTCTAGTAACTAGTGCTTAGTTTAACGATATGTTTCTTAGGGTTTTTTTATTAATTTTTGGTCAATATTGATTGCATTATTATTTTTTAGGTACTTAAATTAGAGTTTTTTCATTTATAATCATTAAGCATATGTTATATATATTAAACACACTTCTAAATGAAAAACACATTGACAATACGAAATATTACCTCTCACCTTTGCTCAAGAATAACAATCAAACATAAATCATACTTTAATATTAAAAAAAAATAAGAATTTTCATGTACGTATTATAGAAATTCTTAACAAAATAATTTTCTAGTGTTAAGAGGCAGTACTACCTAAATTTATTTTTTTTGGCAAATGTTCCTCCGGATCCGCTGAGCAGATCCAACTTAAATTCAAGACTGTGTTTTTTGGGATATGGTTTAAACTTTTGTTGAATAAAAAAATTATACTTTTTTTTAATTTTTAGTTAGGCAAACAAATCTTTAAAGTTCTAAGTGCTATTAGTTTACAACTTTGCTAAAGCATAGTCGTTATAGTGCTTTAGACCTTGAGAAAAAGCATTTTTTTTAATAAAAATAGTGTCATAAAATATTAATTTATTCAATTTGATTGAAAAACATAAATAAAAATCTCAGTGAGTTGAGATGCAGCTGCACTACTCACGTACCCTTAGTTACATATTGCATCATTCTTGTTTTTACTCAAGTTTTCTATCACGTAGCACTGCCTCTTAAGAGAACCCGGGCCTTTTTGCACGCAGCTATTACCCAGCTCCGATGAAAAATAGAATTCTTTTGGCTTTACCGTTCACAATCGGATATCGAACAGCACAGTCTGCTGCTCACAATCGACACAATATGCCTTGATTTCAAGCCCGACATGCGGATAAATTGAATCATTGTGTCTAGGTGTATACCGTAGTGGAACAGTTTGGTAAATTGTTTCATACATGTATTTAATAGCAGGTTAATGTTGAAGCGCGTCTTATTTATTAATTTGTTTGCCACGATATCTATCTATATACAGGGTGGAAACGCTAAGTGATCTCACTCAATTATTTCTAAACCATAAACGATATTGAAATACTGATTATTGATCCTGAAAGTGCTTTACGAACTCGGATGACTCATCGATCACTTAGCGTTTCTACCCTGTATAAGGGGTGATATGGCAGTTGAAAGTTTGTATAAATCCGTCAATTCGGAAGCTTAGGAAGGTAGTTGGCCTCAAGTTGAAAATTAAGATTGATGTGTTTTAACGATTATGAAGAATGAAAAGAAGACAAATTACGGATGAAAATGTGTATAATAATTTCGATGATTTAGAGACAGTGGTTTCTGTTTTTAGGTATAAAAATATTTTTTAATTAAAAAATACTATTGGTGTGCATGGCTGAAAAATTGCATAGCAATCGAGAAGCATTAGAAAAGGCAGAAAAAGACTTAAAATTCAGAAGAAGCTAGAGGGTTGTCCGTCGTCAGTATCCGAAGTAGAATACGTACCTATATACATTGTGTAACACGTTAATACAACGTTACGCTGACTGCGTTTTTTTTTAATTTTTTTCATACATAATTAATTTTTCCATAATTTCCGAAGTTGACTAAATTTTACTTTACACTTTGATATAAAAAGGGTTAAAATTTAAATAATTCGGAGTTTCATAAGCCTGATAAGCCATAATTTTTTAATAGTTTTGTATAAGTGCCGTTTTTTTTTTGTATGGAGCAACTGAAAAAAATAAATAATGGTTAATCAGAATCTTAGAGCACATATTTGGAAGTGAAAACTTCTTTAGCAGCGTTGTACACTTTTTTTGGTATAGGAAAAAAATGTTAAACTTGCGTCAGGTCACGTATCCTGATCGAAAATACATATAAAATTCGTAAGACGGAACTCGCGTCAGATTTATTTAAATTAGGTTAGTTTTTGAAATGGGTAAAAAATTATAAACTCGCGTCCGACTGTTTGTCAGAGTGAAACCATAATGCCTCGCCATAAAAATTCGCAAGACCGAAACCGTAATGCCATAATTTTTATTTTTAGTATATGGCGATTATTAGTAGTATAGGGAGGTTGGATATGGGATTTTAATGCTATGACAGATTGAGCTGTCAAATATACTACGTCAAAAAAGTAAATAAACAAACATTATTATTTCATGACAATGTCAAAAACATGTCTTGAGTGTTAAGCGCGAATTGTGTGTTAAAAACATTGGTGACATGTTTAAGTGCTTAGCGCGAATTGTGTGTTAAGAACATTGGTTCTGTACAATTAAATATGACGCATGAGTTGTCTTGTAACATATTTGAATGTTAAGTGCGAATCGTTTGTAAAGGATTTCACTTCTGCCGGCACTCCCGGAGTGCAACTCGTTTTTTTTTCTTTCTTTTTTTAATTCAATACACAAAATAAAATTCTCGGAACTTCGGAGATTATGCCAAATCAATTTTTTTGTGACAATATCTACGGCGTTTACCCTTAAAGTCGCTTATAACAAAAGCCTGTCTTATTTTTAAACTCTACTGAAATTGTGAAACCATAAATTATTACACATACTTCCGATACACTATTTATTATCAATTAATTATTGAAGGGCATAGAATATTCCATTCTATGAATAACACCTTAAGCCTTTTGCATAAATTAAGCGTAAAAGCATCAAAATTATTAATTGGTAGGGTGAGAATCTTTCTGCCGAGCTTTCGGGACTTAGATAAACTTTCGCAATTGAATTTGAAAAAGTTATAAAAATGTATTTTCAACAGCTTTCTATACTGCCATCTCAAATATTAACATTTTAATTTCAAATACTTTTTTTCACAAGCGACGAACTCTTTTTCAAAGCTTTATTGCTTAACTTACCTCGTTGTATGTCCTCCTGCACTCTTAAAATTTCTAAGTCAATTTTGACCAACTTCTAATTATCTGCAGCTGTGCATGCCTTTATATTTACGTGACAACATCTGTTTGTTTTTGGAAATATTTTGTAGTCAGCTTGCATCAAAAATTTCGTTTTGAACAAACGCTTATTAATCGCGTGTCAATTAATTTTTACATCAAATTCATTACGCTGCTTAAACTTAACTACTTGAAATTTAATAGCATTGTGAAACGTCGAACAGATCTTAGAATCGAGGATCTTTTTACCGGCACCCTTGTTAAATCTTTTGACGAACCTTTACGCTATATTTTCATCGTATGTTCACGTAATGCTTTAAAATATTGTTTATGACAAAAAAGGTACAAACAACTGGAAAATTGGGGATAAAAGCTCTATGTACGAAGAGCTTTAGTAGAAAAGGAATTTTCTATGTTTTCCACCTAGTAATTAAATGTATGAGAATATAATATAATTAAATCACAGTATACGTAATATAACTTCATCCACTGTGGCCACTCTCCACCGCTCTTTAAAGTTGATCCGGCCGCCCCTCTGTGACGATCCTGTTACCACACACATTAGCACGTATAAACCACATACATCATTTTTTTGTAGTATTGAATGACGCGGTTTTTGTTTAAAGTGTCCAGGGTTAGAATGAATTTAATTTGACAAATGTAAATGCCACAAATTAATATGTACATTATTCGGTGTAACTTTATACTGTCTCCTGAATAAAGCAAAGCAAAAAGAACTTGTGACTTTTTTGACACAAATAAAAATAGAATCTACGCTGATACAATACGTAGACCAAGCATAAAATAAGATTAATTTAAAACAGTGACTTAAAAATTTAGGCATTATATATAAGACCGGATTAAATAACTTGCTGCTACATATATAACCACACATTATTACTACTTAGGTTCCATTGTGACGTACCCAGATTAAGAGTAGTGTATATTTTTTATACCAAATAAATTAAATGCTTGTGCTGTGTAAATCAGCAATTTATCTTAATTCAAAACCATCACAGGCACAAAGCCTGCCTCTTGTCGACCAGCCATTATTTAAGAGATAAATCTCATTTGCGTAATGGTGATTAAGAAGATTTGACTCTTTTCTTTAATTAATTTAAATTTTTTTCTCCTTATTAATCTCTTTCTATTTCTTTTTCATTCTACGTTAGCCACATTACTTAATTGAATGTAATTGGATTTAAGAGGTGAAATATCTCTTGAATTTAAAACAGTATAACATTAATGTTGATAAAACGGACTAGCGGCCCGCCCCGGCTTCGCCCGGGTAGACTTTTATTTTTTACGAGTAACGGCTGCCCTTTCCCAATGCTTTCCCCACCTGTGTTATATATTACAATATTAGTTATTATTTAGAGAGAACTAGAGAGAGAAAGAGAGCGATAGAGAGAGAGATTTATCAACTGGAAATGGCTATATCTCCGAAAATATTAATATGATCTCATTAAGATCTTTACTTCAGATGACAGCTGTCAAACTAGAAAAGGCTATATCTCCTTAACCAATGGTCTTAGACTAGCAGTTTCTTCACAGAAATGTTAAATCTTTATTCCGGATGACATTTATCAAACTAAAAATGGCTATATCTTCAAAAATATTATCTTCTGGAAGAAAAAAATGAAAATATAAAAGAAAGAATAGAAAATCAAGAAAGGAGACTGTACTTCTTAGAGAAACAAGCAAGACAAAGAGACTTGGTATTTTTTGGCATCGAAGAAAAAGAATCATCTTATGTCAACTTAGAAGAAAATTTCATCAACTTCGTAAAATATCACTTATCTATCGATATATAAAAAAACTTTTTAACAAATAAAAAACAACCGGCTTCAAAAAGATTCACTAAAAAGTTTAAAATAATTACTTATTAACAAAAATCTTATCTAAATTACAGTTTGAAATTGATGTCATGCAAGTGAAGTTTGTTATAAACTGTTACATATGTACATGGACACCACCTTCAAACTGTAATTTAGATCAGATTTTTACCTTTTTAGTGCATCTTTTTGAAGCCGGTTGTTTTATTTGTTAAAAAGTTTTTAATTTTTTTCTCTTCAGTGACGAATTGCTTTTTTTTCTTGTACACTAAAAACATTCATACTCGTAACAAAGTTTCATACAATCATCAACATAAAAGGCGTTTCACCAGTTCCAAATTAACATTATTTTTTTTTTTCTCCAAAAGTTTTAGTTTTAAATTCACTATAATAATATGGGACCACCTTACAAGTATAACCTTTTAAATAAAAAAAGAATTTTTTGAATCGGTCCAGGCGTCTTCGAGAAATCGGGTAACATACATATAAAAAAAGAGATTCCGACGAATTGAGAACCTCCTCATTTTTTTAAGTCGGTTCAAAAGAGATTTGCAACAGATAAGAAGAGTAAAAAGAAAAGGCGACAGACCTCGCCCTGTAGTAGTTATTTTTTTGTCTTTAGGAATGAAAATCAAGATTCTAATATTAACTTTAAAAGATTCACAATATTACATTAAAGAAGACTCGAGAAAAGAACTACAAGATCAACTAAAGGGAAAGAGAAAGAAAAAATGGCTGTGATTAAATATAACAAGCTTATTATCCTAAAGAAAAAACTCTATGAAACAAATAACAAAAAACAAATACTTTCTCAGAAGGAAAGATATAGCGAATATGCTGAACTATCTTGAAATGTTAACAGGACAGCTAACAATCAAGAAAACAAACACCAAAACAATATATAGCAATTGTTGGCACCCTCCCCAATCCCACACAATACCTATCAGTTACAAAAAGCAGAAAAAAATAAGTACATCTCCCAATCCGGCTGGTCACCGTGAGGGATCAAGACTTCAACCCTCCAAAGAAAATACAAGCACAAAATGGAAAGAATAAAAAAAATTAGATCAAAAACAAAAAAAACTCTACATCACCTATAATGTTAGATCTCTGACATAATAAGAACTATTAATAGACTTAAACGAAGCATTGAATGGAATAAAATTCGATATCATAGGATTAGCAGAAATAAGAAGATCTGGTACAAAGATAGAAGAATACTCTAATGCATTAATTAACCCCTTTTAAATACTAATGTTGCAATTATATTTGGTGACGAGAAATCTCAATAAAATTCTATTTGATTTTCTGTCATAAAAAGATGTGATAAGTAGTTTATTCCAAAAACTACAAGGAACAAAATTGTTACTTAGTTTTTAGGAGTTTTGAATTACCATCATATTAGCAGAGAGAGTAAATGAACTATATGTAAGACTGAGACCTAAAGAGACTGAGACCGAGAACGAGAGAGACAGAGAATGACAACGAGAGAGACAGAGACCGAGAAAAAAGGCAAATTATTTATTGTCGGTTGCACCCGCTGCGTAGGGGGGAGGGAGCCGACCGCGCGTATAAGCCGCTAACGGCGTGGCGCAGTTTTCTATTAGTATTTTGTTTAAATGGATATTTTTAAATTCGTAATATCTTTTGAATGGAATGTCCGATTTGAATAATTCAAAAATTAATCTACAGGTGCTGAAACAGAAAACTGAATATGATTTATTTGGATAAGGATTAACATGGTCTGATTTTGGTCGGCATTTCTGTGAACTCTTATAATGTAAGAAAGTAGTCATAGTGACATAACTACAATAGTTTGACAAATGGTATTGCAAAGTTTTTTATTGATATGTTCTTTAATATTGTATTACATTATTTTGTTCTTAAATTAAAAGTTTCCGCAGCGCATGCGATGAATGACATTTTATAGCATTTTCTTTACATCTTGGGTAACATAACTAAAATTTTAGTAGGGATCCCTAATTTTTCCTAGTAATAAATATAGCCTATGTTTCTCAGGGATAATGTAGCATTATAATGGTGAATAAATTTTGAAATCGGTCAAGTAGTTTTTGCGTTTTTTCGGTACGAACATATAAAAACACAAAACCTTCTTCTTTATAATATAAGTGTAGATTATATTCTTAGCAAAAAACGGCCAAATACATGAATTATTAGTAGAATAAGAATTGTTGCTAAAATCTAAAAAAATGTGTACACAGATGGTAAAAAAGATTTTATTGAAAGGGTTTCAACGTCCCCTTACTGAATATTCATGGTTAAAAGCTCTATGTGAAATAAACAACATTTTAAATCACTCGCAAATTATTGTACTAAGGTTATAAGCACATACCATAACTTTAGAATCGGTAACCGGCCACTTAGCTGCTTTTAAATAGCACGAATATTTACAAACTCGTCGATTTTCAGAAGCTAGGTGCATTGACTGAGTTATTTCGACATTATATTTTGTATGTGGCAAGACGTCAAAACGCGATGCACCATAGAAACTGTTAATATGCGCGATTTGTAAATTCCATGTAGTAATGATGTAGTCGCAAAATCACCGGTTGTTGTTGCTGAACGTATCGTGTCTGCTGCGAGTCCCTACAAAAAAACACATCGGTACCTGTTTAAATACCTATGTCCAGACTACATGCCAATATCTCCCCCTGACTCTTAGTGGCTAGTGCCCATCGGTGTGTGAGATTCATTAGAAGGTTACTAGTTGAGCGACCGTGGCGAAAGCCATATTGACGGTCGCTGACTAAGTCGTGTTTTTCTAGGTATCTTAGAAGCTGTGTGTTGATTACACGCTTCATCATCTTGGAGAGACGGGAGGTAACAGCGATATCCCTTTATTTTAATGGATCTGATTTAACGCCTTTTTTGTGCACTGGATGCACATTCGCAGTCTCTCATGAAGACGGAAATTGCCTAGTTGGGTAGGAAAGCGCGAAGAGGCGCGTGAGTACAGGACACAGCTCAGGAGCACACCGTTTAAGCACCACTGCTGGTATACCGTCTGGCCGCCGTCCCGCTGTGTTACGGAGATTTCCGGCATGGTCTTACTGCACCATAGGTGGTACAGCACTTCCGTTATTATTATTCGAGCTTAAAGCAAAGAAATTGCCCAGTAGATTGGCTTTCTCCTTAGCACTTTATATATATTATGTGGCCAAGTCACCATCTATCTTTCGCAGTGGTATAACGACGACTGGCAAAAGTTTCTTTCGGCAGCTTTAGCAAGCCAGCAGAAAGCACGACTCCCAGCGGGAAAGCTCGCAAGTCACCCACCTATTTCGTCAATGAATTGGAATTTAGGTCTGGCAGTTGTTTTCTTACTGAACCTCGAGGCAGCATTTAAATTGCGTTTTAATTCCCAAATTTAGGTTGGATGGCAATAGATATTTTTTACCAATCTTTTGCAAATTTTTGGCATCCGACTTCAAACCGAAGAAACAACGTTGTTCGATGTTTAGTCAGTAATGCTTTACGGGTTTATTTTTTCCTTTTTAATGAATTTTGAATCGTTAAAACTCTATTTGATATTTTAAATTTCAGTTGCCAAAAATATGCCTAGATTAGTCTAGCACTTAGGGAGAGAGTTGGCAGTTTCGGATTTTAGAGCTCTGGCTAAGTGCCAATAAGCTTGGTGAGAAGGAGAAATGTTCTCCATAAGATCACCGAAACGTTGGGCGCGAAGCTCAGCTACAGCGGTTCTTACACGGCGCTGTAAGTCGTTGAAGCGAGCTTTATTTTCGATAGTGGGAGCGCGATCAGTCACCGGCAAGAATGACGTTGAATGAAGTTCGTAAGTGGTGGAGGATCGATAGGGGAGCAATGCAGAGAGCGCCTGTAATAGATGAGAGTGCCTCCGAGATTGGAGGCAGTTCTATCATTACGGACGGTGCGATAGTTCGCGATCGAAGGGGTGCGGACAGCGGGCTTTCGGAACGTTTTCTGGATGAGGAAGACGTCCGGTTTTTGGGACGAGAGGAATTGCGATAATTCCTCTCTTTGGTTACGAAGACCGTTGGCGTTAAAATAGCCTAAGGAGACGGACCGGGGTTTTTCGCGCGCGATTGTGCAATCCATTTTGGTGTTAAGGTTTTGGGGCCACCCTGCGGAGGGCGGCGAAGAAGTCGCGATGCTTAGCCATGAAGCTGAGCATTTGATTGAGATCGGTGATCTGAACGTATTCGGCGTACACGATCTCAAAATAGGCTGGGTCACAAGCCCAAGAAATCTCGGCGAGAATGCCGAAATGCTGCTGCTCGGCCGTCTGAGCGGCGATGCGGGGCAGCGCGAGAGAGTGGCGCGGGGGGGCAAGGCGCGTTTGCGCGAGAGGTGCGGGAGCACTTCGCATAGGCGCTGGACGCGGGATGTCCAGGGACATGAGAGGGGCGGGGTAGGGAATACCCGTGACTGGGACGGGCCCAGGGAGATCAGACAAAAGTTTGTCTGTCTCTTTGGATTTGGTTGCGTCAATTAGCGCTGGAGGACGGCTCCAGGTGTTGACAGCAGGGAGGGGAGCAGGCACGAGCGGAGCCTGTAGCCGGCGCGATTTACCCTGTTTGGGTTTACGCGAGTTCTGTTTGGGAGCTTTGGGGCACCCGCGGTAATTCGCTGGGTGGCCTTCGCTCCCACAGAGTACGCAAGCGACCGGGTCGGATGCGTTATCGCGATTGCGATCACAGTCCGGAGTGGCGTGATCGCGCAGACATTTCACGCAGCGCGGTCTGCGTCTGCAGTTGTGCTGTGCGTGGCCATACAACTGGCATCGGTGGCATTGTCCTAGGTTCGACCGCTTGTGCGGAGTCTCGACCCAGACGCCCTTGAAGCTGCACACATCTTTAATATTAAAGATGGCTTTGCCCTCTTTGGTGAGATCTAGCACTACGAGCACTCAGATCGGTTGCGGCCGTTGTACATGCGATGTACTTCCCTTACAGGGAGGCCTTGGACGATTAAGTCGTCCTGGACAGTTTTTGCGGAGAATTCCTTAGGGACTCCCCGTATAACTGCCCTGAGCACGCGTTCTTCGGCCAGCGAGCACGTATGGTACTCGTATTTCGGAGCCGTAAGAAAGGCCGTCAGATTTCGGAAATCTGTCGTTGTCGGGACCTGCACTTTGATGCTGCGCTCGGCATCATTGCGGGTGTGCGTATAGTTTATACGCTTAACCTTCATAGCGTTAGCTATGTTTGGCCAGGCCCCTTTGTCTTTGATGACAACAGTGGGCGGAGTTTTTTTCGCTGGCCGCCGAGGTGGACGGAGAAGGGGAAGCGCTAGGCGCTTTGAGGCGTTTTTTTAGCCTCGGAATCGGAGGGAGGAGGAGAAGACTCCTGAGCGGATGCCGCCGAAGCCTTTTTCGACTTGGCGGTCTTCTTCCGCTTTTTCCCCTTTTTTGTCCCCAGGCCAACCACTTTGAAGCCTTCGTCGTCCTCGTTTGAGGACAACGCCGACTCAGCGGACATTACGGCTACCGGAGACAGGGGTGCGGTTTCGGAGGTTGCGGGGGGCGGGGTAGCGAGTGAGTGAAAGGGTCACATCAGCTACCGGGGTGGGGGAACGATTTGGCACAGGGGCCCGAAGAGCGCGGCGAGCGACACGCGGGTCGCGAGAGCGTGAACGAGTGCGCGAGCGATACGGGGAACGCGGCGGCAAACACAGAGAGGGCACCGACTTGTCGTACGCTTGGAGGGCAGCCACAGCCTGGGAAGAGCAGGCTTGGACCAGATCTGAGTGATCACGAAGGCAAGCCTTGATGATCTCCCCTATCTGGTCCCGGGACATGCCTTTGAGGAGTTAAGGTTCACACGCAGATGCGATATGTTTCTCCCATGTACAAAACCACAGCGTGTTCTATTATAATAACAGCGCCATCTCTTAAGTCACAGAACTAATAATCTAAGTTGTGTTACAGAATATTATATTCTTCATTTGGAAAAAAAAAAAAAAAAAAAATTGAGTAAACACGCGTAAATTGTTAAGTTAAGAATATGATGTTTCAAATTAATATACGTTAGTTTGTTTTAGTCCAAGACAAACGTGTCTTCGTTTAAAAACAACTTATGTAGACTAAACACGCAAAACAGGGCTATTTAAGAATAATAATATTATAGAAGAGTATTTCATTTTTATTTTGAACCTATATTATTTTCTAAGGTAAGTATCTAACATAACAAAGATCATTCTCGTACCTAATAATATTCTTGAATGCTAATATTTACTTTCTTCTCTAAAGATGTTATGAATGTTACGTGAAAAATAAATCGTTGTGTCAAAATTATTTCCCAATTAATTAAAGGTTTTAAATAAATATGTGTTATAACAAAATTAATGTATTTAAATAAGTTAGATTTAATTCACTCTAAAACTATACGTACTTAAGTTAAAATATATGAAATTAGAAGTTAATTAAATGAAGCATTTTAAATTAAGTCTGTAAAGATGATGGTAGAAACTAAATATATTCTTGTTTTAACAAAATGTGTTTTAAAAATAATCTAACAATATTTATTCTTAGTTATACAATATCGTCCTCTTCACTTAATGATTTATGTTTTGTTTTTCAAAGAATTTAAATTTTCTTAACAGAGTATCATAATGTCTTGGTTTGAAATAATTTACTTAGAACAAAAGAAAAAAAACAACAATATGTTATTTTATATTCAACTAAACCAATTGCATTCACACAAGTATATATTGTCAAGCCAAACAAATATTTACTTGGAATCCCTAATAATATTTAGTTTTGGTTCTACAAATATATTTTTTTCGTGTAAGGCCAATGGGAGACCAATAGGGTCCCCCCCGCCTATTACTTAGTCAACGCTGACTTTTTATCAGTCTGTCTTACCGACCTTCAAAGAGCTTTATTTATGGAATCGTAACAGGTCGATGGCTGAAATTTTCATAGATTATGTGTTGTTTGTATAAGGCTTATGACAAGACAGGCAAGCGATTAAGAAGCAGCTGAAAACGCAAAAATGCGCACGAACATGGACTTTGGTCGGCGTTTTGCTAAATTTTCATTTTCAGTACCACCATGGATTTCTGGCGAGCAGCATGTGTTGTGGCTTTGGTTTTCAACAACGCCACCGCCATATGTACTGGGTACATCCACTAACAGATCAAAGACATTTGAAAGGATACGTTTGCAAAATGTACAACGACATGCGACGCATCCCGATAAGTTTTTAATTACTATAGAATCCCGATTGCTACTTATAATAGTATATTCCATACTATTACTATGGAACAAATTAAGCGCCATCTATTTCTAAACTTCAGCATATAAACACTATCATTAATCAACGCCATCTAGCATGACCATAATCACTCACTTCTTAATACGGTGTTTTTAAGAGTTCCGTACCCAAAGGATAATTAGCTGAACCCTATTACTAAGACTCTGCTGTCCGTCCGTCCGTCACCAGGCTGTATCTCATGAACCGTGATAGTAAGGCAGTTGAAATTTTCAAAGAAGATGTATTTCTATTGCCGCTATAACAACAAATACTAAAAAACAGAATAATAAAAATATTTAAGGGGGCTCCCATACAACAAACGTGATTTTTTTGCTCATTATTGATAACGGCAATAGGTAGACGCTTGAAATATTCACAGAATATTTAGTTATATATTCACTTTAGAAATAAAAAATCAAATTAAAAAAAAACAAATATATTTAAGGGGGCTTTCATACAACAAACGTTATTTTTTTGCCGTTTTTATAGATAATGGTACGGAACACTTTTCCGATTTTTAATGTTGCAAGTACAATCTTTTGTTACTTGTACTAGTTAGTTTTACTGCTTGTTCACAAACTGCCGTAATTAAACAATCGATGATCAAGGTTAATTAATTTATAACTAACGATCTTCAGCATGTTATAATATTTTCTAAGGTGCTATTTAAGAATTTTGGTTCAAAAGCTTTTATTTTGTCATAGAACTAATGGCGATGTTCTTAAGTTAAAGTTGAAAACGCTTTAAATTGCTTCCGAAAAATATTTTATTTTAAAAACTGTAAAATCTTTTTACAATAGTATACCTACGTAAATATGTAAACTCTAATTAACAAACGAAACTCTGATTGTTAATCCGATAATACTTATGTATACGTACACTCATTATCTGTATTCCGATACATTTTCATCCGAAAACATTGAGTAACGACTTATCATGAACACTAGAATACCTATATATCACGACCACCCTTTTCGATTACAGGCTGATTGAACGTTTGTCTTCAACTTCTTTGGGCTATTATTGTTCATTCAACCAATAATGAGAATATTCGGAAACCAATCTCTTTAGCAATGTTTCAAGAAAAGGAAAGTTATATTTTCGATAATTTTCATGTGTGCGATAACTTTAAAATGATTTGGTTTATAATTGAAATATTGAGTAATTAACTGTTCCTGAGTAAAGAAAAAATAAAAATAAATAAGGTGGGTATCTGTGAAATCTGCCAATTTTCTGTCGGTATGTCTGCTTTAGGGGCATTTAAGAGGTAATTGAGTTCAATGCGAGTACATCGGGGTGCAGGGAGCCAATTCTCACGCGATCGAATTGATCACGAATTCGAAATATAGTACGAATTTAAACTTTTCTCGAACGAAAATGTAGTTTAGCAATTCTGGTAATGTCGAATCCAACATTTCTCGAACGCAAGGCGCTCGAACTGCTTCGAGTGGTCGGGACCGTTCGAGACTACATCTCGCATTCGAATCATGACAAATTTAGTTCAAAATGATTGGATTCTAAACATTAATTCTACTCTTAGCGTGAACTATATGTTCTAAAATCTAAAGTAAATGTCTAAAATGTAGGTCAGAGTAATTAAAAGGGCGGAAAAAATGACTTATATTACCAAATATGATATTTTTTTACCTTTATTACTTTCATAATACATTACTAGTCTTTTCTCAATTGATTGATTGGCCGTTTTTTGCAATTATCAAAGTTGCCCATGACAATAATACTCTTCTATTAATTTCCATCATAACAAACACTAGATTACATCACATACACAAAAATGTTTGAGGTCCGGCACCGACATCTTTAGTGCTGCGTAGTATTTTGATAATACTAGTTGGTAATTTCATGTGAAAAACATTTAATAAACATAATTACACCGTTGAAAAATAAGAATAACCTAAAATTTTCAACCAAATAAACAAATAAAACACACAACAAAAACAAACAGAGTTTTTTTATTTATGTCCAAATACGTTCCGTTTAAAGATGAAAGCAATTTCTCGAAATAGGGATTTAGTTTACAAACTTAGTTATACTTATTATTTCCTCATTAATAATGATGAAACACAAGTAAAATGTTGCTTCAAACATTTTGTAGTCACCGAACCCTTTTTTAATTTATCAAAAGAAGCATATTAGAATAGGCGTTTTTAAAAACGCTCTACAACTGTGCAACGGAACGTACCTTATAGCCTAACCGGTTTACAATGGCAACATTCCACCGCTTCAAACGACATTTTGTTCGAAGGTTGTTTCGATTGATAGTGAGAATACAGCAAACGCGAAAATGATGTCGACGATCGAAATTTTACAGTCGAGATAGTGCCTTCCAGATAATCTCTAATACGAGATTATCTCGAATGAAGTGAGAATTAGGTCCCTGGTCTTAATTTTATATATGAGACACTATATAATGACACTTATACAAGTTCAAAAGTAACTTAAATTAAAAAAACAATGTGTTTACTTTAGTCAATGATTATTTTCTTCACATGCTCATTCATATTATTTACATGTCTCAGACTTACTTTTTGTTTTGCAGAATTACAGGGTAACAGGTTTGCCATTACTTTATCTTCTCATTTAGTTTAGAAGTTACTATAATAGGACCCAATATGGCGTCCGTTTTTAGGTTTTAGGGTTCCATACCTCAAAAGGGAACGTTTGTCGGTCAAGACCCTCTTTCTTGAGAACGCGTGAAGGCATATAATAAGTTTCTACAGAACCCTCGGTGCGCAAGCCACACTCGATTTTTACTATTGAGATATATATTATTGAGATAAAGTCATCATTGGATGCTACATTCCAATTTTTGCGGGTGTTTTAAATTCAATATATCGGATCTATATGAAACGCATTTCTTTGCCAAAATTCTTCTATAACAAAATGGAGTTCTCAATACACTTGCTCATAAAACAGCCTTTATTGTTCTGTTTTCAGCATCTTAATAACGCCCATTACGCACTTATACACTACTACTACTACACTAGTGCCGTTTACTTTGCGAAATCTTTTTTTTTAATTTTTAGCCAGAAGAGAGTCTATGAACTTAGTTCTCATTTTTGGAAAAATAAATCCAACGTTTTTGTCTATATATGACGGAGTTATGTCCAAACATAGGTACATAAAAAATAATACAAACATCCGAATTAAGAACCTCCTCCTTTTTTGAAGTCGTTTAATAATATATGAAGCAAGTATATTATGTCAAATCTTTAAAAACCACGCACGAATGTATAAGATTATTTAATTATAAGAAAGGAAACAGTTTTTCTTAATTTTTAATCACCCCTCGCAGTATATTAATGGGCCTGCTAAGCTGCTAACGACGCAAAACAATTTAATAAGAGGGTATAAAAATTAAAATTTCCTGTCTCGTTTAAATAAGCTTAAAAGCTTGGTGGTATATTTTGTGTACCAAATGAAGTGAAATTAAAAGCTGTGAAACGTGACTATGTACAGAAATGTACTTGTGAGTTCAGCTACCAAGATTATTATAAGAATAAATTTAATAGGAGTGAAATTTAAAAAGTAATCGTCAAGTATAGTTTTTTTATATTACAAGTTATCAATTGCGAATTCTTAGGGTTCCGTACCTAAAAAGAAAAAAAAACCTGACAAGTGCATGTCGGTGTACGCACAGTGTATGGTTTCATAGTAAGAAGTAATTGGGTTTTTTAAGGGTCGACAATGCGCGAGTGATACCCCTGGTGATACAAGCGTCCATAGGCTACGGTGACCGTTTACCATCAGGCAAACCGTAAGCCTATAACCGTAACAAAATATAAGTAAAAATGACTGAAATGTAAAATATTAAATCTTAGAATAAAATCGTTAAAAGCATGTCACACAAATAGGTAAAGTAAACTTACGAACCTGAAACGTCAACACAAAATTAATTGTTAAAAGTAGGTAGTAAAAACTTTGAACCAGCGGCGCGAGAATGAATGTTTTTAAAACAAACGTTGATTGGAGGTTGGTTTGAAAGGAACGTCAATTGGGGGTTGCTTTAAGACGAACGTTGATTGGAAGTCGTTTAAGCAATATAGAAATGGCATAACGCTTCATATGCCCTTCAAAGTTAGTTTCATAACCCCGTATAATAAAAATTCTAACAATGATAAAAGATAGTTGTCTTGGTTTTAGCGTATTCCGTATATTGGTATGAGGTGTTAGTTTATTTGAAGTTACCCGGGGTTTGTTAGAACTTTACAAACATTTAGAACATAATATTAATATTCTAGTAGAATTCTATTAATTTAGGATAATAAGACCGATTTATCTAGATCTAATCCGGGACTCTATAATTGTACCTCAACCAACAAAACTGGTATTACCTATACTTAAAAAGTATCCTTTTTTTCTTTCTCAAAATAAATTAAGGCCGGACATCCGCCCGGAATTTTGAAACGTGAGAAGGTTGTTAAAGATGGGTAAGCGGTGATAAAAGTGCGTGATCCTATGCACACAGAACATTCTGTTACCACTACTGAACTGCCGAAGCACTGCCCGAGGAAGAGGAGGACGCTACTTAACCCCGAAGAGCTGCTTAACGACCACGTTGATTTATCCGGCGGTGAAGCTGCGATTACTAGTAAGTAGTTAAAGTTCTCAAAAGAAGAGAGGGGCCCAGGAGAAGGCCGAACTACAACGTCAAGGCAAACTGTGGTAGGTCCGAATTTTAAGTTCTTTCCAGAAATCTTTAAGAAGGAAGAAGGGATACTGAGCTACGAGAAGAGAAAGTACGAGACGTTCCTGATTTTATACAAGTAAATGCTGAGGCCAATTATTTTCGGTGAAATCGTTTCAAAATTATGTAGCGATTAGGTTGTGTTCTTCCCACATTATTAATATTTTAATCGTGTGCGGTGCGATTATACTATTCAATACTAATGATTCCCAGTGATACGCTCCCTTAATAAGGAATATCGAATTTATTCATACTCAAATGAGAATTAGAAATATCTGAATTAATGTTAAAACATGGAAATAATGAGCTCGTTTTTTTGTTGGTTTGAAACTTATGGCGGAAAGGAATCTCAAGTAGTTATACTATTTCTATTTCTTTATTTTCTCGATGACAGCTCCTGTGGAAACTTGAACGAGCGTCTTTTTTACATTATGTATACATTATTTAATAAAAATATGACGCTTACGCACGTACAAGTTCATAGCAGAGTCGGAGAAACTGATAGGGATTCTATCGATAAACGTAACACGATGACAGACCCGATATTTTTTTACAAAATGTAAGAAACTAAACTATTGCCGGATAATTTTGTACAAATTTATTAACTAATATTACATTTCATTACAAGATTTAATTATATTATGTTGTTTCTTTTTTTATTTATTTTAATCAAAATCTGATGAATAGTCACTGTCACTCGATGAGCTCTCCCCAACATTTATTATAAGTTCCTGTACTTCTATATTATCGAATGCCACATGAATTTCCCAATCCAACGCTATAATGTTTTGGGTTCTTCTCACAATTTTTTTCCAGTGTTCGGCAGTTACTTCCGCACATGATTTTTTTAATAAATCTAACATCTTGTTTGCCGTAAAAGGGGGATGGGTATCGTTTCGAGCGGTTTCCTTTGATTTGTGCCCATATTAGTTCTATAGCATTGTACTTGCAATGATGCGGTGGAAGAAGAAGAACCCAATGACCACATTCCTTGTAGGGGTTTTTTTTTGATTTTAAAATATCCACTAATCGAACGATTAATGGATATAATATGATATAATTTTAATAAAGTACTTCAAAAGCAGGGTTAATGACGATTTTTGGCCATGAAACAAACCACATTCATCTAAAGACACAACAAGTTTTTTGAGTATTGGAATTTCTTGGCGCAAGTAATAGTCATATATATGACGGCGAATATCGTCAGCGTTGAAATTGTTGTGGTTGGCGTTTTTTCTTCGGCATATGAAGCTTATTTTCCTGCATGCCGCTTGTACCGTAAACTTCGGTAGTAAGTTTTGAGAGCAACATGCTCTCGCACTTGCGACAGTGGTAATACCGGGACACCATTTTGATACAAAGTAATTACGAACCTTGTTCTCTCGCCTGCCGTTTCAGAACAGATCCTTTAGGTTAATTTAGGATAATTGACAGCTGAACACAAAATACACAACGTAACGTATGGATAATGTGAAAAACTCAGTGAACAGAAATCTAATGACTATATATATATGTAGTGACGAACGTCTTGGTGACAGATTAAATCAAACACAACATGCCGGTGGGCCATCGAGTTTCCCACCTTGAAAAAATATATTTGAATGTTTTTCTTGTATTTGTCTTTGTTCAAAACATAATAAATATATGCGATTGATATCATTACTTATTAGTTAAATAAAATAATGTTAGTCGGTGGTGGTCGAGGGGTTTAAATTTCACTTCACGTCCCAAGTGGCGGAGGTTGGAACCCTCGGCGTGTAGTAATGAGTCTTTTCTTAATTTCTCAAGTACCCTGAGTTATTTATTTACACCACTGGCTTTTTGGTGAAGGATAACATCGTGAGAAAACCTGCATACGTCAAGAAAAAAAAAGACATATGTGAAGTCCACAATCCGCACTGGGCCCGCGTGTAGACTATGGCCCAAATCACCCTCGCTTTTGAGGATAAGCCGTGCCCCAACAGTGGGGACGTATGAAGGCTGGCGAGAAAAATCATTACTTATTTGCTCACAACACTACAACTATCAAATAAGAACTGTCATTGAGAAAAATGATGAAGATGTTAATAGGACCTTGTTCTGGGACATTTTTAGCTTGGTACAGCAAACCCCTCATTAAAAGTAGAAGTGGGAACTAAAATTATACCAGCCGTAATAATTATATAGCCCAATAAACATCTAGGTCTGCCAAGAGGTACAGTAATTATTATGAGTAATCCATTTATTCATAGCGGCGTGACTAGTGTTTTACTATTTTGATAGGTTGGCTAGTGTAGTGTAGGCGAGCGCTGCTGTACATCGTAAGAAGACTCCCCATTAACTTACTTTCAGGTCGCAAGTCCTGAACACTAAGCTATCTAGATCCCACTCTACAAAACTATTAGGTTCAGCATTCGTATAGTATTTTACTTTTAAATGTGAAAGTCGCAAAAAATTAGGGTTCCTTTACGTATGGGCGACAGAAAAGTCATAATTTTAGTGGTTGTTTTCTCTATCTATAGATGTTTGAATGTTTTCTTTGTTTAGGTGTTGTAGTAGGTAAGGATATAATGGTAATTACCAAATAATATAAATTATTGCAATTATATAGAAAATATTTACATAAAATTGTAAAAAAAGTGTCAACAATAAAAAACATATCAAAAATTAAAATAAATTTAACAAACTTACACACAAAAATCTTTTATTGGACTTACTCTGTAAAAGATATTTATTATTATTATTATTTTGGCTATATTGGCAAAGGATTTAAAGGCACAAGACCTAAAGTAATTTGCTTTCGTGTGAAACATACAACTTTTCACGTCTACGAGTGCGAAAAATAGGTCTTAGGCAAGGAATACATTGAAGGCCATATTAAGCAATAAGTTTATTCTAATTTACAAATAGTACCTTCTTTACTCTGCTCCTATCAAAAGAGAAACAATAAGTCGGTACTAACTATTCTTTTGAACATTAGCACTTTTTGAAAGTCGCCAATTATTGAACAATTTATATGCTTTAAGATATTTTTTACGTGACTTCTCTGGTAAAAAGCTTACTTCAGAATTTTACACTTGTTGTCTTATCTATTCTGGTGCTAAAGAAATATCTTGGTAAAACGAGTCACTAATTTAAAAAAAAAATACAATATATACGTAAATAAACAATCTTAAGCCGGGTCTCCTAATCGTGTTTTTACGAAACATTACACAAAAACATCTTCACATGTTTTGTTTAATGCACGTGTACCTGTTTAGGACCAATTCTCCTGATCTCCTTTGGTATTGTTGTTTGATGTTTACAAAAAAATTTACTGTCAAAGGGCGTGTTCGTTTTGGAATGCAGAATCATTATTTTCGTTTCCTTTGTCATCTGTCAGTCGTTCGTTTTGCATTAATGTAAAAAATATAATTTTTTTTGTGTCATCTGTAACAAATTGTCATTCGTTCATTTACCATATTTTTGTAATTTTTGTGACTTTTAGTAATATATAAGTCAATGCTTTTGCCACAAAAAAATGAAACTTTAGACCCATGTCTGGAGGAGGTTTATATAAGAAATATATATAGAATAATTCACAATCGCTTCATATTAGGGGAATAAAAAAACATTAAATTGAATACTTTATATAATTGTTTTAAATTTCTATAAAAGAATCAAAACGATAGTACCAACTAATCATTTAAATGACATTATCTATCTGAATATTTTGAAGGGAATACCCCCTTTGCGAGTTGCTTCCGAATCTTTCTTAGAGCACTCAGAAATATTTTCTTAAGCTAACACAAAACAGACATTTGACTAACGATGCATCAGATTTCTCTCTTGATGAATGATAGGAAAGCCTCAACATAAATAAACACACATAGAAACTATTAATATCTTTTAGAGAAGGTACAGCATATTCGTGAAAAATAAAGATTGTATCAGTTGGTTCCAAAAAGGAATTTTCCAAATATTATTGATTCTTCTGTATTATTTTTCTCATTGGTTGGATGAAATCAGGGATTTGTGTTAAACATATTGTTTTTCGATCCTACAAGTGTAGGAAAAGCCATTGTATCCTTACAAATGACCTCTATTCCAAATTACTTATTTGATATCTGATTTTCAACGTTGCTAAAAGTAAGGATAAGACGAATATGTTTAAACGTGACCAATGCTCACAGCCACGTTATTTTAAAAGAAACAGAGGTCTGAAAGTTCATCAGGGTTCCTATCCATTCCTGATTCCTTTCTTTCTTCTTCTTTATCTAATTCTGTAGTAACCAATAACTTACTTGTGACAACTTTTGAACTACAGATAGTCGCGCGCCACGAGGAATTCTCTTTATGTCTGGTACGGAAGTTTAAGTCGACTTATACTTAAACTTATACTTAACTTACTTACGACCTAAACTTATTTGTTAAAAGAAACAAATGTTCAGGTAACTGTAATTTTTGTTCATTTGGCAAGAGAGATATATCCCGTTCCATAGTAAGCCAATCGAGTTATACACACATAGTTTTTTTATATTCTAACCCTTTCTAAACAACAAAAAAACACAATTGTCATAAACAACTTACAAAAAGAAGTGAAATCCCACAAAAAACATTTTCATTTAACTACAAGAACTATTGTATAACATAAAAGTAATAATTAACCGTGAATATTTTTTTCGCCTTATGGCGGTAGCGAAACGGCCATGCCACATATTTTGACTAAAGTGTAAACTTTGTAAAGTAAGGGTTTCGTGGAGTTAGGGCGTGTAGAGTTAGCAGCTTGGCTCTACATGAGACCCGATAATTTTTTGACAGTGCGAGCCTTATCTTGGCAACATTTCAAATGAAAATGTTTTTGGTGGGATTTCACTTGTTTTTGTAAGTTGCTTATGATAATTGTGTTCCTTTGTTGTTTACAAAGGGTTGGATTATACAAAACTATATTCACATACGGCGATTGGTTTACTACGTCATCAAATTTTGAAGTTCAAACTCTATTGCAGCTTATTACGATTTTTATATTAAAAAAATCGGGGCCTACACTATTGTGATTTTCCATCCCCATAGAAGTTTTCTTTTGTAAATACATGTCACTTCATTTACACTTAATTTTTATCTAAGTACATAAGTATAATAAAATATTCTTATAATATAAGTGTAATAATTTAATAATATTCTGAAACCTGACGAAAGCCCCATCCCCTAATTTAAGGGGTTGAGGGATTTTTTTTAACAACCTGATACATGTATTTTTAATTTGTAATAAGAAGGCTGTGTACTTGTATCATTTTTCAGAGCTTTATAATGAAATTAAGTTTGTATGGGAAAACCCATACAAATTTCCATCCCCTAATTCAAAGGGTCTCCCCACTCTTGTATGGAATTTATGATTTATTAAACAACCTAAAATATGTATTTTATTATTTATAACAAGGAGTTCCCATATCAATTTTCAGACCTCTAACATCAAAATTTGCGAAAGCCTCATACAAACTTCCATTCACTAGGGATTCGGGGGTAAAAGTTCCAAGTTTTATATTTTTTATGTTGTTTGTGTATTAATACTAGATTATACATACACCAAATTTTTGCTTTCTAGGAATTTAAGAAATACCCTAGAATTTTGATGATCATCAGTGAGTGAATGACTAACCCCTTATAAACAAAATTCTTTTTCCTCTTATTAATTTTGCGATCTCATTTTTAAGCTGAAAACCCATGGAGTCTTGCCTGTCCATGTACTGACTTTCCTATTATTTCAACCTTACAAAGATTGTGGGACAGGCCGCTTTGCGAAATGAATCGAAAAATACTTTTGGAAACAGCTGTCAATTCAATACAGATCGTGCTCGTCTTCTTGCAGCTTAAACATAAGTCAGGGCTTGATTCCTGGCGCTTCCATCTGCAAACACAGGCACCCTGATGGATAATTCCATATTTCGTCTTGCAACTTGCTTACGTGTAGAAGCGGTCACTAATATACCCCATCGTTGTCAATGCGGCGACATGATCAACCCTCTCGGTCACCATGGCTTATAATGTGTTCGGAGCGCAGGTAGAACGTTTCGCCACAGCAGCCTCAATGACATTATGCTCTAGTGAGCATCAGCACTCCTGCCATTTTAGAGCCGGTCGGTATATTTAGAAATGATGGTAAGATGCCTGATGGCATGAGTCTTGTACCTTGGAATATGGGTCGACCATTAGTTTGGGATGCAACGTACGTCGACACCGACCTATCTTTCTGGTACAGCTTCTGTGGCGGGAGCTGCTGCTGCGCTGCTGAAGCAAAACGCAAACGTAGAAAATACACTACTTTAAATAATAATTATATTTTGAGCCGTTGGCGGCTGAAACTTTAGTGCCATGGTCGCCGAGGACTCATCGTTTGTTTAAAGAAATTTCAAAACGTTTGGTCGATGTGTCTCAAAAGCTGGCAGTTTAACGAGGAAATACTGCCAGCCTTTAAGGTACACTGCCCCATCAGGTTAACTTGGAACAGGTTATTTATTCCTGAAATACGAAATTTAAGCAAATAATACACAGAAAAAATACACTACATCAGGTTAAAGCGGAAACTGTATTGACCTTTGAGGAGTTAGCTACCGTGTTTTGTAAAATTGAGGCTGTAAAATGTCGCAATCGTTTTGGAAACGATTCTCACTGGAATATCTTCCTCTTCTGCAACAGTGTGTCTGGTGGTCTGATGAAACGGATCCTTCTATGGAGAATTTGTCTTAGTGAAGGAGGCAAATATGCCGCCCCTCCATTAGAGAAGGGGTCGTATGTTACAATTGTTTCCAGGGCGAGATTGATTTCCTAGAGTTGCTAAGGTATAGATTGGTCACTCCATTTTGAAATGGTAACCTTGTCCCGTCACCCTGTTATTTAGGATTCTCCTGTTTGAGGAGTCTCAGCCCGATTCGATCTGGCTGGGTTGGGGGACTGTTCGGTTAAGATAAGCGATGACCGTGCTTTGCTCGCGTCCGGTGTGCAAGTTAGTTCTAGAATGGTCGAAAACGGCATCAAACGCATTAGCGTACTCAGTATATCCTCGTGATAGATTGGAATTACCAATTTGTGGTAACGACGCGTGTTTGGTGGATATATTCATAAGTGTTTGAGAGAAGTGACGTGAGAAAGCGTCGCGGCGCCCGGTTAACTTAGAGTTTTTTTTGTTCATTTACGTCTACTCCCTAAGCACTAATATCCTATAATTTTATATAATTAAATCTGTTCCTCCCAAGAGCTCACCCCTTCTCATCGAGACTGACAGTCACATAAGGTTAGTCAAAACTACATTTGGTAGCAACAATTAGGTACATGGACTATACAACACATTTTATTCCGTTTGAGAATACCCACAGTAATATTTTTTGCGGAATACTATTCACGTACTGACACAAAAAAACAAAGATACATCTATCCCGAACAAAAGTTCCCACGGCAATAAGTTTTTGCAGGGTTCGTCTACAAAAAAAAAAAATACGATGGCCGTTAAACCTGTGTCGGTTTGGCAAAATATTTTACGTCTCCATAAAAGTAGCTATCTCGTCCTAAACCTGTTTTCATAAAAATACTTGAGGAAAACATGTTTTCTACGCTTAATCGGTATTTGTGCAAACACTCGACCTAAGAATTTTATTATTACCGTAGAACTTGAACATTTATATATTTTTGTTTCAATTCCTCTTACGGCAAGTTTGTCGTAACTACCTAACTGCGCTATATATTCGTATTTCTCTAAACATCTTGAGGTAAATTAAGATTGACAAGCTAGGGGGCTAAAGAATATCTTAATAATTGAGTATCTAGACAAAATAAGAAAAGATTTAGTTGGCATGGTGGCTACGGAACACGCAGCGCAGCTCGTATGAAAGCATAAAGTATAAAGCGCACAACGTTAGCTAGCAAAAATCGACCCTACATACTATGAGCGACTTCCCGCTAAATTAAAACAGGAACCGGATGACGAATCATTCTGTCATCAACTTAAGAACCTTTTGTTGGATAATTCATTCTACACTATTGACGAGACATCCGAAATTATAAATTGTTTGACATTTTATTTATTTACATTATGGATGTTATTTATCATATTATGTTTTAATTATTTTAATATTATTTTGTTATTTATTTTTGATTTTTTTTTCTTGATATATTTTATCGGTTTTGATTTACTTTGTTAACATATTTGTATATTGCACCTTTTATTGACGATCACTTTATGTAAACTAAATTAAGGTTAATGTAATGTAATTTAAGATGACATATGGAGAAATAAAGAAATCTAATCTTATCTAATCTAATGCACACACGACTCCATATAATAACAAATTCTTTTTATTTTTTAGACCATTAGTTTCATAAACCTGTAGATATCGATCGATCTGGTATTCTTATTATTTATGCATTACCACAAGTTACTGTGCATATTCATTATTTAGATAAGATATGTAGAGATCCGAAAGATAGATAATTTTTTTACATATAGCAAAATATGGCTGAACAAATTTTATTTAAAAAAAAATATTCTTAAGGGCTACTGAGACAAAATACAAAATATATCTACTTTTTTAATAAAGTATACTTTAGAAACGTGAAATTGAATAGGCTTTTATGTCAAAGTAACTTTAAAAGTAGAGTGCTTACTCTTAGACCTTATATCCGGACCTTATTTCGGTTGTGAACGATATTTTCTTTATGTTATAGTAACTAAACAACTTTGTCTAACATTTTTACTAAAATAGGAGGAAGAAGTTGTCTACAAAAATGTAGCTTCATAATTTTATCCAATTAATGTATCTTTGTATAATGATGGTAATCTGGCCAAAAAGTAAAAAGGTGTCCATATAAGCATAATAAGTATAAATAAAACGGGTGGAAAAGGATAGTCATGTACTTTTTGTGATTCTGCTTTTACCGTCAAAATAAATACGTCTATGTCGTCGTTACCATACAGCCAGAGTCAGCTTATCTCTTACTAGACTTTGCCAGCGACTCCGCCCGCCCTAAATTCAGTTTTCGGCATGAAACTCCTTAAATAACTCCAATTATTTAACTAATTAGTTATACAAATGAATTGCTATAGCAATAGTTCGTTTAATTCTGTTATAGTTATTCCCGCAGGAACTTTTGAATTTTTAGGTATATAAAGTAGCCTATATGCTATTCCAGGACCTAAACTATAAGTATGCCAAGTTTCATCTCGATCCGTCCAGTGGTTGAAGCGTGATTTAGTAACAAACATCCATCCAGACATACAAACTTTCACATTTATAATATTAGATACTATGGTAAAAAAAACGATAAGCGCCCTTTCTCCAAGATCCATGATGCCATAATCTCCACTTGCTTGCTCGTTTCAAATAAATATTTATTTTTGAAAGCTAGGAATAAATGCACTTAGTCCATTCTATGTACATTTTTTTGTTCAGTTTATTTTTAAATTAATCTCGGTTTGAAGGATTCGTATTTGTTGCTTGCAACTCTTTTAAAAACACGTTTATAACTATTTCTTGGCTGCATTTTTCAATTTATAAGCTGGAGTTGATATATTAGTAGGTATACATATGACACTTATGACGGAAAATTATTTAGATAGCTAATTGATATGCTGTTTTATGGTAGAAACAATTTTTTTTTGGATTCTAGAACTTGACTTCAGCAGATTTGTAATGTATTTATGTCAGTTTTTACAAAAAAAATTTGGTTGTCAGTTATAAAGTTTGCTATAGCAAGCTATATTGCTGTAGCTATAGTTTGTTTAAGCTCAGTTAAAGTTTGGATTTTTCAGGATAAAAAGTAGCCTATGTCTTATTCCAGAACCTAACCTATAAGTGTGACAAGTTTTATCCCGCTCCGTCTGGTGGTTGAAGCGTGATTGAGTAACAAATATCCATTCATCCAGAAATACTTTCTCATTATAATATTAGTAGGACTAAGAAATGTTTTATTTTGCTCCTCATTTTTTGTAATTATTACAATAGCCTTGAAGTTGATGAAATATTAATTTTGATCTAAGAATACTAAAAGTCAAAACGTAAGTACAAGTACGTATATGCAACGAAGTTATGGCCTCAGTTTTTATTAATGCTTGGTTTAGATTAATCTTTCCGTAATTAATCCCGTCTTCATCAAAGAGTTGAGGTTTCTCGAGTTCGTTTAATTTAAAAGAAAAATATTACAATTTTGTTCTCGACAGATATTAAGATGGTTTTTATTTCGCCGTTGAAAGTGAACCGGTTTTGATATTTTTAAATTTAATTTTTATTATTATTTGCTTTGCTTTAAGACTAAAATCTTATTTTTTAAGTTTTTCATATAAATTTTATGTCAATTGATGGGATGGATTCTTTTTGATAATAGATTAAAACATCACACCAAATAAAAAACCAAAATTTTAATATCATTACAAATTATGTAGTCTATTTCGATTTTGAATGCTAAGCCCGCATGGACTTTATGGATTGTCATAAATTTTGATGATTTGCCCACTCAAGTATTTAAATTTTGACTTATTTTTTCATATATAGTGATATAGTATTGATATATGTGTGATATAGTATTTTCAGTACGTGAAGTATACTACTAGTAACTTCATTGATAAACATATTTTGAAAGCAGTTTTTTTTTCGTTTCTTCATATTCCTATTTCTGTATCATTGTATTTTTTTGAGTGTATATTGCAGTAAAATACCAAAATTGAGCCATTTTTTGAAATTAATTACTTGTCCTACAGTTTATTTAAGTGTGATAAAACCTCTGAGTAATGTGACGGTATTGTGACTTAAATGACATCTGATATGTATGCAAATATTAAAGCTTTTTATTAATAAAGAAGTATCTAATAAATAATTTTTACACATTACTCACAACGCCGTCTGGTCCCAAACTAAGCATAGCTTGTACCTACTATGGATACCAGACAACAAATACAAATACATATATTTATATATATATATATACACACCGGCACAATTAGCGGAACACAAAAAAAGGATTTGAACGAATGGCAGCAGGTTCTCTTTACTGATGAGTGCAGAGTTCTTTTAAAACAGATCGATGGGAGACAGCGAATATGGAGACGCAAAGGAGAACGCCACATACAGTCTAATTTTGAACACACAGTGGCTTATGGTGGCGGCTCAATTATGGTTTGGGGAGGGATATGTTTGGGAGCTCGCACGGAGTTAGTGATAGTCACAGGAGGGACAGCAGATCGATACATCAGAGACATTTTAGAAGAACATGTTGTACCATTTGCCCCATTTATTGGTGACGACTTTATTCTAATGCAAGATAATGCTCGTGCTCATAGTGCACAATCGGTACAGGCATATCTGAGCCACGTAGGTATACCGGTGATGCAGTGGCCAGCAAATTCCCCCGATATGAATCCGATAGAGCATGTCTGGGACTTGCTAAAAAGAAGGGTTAAATCCAGAATGCCACCCCCCAACAATCTGAATGAATCTGAAATATATGCGTTATTATCTCATAGTCTCACTTTTTTTTCAGTTCCGCTAATTGTGCCGGTGTGTATATATATACAATTTATTTGTAAATAAATGTTCATCACATTAATGTGTGTTTTGTGCGGAAATCAAACCCTTTTTGAAATTTGTTGTCGGATCATTATCCCCTGAACCACCGAGAATAAATTATTTTATATTTTATATAAAATATAAACTTTATTTTACATACTATTAGAGTTTCGATGACACCCATAATGACTGACTTAACTTTACTAATGCTTAACTTCGCAGGTTATATCAAAAAAAAGGTAAAGAGCTAAGTATTGTGACGATACCATATTGATGCCTTGAAATTTTTGTAATAAAATGTTTTTATTCAAGTTTTAGCGCGAAGATTTTCATTAGTAAACAATTCTCAATGGACGTACTACCTATAGCAAAATGCATCTTTAAATTACAATGGCGCGTTCAAATATTCAAGTTCAGTAATTTTATACATTAGATGAGAAGTTATGATTTATTTTATAAAAGGTTTAAAGTTAATGATAATATAATTACAAATGACTAAAATGTAAAATATTAAGTTATGAACTACGAACTAATCATAGACATCATCAAAAAATTAATTGTTAAATGTAGGTAGTAATCTAACTTCCGATTTATGAACTCGAACTCTAGACAAAATAAAGTTGCGTAAAATGGTTTAAAGCTAACTATAATTGGGTGTTTGTTTGGAACTAAAGTGATAAGAGAGAATGTTTTAAAGCAAGCGTTGATTGGTTTGTTCGAACGTTCTGTGATTGGTGGTAGTTTTAAGAGCGCTGATTGGGAGTTTTATAATGATGAATATAACCGCGAAAGTTTAAGTTACTTAGAACTTTTATAATATTGAAAACACCCGCGAGACTTACCTAAGTCAGTCGTTTAACAACCATTAGGATAGCCTCGTACAATAAATTTTTAACAATAATAAAGGGTAGTTGTCTTGGTTTTCACGTATTCTGTATAATGGTATGTCGTGTTAGTTTATTTGAACTTACCCGGGGTTTGTTAAAACTTTACGAACATTTAGAACATAATATTGATATTCTATTAGCTTAGGATAATAAGGCCGTTTATCTAGACCGTTCATATTAATCTAGGACTCTATAATAGTACCCCAACCAACATAACTAGAATTATACTTAAAAGATATTCTTTTTTCTTTGTTAAAATTAATTAAGGCCGGACATCCGTCCGGAATAAAAAATATGATGGAGGGGATTGAAATGTGGGGTGAGAACGTTGTTAGAGAGGGGTTAGTGGTGATAAATGTGCGTGGTCCCATACATACAGAACATTCAATTGCCGTCGGTTAAATTGTCGAAACGCTGCCCGAGGAGAAAACCATAGTTATATAGAAGTTACCTAGGAACCACGTGGGGTTAAACTACAGCTAGATTGTGCCACCATTACTAGTTAGTAAATACTTTTATATTAGATATTATTATATTGTATGGCGTTGACAAATTCTTTAGGTTGTGTTTTAAAAATATCTATATTAATGTTAAAGCATCGTAATGAAGAGTTCGCCTTTTTGCCGGTTAGAAATTTATGGTAGAAAGAAATCTCAATCACCTCAGTAGAAATGAAGACAATTCCAGCTAGGTAAAGATAAGTCTTCTATAAAAGTTGAAGTGGAAACTAAGATTTTACCAGCCATAATAATTACATAGCCCACTAAAGAACTAGGTCTGCCAAGAGATACACTAATTACTATGTGTAATTCCATGGCCATCCTTGGCGGCTTTAGTAGGGTTTTACTATTCTGTCTGTGTCCTTTAGTTCTGATATTCAAGTATTTGATATGTTTAGGTGTTTTTGTACAGACTTTAGAAATTGTAAAAATTCAAAGTAGACATTATTTATGATCGTAGATTTAACTATATTTATTTCTTATTTTCCTTTATGCTTATTTGTATACTATTGTTTGCTATATTATTCTGACGTACCTCTAAAAAAACTGGGTTACTACTTATTTTACACAAAGGGTTCGGGTCCTACCACTTTTGACGATCACGCTAGGCCAAATTATGTAATTATCTACATCACATATCACATATTAGATTTTTTTTCTCGCGTTTAAATGTGTGGAGGTTGCAAGTTTCTTAGAAATTTCATTATATTTATATTGATAATAAAAAAGGAAGGAGGCGTTACAGTATAGATTCCGAAACACGCATAAATATCTTCAAGCATGTTTTATTTCTAACAAATAAATTACTGTAAAAAGGCTAAGTAAGGATAATAGTAAAACTAAGAAATATATAACGAGGGAAGAGAATTTAAAAATAGGGTGGCAACGTTTTCTTTTCTGTAAAACAAGCTAAAGATTTGCACTAAAGGAAAACGAAGTGGAAGCTAAGGTCGATAAAGACAAACTAACTAACTAAAGTCATAAATCTAAGTCCCAAAATGAAACTAAACGCCATTGTTACTTTCTAAACAACAACAAATTGTCCAGCACTAATGGCCGTTGTTAGAAGACTTAAAGACTCATTCTAGGGACAAGTGGATCAGCAATCAAGTTTAGTTTAGTTAAATTTAGTTTAGTTAAATTTAAATGTTTTACTGTTAAACTTCATTAAGATTGTAATGAATTGTAATTGCAGTCCTATATGCAGTCGATTTTTAACCGACTTCGAAAAGGAGGAGTTTCTCAATTCGGATGTTTGTATTTTTTTTTATGTATGTTCGGGCATAACTCCGTCATATATAGACAGGTTTTCAAAATCGCTTTTTTAAATTTAAAACCGATTACTTTCGAGGTGGTCCCATATTAAAGTTAATTTAACACTAAAATTTTTGGTCAAATAAAGAAATGGTTTTAATTTGGAACTGGTAAAACGCATTTTATTATAAAAAAATAAAATTTCGCTACTAGTATGTATGTTTTTAGTGTAAAATAAAAAAAAAATCACTCAAAAAAAAAAAAATTATGTAAATTGTTTGAAGTTGGTGTACCTAACAGTTTATAACACACTTCTCTACTGTATTTTGTAAATACAGTAGTAAATATGTTAGTTTTCATTTTCATTCTAGTTCAAATGGTTTGTTGTGCCGGTGGTTCCGTCCCTTAAAAGGAAAATAGGAATCCTTATAGGATTACTTTGTAATACTATATAAGTACTTTGTAGATAATAATTTCAACTTGTCAATGTTATCAAATACTAAAATCTGCGATCACTTGAATCTGTAAAAATATCAATCGTCTAAGTCACCGCAATTAAAAATGCGGCTAAAATACGGCTGAAATATGGCAATTTTTGTCGCATATTTTGGCATTTACAAACAAATCAAAATCTATAGGCTACTTTCCGTTGTCTTAGAATCATGAAATTTGACACAATTCAAGGTTTTATTTCACAAATGTCGGATAGAATCCGAAATTCGTAAATTTGTAGTTATAACACATAAAAAAAAATTGTCTGACTGTCAAGACCCTCACTCAAGAACGCATTGAGGTATTAAGTACAAATTCTTCCCGCTGACCTAGAATCATTAAATTTGGTAAGAAGCAAGATGTTACTTCATCACAAATATAGGAATAAAATCAAACACTGATTTTTAACTGAACTAAATGAAATTAAATCAAAAATCTGTGCATAAAAATCTCCCATGGGAGCGAATACTTAAACACTACACTAACAACTCAACAAACTTTTAACGATTAATTCGGAATAAAAATTGTCTTATATTATTGTTTTTGTTTTATAGAAAAATTTAATCAAAATGTAGGCAATCAGACATCTACTCAATACTTGTAATGAATTCATGAGTTAACCAATTCAAATTTGTAACACTTAAAACTATTTATAGTGGGTATACATAATGTAAACATCGACTTTGTTTAAAATACAGTTTCACTCAGCCTATTTCACTCGATTGTGAGTCGATCACTAGATTTGATCATAAATTTACGTGACTTTAATCTTCCTAGTACGGTCCTTTGTTTGGAACCTAAACTGTTCGCAAAGTTACATTGACATAAATCTTGTCACGTAACAGGCATCGTCCTTAAGACTTAAGAATTGGCTTTATTTGAGTTTAACTGTTTGCTAAGCTAATAAGCCGAAAAGGAATTTGATAATACTCTATTTCACCAAAATAAGACAAATTTGCATTTACGGTTCGATCAAACTAGGTATAAATACAATTATCTAGTTGAAAACGAGAACGCATTACAAATATAACTGCTCATAATTATTTCATAAAATAATGTATGCTTTCATAAATAAAATATCCACATAAGTATACTTAAAAAAATAATTATAACGGTCTCTACAATATCTCATGAACCTCAACGTCACTATTATGTCTGTCTATGTTCTTTTCATATTGAAGACTTGTCGAATCTTATGTTTTAACTCGCTTCAGCAAGGTTGTGAAACTATTAATTAAGCTATAGTTATATTATTATTAATGTTAAATTACATTTTGAAATTGTTTATATTTAGAATTTACTTATAAAGGTTTTATTACCTTTTATTTGATCAATATACCTACTCGATGTACTGTCATTACGTTGAATTTTAGACAGTTTATTGCCACTTTTATTCTCTTGTCATGTAGTTGTATATATAATTATGTAAATACACTAAACTAAAATAACTATACTTTTGGGAATCGGGTAATTAACATTAATAATTATATACTTTAGAAGTTTTATCGAATAAATTTCTAAATTCTATAATCAAAAGTAACACAAATACAAAGCTAGCCGCTGTCCAAATTGTTCCTTTAAAACCGATTCCGTTTTTGTGTTAGGATTTTTGTTCGATAATGCATCCAAAATTCTTTATAAAAGCGAAAACCAGTACCTTTTAACAATAGAATCTTAATCGAAGGGTCGGAATTGCTTTGGGACTGATATAGAAACGTTTAGATTTCTTTTTCCTTTGTACTAAAATCTATATTGCTTGTTTCCAATACGTCCCTCGGTGAAAATAAATGCTGATTGAAAATCTTTTTATGTGAAAGAAGCTGTTATTAGATATATTTTAGACAAATTAAAATGACGGACATTTGATGATCAAAAATGTTTAGTTAACCTGCTTGGCCGTATATTTACTAGCTGGCGGGTGTTGTTCTGCTCAACCATCTTGTGGTGATGTACTACAAAACTGATGAAAAATGACTCCGATATTGTGGCTCGGAATTAGAATAAAAACGTGTAACTGGATTTCAATAAAATTAGACATATCTCAGATTTGGCAGGTTTTGAGTTGCCGAATTACTTTTTCCTACTTGAGAGGGAAGGTATGGTATATACACTACATATGGATATATATTTCGTTTCTTTACAATTTAATCCAAAACCATGCAATTTAAATTTCCAATTGATATAGGATTTTTTATTTCCCGAGTAATATTTATTTTTTATGCTAGAGCGAGCAAAAGCAGATTTAGGTATGTATAATTATTTTTTTGTACCACTAGTGTGGCAAATAAGCCTACAGTCGGCCTAATCTTAAGCGGTATTCTACCTTAGTAAGAAGCTAATTTCACAATCTAAGCGTTCACAGAAAGATCTTCCTCTTAAACCTCAATGTCCCAAACCAAAACGGGGGAATCTTTTATTTTTTATAATATTTTATTTATGAAAATAACATTTATAACAATTATAAAATGTTTCCAAATTAACTTTTTTTTTGCAAATATGAGTTTATAATTATATACTTATTTAGTTTTATTTATGCTTACGTGCGCTTTATCGGAAAAGACATTATTAAGAATACCAAAAAACGTATTTTGATCGGTAATTTTCTGCTTTTAAATTTTCATATTTTACATTGTATCGCTAAAATGCATAGTTTTGCAGTCACAAGCAAGAAACAAAAAATATATATCTGTTATATGTATATGTACCACCCGGGTCTTACGTAGCAAGTGAAAAAGAGAGAAGAGAGAAGATTAGAGATATGTATGAAACATAGAAATTTATTTGCATATTTGACGATTTTTGTCTGGTTCCGGCTAACTTATCCCATCAAGCAAAAATGTCATAGGGCTATATACATATGTACCTACTATATACATAGCAGTTTTAGAGAGGTGTTAAGGTGCCTACTACGGTCAACTTAGTCATGTGAATAATAAATCATATTTTAAACATCAATACAACAAAATTATACGACGTTATAAAATGGTTTCAGTCACGACGTTTACTTCAGAACACTTTTGGTCGTATAAACGAATTAGTCTGATGAAAGGTTTCTGGAAGACAATGTGTTCGTATGAAAACATTAACATGACTGGTCAAGCTGAGTAACCTTTACACGACCAACATGTTGCGTTTTATAGTAGGTAGTTTAAATCATATCACGTATTTTGATTATGATTTGAAGATCTGGAAAATGGAAAGGTTCCGTATGGTTTTACGTACCGACACCTACAGTACATACATCAAAGTAATAACTGTAAGATTCTCAAACTTATTAGGTGAAAAGGTCATGTTTTAGTTATATGAATGGTTTGGTAGATTTATGTCGTGGTTTGGTACTTCTTTTTTTATTAGGTATATATAGGTACTTAAAAAACTGTTTATCACTCGCGGCGACGACTAAAATGGACACCTGTTGGAAATACACTAGATGTAACTTGTAGTTTCGTCCGCAGGAAACCTATTCCCATGGGAGCTTTCGATCGGGTTAAAAATATTCTACGTACTACCATACGTGGACATCTTTTTCACCCCCTGTACGGGCAAAATAGGTTCGGGTGTCGAGTTAAAAACAATCGTTTTATTCCATGACCCGGGCGAGTCTCAAGGGTGAGCGCACCCATGGTAACTTTTTAAAGAGAGCCTACTTCTCAGGCCCCCTGCTAACATAATGGCCACTTAAAAAGCGGAGAAGAAAGAAATGAACAAAATCAAAACAGAATAAAATAAAACAAAAAAAGAAAAAGTATATAAAAAATGTGACAAAAGATATGAAATAATTCGAAAAGATTCGAAAAAATTCGAACAAATTCGAAAAAACATGAAAACATGAAAAACATTTTGTAGCAATTTTAAAGGGTAAAACTCAGCAATAGGCTTAGTTTTTTTGGAAAATTAACTCCCTAGGGAAACCGGAAGCTCGGCCTTCCGGTTAACGGGCATGTAACGGCGCATGCGGCAGCCAGGGCAGTCTACGTACTTCTTTTCTAGTTATCTTGGTGCCAAATCGTATAACACTGTTGTGACGTGCAAAGAAGTACCCCACCCCCACCCCCACCACACAATAAAAATTTAGAATTATAATCTTTATTATTGATTTGTTAGAAAATTGGATTTTAAAATAGTTATTTTTTTATTTGCTAAAGGTATCTATACTTTTTAAGAATGTTACATATATCTTCGTCTACTTACATATTTTTGAATGGACAAACAAAAAAAAATCCAAAAAAATATAGCAACATTGATGATGAAATATTTAATTATATAATCGTCATGATATATTCAGTTTTAATTTTTAGGTAGAATATCCAGAAAAAAGGTTAAGTTGATTTCATTCTATAACTAGACTATTCGGTAAAGCCAAGTGTTGAGACTTTCGAGATAGTGTAACATACTGACTCAAACTCAATTATAAGTTCATTTAATTTGTGATAGTTTATGTTTATGTCAGATTATGAAACTGTAGAGGGTTCAGTCAAGTTACAAGTTACAAGTTGGTATAAGCATATTGCAATTGTAATAGGTAGTACATTACCGTCGAGGCCATGAATAGTAGATTGTATCACAAGGGCTTAAAATATTGTTTTTACGGCGAGGGCGCTATTTTGAATCTTAAGTGGAGCCAAGGATCCCAAGGTAGAAACCCCGAGCGCAGCGAGGGATTCAAAGGACGGCGCACGAGGTAAAATAGTTTTGCGACCTTACTATACTTTTTATCACCCTGTGCGAGAAAAGAGGTATGTGGAACTTAAAAACAAAAATAGTACCCACATTTATTTATTTAATAACACTACTTGAGGAAAACGCACTTTTTTTTTATAAATGTATCAACATAAGAATTTGAGTAGCAATTACAAATATAGAATACATTTCACGCGGTTTCTACTTTTTCACAAACTTATTTTTTTTTTGGTCCGCGCGCGGCAAGCCAGTTTTATTATTACAGCTAGTTACTTGCTTATACAATGTTCTTGTTTGATCTTATAATCCACATTCCAAATTAAAATCACTTTGCGTCCCTAGGGTTTCAAAGTGCAACTTTAATCTCTGTTTACGAGAATCAACCAGTTTTTTTTTAATAGATGTGATAAAAAAGCCTTTGCTGAATATAGGATAAACCGTCAGGTGATTCCTTAAATAATACGGATCCAGTAATGGCCTCTCGGCCGAGATCTCGTAGACCTTAACTCAGAAACTCAGATAGATAGATAGAGAGAGAGACATCTAGATAGATAGATAGATAGATAGAGAGAGAGAGAGAGAGAGAGACTTACTTGGAATGCACATGTAGCTGATTTATCTACAAGAGTCCATTTCACTCTACATTTATTAACGCTTGCAGAATTTCATCCCCATTTCTACTACAATTACACTAACTCAAACTCTAATACTTCCACTTTTAGACTTCGCTGATGTATGTTACTTGGACGCCAATGAGGAGCTTTTAAACAAACTTGAGCGTCTTCAAAACCTATGCATTCACTATACATACGGTTTACGTAAATATGACCATATCTCCAATTTCAGAACTGAACTCAAGTGGCTCCCAATATGTTTCCGACGGAATACACATAGTTTATACCTTCTTTATAACATTCTCTATAAGCCTTTTAGTCCTTTAAAATCAACCTGTGAGACTAGTTACTTCACAATTATTGAAAATACCACGCCACGCTACTGACTTTTTTAATAATTCATTTTCTGTTCAGGCAGCTATTCTGTGGAATTCTCTTCCGCATACGCTTAGAGATCATCAACTGAAATTTTTAAAATATCTACACTTAATAGAGCACTATTTGGGGAACACTGGAAATTATAGAAGATAATTTTATTACCATCGAAAGCCATTTTAGTTACTTTATACCTACTTATTTTAATAATATTTTATTTTTATCTAGTATATAATGATGTATTTATATTTTTGTATTTATGGAATTATTTTATTTGTATTTGAATGTATGTGTATATGTAATTATATTTTTATGCAATTTCATGTGAATTATAATTTCTTGTTGTTTTTTGTGCAATAAAGAAATAAAAAAAAAAAAAAAAAAAAAAAATAGACAGATAGGCAGATGGACAGACAGATAGACAGATAGACAGATATACAGACAGATAGACAGTCAGATATCGGATCTGACACACACACCCTTTTTTTATTTATTTCGATGACTTTGATATGTTCGTTTTTAAATATTTTAAATCGTTTCGCAGTTAAATAAATTAAATTCTTAATTCATATCATCTTTTACCGTTAATTAAACCACAGCGCCATTTTTAAAGTAGATTGCAGTTGGAAATTTATTTACTTTCAGAACTTTATCGAGACAATCTAATTAAACTTTATCTTTTAGTATTATTTTATGATGATTTTACATTCATCTTAACGTGATGTTTCAAACATTCTATTTTTTTTTAATAATTAATGTTTTATTCTACGTACATCGTAATTAATTGAAAAGTATGGAAACAAGGAATAGGTAAGCAAACAACGTCCATTACTAATTTATACAATTTTAAAACACTAATATTACATTACTCTATTATTATTTTATAAGAAGCCTTTTATTTATTAAGGCTAGGCTTTCAATTGAAGAAAAGAAATATTTCAAAAGTAAAAAAGACTTTTAAAATATTTCTTTTCTTTTTTAAGCAAAAAAACTTTTAATCGATAGCGTAATGAAGAATTTGATAAAAGTTTTGCTTTAAATTCATTCTTTTATGGAAGAAAGACATTTATTTCTTGTTTACATTTCCCCTTTCTCGCAGAAGTGGTTGGTAAGAAGAGTCTGTGCACATTGTAATGTGGGTGTGTTGTGTATCCAAGCATTAGTTAACCTCTTCTAGCGATAAAAACGGTCTAGTGATTCAAACTCAAATTCAATTTTTGAAGTGAAAACTTCTTTAGCGGCGTTGTGCACTTTTTTGTGATGGGTAAAAAATATTAAACTCACGTCAGTGAAGTGATAGAAAATTCGTAAGACGGATAGATTATAGACCGCCGGCGCGGGGTAGGAGAGGAAGTATCCTCCTCTCTTCCTACCGTGCGGCGATAGTTCTGTAGTGGAAAATTTTTAATGTAATATAAATTGTCATGTTTGTGTTTGATAGCGCAATAAATGAATATTGTATTTTACCACATAAATGATAGTACTATATAAAGCAATTCGTGCAAAACTATTCCTTAACCTTTCCAAAATATCAAAAATGCACAACGTTAATATTCAAGTTTTCACTTCTGCCGGCACTCCCGTGGAGTGCAACCCGTTTTTTTTTATTAAAATTAGGTTTTTCCAAACACTTTTGAATCGTCAAAGTTATTATTTACTATTTTAATTTTGGCATCGCTTCCCTGGTATTCATGTGTGACCGTCACTATTCATGTGGCATCCACGGATCTAAAGAAGAAGTAAAACGGCCTCTACCAGGTGTTAATAAGTTGATGGTTATAATCTACATTGCTGATGAAATCATTATTCCACACATTTTTTAATTAAAACTTAAAGTAAATGGGCATTGCATGTCACAGTCATCTCGGAACCAAATGGGTTTTACTGGCTTGAATAAGGCAGGTTAAACTTGCCGGAAGCCAATGGTCGCGGGTGGCTTAGGTCTGGCCGTTGTTGTGGAGACATGAGGGCGGCCTACGTTCAGCAGTGTGATATGGCCAAAAACCATCTTGTAATTACCATTGACATCAATAACTATGTGAGTATCCCTTATTCAGCTGTGAAGACATTTTTTTTAGGTCATTGCTTAATCTATGGCTAGGATTAAAGTACCCATCTCTACGTCTATGCTAATAACTTTTTCGGTCAAATAATAAATACAATGACAAGTCCATACATTTATTTAGTATGGGTTTTTTTTTTCTTATATTTGCATAGCTATATTTTTAAAAAACTCTTATTATAAAATAAGAAAAAATGTTTCATAATAAAGTTTTTCCTTATGCTAAGACCAACGATAATTAAGTAAAGATACGGTAATTTCTTAGTGTTCGAACCTTAAGTTGTTATAACCTACAACGAATGCAATAGATGATACGGAATGTGTTAAACAGAAGGAGATAGCTATATTTAGAATGTGACATGTGACTGCATCAAATTCCGACAATTGTCTTAATTTCAATGTCTCAGTTTTTGCGTGCTAGTACATCTACTTCTTTTAACGTATTCACTATCATTGGCTAAGACCTAATTTTAAGATTCCACGAAATCCAAAAGGATCCAATGTACTTATTAGTAAGGGAATATGGGCTTTATATGTTTAGGTATGATAAATTGTTTTCTTTTTTTCTACTAGTTACTTCATTCAGAATAAACAACAAATTCTGCCAGTATTTTATTCAATAAGAAAACTTTCCTTTTAATACCAAGTTACTTGGAAACCGAAACAATGTAGAAAAGGGATTACAAATTTAGTGAAATAAAAAGTTTGATTTATTTCTTCATTTTACTGTTTCATTAATAAAGAAAAACACGAAGGTTCCTACTAAAGCAATTACTATTTCTTTTACGTGGCTTTGCTAGATGTACGAACATTCGTATACGTATATATAAGTACGTATCGTCCAAGATCACCGTACAAAGCTGTGATTCCATTTGTCAATGAACTTAATGTGCCGAAGTGAAAGCTAAAGCCAGGGACATGTATGAACAAGTAAGCAATAAACTGCGCTTCATTTAACCTTGTACTTTTAGGGCCTGTGCAGACGAGGGACTTGTGTCCGTGGAGGACGGGAATTTTTGTACGAAAAGTGAACTAAGTAAGTACAGAAGTCCCTTGTCTGCGCAGGCCCTTATGGTTATTTTTGTATATAGTGGTTTATAATTTTGTTGTACTTTTGAGTACTTCATCGTAGTTTGTTTTTGTAGCTTTTGACGACACACTTTATAAAGGTATGCTAATAAACTGTTTTCCTTCTTTATTGTTCTTCTTAATACTTATATGACGTGTCGGTAAAAAACAACAGTAAAAAACTTTTCTTATTATTTCTATGACGTATACATATATATATTTACTAATAATTTGACAGTTATATATAATCTAAAATAAAAACTACAACTAAACAGAAATAATCAATTTAAATAATGAAATTTTTGATTTTTATTCCTAGGGGACATTAGAATTATTTTTTATTTAACAATCGTATTTAATTATATCCATAATGTTGTTGACAGATATTTGAAACTGAAAAAAAGACGTAAACAACATTTTGACCAACTTAGAAATGTGCAAGCTGTGGGTTTGAGCTTAACTTACGGATGTTAAATGTAAACATTTGAGATTTCATTTAACAACTTCGTACCTATATTTATATTTTTTCCATTATCAGTTACTTTCAGCATAATTTCACAATCGTGTCAGTTCATGCAGAGGTTTATGTTCATAAATAAGTATCTTTCCATTTCATTTGTCTCACCCATAATAAACAAAACCTCCTCATGATTCAACATACACTCGATTTTTATGTTCCTGAATGTTTATTTAACTCCTACTTAAATAAAAGAACATAATTATATAAATAACATATCTTAATATATATAAGAATAATTAAGTTGTCATAACTCAACATACACAATCATACTCTTTAAGAGGGTGATATAGGCCAGAAAGCTAATTTCTGTAATACTAACGTTGCGTATGTAAATGTACTAAAAATCATTACACAATGTCGTATCAATTACTATTAGATATATTTTTTATATACTTCCTTAGTAAATTATTCCATAAAGACGCCTTGAAACTTAATTTTTTTTGCTATGGTAATTAACGTTTTTACCGTTTTGTAGTCATAGTTTTTTTTTAGTTTTTGCTACTACTTAGAATCATTACACTAGATAACAAGCTATTTCAATTATTTTATCAACTTTCATTACAATAAAATGCAATACACGCTTTAAAAATTTGCCAAAGTGTTGAAACAATGGTTACTTCCAGATTTTTTTATTTCATTCAATACAATAAATAAAAAACACTCATTTAAGCAGTGGACTAGACAAAAGCAAGTTTTATAAAATATATTTTTTCCAATCCTTAAGGTGCTATAGTTCAGCCACAAAATTTGCACAAAAACGGCGTATTTACGCGGTCTTGCCTATACCGCAGTCTTAATGTACAAATTGCTAATTTTGTAAATATTATTCAAATATTCTTAGTATTCAAAAACATTTTCATGTAAGATGTTACCAAGACGAGACAATAGGGCTCGTAGTATCAAAAAGTTATCAGATCTCATGTACAGCCAAGCTTCTAACTCTACAAGCCCTAACTTTACAAGAACTATTGTGTAACAGCAAAGTAATGAACAGTGAAATGTTTTTTTCACCTTGCGCCCATGTGACGGTAGCGAAACTGTCAAGCTCCATATATTGACTAAGGTGTTGGCCAGTTTTTATTATTTTTTGTTATACTTTAGAGTTCACACTATTTTTTTTTTTTGCAAGATAAAGGTTTGTATGTCTTTCTGTTTTTAAAATAGGGCAAAAACAACGAAAATGTGTTTCTTGTATGGGGACTTTAGCTTTTTTAACTTTTTTTTATTGGTTAGATTAGAGGCCCCTATTCTGTGAAAAATTCAGGCTTCTACTTATTTCGGTCTAAAAGATAGAGCATTTCAGTGGTCGGACAGAGAGGACGACAGACAGACCTTCTGGGTACGGAACCATAAAAATGAAATACCAGTGACAGAATAAATATATAAATAAACTATGAAATTGAAAAGAACAATATAAAACATTGATTTCTTTAAAATCTGAGATGCAATATTATAAAATCAACATAAATTGTGTTGTATTATTTATATTGATGATAGCCATAGACTGTGTTATGTTTTCTTCTACGACTCCAACCTTCAGGGAGTCATGAACGAAGAAAGATTATTTCTATGCATGTATATTTATCATGTATTTCTTAATTTAATGAAGATTCGTTTATTTGTAAGATTAATGTACTAGGACTACATTAGTTACTAGTGTTGTGTGTTTTAATATTATAAAATCAAAAGCCTGCAAGAATTTAACTTTAATCGTGTATGGGAGTAACGAAATAATGTATGACAAAAAACTTTATTCGTCAAAATTCTACCGCACAATAGATCCGCTTTACGAAATAGCGTCAGTGACCTAAAGATTATCCGACAGTAGCATGTCCAATAACGGAAGCTTAAAAATTTTGCATATGAAATTCAACAAATATACAAATACGTAAATATAAATAGATATCAATAAAATTTAAAAAATATATAATTTTAATAACATTAAGCTATATTATGTATAAAAGCTCAATGCTAAATATAATATCAAATCATGTATGCATCTATGTTTTTGGATAATTTTACGGTGTTTTTCCACAATAGGCTTTAACTGAATATAAGAAAGGTTTAACATATTTTATATAACGTAGTTTAACATATTTATTTTTATTTTATTTATTTGGCACACATAACTCTTAATAGAAATTTATTCAAGTTAAATTCTCGTTTAGAAAGAAATATCCACTTTACAAAAAAGGCTTCCTAGATCCCTGTGTACAAACATATAAGTATCAACTCAAAATTCATGAGCTATAATCAATCCAGATTATAAAAATGCATTTCGGTCGTTCAATTACTTTTTATGTAGTTATATTAATTATTTCTTAAAGTAAACTTTTGTTCATAACATTTCAACCTCATAACCACTTTAATTTTAATTCAAATTAAATTTATAAAGGACATGGTAGGGATGCGTGTTCAGTTTCGCTGATCCCCGGCTAATCGAAGATTTATTACTTTCCTGTTCTCGAAAATTTAATCCATCTTTTTTGAGGAAACCAATTTTGTGAACCCCTGTTATCCCCGGATTTGGGTCTCAAAGAAGTTTTAATGCAAAGTTTTGTGAACATCTCGACCTCTTAAATATCTTTGTGAAATTAAAGGTCTAGCTTATTTTAATAATTATAATAATAATAAAAATAATAAGTCTTTATTTCAGACACAATGATCCATACATTTCAATTAAATTAAAACAGTATCTAAAATAAAATTAGTAAAATAAATAAATAGATAATTAAAAAATTAGTAAAATTAAAAGTTTTAAAATATAGTTCATAAAAAAAAAATTATCCAAAAAAAAACAATTTAAATGTCAGAAAAGAGATTACATTTAAAATATATAAAAATTTTAGCTCACTACAATAGTAAAAAGTTAATTTAAAAAGTCTTATTATGCTGGCGTCACTTAATGCAAGTCACCACAGTCGTAATATGCCTCACTGCAGGATCAAAGGCTTCTCCGTGAAGAAAGAGGCTTAAGCCATATTCCACCACGCTGGTCTAGTGGTCTAGTGTAGGTTGGCGGACGATCTCGAGCTAGTAGCCACTCAACCGTCAGAGTTTTCAAGGCCTCTTACTTGGCTTAGTGACTGCTTTTCTATAAAAAACCTAATGGTTGTACAGGTTTCACGCGCCCTCCGAATCACTAGGAGCTCCGAAAAATGTGCCACTAGGCGTTGCATATCATATCCTCCTAACTTTATAGAAGTAATTGAATTAAAAGGTAGTGTCTCTACAATACAAGACCATGCCAATGTATGCACGATGCTTTCAAGGCCATGCAGATGATAGAAAACCATCTTAGTGACATACACACAATGAGTTAGGGTTCCAAGATTGTGCTTGTCTTATCTGGAGAGGAATCGAGTTCCATAGGTGTATAGTCTGTATTGTAAAAGACTGGTGGAAAAAGTGGGAGATGCGTGACGGAACTTTAAGTATGAGGTTTGTAGAAGTGCGTGTTGAACCAAGATATTCAAAGCGCTCATTTAAATACTCGTATATAGGATAAGCAGGGTCAAACAGTACACAGTATAGAAGAGAAAGGATGTGTGTATTCTGGCGAAAACGAATTGGGAGCCTCTTGAGCTTAGTAAGTAAATATAAATGGATATATGGTCATATTTGCGAAGCCGAAAAATAAACCGATTGCTTAGATTTTGGAGTCGCTCAAGTTTATTAACTTGCTCCTAAGTGAGATAGGATAGTCTTAGATAGGCAGTTAGTATAGACTGTGCAAGCGTTACTTTTGTTTAGTTGGTAAGAAGTTCTTAATCCTTTTGAAAACCTAAATCAGAGCTCCAAAAAACTTTTTATTGAGTTTCTTCATTTGGGGTACCCAAGGTAATGAACGATCGAACTTATTTGAAGGTTTTTAACTGTGTGACTGTATGGAATAATGATATCATCGAGTTTTATAGGGGGCATTGTAGCATTGTTTACTCTACCAAGCAACCTTTGACTACCAATTTTAATAGCTTTAGTTTTATCTGTATTTAATTTTAATCCAAAAGATTTGCTCCACATGAGTATTGATCGAGACCCCGGTTAGTGACGCTTATTGTATCTGTGATAAGTAATGTTACTGTTTATTTTCGATACCGATACGATTGTCATCAATTATTTGGACGAGTGCAGTAGCCTTACTATGACCCTTTTGGAAACCTGATTGCAATAGGTTTATGAGGTTATTTCTGTATACCACTCGTTCTTAGACTTTTACAGAAAGGGCAGAATGGATATAAGGCGGTAGTTGGCAAAAGGTTATTCTTATTTGGAATTGGCGAGATATGCGCGTCCTTCCAGGAAGTTGGAAAGGAAACAATGTACAAGGAAAAAATTAAAATGTTAGTAATTGTGGGTAATATAACTTCCAAAATAAGAAGATTTAAATTACGGCTAAGGCCGTCACAGCAAACGGCATTCTAAGATATGGATAAGATGCTCTTCTTAACATCACAATCGGACAATTGATAGAAAGCAAATTGAGGAAAGTCAGGAGTTGGTTGTGTAGAAAGATAGTTTAACGTATTAGTCGCATTGGAGCGTGAATATCCTATAATTGAGTTATCAAGGTCTTAAATCTTTTAGTCTTTTCATCGATATTATGAACTTTTTTAACAACTGACCAGTCAATCTTCAAAGCATCTTCAAAGTGGCTACTTTTTTTTATACCAATAAAATTACGTTACAAAAGAATTTAAGAGCCTTTGGAGAGCGGACTTTGTACGATAAGTATAAGAGATCATGTTACGAAGAAGCATCAGCTGATTTTTATCCATGCTTAATGGCATGGTCAGAGAATTTAAACTAGCATAAGATCTAGAAGTAAGGGAACCGAATTCTGGAAATAATGAGCAGCAGAAAGTGAAAGGATTGTCATATTACTAGCGTCTACAATAGGCTGTATCTGGTGTGAACGAGAATCATTCTTAAGGAGACAGGTGTTAAAATCACTCATTATTATGGAATGATTATATAAAGGATTTAAATCTTGTAGCAGTGTTTCTAGAGTTGAAAAGTAATTAATGTGGAGAGATGGACGATAAAAAGTACCTAATAGAAATTTAGTATGGACCAGGAGGATTTCAATAAATACCAATTGAGTTATCGAGCAACAACTCTGGCCCATGAAAATCAAATTAAAAACGAAAAAAGATTTTTTTCTATGATAATGTTATACATATTAAGATATAAAAACTATAATGTTTTTCTTATTTCTCTGAAGATTTATTTAATTTTAAGTACATATATATACAAGGAATTTATAAGTCACTGGTAGTTATCAATATGTATAGTGTCAAAATGTTACCTAGCTCTTTTCAATTTTTATTTTAATTTAATAAATGCATAAGTGTTTTTTAAGTTTAATAGAATATAACATGCGTAATTTCATACTTAAAATTGTTTTCGCTATAATTTCTTTACAAAATAAATAGACTTACGAAAAGAACGCCCATTTCACTCACAAAAGCATTTGCGGCCTTAAATGCTGCAAAATGTTCCGATAAAGAAACAAACTTTTATTAGAAAAGTTTTGGAGACAGCAAAAATCTTAACATTTTTATATTGAGAATAAAAACAATAAGGATTTGGGTGTTGGGTAAATTATTGTATCAATTTTAATAAAACGATCAATTTATGATACTTTGTAAATTTTATTTGAGCTTGTGTTATTAAAAACAACTATATTATATTTTTTATCCTTTTTCACGTTTTGTTTTTTAACCCCCGACGCAAAAACAGAGGGGTGTTATAAGTTTAACGTGTCTGTCTGTGTATCTGTCTGTGGTATCGTAGCTCCCAATCGGATGAACCGATTTTCGTTTAGTTTTTTTTGCGTCATAGATAATTTTATCCCAAGTGTTCTTAGCCATGTTTCATGAAAATCTGTTCAGCCGTTTGAAGATCATCAGCTCTTTTCTAGCTGATGAGGGGATTAGACTACCTTCTATATGTCCGATCGATTATAAATTTGGTACCATGTAGTAGTATAATATTGGGCACTCTAGACCACCTCCGTGTCATCAGGCTCACTCCGTTCGCCTGCACTCCGGTGGCTTAGCGTGCCCAATATTATGTTTTTGAGATCAGTCATCGTTCGCCTTTTGAAACACGTTGTCCTTAACACGATTACAGAGAGCCCGTGGTAAGATCACTCTGTGAACCGTGTATATCCTAAACCTTTCAGTTGGAAGACCCGTGGTAAGTTCTTCCTGGGGTGCCCGTGGTAAGATCAACCCCACCGAAAGGAATTCCTAACACGTTCAACTTGGAGCCCATGGTAAGATCACCTTATTGAACGCGATACCTAAAACACGATTACAGAGAGCCCGTGGTAAGATCACTCTGTGAACCGTGTATATCCTAAACCTTTCAGTTGGAAGACCCGTGGTAAGTTCTTCCTGGGGTGCCCGTGGTAAGATCAACCCCACCGAAAGGAATTCCTAACGCGTTCAACTTGGAGCCCATGGTAAGATCACCTTATTGAACGCGATACCTAAAACACGATTACAGAGAGCCCGTGGTAAGATCACTCTGTGAACCGTGTATATCCTTAACCTTTCAGTTGGAAGACCCGTGGTAAGTTCTTCCTGGGGTGCCCGTGGTAAGATCAACCCCACCGAAAGGAATTCCTAACACGTTCCACTTGGAGCCTATGGTAAGATCACCTTATTGAACGCGACACCTAAAACACGATTACAGAGAGCCCGTGGTAAGATCACTCTGTGAACCGTGTATATCCTAAACCTTTCAGTTGGAAGACCCGTGGTAAGTTCTTCCTGGGGTGCCCGTGGTAAGATCAACCCCACCGAAAGGAATTCCTAACACGTTCGACTTGGAGCCCATGGTAAGATCACCTTATTGAACGCGATACCTAAAACACGATTACAGAGAGCCCGTGGTAAGATCACTCTGTGAACCGTGTATATCCTAAACCTTTCAGTTGGAAGACCCGTGGTAAGTTCTTCCTGGGGTGCCCGTGGTAAGATCAACCCCACCGAAAGGAATTCCTAACACGTTCAACTTGGAGCCCATGGTAAGATCACCTTATTGAACGCGACACCTAAAACACGATTACAGAGAGCCCGTGGTAAGATCACTCTGTGAACCGTGTATGTCCTAAACCTTTCAGTTGGAAGACCCGTGGTAAGTTCTTCCTGGGGTGCCCGTGGTAAGATCAACCCCACCGAAAGGAATTCCTAACACGTTCAACTTGGAGCCCATGGTAAGATCACCTTATTGAACGCGATACCTAAAACACGATTACAGAGAGCCCGTGGTAAGATCACTCTGTGAACCGTGTATATCCTAAACCTTTCAGTTGGAAGACCCGTGGTAAGTTCTTCCTGGGGTGCCCGTGGTAAGATCAACCCCACCGAAAGGAATTCCTAACACGTTCAACTTGGAGCCCATGGTAAGATCACCTTATTGAACGTGATACCTAAACACGATTACAGAGAGCCCGTGGTAAGATCACTCTGTAAACCGTGTATATTCTAAACCTTTCAGTTGGAAGACCCGTGGTAAGTTCTTCCTGGGGTGCCCGTGGTAAGATCAACCCCACCGAAAGGAATTCCTAACACGTTCAACTTGGAGCCCATGGTAAGATCACCTTATTGAACGCGACACCTAAAACACGATTACAGAGAGCCCGTGGTAAGATCACTCTGTGAACCGTGTATATCCTAAACCTTTCAGTTGGAAGACCCGTGGTAAGTTCTTCCTGGGGAGCCCGTGGTAAGATCAACCCCGCTGAAAGGAATTCCTAACACAATCGCAATTGGTTGACAGACCCATGGTAAGATTCCGCCCGGGGAGCCCGTGGTAAGATCACCCCACGCCAACCGCGATTGTTTAATGTTCCAAATTAGTGAACAGATCGAACGATCGAATTCATAATAAATAAAAGAAAAAAATTAAAAAAAAAAAAAAAATCACCTTTACCTTTTGAAAAACCAAATACCTTTTACCATTTACCTTTTACCATTTTACCATAGAAGAATTACCTGCAGGTGTATAAAAAATAAAACAATGTTGGAAATAAAACAATGTGGAAATATCTACAGCTCAATCAAAGTTCATTACTGCTTTGAGTGAACTATAGAGTTTTGGTAGGATAGGTTTTTTTTAATTTGAACAGGTTACAAAAGTAAATACTTTTCTTTATAGTGTAGTGAAGTCTGGTCTGGTAAGAAGCATAGTACCTGCGAACAATAAAATATATTAGCACTGACAAGGTTCTTTTACAGTTATTAAAAATATTGAAAACCAGCGAGTTACCTGAATGTCCCATGTAGGTACTTGGGTCTTAAATACTTGAAAGCTGACAGTTCTTAAAGTCGCAGCACTGTCTTCTCTGTAAACAATTTAAAAAAATATAATTATTATAGTTTTACGGTGTTTTTCTATACAAATTTTATACCTTGAACACAGGTACCTACAGTTTTGACTAATAAAAAGGAAACTAGCAGTAAGATAACAGGGATTTTTATTTTTAAGATGAAATAATAAATTAGATTAAGGCATTGAATCCGTACTAAGGAAGATCTAGTGCAGATCTAAAAAAAATATAAAAAAAAATAAACTGTTGCATTAATTAAATATAAATAAAATCATGATAATTGCAACAGTGTTATAATACTGAGAGCTGAGCTGAGCAAAAACCATTGTGAAAACGTTAATTACATGTCTAATAATTTTATCAGCATATTTTTTATTTTATCCTAATATAATCAGAATATTTCCAATGAGCAATAAAATGTTACATTAAAAAAATCTCTATTTACTTGACAAAATGAACAACTAAAAATTATATATTATTTATTTTTAATTTTACAATAAATAAATAAGTAACACACTTTACTTACAGTATATAAATAAGTAAGTACTGCTTGATCACTTTTCTTGATTTTGGTAATTGCACTTTCACTAATTAAAGTTTTGAGACGTGTTCACAGCGCTACAAGTTTCTATGAGAAATGAGTTATAATAATTATTATAGAAATAATTCTCACGGTTTGCTTATACTCCGACCAATGAATCTTGAACACTTCGGAATTTAGAGCAATTCAATCGTGTTTAGTATACGTTTTAACACCAGTATCTTATTGTTTTGTAGTATAATATCTAGGTTATATTAATATATTCTCACATACTTACAAATATGAGTGATTAATTTAACTGAAAAAAAAACAATTTGTTTTCACATTCATTGAGAAAATAAGTTTTATTATTTTTAAGCAAATTTTATATTATGCAAAATTTTAGATGATTTGTTCATAATAGCGAATTTAGGTTATTTGTCCCTACCACAGAAGCAAAGCCTTCGTTAGATAAAGGAGGCTTAGGCTATTGGCCACCGCACCGGCCGGCCGCAAATTGGTGGATTAATTTAAGTACATAAATATATTATAAATACATTTTAGTTAATATAGTTCTATGTGGGTTCGTAACCGATTTGTCTTTTTTATAATTTGGTATTTCATTAATGTAATATTTTAAAGTATCATGTATAGTTCAGCGACAAATACATAAACAAAGAGCCTTGCAAGCATAAAATAGTATCACGAACATAATATGAGAAGTTCATCTATTGCGAAATGTTACAGTCAAGTTAAAAAACATACGATAGTAAATATATCCGTATTGCTTATTTTTATATAAAGTTGTTGTAATCTTTGTTGTATAGCGAGTCATATAAGAAAAGTACTACTTAGTGTTTTTTTCCCTCTTTTTATGAAAAAAATCATACAACGTCTCAAAATTAAATTATTGAAGTTATAAGTACAATAACTAACGAATCCAGTTTTCGAAAACATAAGTTTAAATCTAAGTTTTTGTTTATGATTTTTAAGTGTGGTATTTTGCCGAAATATGTGTTGAGAGGGGTGCAATTCGCGAAGCATTAATTTTATTTGACAATTAGTATTTTATAATATATGAAGGAGTTAATAAAGGATAATTTTAATAAGAAATGTAACTTAGATTTTTAACCATTTGGTCAAATGTCTACAGTGCGACATTTTCAACATTTTACCGCGACCTAATATCAATTTACTACACATCCTTTGACGCAAGGCGACAAAGAATACCTAAGCGTGATAATTGCAAAGTATGCAATATTATTGATTTAGGGTTCGATTGGGTTCAATTTAAAAAAATCAAACGGTACATTTTATCTAGTCATGAGCTGTTTGAGTAAAATTGAAAACTTCGTTATAGACGTTATTAACTTTAGACATATTTCAATTTTAAACAACTGAATAGTATAGAGAAGGTATAAAGTTATGTGTTAAGATGATTTTTAATGTTTGTCTATGTGTAATTACATCTGCAGGAATTATTTGTAATTATTACCTAGTACATGTCAAATTATTTCAAACCTCTAATGATAAAAAATAGGAGTTTTAAAAGGTAGATATCGTAGTAATAAAAATTAGGTGTTGTTATGACTCGCTCTTGACCGGTTTTTCTATTTTTGCTGACGAATCTATATTCAATAGCTTATAAGCTCACACAGGCTACAAGTAATTACATATTTTTTTGAAAATTTGTGCATTAAATACAGTTGCTTCCGGTGTTAAATCCAGTTATTCTGATATTGAAAAATGTAAGTAAGTACCTACTTATAACAAAAAATTTTTTTTGTTTTTAAATGTTTTTTTCTTATAGTTGATTTTATTATTTCTATTTATTTCACAGGTCTGACTCAGAGTTCGAATCCAGCCAAGAAATCCTTGCGGTGGCGCCTACACCTCCGGTGTCTTCTAGAAAACTCTGCACATCCTCAATCGGTGCAAAAGCAGTGAAACCCAAAAACATCGCCTCATCCCGTAAGCGCCTTACATCGGATACGCTAAACGAAAAGACAAGGTACTTATATAGTTGTGTTTCTATTTTAAAAATCTTTTGCTAAACTTAATGTAAAATTTGAAATAGGTATACATATACTTTACCTTTTCTGTGGTGTTTGCTTTGTAGTAGCACGAGCGATGATGTGACGTATGTGATGATTCATCATATCATAACGCGTGCAGGCAAATACATGTTTGATGATCGTATATAATTTGTATAATAGATTGTTATCAAAATAGATTATTTTTTTAAAATGTTTTTATTATTTGTTATATTAAATTGTTTTTATGATAGTACCTATTCATTACCGATTGATAGAATGTGACCCTTATTACGCAACCATAAATAATGCTATTTTATTTTATTTCTTTTTGCACCACCAAGGTGGCAAACAAGCTTACGGTCCACCTAATCTTAAGTAGTTACTTCATGTCAATAAGAAGATAACTTTATTTGTTGTTTTGTTCCCAGTTCAAAAAAGAAGAACCGAAAAGACCTCTTCACAATTTTAAATTTTGAGGAAAAAGCATCGAGCAGCAAGAAGAGTGTTCACAGTACAACATCCTCTTTTACATCGCGCGTTTCAACAGGTCAGACTCGTCGCGTTGGGAACTTTCAAGGAGACTTCTTCATTGATTTGAAGATTTACAACACGGGTGACGTTCAGGACGCTCCACCAGAGGAACGGTACAAGAAAGCCCTCGCAGCGGTAAAGCTACAGTGTGAGAGCTCTTCCAATGAATGGGGGGCTATACAGGAATTTCTCGCTATAGCCTTCAACTTGTTTAAGGATAGTGAGCCTACGCATTTTAATAATAAGTTAAAATTTACCTAAAAAATATATTAACAATGGATTTATCTACATTATTTTATTTTTGAACTCACGCATTATACATTAAATATTCATGAGGTTAATATAAGTATTTCATAACAACTTTCTGATATTTTGGTTTTCGTTAATTCATTAAAAAATGCCTTTCTGTTCTGTTTGTAGCGTATCTGTCAATAATAAGTCATGGACTGGTCACGTAAGGAGCAATACTCATAAAAAAAATGATAAAACTCAACGCCATAGCGATGGGGTTGAAATTATTAGCTCGGCGTTTCGTCGACGCATTATTTCCTATAGACTAGTGGCTTTTGAACCTATTCCAAATAATTTATCTATGTTTTTAAACTCTCTTCGTAGTAAAATAATGTTACTTTTGAGTGAAAACTTACAAAAACATACCTGTCTAAAGGTAAATTTGGAGTTATTTTCAATTTTTGTTTTGTTTAAAAATAACAAGCAAGAAATTAAGTCCTTCAGTACAAAAAACATACCAATTTATTATAATTACGATTTTAATAAGTTTTTTTCAAAAGTTGTTAATACTTTAACAAAGAAAGTTGAAGAGTTTGAGCAACGTGAAAGCGGTTGGGCCTTCCTAAGTGCTTCACATTTGGAGGTAAATGTAAACCGTTACCAACCGTTGCGGGGTGGGGAGGGGTCCACATTTATACAACTGCCGAGAGTCATAAAGAATAAAAAGGCTTGTCTTAACATTCAGAATAACGATGAGTTTTGTTTTTTATGGAGTGTTATGGCAAACCTTTACCCAGCAAAATATCATTCTGAAAGAGTAACATCTTATCCTCATTTTCGTGATGTTTTGAACATAGATGGCATGTCTTTTCCCGTTACGTTTACAGATATCCACATTTTTGAAAAAAATAATCCACAGCTTAAATTCATAATTTTTGGTTTGCAAAACAATAAGACCATAACGGGACCATTGTATAAGTCTGAAAATATAAGTAATAAAAAAATCATACATTTGTTGTTTTTTGAAAATAATGGTAAATCGCATTACTGTCTCATTAAGGATTTGTCACGGCTTGTTCGTAAACAAATAACAAACCATCACGGGAAACTGTATTTTTGCGACACGTGTTTAGTATTTTTTAAAACACAAATCGAAGTTGATAATCACGTTTGTGGTGGAATAGTGACTTTATTACCGGAAAAGGGTTCAGTAATCAAATTCAAAAATTATGACCGTAAACAAAATGTCCCCGTCGTAATTTACGCGGACATGGAAACTTTATTGAAGCCGTGCTATAAAGAACCATCAGGCACTTCGAATACAGAAACGTTACAACATCATATTCCAGCAGCGTTTGCTTATCAAATTGTTTGTACAGCGGACCCGAACCATAATCGATATGTGTCTTACCGCGGCGTTGACTGTATTGAAACATTTATCGATTATCTTTATAGAGACGCGCGTAAAATACACCAAATTCTATCTCAAAATGTTCCTATTATTTTTAATGAAAATGATGCAAAAGATTTTAAAAATGCTACCCTTTGCCATATTTGCCGGAATTTTTTATTTGGTGACAAAGTGAAAGATCATTGTCATATATCAGGCCGTTATCGTGGTGCAGCTCATAACTATTGTAATTTACAATACAAAATTCCCAAATTTGTACCGATATTTTTCCACAATCTGGCAGGCTATGACAGCCATCTGTTTATCAAAAATCTAGGAGAAGCTCCAGGAGCGATAAAAATCATTCCTAAAACTAAAGAGAACTATATCTCATTTACTAAATTCATTCCAGTTTCCGATGAAGAATTCATTCAGCTACGATTTGTAGATTCTTATAAATTTTAAGGCACCAGTTTAGAAAAGTTGGCTAAAACTTTAAAAAAAGAACATTTTATACATCTTCGTAGATGTTTTTTAAATCCAACTCAATTCGATTTAGTTACACGTAAAGGAGTTTATCCTTACGAATATATGGATAAATGGGATCGTTACAATGAACAGAAACTTCCTAAAAAAGAATGTTTTTACAGTTCTCTTACTAATGAAACTATTTCGGATGAGGATTACGAACACGCGCAAACAGTTTGGCGCGCATTTGATATTTTAAATCTCGGTCAGTACACTGATTTATATTTGCAAATTGATGTGCTTTTGCTGACGGATATTTTCGAAAATTTTAGGCAAACATGCAAACGTCACTATCTTCTCGATCCAGCATATTACTTAACAGCAAGTAGCTTATCATGGGATAGCATGCTTTTTAAAACAGGTGTCGAGCTTGAACTCATTGGAGATTTAGAAATAATTAGAATGATTCAAGCCGGTATAAGGGGCGGTGTTTGTATGTGTTCGCACAGATATGCAGAAGCTAACAATAAACACGTTTTACACTATGATCCTTTGTTAACTGACTCATATATAGTCTACATAGATTGTAATAATCTTTATGGATACAGCATGTGCCAAGCTTTGCCTTTTTCAAACTTTCGTTTTTTGAGTCAATCTGAAATAGTTAATTTTAATGTTAACAATGTATCAAATGATGCTGATTACGGGTTTATACTCGAAGTCGATTTGATTTATCCTAAAGAATTGCATGGAAAACATAACGAGTTACCGTTTTGTCCAGAAAAAAGTATTCCTCCCGGAGGGAAAACTTCTAAACTTATTCCGAATTTATTCGACAAATATTTTTACGTAATTCACTATGTGAATTTAAAAACTTGTATAAAACACGGTTTAATCCTTGAAAAAGTGCATCGCGTTATTACGTTTAGGCAGAGCTCTTACCTAAAACAATACATCGATCTAAATACAAGTTTAAGACAAAACGCAAAATCGGAATTTGAACAAGACTTTTTTAAATTGTTAAACAATAGTATCTTTGGTAAAACATTAGAAAACAACGAACGAAGGGTTAAGGTACAGTTAGTGAATCAATGGTCTGACACCCAAAATAAAACTAAAAAGAAAAATAGCGCAGACAAATTAATAGCAAGTCCGAGTTTTCATAGTGTTTCAGTCTTTACTGAAAATTTGGTTGCTATACAAACCAAGCCTGAACAGATAATTTTAGATAAGCCTCTATACATAGGGTTTACAGTGCTCGAGCTATCTAAAGCTCACATGTACGATTTTCATTACTCTATTGTTCAACCATTTTATGGTAAACGCGTACGCATGTGCTATACTGATACAGACAGTTTCATATATCACATAAAAACACATGACTTTTATAAAGACCTAAAAAAACATTTTATACAGTACTTCGATACTAGCAATTATGGTTTACAAAATGACTATGACTTGCCACTAATAAATAAAAAAGTTCCAGGTCTTTTTAAAGACGAAATGGGAGGGGATATTATTACAAAGTTTGTAGGCCTACGTTCTAAATTGTACTGCGTTAAAACTGCAAACAGTATTATTAAAAAAGCTAAAGGTGTAAAGACATGTGTTGTACGAAATTTAAGTTTTTCAAATTATAGAAAAACATTGTTTAAAGGCGGTGTCATAAAAAAAAAAAATATTTTATTCAAATCTATAAAACACGAAGTGTTCACGCGTAGCGTTAAAAAGATTGCCTTGTCAAGCAACGACGATAAGCGATTGGTGTCAGGAGATAAAGTGTCTACGACAGCATGGGGTCACGTGTCTATTTTAGGGGTATAAGTTACTTGTCAACCATATGTGTCTTAAAACATACATACGAATATAACGGTCTACAGTTAATAATTGCACTATGGGGCGACATCGATTTCAAACCAAAAGTCAAGATATTGCAAAGTGATTGTGAAATAGTAACATTAACCTCAAGTGATTTTGGTTATATTAAAAATATTCTAAATTTAAATACTTGTGATATGCATGAATTATATGTCTTTTTATACTGTGTAAAACTGTGTGATTACGAAATTGTTACAAAAGTACTAGGTATCTTAAAAAAATTTTACCGTTGTATGTGTATATATTTCGATTATCTTTTAAGTTTAGATGAATATGTGTCTGAATGCATTACACGTTTTAAAAAAATTATTAAACAAGACACACTTTCTTCCGTTGAAAACATTTACTATAGACTATTGTGTAATTGTAATACCGAGTCTTTGGTTGAAAATGAAATAGTGACTATTGGGTTTGATTATTTTTTACCTTTTGTAATTTTCAACTTATAAATATTTTAAAAAATTGTTTAATAATTGTATAGTGCATGATTATTGAAAATAAATTTATGTATGTAGAATTTGTATTTTTTATTTATTTTCTACCACTATACTTGGAAGATACCATTATACCTGCTATTAGTCTATCTAGAGCAACAATTAACCAGTCCAGACATGATTTTTAATGACGCATGCGTATTACGTTGCATTGTTGCATAGCGTGCGAGCGCGGGGAGCGGGGCGCGTTGTCTAGTATATGGTGCATGGCATATGCCTAGCTCTTAGCTCATTACGTTCTTCGCGTTAAGTGCGGTCACATCTATATCAGTATACACGAAATCATGTCTGAAGTTCGATCAATGCAAGCTAGTATGGTGGCAGTTATGGACTCAAAAATACCAAAGTATTTAGTAAAAGTTGAAATTTTTGATGCAGTTGATAAAGCAAATGATGTGCATTTACGATCACGTATTAAAACTCAATATATAGTTTATGATGAAAAGGATAATATTCTATACAAGGCATCCCAATTAATATACCAAATAACGTCTGAGCTAGGAGAGCGCAACGAAAATCTGTGCAACGTAAATCTTTTCAGGTATGTAGATATGTTTTTATATAATAGCTAATTTTTACTTCTCCTTACTTTTAAGTCTTTGAAATGGTATTATTTCCTTTTACAGAAGCAATACACTAATCATTTTTTGTTTTGTTACAGATAATAACGCTTTGTTTCATGTCAAGACAAGATACGGATGTCAAAATAGCCTGCGCTGCGACAATATCTTAGTAGATAAATATGAAATCTATTTAGAAATATAAAATGTACAAATTGAAAATAAAAAAGTATATTTAAAAAAAGTGTATTATTTAAAGTCTCACTCACATTTCATTATTAGCATTTTACTCTGTAGATGTCCACCCCATAGTTAAAATTATCCTTTCACATTACCTTTCTTGTATCCGTTTCATAAATATAATAAAATTATAAGTGATGGATTGGTTAAGGTTCAAAAATAATACAAAAAAATATTAAACTATTTATTTATTTAGTAAACAAGTAAAAAATTTACACATTTTCAAAGTACCATTTCTTAATACATAAAACATTTTTTAAAGCGCATTCTTTTTTATGATTTTTACAACTTGTTACAGAACCTACACTACTATATTTATCGTACAGATTACCAAAGCTAGGACAACCTATCTCCTCAATATTTGAAGACTGACACTTTTCACAGAGTAAATTAATCCATTTTTTCTTTTCGTCTCCTTTCGTTATGACTTCCTTATTTTTCAAAAATGATTTCATTAGTCTTAAGAATTTATAATAATCTATGTAACCTTCGCTCCAATAGATACCTCTGTTTCGTTCAATCCATGATACTGTTTTCTTTTCTTCATCAGTTAATTTCGTGTACGGGTAAGGAGGCTTAATCAAAAATACCCGAGTGTTGTTATATTTGTCAGAAATTGCAAATTCTTTTATGATAAAATCATTTTTGTAATTTTTAAATCCTTGAACATCGACAAAATAAGAATTCATGATATTTTACGAACGATGTTACTTAAAGGTTTATATTCAACTATACAATCGTTTAGTATTAAACAGTAAGCAGATGTCTGATCAGGAATTTCTACATCACTTTCTAACTCTAATCGAATGTTTACTACAGGCCCACTCTTTAGTGATTCTGGCTGACGAGCACAATCAATGACAAATAGCGGCGCTTTTTCTTTAAATTCTTTCGTGCTTAGCAACGGTTCAGCTCTACGACCATAATAAGACTGTTGAAACTTAACGTATTGTTCATATATTAAAACAAATCTATCTTCAGAAAAGTTTGCATTTAGACATTCATAAGGAAAATATGTTGAATTCAGAAAAACTTTAACATCACGTAAATTACAATGATCAAAGTGCGACATATCTTTCAAAGCATCATTTTTTCTACCAGTTTGCAAGCCTACAATAACATATCTAGGTTTTTCTATTTGAGATGAAGTTTTGATGGTCCAGGTATGCTTGGTGGTTTTAGCTAACGTATTTTCATATAGGTCCCAATTTCTAAACGTTAATTGAATGGTGCGATCCTTTTCTAATAGTTTAAGAAAATTTATTCGTTCTCGGTCGGAGACCTTAATATGCGGAACACGCCAGATTATTTTATGTATTTCAATATCGTCTATAACTTCTCCAGTATTTAATTTGACCGCGTTTAGATTTGTGTTACTGCGCAACATGACAAGTTCATGTTTACAATTAATTACAACTTTCTTGTAATCCTCAGCAAAACCTAAAATATTGCTCAACGGTATAGATGCTGAAAATCTTCCACCATGCATATTTTTTGTACCATCAATGTCCCAACCCCAAGCTTTTGAAATTTTTGATTCAGTTTCATTCATTGATAATAAACTTTTCATTGTTGTGGTAACGCCAGCATTTTTCACTTTATCAATTTCGACTCCATTTAATTCATATCGAATATCTTGAAATAAATATAGAAGGGGATTGTTTGTAAATTGAACACTAGATACTTTTTCTTTTGTATCTCTTTTTATTACATTTACTATTCCTTCTAAGTACAAGGTACTTGCGGAGGGCAATATGTATACATCTTGCTGATTAATCGGAATTCTAATTTCATCGTTTTTGTTAAAACTTGTGACATAAGGTTTATACGAATGAGTTTCGATAGCCTCGATAGAATTATCGTGAACAGGAGGATTGATAATGTTTAAAATACTCATTTTAATAGGCCAACTAATTTTAAAAAGTTTATGTTTTCAACGCTTAATTTTTTTTTCTTGGTATGTGTTGTTTTACGAACACCACTATTATTACTACGCGTTTTAACTGGACGTTGTTCGTTTTTATAGTAATCAATCATTTCTTCTTGATATGTAAATACAACTGAATTTCTTCACCTCTTAAATTTATCAAGTTATTCTTTATATCCAATATTCTTATGTCTATATTGTTAATGGTATTCCTATTTACAGGAAAATAAATAATGTTTTTTGGTATTTCTATTATTCTATAACCTGGAGGAACATTCGGAGAAAACTCGTGGATGATGTGACTGGAAACTCCGTTTATGTATGAACCACTGACTATGTCACATTCGACTCTGATCACAGTTGTTGATAAAATGTTAACTGGAAAGCGGGACTCGTGCAATTTATTAGCTTTTAACAATACTTCACCAAAACCTAACAGGTTACCAAGTGATGACCGTTTTTCAAAATGAATATCTTTAGTACAAAATATTGTTGTCTTTAAAGTGTTATTGTTACAATATAATTTTAAGTCACATTTTTTTATTTTCGATTTTAAATAGTCACAAATATCTTGAAGTTCGTATGCACCTTCAGGGATTTCTATTAGTTCATTAGTCCCATAATGAAATTTATTATTTCTGCCATCAATATTCGGTAAGGAATTAAATGTAGATAAATGTAGCAAGGCACACTCATATTCACCATCAAGTTGTAATGTAGGAAAATAGTTCGTCGTCAGAACAGAGGTGTTACCTGTTATAGACAGCGTGAAGGACATATTGCTATTGGTAACAGCAGAACTAATCAGTCCGAATTTATACTACCGTTTTTACCTTTATCGTACATTGTTTCCAGAAATTGTGCAAAAACTTTAAACATAGATGTCCGCAATTATATGAATTAAATTTTTGGAACTTTGTGTAATTGTAAGTTATATTGTTTGTGTCTAAATATTTTACTAATTCAATCGGTGGTTTTAAATCTCCAAAACTGTCAAAATACTGACAATATTTATCAATCTTTGCATAGGCTACCCAATGAGTTCCTTGATTCTTGTAACTATCCAAATTAACTATGCCACATTCAACTTTTTTCACCTTTCCAGGTAATCTGTCTTTCATATATACTCCTCTAAACTCTGGTATTTTTGTTTTTTTGGCATGTTCTAAGATGTCATAATTTGTAAGTGCTCTCTCAGGCAGCCTGGTTCTCAGTTTTTTGATGAATTTAAAAATATGCCATTGCCTTTTTTATATGGTTTAATATACAATCCTTTACCTAATGCTACAGATTCCATAATTTTATTATGTCGTTCAGACTCCTTAAAATTTTGTTGAGCCATTTTATAATCATTTATTGATTTAGCTATACCTGCCGCACCTCCAGCTAAACTACCTAAGGCTGACAGCCCCGCAAATATTGGGATCAAAGGTAGAATGCCTCCTGATTTCGGAAGTGGTATAATACGTGGTAAGTGCACACGGCATTTTTTAGGAAATAATTTCTTGGCTGCTAAATATGCATATTTAATAGCAGTATTACTATCTTTATGTTTAAATTTCTTAATTTTTGATCGTATTTTGGATATAATTTTTTTGAACTTCTTGACTCCTGCACCTGTTTTAATTTTGGCTTTCATAACTTTGCTAACAAGCCATGATGCAAGTTTTTCACCTTTTCCAGAGTCTTTTGATTTGAGACGTTTTCTTGCCATATTTAGTAATTGATTATCTGCTTTGTGCCGGTTCGACAGATCTGAGAAATTAGAGTATGCAATATCGTGATGCATACAAGCTTCATCTAATTTGTTTACCCCCTTATCACCCTTTAATAACCGTTCTCTTAGTCGTGTTCCCGGACCGCAATAGTTATATCCTGGTAAATGTAACTCAAAAGGAAGATTATTAATTAAATTATTTACAAGTCCTTCTCCTTTCATTTCTGAAAAGAAAGTGATAAGTACCGAAAACTGTAGATAGTATAAGTACGTTAAATTATTTAACAAGTTCATTTCTTCTAATCCAGCAATTTTCGTTATCATTAAGACCCAACCATTTAACAAACAACTTATCTCTGTTTTTTCTAATAACTTTTTCTACTAAATACACGTTAGGACAGTTTGTTTTTTGAAGTTCTTGCTCATAAAATGATCCCATTATTATTTGTTTTTTGCAATCTTCAATAAGATAAGTTGGTGGGTTAGTGTTATTAACTTTTCTAATAACAAAAAGTTCAGTAGTCCAGTTAGGAGTATATCCCTTTTGAAATATTGTTTTATATTTACTAATGCGAACAATATCTCCTACTTGAAATTTATTTTTATACGACGTAAATGACTGTTTCTGGGACTTGTTGATATTATTTAAAACCATCATTTCATTTTCTTTGTCAACTTCGCATGGTTTATATTGGGTGATGCGATGTTTGGTATTATTATATGAAAGCATAACGTCTTTTATAGTATTTCCAATCCATCTTTTATTTCCATTGAAAGTAAAACATTTAAATAACTGATTTTTAATAGTTTTAATCAGTCTTTCGACAATAGAAGCTTTTTTAACTGAATATGATGAATAATGATTTATTTTAAAAGCATTCATAACTTTTTTGAAAGATTCATTGTAAAATTCTGAACCCATATCAGTTTGTAAATTATTTGGACAACGACCACTTAAACGTAAAATGTTTTCAAAGGCTGTACTGACCTCTTTCTTACTTTTCGTTTTTAATGGTACAGACCAAGCATACTTCGAAAAACAATCAATAATAATCAAAATAAAACTGTAGCACTTATTATATTTTTTAAGATTATTAAAATCTATGAGATCTGCTTGCCATAAATCATCAATCCTTCTTAAAATAACGTGACGCCGAGGAAAATTTTTTCGTGCTGGTTTGTGGATTTCATTTACCACTTGATGTTTGCTCATTTTTAATCTTAATTACTATTTTATCCAAGTAGTCTTTCGTACAAAACCTTTCTTCAAACTGTTTTAAATACATTTTTATATCGGTTTTTAAAGTTTCTGTAAGAGTTTCAAAATCTTTCTTGCTACAAAAATTTTTACATGTGTGATCTACATATTCCTTGTTGACAGCATCATCAGACTTTATAGGTGACTTCACACCTACTAGTCTTGCTGATTGTAAGTCAAAACTCCCACTATCTGACTTTAACAGTGCTTTATCAGCAAATTCAAATATTTCTGAAAAACGCATTCTTTTATGCACATGGTGACCAAATTTATCAATATTCATTATGAAATATAGAACGTTGCTTTTATGTTGAAAGGTAAACGTAAAGTAATAAAAACCAATACATATTTATCTAATTTATAATACCACTTTCTCGCAATTCTTCTATAATAGATATTATTTCGTTATCCAAACCCGAATTTCCAGCATTTCTAGAAGCTGTCAATAACTTTAGTCTATCAACTAATTCATTAGGATCGTCCCAGTAAACATAATCAGTATTCTTTTTTAATCTTTTCATCAATGGCAACCCTTGTCCGACAAAATCTTCGTCAATATTGTCATCAGTACTGACGGATTGTTTTCGTAATTTGAACAATGGTTTTATAACAGTTAGATATTTTCGTCCTTTGTTTGATTTTAATGGCTTATGGGGATCAAAGTCCCTACGATGAGCATTTGTGTTCAGAAGCATTGATTTATAATTTTGCAAATCTTCACTTGTCACTAAATCTAAATCAGGCATTTTCTTGAAAAGTAACTCTACCAACCCTGGTGTAGAACTATATACTCTTCCAGCAACTGAAATCTCTCTATCGGTAACATTTATGCGAACTGATCCCATCATAAGTTTTCCGCGCTCTCTTCGAACACCGAAGGGGACATCGCAAAAGGCTTCTGAAGATAGGGACCATGATGATGTATTCTGTTCAGGAGTTGATACTGATTCAATTGTTTTAAAGGATTCATCGCCCTCATCGGAAATGTTATTAATGTCGGAACTATCGTCTTCATCAGATGAGCGTTTAGGTGTTGAGACCATAGAATTTCTATTTACAACAGTTTTATCCATTATTGTTGATTGCGGAGATGCATTGATACCAATTATATTATTATAACTATTTTCTAATGTATCATTAGCTAAATTTAGTTTTTCACTCCCTATCATTTTATTAAGCGGATTGATGATAGGTTTGAAAACTGTTTGTAAAATTTCATGGTTATCAGTCTCCATTGTACGCATATTTTTTACTTTCCGCTTAACTGCTTCCGCTGCTTTTACGATTTGTGTTTTTAATTCCTTTTCCATATTAATGTTGTCTGTATACTTATATATTATATCTCTCAATAGTTTACGTATATAACCTTCAATAGTAAGTAGCAATGAAATAATGAATATAAAATACAATTTTATAGACATTTATAATATCACTAATCAAATATTACAAAGGTATCAAATTTTTTTCTATAACACCCGTTACTTTTTGAACAATCTTTGTTTATAACTAGATAGTTATACGCTTCACTCCATATTTTGGAACACATTTCACGAAATTCAATCCACTTCATATCTGTGTTGACGTGCTCATCATATATGTGTCTTAAGTTGATATCATCCTGCTTAAATAAAACTAAAAGATTTGCATTGTCTCGAATAAGCTGTTTAGGAATTTTGCTATACGTTTGATTTAAATAAAAACAATCTATATTCTTATGACGACCCATAGCAAAATAATCTCGAATGTTTGTTTGACTTTCGCATGCTACGTCATCAAATATTATTACCGAATTCGGTTTTGCGTCCTGAGGACTAAGCACATCTTCATTATCACTGTATTTTGCGTAAGACACGGCTGGAACAAGATGCAAAACTCTTTCTAAGAAGACATATTTCGGTTGATGAAGTGTTTTCGAATAGACATATACGTTTTTAAAACGTAAACCATTTTGATGTAATAGAAGACCGATAACCAAATTAGTTTTTCCACTATTTGACGGTCCACAAATTATACAACGAACGGTATCAGGTAAGAGATTTCCATGGCGATGAGTTGTGTTTATAGTATCTGGACAAATTTTGTCGAGCTGCAGGGATTGACTTTGTTTAACAAACTTCATTGTGAACTAAATCAACAGAGCATTTTGCCTTGAATGACATTAATGAAAGCACTCTTTTCGTTTTATAGCAGAAAATAACAAAACAACTCCAGTCACTCAAGGTAAACAGAAGATCTCAAAAACATAATATTGGGCACGCTAAGCCACCGGAGTGCAGGCGAACGGAGTGAGCCTGATGACACGGAGGTGGTCTAGAGTGCCCAATATTATACTACTCCATGTTACTTCAATGATTCTAAAAGTATATGGTAAGGTAACCATGACTTGATCAGCCGTTTGCAGATCATCAGCTCTTTAATAGTTGATGAGGGGATCTGACTACCTTCTATATGTCTTATCGATTCGAAATTTGGTACCGTCAGTTGACAGTATTGTCTGTTTTAACAGAAGCACACGTTATGCCGCGTCGGTGTCGTTTTGCATTACATGGCAGATTTCGTTGACATTCCTATAAGTATCACCAAAGTTTACTGTTAAATTTGCATATAAAGGATTATTGCTAATACCTACTTTAAAAAGGACAAAATAAAAGTAAAATTAAAAATTTTAAAAACGGTTGTGTTAATTCTTTTGTTGCAATCTGCGACTACACCTGTTTTTCTCACTAAGCGGTCCCCCGACGCGACGACACGCTTAGAAAAATATATTTGAACTTACATAATATATGTGACGTTAATAATTAAAATAGGTTTAAAATATTATTTGTTAGTTTTTAGAGTTTATTTTTTGTGTCGGGGGGGTTTTTAAAGTTTTTAATTTTACTTTTTGTTTAAGTAGTTGTACGTTTTACTTTTATCTCGTAACTTATCGTATTGTAGGAAACTGCTTGAGAGATAAGTAACTTATTGGAATGAAATTTAATGCTTTTTCCTATTTTAAATAAAAAAAATAATATTTTTTACAAAAATCCTTCTTGAACCCTGTCTAATACTAATCTATCAACTTTATTTTTTAATGTATAAAAAACACATTCTAGTCGCAAACCACAAACGAAAACACAGTACATTACTTACCTATTCAAAATTTCAATAATTATGTAATAAAAAAAGTGTTCGTTAAAAAAAAGTACTTAAATACAAATATGTAGAGGAAATTCATAGCTTAGTCGTTAAAGTTTTATCAGCTTTCAGTTAGATCCTTTTTTACGAAAGAGAAAGTGTCCAAAGCTTTAGCTGACAGTGGCGTTTCAAATAGTGGCAAAACCCGATTAAAATCTGGCAAAGCCGATTTTAGTTTGTACACTGGCAATAAAGCAAAAAGTTGAGCACAAAAATATTTTTTTCGTACAACCCATCGGTATCGTTTGATAATCATCTAAAAAATGAATAACTTTCTCTTAATTGTCAATGTTTATTTTATATATGCTCCTCAACTTTCAAGTCAAGGAAAATGTTATCTGTTTGCAAGATTTTGAGATATCCACAATTATTAGTTATCCAAGGTAATTATTTATGTATAAAGTAGACATACTTCGATTGGATTTCTCCGTTTTCTATTATAACTTATTTCCTGGAGGCCATAGGAAATCTTTAAAGAAACTGCGTATTCTCATCGAGCTTAGGTTTTTTATTTGTCTTGACATCTACTAAAAAAAAAATCGGCCAAGTGCGAGTCTGGCTCGCGCACCGAGAGTTCCGTGAAAACTTATTATTTGTTGTATATTATTAAAAATATTTTTTGTTATATAATGTAACTAAAAATTTACAGTTTTCGCAATATTTCCTTTATCTGTGCTATAAGACGTTGCTTCGTACCAAATATCAAGATTCTGAGTTGACGGGAAGTACTCTGTAGGTTTTGATTCCCTTGCGAGTTTCGAAAATTTGCGGCATAAACGGCTGTATCTTTTGATTGCGTTGGCTTAGAAGTTTGATTTTTTCACAGCTCCAAGGGACAACAAAGTGATCGGTACGTTCTGAGGTACGGAACCCTAAACAAGAACTAAAAAGTTACAAAATAAACTTATTTTGATCAGAAACAAGAGAGTGACGCTAGCATTTTTAACCGATGACCGAAATTAAAGTTATTTAGTTTTTGTCAAAATCATTCTATTATCAGAATAAAAGCGTGTTACACTTTCTTTTTCACTCCTGTTGTCAAATCTAACACGATTTTGTTCATAGTGTATGAAACGGTTTTTAAATTTAAAATTCTAAATTTAAATTTTATTTTAACCCTTGTTGAAAGAGAGATGTTTTGCTCCAAGAAAATCGGTAGAGATAAAAACTTTTTTACATAATAAAACAACCGTCTTCAAAAAGATGCACTAAAAAGGTAAAATTAATAACTTATTTCCAAAAAACTAATCTGAATTACAGTTTGAAGTTGGTTTCATTGGAAGTGTGTTATAAACTGTAAGGTACATAGAAACCAACTTTAAACTGTCATGCGGATCAGATTTTCGGAAATAAGTAATTATTTTTACCTTTTCAGTGCATTTTTTGAAGCCTGTTTTTTTTTGTTAAAAAGTTTTTATTTATACTTTTAAGTGGCGAATTGCTTTTTTCGTAAACTAAAAACATCCAAACTAATAACAAAACGTTACCCAATAATCAACATAAAAGGCGTTTCACCAGTTCTAAATTAACACCAACATTTAAGTTTTGCCCCATAAATTTAAGTTTTAAATTCACTACCTACATTAATATGAGACTACCTCGGAAGTATAATATAATTTAAATAAAAAAGATTTTTTTAAATCCGTCTATAGATGACGGAGCTATGCCCGAACATACAAAAAAAAAGCTGAACATCCGAATTGAGAACCTCCTTTTTTTTTAATCGATTAAAAATGTACTTTATCGAGCAAGAAATTGTATATAATACAATATTAGTTCCACAAGTCAATAAAACTACAAGTCGCAGAATAATCTTACAAAAGGTGTCGCTGTCGCTAAGAAATACATTATTCAACATCCAGTCCTAGAACTTCCATTGTTAAATAAATTAAACGTCCCTACCACTGTTTCAAGCTTCGAGAACTTTTGTGCTACGTTATATTGTATACTTAAACTGAAAAAACATAAAGCTAATTTTTTTTTATAAAAGAAATCCATGGCTTAGAGATAAGGTCTAAGGTAACCGAAGTTTGTCGTCGTAGTGTCAGCGGGAAGTAGTCCACTACTGAAAGTAGGCCTCATCCATATGTTTCCACAATGGCCGGTCCTAAGCCGCCCTCGCCCATTGGCTGCCTACTATTCACTCGAGAACCTGCCTAACCAACCCTAAATTAATGTTGTAGTGTTTAAGCAAGCACTATTTGATTTTCTACATATCTGTGTATATAGTTCACAAGATACGAAAGGCAAACGATTTTAGGCCACCTCACTGACGCACTGACTCATGGATCATCAAAAGTGTAATGTACTTCCAATGGGGTTAGAGTTTTCAAATTTTAGCACTTATATTTTAAGATAAAAATGATGAAAAAAGTTCATAATAGCCAGGACCTAATCAGGTCAAGGTATAAAAATACTGTATAAATGAATATAAAAAAATAATAAATTCATTAATATTTTTGGGACCATCCCTAAAAAACATGTCCATCTCATTATTAAGAAAAATTACGATTGTCGGGAATATATCGTAAATATTTGTAGAAATACCAAAAGACGTCAAGAGTACGCCGATTACCTTACGGCTTTGTATATGAGTTTGGTTTCAAGAGTATTGTCAGCCAAGATGACAGCCTCGTTTAGCAGTATATCAATAGGCTGAGAGGAAGAAAATAAGATATGTATTTTCTTTTCATTGACATTTTCGATATGCCCCTCATTTTCATATTTCTAAAAAAATTGTTCCTACACTATATTTTACAGACCAGTCATACAGAAAAGTTTTCGAACTACTACTTTCATTCTCGGATTTCCTTCCTTAAGCACGAAACTCTACTTAAGTTTTCGTATGAAATTGGCGGAAACTTAATTTCCCTTCGGCTTCAAACGTCAAAGTTTATGTTTGGAAGTTGGAATTAAAGTGAATTGACTGCGCACTACTTCGGGTATTACTTAAAGTTTCGTGATGGATTCGAATAGTGCTTACGTAGTTTGGCAAAACACCTGAGGGCATTTTAGTACAGGAGATAATATAGTTAGTGTTGATATTTTATGTCGCTTTAAACAAAAACAGTTATAAAGCTCTTGAGAGAATTCAAAAATATTTATATTTTGTTACTGTAACAAAGGCCAAGTTTTTCTTATAATTTTTTATTCAAAAAAGTTGTAAGATAAATGTTGTTCAAATTCTCGTAGAACTTTGAAACTTAAATGAACTGAAAAATAATGGTCAAGGAAATGTGGTTAAATATAAGACAAGGCCTGTTGCGTAAGGTTGTACACAAGTAGGTATCAGGAGTTGATTACTTTAAACCTTTGCACCTGTAGTTTGAAATTCTACTTTACGTACTTTGATGGCGTTAACTGTTTTAATGGATCTTCCAATCTGTTATTTAGATGTTAATACTTTATTATTATTACTTAATTGTAAACTGCTTGTAGAATGCGTTGTGGTCTGAGGAGTTGTTCTAAATTATGCCCACGGCTGCTTTCTACTATCGCAGCGCTCGCCATCGGCAGGGAATTCATTATCACACTTTAGAACCGAAATGGTCGCGTACAGTGCGGTTTCAGAGAAACTTCCTTCCGCGAACGCTTGGGTTGTGGATTGAGCTCCTACCAAGGTTTTCTCCAAGGACTATAGTATGGGGTTCTTCAAGAAAGTAGTTATTAGATTTATGAGAGAGAAGTAAACTCCTGTCGTGTGTCGGAGCTGACACATACACTTTCTAAATATAATTAATATTATAGCAATATTGGTTTGTCGACATCATTATCATATCAGCCTATTTTGGTTCACCGCTGAACATAGGTCACTACCATGGCGTGCCACTTCTCGCGATCATTCGCCTTTAATACCGGCCACCCTGTTCAGGATATCGGTCCATTGAGCTAGAGGGCGTCCCACGCTTCGCTCTTCGGTACGCGGTCTTAACACTAGGACACGTCTGCTCCATCGGCTGACCGTCCTTCGCCAGACGTGGCCAGCCCACTTCCACATCAGCTTGCTGATTTCGCGAGCTATGATGGCTTTGGTTCTCTTTTTGAAGTCCTCTTTTCGGATTTGATCTCTCATATAAAGTCCAAGCAGAACTCGTTCATTGCACATTGTGTAACTTGCAGCTTGTGGACAAGTTCCTCTGTCAGTGTTAACGTTCCGGCAGCGTAGGTCATGACAGGGACGCACTGGTTAAAGTTCTTCGTTTTCTGACTTAGAGGTATAGATAGACTACGAGAAGACTTGGCGAAGCTTTCCAAACGCTGCCCACCCTAACTGTTGCTATTTTTGATTAGTAGTATTTTAAGTTAATCCACGTCAAATAAAAATTTGTGTGTGTCTAAGTCTTATAAGTTGTAAAAACAAACTAAGTTTTAGTGTAAAACACCAAGTTCTTGCTCTTCTTTGCAGTCATGACTAAGATTTATGATAATTAGAAGTCAGAAACTTATGAAACTTTCTTGAATATTCTTAGCATATCAAAATTGGTTAAAACAAAGTTTGTGAAGGCAGTTGCTTCGGTTAACTCATGATATTGTACGTACAAAGTTAGAGAAAAGTTGCTGTGAAGCGTATTCATTTGAAAAATTTACGCACATGTATTTCGCTTGGCTAAAATGTATTACGTCTATATAATATATATAATTATGACTTTGATTTGATTTGCACCTTTTGGTACTAACATTTTTAACAATAGCAAAAAGATGATACAAGTATGAATTTTGTACTTACTTTTCGCTAAGAAAACTATACGTCTATTTATAAGAACTAAGACTTCGCTGTCCGCCCGTCCGTCTGTCCGCCCGTCTGTCACCGAATGTATCTCATGAATCGTGATAGTTAGACAGTTGAAATTTTCACTAAATAACACACTAAAAAATAGAATCAAATAAATATTTAAGGAGGCTCCCATACAACATTGATAACGGCAACAAGTAGACACTTGAAATATTTACAGTTATTGTTATACTTTAAAAATAAATAATTATATTAAAACAAACATTTAAGGGGGGACATTTTTTTCCCATAAAACAAACGTGATTTTTTGCTGTTTTTATAGAAAATGGTACGGAACCATTCATGCGCGAGTCCGACTCGCACTTGGCCGATTTTTTATGGTATTAATGTATCTTTTGTAGTGGTTAGAGCGCTTGCTTTCCTAATGGTCGTAGGTTGACGTTGACTTGAATTGACGTGGATTCTTTTCCGAATATTCTACTGTTGTTTCTGGTCACCACAACACAGGATTTAGTTTGGAAACAAAGCGATGTATGTGTATATGTAACTAAGTTTATAATTGCCATAATTTAAATTGAATTCGCCACACGCGTAATTATGTATTTTTCTATTTCGTAAATAATTTCATTGTAAAATAAATACACGTAAATTAAATGACAAATTATTTAATATGGTTATTTATTAATCTCAAGACGAGTCAAGTAAAGCGCAAGGGCACTACCTACCTTTTCTCGAAGCGCTTCGTCGTTTTTTTGAACCCTCATAACATGGGTTTGGATTACACCAGATAAACAAAATTCTCGAGATATGATATCAATAATAGACATATTAAACACATAAATTTTTAATTGCATAGTGTAACATATCGTTTTATGTTACTTTGAAAATAGACATGAAAGTAAATATGGTGAACTGAATTTATGTGCAATACTTAGAAACTTATTTTCTTAAGTGAATAGGTGCTTACATTTGGGTTGTGCTTACACAGTTAATTTCGTCTACGATGACAGGAATCTTTTAACAAGTTTAAAAACTGTGAGAAAAATATTTAATCTTTAAAAGGATCAACAAAAATTTGGTAAATTTAACAATAGAAAGTCATGTACTCGAACTGTATTTTGTTTTTATCCCTAAAAGATATACAAATACGGTGTAGTGTCAGTTTGTTACATAATTTGTATAAACAAAGGATACAGATTAGGAAGTTGAATAACCAGTTTTATTAGATCCATGAACCGCGTGAATGCATAGAAAAAAAGCTCCAGAGCCGATAGCTGGTATAGAGGATATCCAGGAAGCGTTTGCGGGAACGAAGTTGCTGCAGTCTGCGAGAGACTTGTCTAGAATACAGTCGTGGAGTTTCATTTTTTTTATGCAATACAGTCACTTAGCAGGAGTGTTGGCGATTGATCGTTATAATTGAATTTATACAAATGAGTCAGCCAAAGAGTGCATTAGAGTGTAGTCGTGGTGTAGTCAACGAGAAACAGTGTTTTTAGTTACAAGTGATATATCAATTTACTTTTAATTTAGCATTTAATTTAATAATTTAAAATTTAACTTTACAATTGTGCACTTTAACAAGTAAAATCTTGGTGGTTGGAGCTCTTCATACAATTGGTAAACAGTATCAATTTTTTTTAATTGTTATCATATATTCTTTTAACTTTTAGATTTTTATTTAATTCACTAATTTCTTCAGATAACTTAGTTTAATAGGATTTATGTAATAAAGACGAATGCATGTTTTATTGATGACTAAAGTGTGAAATATGTATGTCTAAAGGAAAAATCTAAATTAGGAGCTTTAGGCCTGAAACGAATCTTAAAGTTTCAGGTAGGGTTTTCTTTCTTTTTTATACAGCTAGAGAAGTGAATTTCGACAGTGACAGCAAACATCAGACAACGACTGCAATATTTTTGATTTATCAATTAGTTGGAGTTGGGGGCGAGCTTTTGAAATCGAATTTATTTACAAAAGTGTTTTGTGATTGATTGAATGTGTGTAAAATTGTCGTTATTTTGTTTGATGTGTATTGTTTCAACTGGGTGATTACAAACACTTAAGCATTTAATTTGAAGCTTCATTAAGTGATTTTCAAACGAAATGTTTGAAAAGCTTAATACTACATGAAAATATTTAAAAACTAAATTATCCTGTCAAGAGCTCAACAACTATATAAAAATGTGTTTATTAGTAAATACATTATCGCCGAGAGACCATAAAATCTATAGGTATTTTTTATACCTAACTATTTTAAGTCGTGACTTCTAAATTTAGTCAAATCACCGAATTTCATGAAGTAACTAATAGAGATCAATCCGTATAATTAATACCACCTTAGAAACACATCAAATTAAATAATTTTAACAATGAGTGAATACAATTCTCTTGAATACAAGTTTATTTTCACAACTAATTACTTCTAGAGTTGAGAAGAAATTTTATTATCTCAGTATAACTTTTAAAAATATTTTTTTAGATTACATACATTTAGGGACTCAAACCACCCCTAGTATCTGCCGTCGTCCTTAGGGAACTAGGTTGATCAGGGGCGGAGCTTATTTCTAATGTCGGAGCATATTAGAAATTACTTTACAACATAGCTTCATCACCTAACTATGCTCAACGTCATTTTCGAGTTTATAGCTTCGGGAAAGCCTCTTGGAGGAAGCCTTTGACCTCGTCAGCGTCCAGTTTATGCTAGGCGTCATATAATTGTTTTCTACGTGGCTATAGAATTGGAAATGTTCGTCACGAGCAGACGTGACACTAGGTTAATACAAAAAATGTTTGAAATTTGCTTTCCAACATTGATATTAAGATATTCTATGTCTTAGGAGTCTAGTATGACTTAGAGGCTTAGGATGTCTGCAGACTTTAGGAGAGAAGTATGATTGTGTAATAGGTATTGTTTTAGGGGGAGATTGAACAATCTATGTCTGAGTCTCGGTGTGATATCTGTGAAATGATCTGGAAATCTGATTAGATGGTTCGAACATATATTAAAGATTTCAGGAATCAGGTTATATTAGGTTGCTTAGATATTCTTAATTTTCAGGAGGAAGATTGTATCTCTGGTTTTTTCTTATCTTATATTTGTTTAAAGTTCCAGATTTAAGTAAATATATTATATTTAATATATTTTAGAAACATACACAACACAAGATTTTATACACATACGTTGTCAATCACACATAATCACAAAATTAAGGCGATGTATGATGTATATAAGGAGAGATGTATTGTGTATCGGAATTTCTAATGAGATTTTGAATGATAGAGAATATGTTCTGCTAATTAGATTTTTTTGGCCTTTGATTGGCCCATCATAACTCGCTAATAGTTAAAAATTAGTTTTCCCCAAACACTCAATTTATATTTTTTGTTTTTTCCTTATTTTTATGAATGTTTTATTTTTCTGTTGCGTAGTAAATAGTCACTGGACCGCCTTTATGTATAGAGATCTTAAATAGATTGCGGTTTTTCTATTTAAAAATCTCGAGGAGAGGGCAACAGGTATGATTGGTCAAATTATCATAATTAATTTGGTGATTATAAAAAAGCAGAATTAATTATATCTGTTTGGAGATAAGGATAAAGGGTCCAATTAATTAAAAATGCTTCTTAACTTCTAACTTGATATTTGTAATTTTATTTGTTGATTTATAATTTCATATTTTTTTTTGAATTTTTTTTTAAAAAAAAAACTAAGATTCAAAAATCTATATTATTAATTATTATGAATCCAATATATACACACTTTTATTTTCAAATTCCAGGAGCGGATAAGTGAACTCAGCGTGGTGTGAGCATGAACGAAAAGCGGGAACCTACGAGCATATTCCAATTTCGCATTGGTGAGCCTGGACGGATTAGAATCTTATATAAGTTACATCTATTTCATAACAAATTTTATAACTTCAAAGGTTTAATAAATATTATATTTCTATAAAGTTTTTTCTTCTTTTTACGGGGGGGGGGGCATATTTTACAATAGCTCTTCTGATGATCATCAAACATTTAAGGGTACTTCTATTCTAGAAAGCTGAAATTTGGTACGTAAACTAGTCTTATTAGACAAACAACAAAAACATTCAAAAATTTTAAACTTTTATCCCCCAACCCCTTAAACTAGAGGATAGAAGTTTGTACGAGACTTTCGCAAATTTTGATGCTATAGGTCTGAAAATTTATATAGGTACTCCTTGTTAAATATAAATAAGTGTATGGTTTTTACCATAAAAACTTAATTTCATGCTGTAAGATGTGAGAATAAAAAAATAAAAAAATATCTGGTTCAGGTTTTTAAAAAAAAAACTCTCAACCCCTTCAATTCGGAGATAAAAGTGTATACAGGGCTTTTGACAGGTTTCAGAATATTATTGCATAATTACACTTATACTGTACAAATAATATTACAATACTCATATGTACTTAGTTGAAAATTAAAATGTGGTGACAAGTATTTACAAAATAAAACTTTTATTATGATAGAAAATCAAAATGATGTAGGCCCGGTTGTTAAATAAAAATCGTAATAAGCTGTATCAAAGGTAGGACTTAAAAATCAGTAAACCAATAGACTTTTGTGAATATAGTTTATAATGTCCCCTTTTATAAACAACGAGAAAACACAATAAGTGTACAATTTTAAAATTAAACGAAGATAGCGAGTGGGCTATGAAAAAAGGCACCTCTGATGTGCAAGAAATACACCCCAAAAAAGAAAGAAAATGAACAAAGTAAAAAAATATTGTCATAAGCAACTTACAAAAAGAAATAAAATCACACCAAAAACATTTTCATATAAAATGTTGCCAAGACGAGACCATATGGATTGCACTGTCAAAAGTTATCAGATCTCATGTAGAGCCAATCGTGACTTTACTAGCTTCACAATATATGTTTTTTTTTTATATTTAGGTGGCAAACAAGCTTACGGTCCGCCTGATCACACACTATGACCACTGCAAGAACGAAGCTTGTATTTGTTACTGTTTTAACTATAGAGCAAATAGATTATAAAGAGAATAAGTTACACAATTGTTCCTTAATTAAGTAAATACTTTATTTGTAAACTGTATTGTTTTATTTACATAAGATATATATATAATATTATAAACACATTAAAACAAATAAATGTTTGAAACATTACACCTGTAAGTCGAATTTAAACAAATATTTACCAATATGATAGAAAAAATAACACTCATAACACAATAAATGCTCATGGTAGTTTATTTTACGAAAACATTATTTTTAAAATAAAGGTAATAACATTTTATTAATGTTTAAATCATCTATTTATTTCTCCAATGATTTCAACCTTATTTTTTTAATACACAAATCATACAATCAATTTTATGGTTTAATTAACAATTATTTGGTAAAAGTTTGACTTCGCAGTGATTAACTTTCAAAAGTTAAGGGCTTGTTGTCTTAAAGTACTTAGATTAAACTAAGCTGGGGCGTAATTAGGTGGCCTAAGTTGTTTAGTTAGGGGAACAATCTGGAACCAAATTTGTCTTGAGTTAAAGCGTGATTTATGAGGTATTAATGACTTAGTTTAAAATACATCCCCAATGAACTTCAACATTATCAACAATCATTATACTAAAAATTGGAATCTTTCGTTCATTTCCATTTTTTATTCTTGCGTATGAAAGTCAAATAACGATTTTGCAATTGTTAAAAAATATAACACAATAAATGACTTGTTCAAAAATTTAAAACAATTATAAATATAATAGCCCATAACAAAGGGTTAAAATAATCAAAGAAATAACAAAATGGCGGTCTTATCGCTGATGAGCGATCTCCTCCAGACAACCTTTGATTAGAGGAGGAGTCAAATAGTTAAATAAATTATTTACGATTTAAAACAATGTAAAATACAAAAAGCATAGTATATTATGATACGAGACAGCAAGGATGTTGCATTGCAATATAGCCATGTGTGTATTGAGCACAGCTGATTCGTGCCTCACGGCTGTTTTCAACAAACTCGAAGGACAGCAGATACTTAAATTAGTGTGAAAGTATTAAAAAAATGATATTTAATGAAATCTAATAGTTTGAAATAATAACTTAGTCTAATAGCTTAGGTTGTGGAATGAGCTTCCGTTACAAACCGCTACAATATGGGGTTCTTCATGAAAAAGGTTATTACATTTCTGAAGGGTCGGCAACGCGCAAATGACGCCCCTAGTGTTACAAGCGTTCATAGGCTGCGATGACCGTTAGCTTGTTTGTCACCTTAGTGGTATATAAAAAAAATATAAATAAACAATGTAATAGGCAGAAGCCTATGTTAAATATGTTTTATAATGGCGGATTACCGACCAAATATTCAGAAGTACAAAAACTAAAAATTTAAGGGATAGGTACATACAAGGAACATGTTTTTGTTGTTTTTGATTTATGGTAAAAATAGTAATACAAACATCCAAACTTTAAACTTATAGTAAACAATAGTGTAAGCTCTAAAGTATAAGAACAAATAATATAAAGTATAAGACGGTCCCGAGCCATTACCGTCTTAAATCATTGAATCGGCGCCATCTAACGATTATTAAGAGAAACAGTTTTTTTTTAATATGTTTGTTGGAAACGATATTCTTAGCCAAGCAACGTCTGGCTTGGTCAATCATTGAATAGGTGACCGCTTAGCGGACCACTTTTTACACTTGTTTTTGTTTGTAATTTACGTAAATGGCAGTACGGAATCCATTGTGCACGAGTCCAACTCGCACTTGACGTGTCGTGGTCTTCACAGATACGAGTATATTGTTTAAAATTAATGTGCAAACCATTTTTCGATTCAAGGATCCATTTGCGAAATATTAATCTTTAAAAGTGCTATATTTTAATAGTATGAAGTGTCTCGTCTCGTCAAACCCCCCCCCCTCCCCCTTTTCAAGCAGCGTAATAGTTTCTTTTGGATATGACAATTTCGTAGTTAGTAATATATAATGTGACCGGCAACTACGGCATCCCTACACAGCGCGTGACCCGACACGCACTTTGCCTATTTTTTTTATCTGTGATTATGTATTACTATTTGTAAATATTAATAAAAAGACGGCGTTTATAGTATACTTCATCTTTGTACATATCTTTTTTTTAGGTTTGAAGTAAAATAAACTGGATTCTCGACTTTCATCAACTTGAATCGTTAATCAAACCGCAGCGCCATCCTCAAAATGAATTGCAGTTCAAAACTTATCTTCAGTCAGTTTTTTATCGAGACGATCGCATTTAATTTGGCTTTGGATGTCATAGAAAAGATTAGTTAATATTTTATGTTTACTTCCTATCTGCATACCTAATTTGTCTTAATATATATTTTCTGTCCTATGATAAAAATACTACAATAGTATCATCTTGAATAATTAAAAAAAAAAATTAAATACTGTATGAAAATTAATTTAATGTTTGGTTTGAAGGAAACTTGGTTTCCGCGAGTGCGCGCCACAGCTGTGTGTGTGTGTTGTCGTAACGTGAAGTATTAATAGCCGATATCTGAAACAAAAAATACCACCTTAACGAGTAAGATGTATAACAAAACAAATATTTTGCTTCTGCAAAATGTTTATCAGTATCTATCTGATCAGATCAGCTGCATATTATTTTGGTTTCATCGGTATTCAGTTAGAAGGTAGTTAAGTTTGATTTCTAAAGTTTGTTTACATACATATGGGCCCCGTCACGAGAAGCTGTAAATTTTGTAAACACACATAGGGATTTGCTACTTTTGAATCAAATAAAAAAAACAAAAACCAAACAAACTTACTTCAAAATAGCGTGTCAAATGTTCACGTTTCATGAGTCAGATGCGTTTCATTCGTACCACAAACCATTAGACGACAGCGCTTTATATGGCTTAAATATAACCCGACCCAGTAAAATTGCTCGTTAGTTCCGTATTACACGTGTGACACATTGAGTTTATTGCATTTGGGATTATTTGTTGTTGTTGAATTGTCGCCACGTAACGTAGTAGAAGTTCTTTATTTACAAAATTTACAGCTTGTGATGACCGGGCCTACAGTTAGTTGCAGATGAAGCTAATAAAATCGTTATAAAAACACTTAAAATAAAATTGTCCTGTTTACATTTTCTGGTCTGACTTCGCGTCATCGATGTTTAATCTCTAAACAAAGTGAATGACTTTGATAAAAAAGTACTTATACATAAATAACGTTTTACCTCAAGTTAAGGTATTTTCACATAAGACAGATATAACAGTTATTATGAACATTAATATAGTTACATCTACTTCATTGTTAAAGTTTTTGTTTAAACATTGTATTTTGTAATCTATCGTCCATACAAACCGAAAACAATCACCTTTTAGTTTCTTGACACTTCGGGCCAGGGTTACCCTTGCAGTGGTTACGATAAGTTTTAAAAATTATTTTCGTATTACATACACATTACGTTTACAATTACATATACAGTCGCCATTAACTTTTTCTTAGGGACTTATTGAAAATAATTATATCAGATCCAAGTACATGGAGAAAATGAAATCTAAACAATTCTCTAACAATCCCAAAGCAATTTCGAGACCTCAATTAAGATTCTATTGTTAGAAGGTAGTGAATTTGATCAGATAAAAATGTTGGATGCCTGGCGAAGAAAATCTGGAAAAAATTAAAAGTTAGTTATATTTTCGTTTTTGTACCAAAGTGATTTTCTTTATTTGTTTGTAAATAAGATCACTACAGTTCATCATAATAATTACAATATTAATTCAACGCACGTTTTTACATAAATTATCCCAACTGCTAGAATTCTGGTACGACGTAGGGTTGACCAAGACATCCAAACTCAAGCTGAAATTCGAACCTAGGTCCCTTGCATCAGATAAAATCCAAATTTTTTTGTAAAAATCTGCTTAGTAGCTAAAGCCGTCAATCTAAAGTAAGAAACTTTGGTTTTTTCATCACTTACCTAGTGAGAATTGTAACCTCTTTCCCCCTTGTAAAAATTCTGCACTGAAACAAAAATAGCTTGTAATTGTCTACGGCTTCTCTGAACCCACTACTTATTTTTCATGCTACTACTTGTTCTGTGCGTTTTAAATGAGTTGGCGTCATATTGGTGGCCGAAGTCCGTAACCAGTACTGAGCACCGAGCAGTAAGCAACTAACTAACTTAACTACGAAACTCCTCAATAACGCACAGCACAGATCAGGGAATTTGATTTTTTTAAATGATTTAATAGTAGGATTAAAGATACACGTAAATGTAACGTAATGTAATGTTAATTATTTTAATACTAAAGATTTAAAACTATTGAGTAATTAAACTGTTAAAGTATAATGTCACTTAACTTCCACAAGCGCAATTACTGGTAAATTTATGTGACTTCTTCCAAGTAAGGTGTTTTGTTTGGAGCCGATCGGGGTTTGCAAAGTTACAATGACATAAATCTTATTACGTAACAGCCCTCAGTCTAAGGACTTAAGAATCGGCTTTATTTGAGTTTAACTGTTTATTGTTTTTACTCAACCATTATCGTAATTTAATTTTATATCATTATATGTGACAGAAAAAAACCTAACTTTTTAGAAGAAAAGCGTCACGTCGTTTTTACTCAGAAGCTTTTATTTAGTTTTACATTTCCCGTTGTCTGTAATCATATCTTTTTAGTTTTTCAGTTGGAATCTTGCATACACACGTAAATCGGATGACAATGCAATATACTAATGTTATAGAGCTGGTCTGATGATGAAGCAAGAAGGTGGCCATAGGAATTCATAACGAAACGACGCTACCCTAGCCAGTTTGGGCTTGTTTGATTTATTTTGACAAGTACTCTGCTTTCAATGCAAAAAAAAAAGTTTCGTACATTCTTGTTTTTGGAAATAAATACCTTTACGCACCGTCTATTATTTATGTGATTTGTAAAACATTTTGTTTTAAATATTGTAAATTTTGTGGGTTTTTTTTCCACAGGAATTCTTGTTTGAAATGATATGTGTAGGGGTAATTTTTGCCTGTGTTCATCCTTAGTGGTGTAGCAAAAAATTAATCAAAAGTATTTAAGTAATCTTTTCTCTTACGTGTGTGTTTTTCAACTATAAAGTTTAACATATTTGATCAAATATTGAAAAGCTATCTTCATACTACGCAACCCTAAGTGAATTGGACTACGACACGGACTTGGCCACTTTTAAATTTTAATTAAACTCTTAACTAAGTAAAAACATATCTCAATTTCATTTTGATGTAAATATCTCAGATCGTTATCGTATACTTAGATCGTTGCTTCCCAAATTAAGACAACACATTAAGAGTTTTTATAACAAAATACATTTCAAAAATACATTTCCAAAAATAAATTACACTTCTATTTCTACCATATTTATGGAAATCCATTTGCCTTTTATAAGCGCATCAATGGAATCGGCTTTGCCACATTTTAAGCCGATTTTGTCCAGTATTGGGAACACGAGTGTCAGATTAAACTTCGGTCCGTGACGTTGTTTCTTAGTTCGGTGAAATTCATACTATAGAACTTTGAAATATATTTGTTTTGAATTCTTTATCGACCTGTAACAAAATTTTCTGACCCGGTGGTCAAAAGTCAAAACTACAGTCGTCATATTGAAATAAAATGATGTGAAATTAACAAAAAGTTATTAAAGTTGAAGTCATATCAGTATCATGTTCTCGTAACTTTAATAGGTACCTACCAGTAGCGAGAGGTGAACTAATTATGACAAGGCCGGTTCAAAAAAAAACATATTTCTTGTCCTTAAAACTAAATTTGGAAAATGAAGTTTCTTGATCCAGCAAGTAGTAAGTTAAACAGTACGCTATATAAATTAAAGCCATTACGACAAATAAAATTCGCCGCAATTAACAAATACGTGAAATAAAAATACAATGAAACGCTAAAATAAAGAAAACACGCGAATAACCATTACCAAGCACACACATAGTGACAATGGCGGACGGACACGTATTTAATTTCAGCTATTCTTATCTTATATATCAATCATTTGTAGGCGGCAGAAATAACGAACGGTAAAAACGTATTCATTAGAAAGAGCAAAAAACGTACGCTGCAAATTTTTAGCCTAAACCCACTAATTTTACTCAACGCGTGTGTGCGTAAGCCGTTAGAGAGTAATGGCTTTACACTAAGTTGAACAAAACGCGTAAGCGCCGACTTGTAAATGGCGCTTTTGACCTTTTGGTCGCGACTTAACTTATTGCAGATAGCTTCTCTGTAGGAAAGTAATTGGAGCGCACTTCGCTCCGTAGTAAGTATATTTTTGAAAGGTAGGCTGATGTAAATCCGCTAGTATCTGTAGCAAACTACTTAGAGCGCTCCTCGCTTTGTAGTTAGTACATTTCTGAAAAGTAGGCTGATGTGAATCAGCTTGTATGGATACGCCGCCACTGGTACCTACTAATAAGTAAATGGCAATCAAGTAAGTAATTAATTATTCACAAAAAATACTCAATTGCTCCACTCACTGACACATGAATAAACGAACGACATATAAACAAAATTTCTTATGCTTTTATAAAATATTATAATAAGTAAATAAACATTTTTATATAATAGTCAAATCATTATGACTGCTATTCTTCCCTATACACACAGCCCCCGTAAGTTGACTAAACTGCGCTTCTAATACTAGCCAAAAGCGTGTCGTGCATCACTTGATTCTACAGTATCTTCTTTACACTATTACTACAGAGTATGATAAAATATTTACTGCAAAAAAGAAACTTATTTCCTGTTGCTTTAGTTTTAGTTAGTGTGTTACCCCAGGTATTAATAAAAGTAGGCGTAAACTTTATGAATTATATAAAGAAAGAACATATAATTATAGCCAAATATTTAGGGAATATGTAAGAAAATACAAAAAACCCTTAAAAAAAATCCTATCTTGTTGTAAAATTAATTCACCTCAGGAACAAAGTAAAAATTTCAAAAAATGAAATAAAACTACATGAAACATAATAAATAATGAAACTGGTAAAGCGAAGAATTCTTGTCAGAACTTTGAGTTGATTGTAGATGATACTAGTTTCAAAACAAATTCTGAGGTAGACGTTGCTTGAGATTTTTTTAGCAATATTCCATTCAAAACAACTGAACGTTTTAACTTCAGTCCAATTTTAGCATTAATAATTAATAAAAACTAATGTTCCTGAATGTAGAGTTACCTTTGTATTAAAAAACATTAGTCCTACGGATATGATAAATACATTTAAAATATTAGAAATAAAAAAGCACCACAGACCTTTGGCACTACTTAGAAATATATTTAACGCCTGGGAGGATTTAAAAGATGCTCTTGGAGTGTTTTGTGATTTATCTAAGGCATTTGACTGTATCCAACATAAAAATCACATCAATTAGCTACATCACTATGTTATTAGAGGCAAAGCTCTCGACCGTTTGACGTCCTACATAAGCAGCAGAGTACAGAAAATAGATGTCAACGGTAAAAGATCTCCGTCATCAGCAGTTACTAAGGGAGTCCCTCAGGGCTCAATTTTAGGTCCTTTTCTATTTCCTTTTTACATTAATGATCTCCCACATCATGCGACCATGACATTGTCTTATTTGCTGATGACGCCTCTTTACTTTTAAAATTTATGAGACGACAGACATGTTATGAAAATGGTTAAACGCTAATAATTTGGTGCTTATTGAGAAAAAACCAAATTTGTTAGCATTGTTAGCATAACGCTTGACTCCAAACTTCAATGGATGGTCATCATATTCATAACCTAGCCAAAAAACTTAGCTCTGCTGTGTGTGCGATCAAGAAAATAAGACAATTGACCGATGTCGACACTGCAAAAATAGTATATTTTAGCTATTTTCATATTTTATTGACATATGGTATCTTATTGTGGGGAAGCGCTGTTAATGTAAATATAATATTTGTGTTACAAAAACAGAAAATTCGTACTATTTACAAATAAGGATCTAGGATTTCTCTGAGGGATAGATTTAGGGAAGTTAAAATATTTTATACTTTCATAAAAATATCAATAGTCTTACCAAGAAAAACGTTTACGTTCACAAAGTAAATACTAGAAGTAATAATTATCTGTTGGTGCAGGATATACGTCTACACAAAATTAGTAACTCTTTTATGGGGCAATGTATACATTTTATAAAAAGCTCCTAATAATATTCACAAGCTATCAATTACTAAATTTGAATCTTATGACAAACAACGGGTTTGTAAAAAGCATACTACAAACTATAAAAATGAAAAAAAAAAAACAACGGATTGAAGATGCTCAATTACAGAACGCATAGGTAAACGAAATTAAAATGGGAATAATATAAAATTGTACGGCTCAAACTTTTATTTATAACATTGATTGTATTTCACGATTCAAAAGTAGTTGTAAAAACCTAATTTGAATAAAAAAAAATGATTTTGACTTTGACTTTACCAGTTTGGTTTCTTTTAATTCAGAAATTACAGGGAGAGGCCATTTATACGTTCAAACTTCAAATCAAATCAAAACACTTTTTTAGTGCTTAAGTCAAATTACTCTGGCTAAATATTACATTTATTTAACTTAAGATGTTGAATTTAATTGGCTATAAATCTTTAAACTTAAGAGAATTCAGTGAATCGTTTTAATGAGAAGATAAGGCAGTAAATCTTTATAATCCGAACCTTTTGAGATTAATTGAACCTATTGGTCCGATAAGGATCAGCAATAAAACTTATTTGTCTGTAAAAAGTATTTTTACGAGCTTTTTTATGGTTCTCATACAACTAACTATTATTTTACAGGTAAATGGTTTGCATAATTTTTCACATCTTTTTGTAAATTAACAATGTTACGCTTTTCACATTTTTTTTAAAGTCGGTAATTTAGTCATTAATCCTTTTTTAAAATAGAGACGTTTCAAAGAAATTATTAAAGTGCGCTACCTTTCTAGTTTTAAACCAATCAAATTCATATACTTTATTCCTCAAAGTAGGATATCCAATCACTTTTGTATTTCCATCTCCATTTACAGGTGGACCAAGATACATGCACGAGTGGACCCAAGACTTTGTTTCATCGAACTCTACCAGTTGTTCCAAGAGGAACACGTGCCGATGAGATAAAAGCGTGTCTTAAAAGATCATCATTGTAGCCCTTAGTCAAAATTTAAAAATTAACAAAAAATATGAGAGTCCACCTTGGAGGTAATGTTTCCGCCGGCCAAGTAATTACGCAAAAGAGCTATACTGAACCCACTAAACGATCAAGCAGCGGTCATTCATGACGCATTATTTAACTCCTTTGAAGGACCAGATATTGTTTATAACTCAATATAGACTGTGGTAAACACTGACGATGCCGTCAAGTATCCAGTAGAGTTCTTAAATACTTTAAATCCACCGGCGTAGTTATCACCAATCTTACGGGAGCAGAGCAAAAGCCTTATATTTCGCAATAATCGCTGTCAAACACCAATTTCGAATTATGAAGGAGCGATCGCAAAGCAAGTAGCGATAAGTCGACGCTAGCGCCTCTATCAGGCGATTTAGGAGTTAAAAATGCATTTTCAATCGCTACGCGTCATAGAAAACTCCAAAATCGGAATTATGTATGATCAATCAACATCACCAATCACGATTAGCGAGCGGTTAGCAAGCCATATGAACTGTCAAATTTGCGTTTACCTTTTTGATGGCTGCAAACTGATCGCTTTCTGATTGCAAAGCTAAAATTAATAAAATTAAAAACTATAGACATTTTCAAAACATTGATTGTTAAAGCAGATATCCGCAAGAAATGAATCAAAGTTAAGTAACACAACAGAAACCAGTGTGCGAGGTCAGAATACGCTTTGTCGTACCTAATACAATTTTTCGCTTAAACCAGTGTTTTGGTTCATTTTGTGTGTGTTTGTAAATTTTAACTCGCTAATAATAGTGAAAAGAATACCAGAGAAATTGTCTGTGCTGATTTCAAACCCAAAATTGCCTATAAAATACTGTTACCTACTAATAAAGGAATCTAGGAAGTGGACAACATAAGATTACTAAAATCGAGGAAAACTGTATGTATTTAACGGCAAGATACTGGGACCTACCTATTCATTACACCATAAATGAAGTAGAAAAACTTGCAACTTGAAACCTATAACCTAAAATATACCAAACAATTGATGTGGTGTTTGTTTGAATATGAATACCTAACTACCCTTTCTTTTATGTTTTGTCAGATTTCTGCAAGTTCTACCCAACGCTCACAACAATAGTATTTAATTGTTAGGGCAACACAATTAAAAAAACAAACATTAAGAATTATACTGTAAACATAGGTAATCGAAGTGAATTAGAAGAAATCTACCAATTTATATACTTCTATAAGGCAGAGAGCAAATATACAGGATAGCCTAGAGGTGTTCTTAAATACAATATTGCAATTAAAAGTAGTTTAGGAACAAACTTAATCAGCTGAATATTACTCAACAGAATAATCATTACAAAATATTTGTTGGTCAATTCTGATAATAATCTGTGTGTGCCGAATTTCATCATTGTAACAAACTTAAACATATTGTATAAAGCATTAGTAGGATTTCTTCCATTACTCTATTCAAACCCTAGAATATGCTGCTTAGCTCTAGGACCTACTTATTATAACTTACCGTTTACCTTAATACCATATCATCTACAGCAAATTTTCTAAATTATTTTGCAGATAATATGATGAAGATGTGTTACAAGGTTTATATACCTATGCTGTCATGATAACAAAATGGAATCAACACCTGGATTTGTGAATACTGCATCTTTTCTGCAAATATGAAACGACAAACTGTAGTCATCAGAACTACCTATATATTAATAAATAAATATTACTAAGGAATAAATGAAATATATTTTACTGACTACACTGAACAAGCACACGTGGAATGAAATATAATTGTTACCATAATACATTAAACTATAAAAACATACCTACATTTTTTTTATACCACAAGCTTGCCGTCCGCCTGATGGTAAATAGCAGCCTATGGACACTTGCATCAACTAGGGCATCACTTGTTATAAAACTATTGACCTATCACTTACCAACAACTTATTTACAAACAAAAGTTCATCATTGGTGGTTGATGATGGCTTAAAGAGTGTATGAACAAACCATACACTTAATATAATAAATACACAAGTGTTTGTTGTATTACCACATCTAGAACTTATAAGGGCTCAGATTAAATTTTAAGTGTAGGAAATCAATATTCAAAGATGGCAGTCAACACAAACTTCTACAATAGATTATGGCCTTTAGTAAAAAGCAAGCCTTACTTTAGCCGCTAGATCATCTTCAACCATGATAAACTTTTGTCAACCAGCTGCAGCTTTCACCAAGTGTATAGGTCAAAAGTGGGAAATTTAATAAAACTGTGACTAGTGCTCAGGACTGTTCACCTCATAAGCTCAAAACCGCTCTGCAGGCAATAGAAAGTGCAACGCTTGGAGATCCTTTACAGAGTAATAAGAGTGCTCGTAGAACTTATTAACAAAGGAGAAAGAAGGTTCTTGATTAGAGACCGTAGTCATAAGAATAATGAAAACTTCTTCATTCTCATGCCACCATCAATTCAATGTGGTAGGACCAGGACCAGGTGGACTGACAACCTAGAGGGGTGTCCTAGATGAATTTAAGTGTTACACACCAATTTGTTTAAGAAATACATGGGATACACCTATATCTTCCAGTGTTTGTAAGGCTGATATGTTAAGGAAATCATCAAATCGTTCAGCAGTTTACTGAAATAATAAGTATGAGACATTTTAATAATGATAGAACAGTTATGAAGTGATAGGTTTTAGTAAAATAATAGCAAAAAATAATTTGAGAAGAATTTTAATTAATTTTTTATTACATTATTTCAATTATTGTACTTAATCTAATTCTACTGTGGTATCCCGCTACAATATTCGATCCATTTAAAGCAGCAATGATCTTTTTGTACTGCGTCTACAGTTCACTTTCTTAAACTTGCATTTCCAAGATAACTGAAACAATATAAAAAAACATTACTTCACTGGTTGTGACAGTGACAGGCAACCTGATATAAAACATCAACATCATCTCTTTAATACTGAAACAAGAAAAATTATAAGATATCGGTGAATTAATTTTTAAAGAATTCCTTAGTACTGACTTTTTGTGCACAGACCTAAAATATGCATACTCAGCAACAGAAACTATTCTTTACTGGATATTTTACATAATGAAGTATCTTTTAAGTGTAGGAAAGATATTAAAAGTAACAATTTTAATACCTTTTATTTAGTGCTTTTATTCTCAAGACTTGTCAATCAAATAAGTACAACTATACATATATTATGTGTAATCAAACTTAGGTTATGATAGATATTTTGGCATCATATTTAATACGTCAGTCCATGTACGAAGAATCATGTTATGTGAGTACTACAGATGAGTAGCTCTCAATGCTTAGTATACAATTTCAGTATAAAACTGCCATTAGATAAACAGCACTATAGAGACAGGCTTATTTTAATTCTACAAAATCATGAGATTACCTATTTATCACTTGAATTTGCAGCGTTTGTAGGGATCTAGAGTAGGTATTGGCTTTAAAGCGTGACTATAACTAAGATTTGTTTACATACCTTCGATTGGAATTATTGTTGTCCAGAGTACCTAAGCCTTCAGGTACGACGTGGTTTTGGATGATGCCACAAAGATTACATTTTTAGATTGAAAGAATAACACCTTCTACATCTACTATAACACCAACCTTCCTCATGGATTTCGTAATTGCTTACTTTGTAGGTACCAGGTAAAGAAAAAGTAAAACAAGACGACGAATCAATGCGCCTTTTTATTTTACGGCACAGTTACAGGAATTTACTCTTTAAATTTCTAAATTGTTCTAAATAACCTAATTTTAAAGATTTCAATTTCAATGTAAACAAAGCAGTGTTACATTTCTAAAATATTATAATACCCCAAAATGTAAAATATAAAATTTATTGTTTCTAAAGACTATCTACAATATTAATATGATATATTGTTTGTTTATGACAGTCATTTAAAAAAGGACATAACATATCAAGTTTCTCAAAATATGAAGTTCTTTTAGTTTTATTAATAAAAAACTATGTGTAAAGCGATCATAACAGTTTACAAATTCCAACATTAAAGGGCAAAATCAAAAAGAAGTAACGCTGACAACATTTTTAGTTAATACCACTATGATGGTGCTAGTTTCGTACTTTAAAAATGCACTTTCAACCTGTGTTTAAACATTTAATATCATGGACAGATATGTAACGTAACAGTAGTGATGGGAAATACGATTTTGTGTACGACAGAAAGAGATAGTGCTATTCTGCAACAAAATATTGTCAATTTTTCAACAAAGCTTACCGCTGAGCGTTTCGTAGCCGTCAGTACGCGATTTCCATTCATAATTCGATGTCTAGAGCAATACCGCTAACGCTTGCGCGGGCACCGCGCGTTAGCAATTTCTTGCTAACTCATTGTTAATAAGGCACCGGGTCTGCCATATCACAGACTTTTATTACGTGTGGGTTACACCTGTTATGTTATTAAGTAATTTAAAGTCACCCAAACTTTGTAACAGCATTATGTTGCAAGTCAAGGCTTTGCACCGGAACGTGTTATAGGCCTCTATTTTGACCGGACCTGCTTTGGGAGAAACCGTGTTTGTACCTCGTATTCCATTAAACCAAATAATCTCCCCTTTGAATTCAAAGGGCTGAATTTTAGCACAGGGATAGTAGAAGAGACGCAGAAGGACATAGGATCCTCATCGAGTTCCCACGGGTTCTATTGCCTTATAAGTACGATGTGCACTCGGTCCCCAAGATCCCATGGTCTCCACCCCAAAAGCTTTAAAAATGTAGCCGTTACCAAGGGCTGCATATTGTCTACGCCTAAGATGCTCCGCAGCGTCAGCTCCTAATCCAGCCTTTCTTGAGGTAGTAGGAAGAAGAGACGTGGCCAAGGTGTCAATATTAGTCGATCACATACCATAGGGCGTTCTTTTAAGAGTTAAGCCATCGGGCCTCTTACCATCGTCACGCGCCAGACCTATTGATTCTAAAATGGACGGCACATTGACACTGGCAAGTGCTCTACGTATGATGTCGTTCACGAGAAAGTGACGCGGAAATCTGCCAGAACTTCTTTGCAAGACAGCAACTATGGGGCACATTACAAAATGCACCTAATCTTAGGTAAATAGCTATTCGGAATGTGTTTTCATCCATTAAAGTCCCCGTAAAATGAGAGATTCTCACTCAGCTAAAGCAAAAGGACGAGTTCGCTCTGCAGAACTAGATACTGTTTCAACAAGATTTTTCCGTAATAATCTACATAGCGGCTCGCCCCATTGAATTGCGATTCTGGAAACGTCGGATGATTTTTGTTTAGGAAAACCATCAACCAAGCATTTTTAGATTCTGAGAGTCCAGAAATATCTGTGTCACTAATTGATTTGATTCTTTTAGATATTTAAAATTGATACGAGAGTTATACGAACTATGTCATCCAAATGGTTTAGAGAATTCACTGATTACCTAAGGGGGAGCAATGAAATGAGCTTGATGAGGATTGGATGATTTTTTCCTCAGAAAAGCTTGGAAATGCAGGTTCGACAACTATTTTTATGTCAGTAGCTACTTTTTTGAACTTCTTTATTATAAGGTCTGATTCAGGACAGCTATCTGAAAAAAATAGCTTACATTTAGAAAAATTAATTTGCAAGCCAATTTAATTTAATAAATTTTTTTAAATGTTTTAGTTAAGTAAAATTATATCGTTTAAAACTGTGATCGCGTCACCTCCTAGGTTACCATCATCAAGATACCAAACATTAAATCTTGAATTTAAAGCTTCAATAATTGGATAAATGGCAAGACTAAAAATGGCTGGACCAAGGGGGTCACCTTGCTGACACCCTGTTGATGATAATAACAAATTGGTCCATATATTAATTTAGTAGATGCATCATTGTACTGCCGAAGGAAGTTATATGCATATGGAATTTTGTTTTAAATTCCAGTCAAGAAGGCATCCCTGTTTACGGAATTTAAATCGTTTTTTAGGTCTACCTTTAGGAAAACATCGTCTCCGTTTTTCTCAAGAAAAGTGCGAAGAAAATGAACATCAGCTTCAGTACCATCTTGGAACCAAAGCCAAACTGAGTAGGTTATAAATATTCCTTTGAAGTAGAAAAATACTTATGGCAGCATATTTTGGCTACAAGGCGTCGGTAAGTGGTACCAACAGCGATAGGACGTATGCCATCATATTTTTTTAAAAGCACATAAGTTGGCTCCATACAAAATATCAAGGATATCCGTAGGAACCTTACCTTGAAAACTATGGTTGATACAATTCTGTTTTATACGCTGTATAAGAGATAATTTGTTACATAGATCGTATTCAACGTAAAAGATCCTATATGGGAAAGTTAACAAGTTTAGTGTTCCCAAGCATGCTTGCGCATGCGTAAACGGTAGTAGATTTTTTAATATTCAAAGTCAAACTATTAGCCACTGTAATACTGCCCGTATTCCTTGGTATTATTTTATATATATATATATATATATATATATATATATATATATATAGTGGCTGGCACACCGATTAGGCGCTATGGCAGGAGTAGATCAAGTTAAATATTTTTTCTGGGCTCTTCCTATATAATTATTGAGGCCTCGCTGTCCTTTATATAATTTTGGCTGGATACATTTGGTAAATTTTATAAGGTAATCCAACGACACAGGAATAACAGAATACATTCAACAAGTTACAAAGTAATGTAACCTAACCAAACAAATAATAATAATAATAATAATATACTTTATTGCGCATATAGAAAACAAAACAATTAAACAATAAAAGTAATAACAAATTGGCGGTCTTATCGCTAATGAGCGATCTCTTCCAGACAACCTTTGGGTAGAGGAGACTTTATACAATTATTGAGTAGAATGTGCTAACTGAAACTTTACAATATAAATATACATTTATAGCAATAGCTAAATTTATATACATATGAATAATAAATAATACTAATACGTACAAAAAATAATTATATATATATCAAATACATAACAAAAAATAAAAATAAATACACAAACTACATACATCTTAAATAATATAGATGAATAAACAGTGTTGATGAGACAGCTTAAATCTTTAAGTAATGTGTGATTACGAGATTTTTAAACATTCTTAAAGTTTGTGCTTTTTTGACATCAAAGGGTAAACTATTCCATAGCCTTATGGCTGTGACAGTGAATGAGTCATTATATGCTTGCGAATAATGTGTTGGGGTTTTCAGCATCATGTTTGTAGTGGCGCGATGAGCTGTAGACCCTGTAAAATTGAAACGCTCTTTCAAGTATAACGGAGTAGACGGATTGAACAGTACGTTGTAGAGAAGAAACAGAAAATGAGTATTCCGGCGAAGGCGAATTGGGAGCCACTTGAGTTTTAATCGAAATTCGGATATATGATCATATTTACGTAAACCAAATATGTATCTAATACATAGGTTCTGGAGTCGCTCAAGCTTATTTAATTGCTCCTCAGTAAGGTCAAGATAGCTAGCATCCGCATAATCAACGACAGGTAGCAGTAGTGATTTAGCCAGTGCAATTTTAGTGGCAATGGGCAAGAAGTTACGCAATCTGCTAATGGATTTAGCTGTAGCAAATATTTTTCTGCTAACTTCTTTTAATTGTGGTTCCCACGAAAATGTCTGGTCTATGATGATGCCCAAGTTTTTTACAGACTCGCTATATGGAATGACTGTTCCATTAATACTCACTTTAGGAAGATTTTGTAAATTAATCTTAGATATCATTCTTGAAGTACCCACAATGATAAGTTGCGTTTTATTTGGATTTACGTTTAGACCGTAAGAGGTACTCCAATCCATAATGCGAGCAAGATCGTTATTTATAATCACAACTGCACTTCTTAGTTCACTAACTGGAGCCTGAGTATATATTTAAAGATCGTCTGCATATAGATGGTAGAGAGAAGATAAATTAGATGTTATATTATTAATGAAAATAGCAAAGAGAAGTGGAGACAACACGCCACCTTGCGGGACACCAGCATTGGTGTAGCACCAAGTGGAGAAGGAATCATCAACCTTGATCCGCTGCCGGCGCCCACGCAAGTAACTTTGAAACCAGTCGATTGCTGTTGGAGATATGTTAAGAGAACTTAAAAGTGAAAGTAGTATATCAAAGTCAACAGTGTTAAAGGCGTTGCTAAAATCTAATAGTGTTAGCACTGTGACTTTTCTGTTTTCTATACCGAGACGAATGTCATCAGAGATTTTGACAAGTGCAGTAACCGTACTATGTCCAGGACGAAAACCAGATTGAAGGGGATTTAGTAAGTTATTTTTAGTGAGGAAATGACACAGCTGTTCATAAACAAGACGTTCAAGAACTTTAGAAAGGAATGGTAAGATGGATATGGGACGATAATCGGAATAACAGACAGGATTTGCTTTTTTCGGCAAGGGAATAATTAATGAATCTTTCCAGGAACCTGGAAATTTGCCAGAGGCAATAGAGTGATTAAGGATATTTGTGATGATAGGAATAATAATGTCAAGGATAGGAAGGATCATGTTACGGCTAATGCAGTCACTCCCCGCAGCGTTAGAAGATATAGCGATAATGCTCTTCTTATCATCACAATCAGGAAATCGACTTAGTAAAAACGGAGGAAAGTCAGGAGTTGGTCTTAAGGAAAGTGAGTTCAGCGTATTTATTTTTTTGTTGCCTTCAATAGCAACATTGGAAGAAAAGTGTTGATTAAGAAGATTGACATCAATATCATGTGAAAGGGGAATACTTTTAGTCTTACCAACTCCTAATGACTTAAGAAATTTCCAGATTTTTGCTGGATCACCTTTTTCAACGGATTTATGGATGCGTCGTTGTGCATCTCTACACATTCTTTTGCAGCGATTTCTCAGGAGTTTATACTTAGCAAGGTTGCTTTCACAAGGGTTGGTTTTAAATTTAACTTTAGCACGATTTCTTTTAACCATCATCTGTTTCATTTCATCGGTAAGCCACTGTGCGGGTAGATGTTTTTTTTTAATCATTCGAATTGGGGCATGGGTGTCATAAAGGTCAGTAATGACTTTGTTAAATAATAAAATTTTCTCATCAACTGAAGATGCTTTGATAACAGCGTCCCAATTTAACTTACTAGCGTCATCGCACAGACGGTTCACATCCATTCCACTAAAATTGCGTTGCTGAAGTATTCTTGACTTAGCTTTAGGAGGACGTAATTTGTAGGATAGATAAATCAAATCGTGGTAAGAAAAGGCATCAGCAGCGCACTGACCATGTTTGTACACATGTGTTGGGGAGGAAACTATAATTAAATCTAAAAGGGAGGGTGTACAATTAGGAAAGAAATGTGTAGCTTTAAGGGGTCATATTTGTAGGTTGCATCCCTCTACAATACTGTTGAGCAGATGAGAACGTCTATCTTTTTTTAAGTAACAAGTGTTAAAGTCACCCATAACAATTGTGTGGTCGTAGAGGGGTGTTAAATTTTCTAAAAGGCTTTCAAAAGAAGAAAAGTAATTAATATGTAAATTGGGACTATAGAAAACTCCAAGAAGAATTTTGCAGCTTGCAAGTTTTACCTCAATAAAAATATGTTCGGAGGTATTAGAGGAAATTTGATCAGAAATGTTAATAATAGAGAAGGAAAAGTTAGACCTAAGATATATAGCCACACCACCACCACCTCTATCTTTACGGTCGTTTCGAACTAACTGAAAGCCTGGCAATGAAAAAGATGTAGAAGGTAAGCAAGGTTTTAACCAAGACTCCGAAACAAGGACGGCGTGAATATTTTTGTTATCAAAAGATGCTAGCATATCGGACTAATGAGCTGGAATACTCTGTGCATTTATATGTACGATATTGAAATGTTTCAGTAAGTCTGAAAAAGTGGATGTTAAAGTAGCGCTGAGAGAAGGAGAAGCATTAAAAGAACTGTCGTCACTGTTCAATCCATCTGAAGAACAAGGAAAAGAATTATTACTGTCGCTGTCACTATTCATATATTACAATAAAATATTTATTTATATATACGTATAATATAATATAAAGACTATTAATATGATTGATATACAATAAAATAGAAATATATAAGTATGTGTGCTCTACATGCCAGCAGTCTGGTTTAGAAAAAGTACAAATTACATACAATCAAAAACATAAACAACAAAACAAAAAGTATTACTGAAACAAAAAAAAAAGAATTATTTAGGTATGTTACACGGAAAATAACAGCAAGATTCTGGTAAAATAAATACAATAGTTAATATAATTATCATTTAAAACATGAAACATTAAAAAAAACAACAAATTAAAGTTGTCCTAATATGCTTTTACCACAGCCGTACAAATTAAAGTACCTAAAACGTATATTCTAGAGCCGTAAAATTCTTAAAAAAAAAACACTAAATTAAAATATTTTTAAAGGTTAAGTGATAAACGGTGATAAATAAAATAACGAAATGTGATTATACTTAACTCAAGTGGTTAAAAGAGAAAATTGAAGGTAGAAAAAAAAAAATTTCCAAGATAACAGGAGAGGGCAAGACTGCATAACGGCTTTCAATCGTTCGTAAACATTTGAACTTGAATGTCACCTATTTCTTCGCTGCTGTTCTCTTGGGTCGGCCAGTTTTAGCTTCTATAGAGGAATTTTCAGTACCACTGTCAATAGAAGAAACTGCCACGGCATTTGCAGTCGTGTTTGGGGCAGCATTAAGCTCACTACGGCTAACAATCTTATGCCTTTTGCCATCAATGCCAATTGCAATTATCGATCCTCCTTGCGTCCAGCACTTGGAGATTCCAAATTTTTGCCGTGCTGCCATGAATAACTCGTGCCTAGACTTCGTGAGGAATTCAGAAAGCGTGATTCCAGAATTTTTAAGCCCAGTTTTGGCAGACCACACTTTATCTCTTAGGGTCACATCAGAAAACTTAAGAACTATTGGTCTGGATTTGTCTTTCAATAGATGGCCTAATCGATAACTGTTACGTATTTGCTCTGATGAAAAACTTGAGATTTTTAATCTTTCTGTAACAATTTTAAAAATAGTGTCCTTGATATCTTCAGTCTTACTTTCTGGGACTCCATGAACTAAAAGCATTTTGCGTCGACTGCACATCTCAAGACGATCATGCTCTTTTGTCAAATGCTCCACTTGTGATTGAAGACATTTTAGAGACAACAAAACAAAGGATTTGAAGCTGGCAAAGTCCGCTGCGAGGCTTGAAGAATGTCAAGTTTTGTCTCTCTCACCTATTTTACTTTGGAATTCAGCCATTCTTTTGTTGAATACCTCAGTCATCTCGGACATTGACTGTTTTAAGGACTCCATTTTGTGCAGTGATAACAAAGTAGAACAGTTTCAATCTTGTCAAATTGTAATTTGTGTAAAGTAGATATGAACTAGGATAATGATAGCTGGTAAGTAGTGCACTTTAATCTTGCATATTATGTTAAAATAATTGCTATTAAACAATTACTGCAATAATATTTTTATATTTAAAAAAAAAAAAAAAAAAAAACATGTGTTCACAGCACACCTACCCACAAAAAAAAAAAAAAAATAGTAACTACAATTATAATATCTATTTATCGTTACCAATCAAAACAAACTTACCTTAAACAAAAGAACCAAATAAAAAAGAAGACCTAATTTACCAACCTATACAAAATAAACTCTAAATAACATTATATATAAGAAGAACTATAGTTTTCAATCTTCTATTTTGATTGTAACAGTTTCTTATATTGACACAATTGAAGTTTTGCCAAAATGACACGACGCAATTGTTGATAGAAATGCAAACATTTAGACAGCACTTCGGCCTGTCCACAATACCAAATTCACTTAGGAGCACTGGACCGCGATTTGTTCATCAATTTAATAATCCATTAAAGATTTTTTTTTTTTTTTTTTATACCACTAAGGTGGCAAACAAGCTTACGGCCCGCCTGATGGTAAGCGGTCAGCGCGTTGCCGACCCTTCAGAAATCTAATAACTTCTTTCTTGAAGAAGTCCATACTGTAGTCCTTGCAGAAAACCTTGGCAGGGAGCTCATTCAACAACTTAAGCGTTCGCGGGAGGAAGTTTCTCTGAAACCGCACTGTACGCGTCCATTTAGGTTCTAAAGTGTGAGAATGAATTCCCTGCCGATGGCGAGCGGTGCGATGGTAGAAAGTAGCCGTGGGCATCATTTCGAACAATTCCTCAGAACACAACCCATTGTACAAGCGGTAGAACACACACAGTGAGGCAAAGTCTCTCCTCAGACTTAAGGGCTCGATACCGCAAGTGAGTTTGGAATCGTCGACAATTCTCACAGCCCGTCGTTGAACCGAGTCAAAAGGGCCAAGCTGGTATCCGGGTGCACCTGCCCAGAGATGGCAGCAGTACTCCATATGGGGCCGGACTTGCGACTTGTAAAGTAGCAACCTTTGCCCCGACGTGAATTACTGCTTCGCTCTGTTGAGTACACCAAGTTTTTTGGACGCCAGCTTCACCTTATCTTGTAAATGATCTCGGAACTGAACATCGCTGGAGATGTCGACACCAAGGATCCCAATGCTCTTGGAGATGGAGAGGGGAGTGTTCTGCTCTGGCAGAAGCTAGTATGTTATAAATTTCTTTGACACATCCAAGGTGGCCACTATAGATCGCCTGCACACTTGACACCTGCTTTCTTCCTCATTATTAAATTTTTAACCGTCTTTGGATCTTTATCGTTAAATCGCCTTTTTTCAAATTAAAAATGGCATTATTGGCAATCCACTTAAGTCGCTCTTGAAACGAAAGACTATGGAGGTAATGAAATATAGATTGTCTTTTTTCTTTAGAAATTACTCCACATTTTGAAGAAGTACATGGATTGGTTTGAAGTGATCTTTGCGTTTTTTATGCTCTTTTTCTAGATATATATTTTTCACCTTCAGGAAAAATGTATATCTTTAAAAAGGAGAAAACAATTCAGCAAAATATTCTTGGATTATTTTGTTTATGAAGAAGAAAATGAAGATAATGCCTTGCTTAGGGAAGCCTTTGGAGATCTCAGTGAAAGTAAGTGGTCTGACAAAGAAGTCATAAACTCAAAATCAAGAAGTATTAATAAATAGAAAGAAAGGAAGTTGTTAAAAGATAAAAGTGAAAAATATATATCCAGAAATAAAGAAGAAATAAAGAGATATAATTTTTTTTAAACATTATGTGAGTGGATTCCTTACTACAATTTAACTAACACAAAATAAACAAAAAGTGTGCTGCCAAGCGGTCACCTATTCAATGACTAACCAAGCCCGACGTCGACATTAAATATCGTTTCCAATAAACAAGCGTGTCACTGGTGCTCTTAGTAATCTAGACTATTTTCGCTAGATGGCGCTGAAGTCGTTTGTGTGGCCAGTTTTTGTTAATCGTTGTTATACTTTAAAGCTCACATTATACCTAATCATTGCAAGTTGGAAGCTTGTATTTATAACTGTTTTTACAATAGTTCCCAAACAACAAACACAAGTACTGGGATCCTCTATAAAGTTATTATTATTATCTTATCCCACATAATAACACATATTCTTTGAAAATATCAGGCTTCAACAAAGATCAGTCTAAATTTATATTTTAGACTCTAAAAGATAGAGCCCTTTAGTGGTCGGACAGACAGACAGTTAGCGTTAGTTTAGCAATAGAGCCCTGTTGGCACCCTTTGGGTACGGAACCCCAAAAACCACCAAACGGGAAACATTTGGTTGGAAACAATCGCCTCTGTGACTCAGTGACTTACATGCTGAACCGGAGGCGTGGGTTCGATTTCTGCACAGGGCAAAGATTTATGCGATAAACATTTGTGAATATGTATGTAATTGCAAAAAGTTGCCTTGTTTAGTTTGGGACTAGACGGCGATGTGTGATTTTTCCAAAAATATTATATTTAATATTATTATTAATAATTGATCAAACTGACAATTAAATAGCTGAAAATTTGCAGTAAAATAGATATAAGAAATAAACTACGAACTCAAAAAACTGAAAAAAAAAATATGGGAAGGAAGGGATCAAGCCAGTGACGGACCTTAAAAATTAAAAGTACAGAAATAAGGTTATTAGGAAACTACACAGATCCGAATGAAAATTTAGAAAAAGAAGACAACTTTACCTTTCCTTTAAATATTTATAGAATTAAAGAAAAATCTATGTGTTTCAACGTCCGAAATACTTATTAAATATTCTTTTCTTTCTGGAAAGAGTGAGTAACCTTGTCAAGTGTTTGCGTAGGACCTTTTGTTCCGTTACCCTCGTTATCCTCATAGAATGATTCCAGGCCGTGAAGTTAAATATAAGAATACTTTAAGTCTTAAGCTTAAAACGTTTCATAAATTAAGTATACGTGTAAAGAAAGGATAGGTCTGGGAATAAATAAAATAAAATAAATAAATTAAGGTGATCAAGCTTTCGTAAGTAATTGAAATTTAAAGTTATTTTGCAGGGAAATTCCGTCCATTACCGTTGCCGCGACCGAAGCTATTGTGTACACTGTGACAATTCCCGAAGGGTAATGCTACTCGTAACTTACTTAAAAAAAGGATTACCGTTGGTGTCAAACAGTTCCCTGTAGCTGACTTGTTTACGAGGTCGTGCGTTCTCGAGATAATAATTAGCCTATGATTTTGTCCCTACTTCTCTCACTTCGCAAAATATCTTTTTCTTTCGTCAAACAAATAAACAAACTCAACTGAATATATAAGTTACTGTAAAGTGAACCAAAAGTGTATTTTGTTACTAAAGTCACATTTTATTAATAAAATTAAAAATTAATTTGAATTATTAGAAAATTTATTATATTTCACATTGACATTATATTAAAACTTGTTGAAACCGTTCTGCCATTTGACTAGTGAACCCTAAAAATAGTATAGTATAGGAATTTACTGTAGCCGGTTTTCATTGAAAGTGTTTTTTTTATTTATTAGCAACCCAGAAGCGATGTTCCATTGCAAATTTTTTCCAAAGTCAAAATTTCCAATGTTCTATTTATGTTGGATTTGCTGTTCTAGTATCTGTTATAGCAAGGAACATTAAGAGGGCCATTCACAGTCGTCAAACGACTAAAAACATGTCTGGACATTATAAAAGCTGTTGGTTGTGATGTCACAAAGACGAATTCCAAATGATATGTGTGATTCAACTACAGGAAAATAGACTATTACAACAGCGGCATGCAATGGATAATTTGCCTTTTCTATGCCAATACCATAACAGAACATACACAAGACATAATTAGAAGATAAGAATGTATATTCAAATTATTGATAGAATCAGGCGTTACTTTGCGGAAATTCATTATTATGATAAAATAAAGTAATAATATTTTATCATAATGTATATGCAATTTACTTTTTTAGAGTAATACCAAGTTTAGTTTATCAGAAAAATATTATCTTAGGTCTAAGAAAACCATTAAAATCTCAAGATACGGTTGACCTGAATATGTATTTAAAAAGATTTTTCTGTGGAAGGCTTGTCAAGTGTTTGCATAGGACTATTGTGTCGTAACCCTTCCTTCTCACGGTTTTCAAAGAATGCCTTTAAAGATCAGATTCCTTTTCATTCTTATCTTAAGGAATTTAATAACATAGGTAGTTTCTTAAACTTAGAAAAAATATTAACGTTTATAATGAGGTAGTGATCTTACTAAAATTGGTAAATTTTATCAACATTATTTATCAGTAAAAAGGTTGACAATGATGCTTTTCAAATTTTAATTGCTTAAATAAATTAAAATTGAATTCCAAATGATTTATAAATTGTCATCTATTACTTAAAATGTCATCTCGGATCTTTGGATTTCCACTACTGAACTTATCTCGATCTCTTGCTGTTTGTATCCAGTAACTTTCCTCTAACTTGACAAAATGATGGGTGTACGTTTCCTAACAAGTATTTCGGCAAATTATTTTACATAGCGCCCGTCCGCACCAATGCTGGTGAACGAGCGCCCATACGGAGGATGTGCGAGCGACACAACAACTTATTCACTGACTCTCAACTTATAAACTTATTAAATATAACAAGAAATAAATATAAGAGCTTGATAAGTGTAGCCTTGGCTTCTAGCACCGAGACGAGTACGTAATGAGGATCAGTACAGTTAAAACAAATTAAATAGAATGAGTACCTATGTTGTTCTTTATAACATTAGAATGGTATATCTTTTTGAATTATTAAAATCGGACCATTACTTACAGAGATATTAAATAATAAAATAACTCTTCCGTGCCGTTAAAAGCCAATGCGCCGCGATTACGTGTGACGTCATCGTACTTGAACGGACTGCGCGCGCGTGCACTCATTCACAAGTCGCTCACGACTCGACGGAGCTGAGACACGATATGTATCTAAATTAAGTGTCGATACATATCAAGAGTGTAAATTTGTGATAATTAGTATAAAACCAATACCTACAAATTATGAGTATTAATAAAGTTGAAGCTGGTTTTGTACAAGCTCAATCAGATAACCTTGCGATAGTGGATTCTTTTATAGTGTTTGAATACCTAGGTAATCATTCAAAGTTTACCGGTGCTGAGATCCGTGGTTGGAAATTCCAGAAGTAAGGTTGCACCTTATCTATCTATTATTGTAACTTTAGTACTTTAATTAGATAGAATCCACGCCACCACTCAAGTCCGATAACTAGGTAAGTATACTAGGTAGGTATGTATTATCTATAGCCACCGGCAAGGAATTTACTCTCTATCGAGAGGGTGCGAGGGGTTTGATTCTTTATCTAAGATCGAGTGGACACCAGTAGTCTTGTTACTAAATCTTGTCAATAAGAATTATACCTTATAGGTACCTATTCCACAAAGTGCTATTTCTATCAAAGTATAACTTGATATTTCTCTGGTTTCCAATAAGGTAAAACAGATTCACCGATGTTTTATTAAATTTTATTGCAATAGTTCCAGTTTTTATGACAGGACTTGAGTCGTGGTGCGGACTCTAAGCTGTATGCAGGGACGTATACAGAGGAGGGGATAGTTGGGATTTTTCCAGTTGGGAGTAAGATGACGTCACGCACTTTGCGCCGCGGCAACCCGGCTATCGACGCATTAATTTGAATACTACTAGCTCATTTTTGGTCGTATGACAAAAAAAATATACCAATATTTTTGATTTTTCAAGGACATTAATACAACATTCAAAACTAAAAACCTCGTTGATCCTCATTAGTATTGTTATGGTATTTTTTTTTTTTACTTTCATGTCAATCGCGGCATTTTACTCTATCATTATTTTATTACTATTTTTTATTTATATATATGTATTTATGTGTGTATGTATGTATCAATATGTAAATATGTGTGTATATACGAGTATATTTTATTCATTAGTATTATTTGTGCCAACAGTACCTACTATCCTCTATTAGGCTCTATTATAAGGCTTAATGCACCAACATCATTATTTAAATACATCTGTGGAACACCCAGTTAAGGATACAATTACTTTATTGTTAATTTTATATTGTTGCTATATCATTGTATTTCTGTTTGTGTTCATCTAATAAATAAATTAAAATAAAATAACCATCGCATTAAAGTCATATTCAATTACTTTAAGTAATATAGGCATTCATTCTATCTATTTTGACATGAACATATCTATATATACACAGGAGTGTATTGTCACTTACAAGAACTGTGTGTCGATTGTTTTATCTGGATAAAGTGGTGTTATTCGCCCAAGTTTGGCACATGGCACATGGCGTGCATCCAAGCCGCCTTTGTAAAGCCAACTTTTGATTAGTTAATGTGTCTACCGCTTAAAACGGAAATTGAGTTTTTCAATTTGCTATAGAATTTGTGGGTTGGTTGCCTTATTTATCTATCTATTATTCACTATCCCATCTATCTTTATTAGAAGTTGCAAGTAGAAATGTTTCATTAAAAGTTTAGACTTTCACAAGCATAAAATGACTTTGCAGATTCTATCACTAAGTTTTAACTGGGAAAAATTATAACATTCATAGAGTTACCTACTTACATTTAAGTTTTAACAAGAATGTTTTTAATGTTATTTTAACTCATTTGTTTTTCTTAAGTTGAACTTATCTGCTAATTAGATTAGATCATATTGAGTATATGTTTACTCTATCAAAGTTTCCATTTTTCTTTCTTTTGTCATTTTAATGACTTAGTGATTTTTAGTTTATTTTATACTTTTTAATGGGCTTTTAATGTGAGTGTAATTTTTTAATACTTTTATTTTTAGTTGGTAAGGATAATTATCATTAATTTTGGTTTAATCTCGATTCTGTTATAATGACCGACCTTACCAGTAATAAATTAGTCAGTTTTATATTTTTTAAATAATAAAGACAATCACTGATACATTTTCAAACCCTTATTTAGAGGACAACCAATGATTTCCGTTTATTACAGCCGTTTTATATGATAGGCTTGTTCTAAAGCATACAATTATATACTTAAGTAAACAATTAATAAAAGTAATCTAAAATCATTCCTTTGTTTTATGGCCATTCTATCAACCTTTTAAGTATGTTCATTAATTTGAACAAATAATTTGGATTCATAGCAAAAAGACAGTCAAAAGATTAACTTGAACCTGCAACCTCAAGATTGCGTCTTAGTGCCCTGCCAATTGAGCCATCGAGGTATGATACCGAAAATATATAAAAAAAAAATATGCTAGGAGCACATAAGCTACCTAGTAGTTAAAAGTACGGTCTTAATATATGTAGTGAAAGTATGAGTATATTAAACTTCGTCTAACAGAAAAATAGATCACACAAGAAAGAAGTAAGTAATTTTCTTACGCCTCATGTATTAACTTATCGAGCTTGAAATAGTTGTTCGAAGGATCTTGAAGCCACAAAATAATTGAGCAGAAAATTAAATGCACAATCATCGTTCTTATAGAAAACTACAAGCTCTTTATACGTCACGTTGGTAATATAAATTGGAGAGTAATATATATTTGAGTTTAAAAGTATTTAGGCAACATAACTGATACAAAATGATAGAAAAATTGCGAAGATTCTTGCTTGATTAGGGTTCAACTTAATTTTATACTTACTTCATATTTTCTCTTTAATTTATTAAATCTTGTGTTCAATTTTCTTCAGTTGCGGCTTCAAGCTCTACAAAATTTAGGTCTTTATTAGGGTTCCGTACCCAAAGGGTACAATCGGGACCCTATTACTAAGACTTCGCTGCCCGTCTCTCACCTGGCTGAATCTCATGAACCGTGATAGTAAAATAGTTGAATTTTTCACAGAAGATTATTTCTTTTGCTGCTATAACAACAAATACTAAAAAACAGAATAAAATAAATATTCTCCCAATAAGGAGGCTCCCTCACAACACACGTGATTTTTTTTGCTCGTTTTTGCTCTATATTGATTACGGCAACAGAATATTAATTTAGTTATATATTCACTTTAAAAATAAATAAATAAATTAAAATAAAACAAACATTTCAGGGGTGGGCTCCCATACAACAAACGTGATTTTTTTGCCGTTTTCATAGAACGGAATGCGGAACCCTTCGTGCGCGCGTCCGAATCGCACTTGGCCAAAACTTTGATATGATTCAATTGCAAAGACAATCGTGTTTATGTTAGAGAAAAATAAAATAAAGGTTTCCAATGTCGAATATTTTATTTAAAGTAAGTAATTAATAAAAAAATACTCTCATATAGAGATACAGTGTAACAAGCTTCTATGGCCTTCTTACCTTGGGTGTTCTGTCGCTAGTGTCGTTGTTAGATTAGACCATTCCATATGACGACTGTAGTATATTGAGTTTTTAATTTTTAATTTTGTATTACTTAAAATTTTTTTTTTAGTGATTTTGAACAAATCTTAGAAAACAAAAAAAAAAAGTGCTGGTTTGACTTTGTGTGCATAGACACTAGACTTCGAGTTCTGTGATCTGTCCTATGGACTGCGCAAAAGCCTCACCAAATTAACCATCGGTTAGAGAGAGATAAAGTGAACCTGTGCCCTTTTTTCTCTTTCTAACGTCCGCCATTTTGTTTTTGTTTTATTTTTATTTCAACAAATTATAAAGAGACAAGAGACCGCAGGTCCGCTTCTTCCTTGTCACTTTTGCTACTTTTGTCTTTTTCACAGCTAGCTAGGAAACGCGCTGACCAGTTATCTATGTCTATGGCATAGACTGGCAGAATATCATAATATTTTTTTTAATACCACTAAGGTGGCAAACAAGCACACGGTCCGCCTGATGGTAAGCGGTCACCGTGGCCTATGGACGCTTGTAGCACCAGGGGTAACACTCACGCGTTGCCCACCCTTCAAAAAGCCATTAACTACTTTCTTGAAGAACTCCATACTGTAGTCCTTAGAAAAAAATCCTAAATATAAATATAGACTACTAAAATAAAAATCATAAATAAAATCATATAACCCTGTTAGTTAAAAACTTTAAATGTAATGTTTAAAACAAACGATGATTCAAATTGCAAAGTAGGTTACCAGTGAGTTAGGAGCGTTGGAACAATAGCGGCTTGGCTGCACGCCATGCGCCGACCCGAGTGTTCAAGTTAAGTTGTGCGGAGCACAATACTTTAGCTAACCGGATAAAGCAATCAAGATGAAGCTTTACATTTCTTGCTCTTTAAACTCTTGTTTGACATAGAAATCATATTTTGTGTTTGATCTTCAAAATATTGTTGAGATTTTCGCTCTTACAACGTTCATACTCCACGTTGTATGAAGAATTTATCTGGCTTTATGCCTATTCTTAACCGTGCTTCTTCACGTACTTTGGACGACAAAAAAATAATAAGAATTTGATGTTACCACGTAAAAACTTAAATAAACTTGTGTGTTTAAAGATTGCTTGATTTATTAGTTATAATATATTTTTAAACTCAGTAATTTCTAAAAATAAAGAGCTGAAAAGAAAATAAAGCCAGATCTTCAACCTATTTAAAATAAAAATGGACACAAGCAACATGGCGGACTACTTGGAGAAATTGAGCAGACTAATTTGATTTTACCCGTGGTTCGTTGCAACCGCTCTCGAGCATGTTGTAAACACTCTCTGGAAAATATGTAGGATGGGAAAAGCTTTAGGGAAATTTTGATATTTATAAGTTGTATGTTAGAAAATATATGCCAGCTATATGTATTTAATGATATGACAATTAGACTTAAAGCAAATTTTTGACGGTCTCGTATAAAATGTATCGATTTTTTTATGAATGTATTTATTTATTTTTTATTATTTATTTATTTGTTTTTTTATTTTATTTATTTATTTATTTTATTATATTTATTTATTTATTTTATTTATTATTTTTTATTTATTTTATTTATTTTATTTATTGATTATTTATTTATTTATTTTAAATTTATTTATTTATTTCCAAACCATAATTGTTTTCTATGCAATATTCAGAATTTTCCAATAACTATTATATATGAAAATATTATTTCTAAAATAAAATTTTATTTATTATTAATTAACAGACATGAGGTTTTATGTAACTTTTCCTCAAAGATACTGATCGTTATTTTGCAAGCTTTCAAAGTTACTGTAAGTTAGTTCCTAAACCGATTATTCTAAAAATCTGAGAAAAATTATGATATTAGATATTCAAAAGTATAAGCAACGAAAATTGTATTGAACAAACTTACATGGTTTTTAGATATTCAAATGTTTTTTTTGCCTAAGGAAACTAATGCGTGCACGACACGAACTTGGCCGTTTTCTTTATAACTAAATTTCTCTAATCTTGTACAGGGTAAAATACTGTTTTTGTTTTTTTTTAATACCGTTACTTTTTGAGTATCTATACGCGCAATAATCTTTGCGCCTGAAGGACATTTCATTTTTCATGAAAAATGTTATCAATGAATTCGGAGATTGGGCGTATAAGCCGGACTTTGGGAATACCCATATATATTGACTGGACCTCGAGGGAGCACTGTTATAGCTTCTTGCGCTTACACTATTTGTTATATGGACGTAATGAAAAGGAAACTTTGTAAAAAACCATATGTTCAACCGCACATTTAAAGATGTTCTCGCTAAGTATTATATAATTATAGTACTTAGCGAGAAAAAAAAAAAGTAATATGAAATTGATGCCGTATAGTCTCAACATATTGTCAATCTCTCCGTCTAACTTTTATTTTCAGGATGTTTGTCTGTCTGTCTGCCGGTTAGCATCTGTGTCATTGTGTGAGATAATAGATTTTTGAAGGGTCGGCAACGCGCAAGTGATGCCCCAGGTTTTGCAAGCGTCCATAGGCTGCAGTGACCACTTACACGCAAGCAAGCTTATTTGGCACCTTAGTCGTATAAAAAACAAAAAAAAAACAATGTGGGGATATCAAATAGCTTCTTTCAAGAATTCACGATAGTGAACTGCAAACAGGAAGAAACTACAAATATTTCGTGCTATTTTTCATCGACTTTGAAGTTTAGATCTACTGATTGCATATTGTTTTAAATATCATCAATTTACAATATATGGCTTGTATCAATTCTATTGGCTCGTATCACTCGTCATATGTAATAATTACTTTAGAGTATGGGAAATCTTAGCTTCGATTTTTGACTTAAAATCAATTAGAACACAACAAATATAGTGTCGATCGCATTGTATAGTGTCGAAAGTGGACCAACACTTAGATATGATAAGTGTTGGTGTGTTAATTTAATTAACACACCAAGATACTGACACAGCCAACGCCTCGAAAACCAGATTAGTTATTAATGGTCCCTTGCACTGGGTAAAGAGTCGGAAGTCTGACAAAAAAGCAGAAGCAATGTGCTAAATAAAAATGCTGTTTCGAGCATGTTGGAGTACTGGAAAAGGAAAAAAAGGACTATCCCTAAGGAAAGGCCTTTTCTCTATAGAGAGGACAAATAATAGTATAACGAAATAAACAAAAAAAATCGCTTTGAACATAATTTCGTCGATTTTGAAATTTTCAAACTAGGGTCTAAGCGTTCGTGACGGAAACACAATAAAGTACGCGTAGCTAAAAAGTAACTTGCACAAAAAAGACGTAATTCTCTCACAGCTCATGTAATAATTTATTGAGCATGAAACAGTTGTTCGAAAGACCTCGATGCCACAAAAATAATTGAGCAGAAAATTACAAGCGCAGTCGTTGTCATACACATATAACATGCTCTATATATATATATATACACCTATATACATACACACCCAGAGGTTTTTACTTTATAGCTACCCATTTTTTGAGTTTAAGAATTTTGACAAAGTTTGACGAAGGAAGGCGTCTTACTTATCAAATGAAGAAGAAATAAGCGCAAAAAAGTGACCAGTTTACTAAAAATGACTATCGGCGAAAGCGAAAATCGACTATTTCAACTTCACAGCCATGTACGTCAATTTGGGCTTTAGCCATGTTTGCGCAAAAGCGATAGCTTTCATAGAAACGCTGATACCCGACCGTGTAATGAAGTTATCTTTAATGTATAACTGCGCCAAGTAATGTGCAACTTACATACTTGGTCGAATACTACCGTTTCTATTATCGTTTTCGTTGTTTTTCTTACTTAGCTAGAGGTCCTGGACCGCTTACAAACTATTCAAAAAAAAAAAGAAAAGTAGAAAAGAAAAAAAACGTATTCCTTAGTTATTTAAAACGATGCTACGTATGTAGTAGAAAAAGGAAAAATATTAACTATACTGTTTATCCTAGATAATTATTAGAAAGGAATTCCACGGTAAAGACTTAATTCGGTACAAGTGTAGCCGTGGGCCGTGATTTTATAATCAGTTTTACAAAAATGTAAGTACAAAAATCATAGCCTAGATGATAAACGAATCGGCCAAGTGCAAGTCGGACTCGCGCACGAAGGGTTCCGTACCATTATCTATAAAAAATTAATGTTTTTTTTTTATTTTGTACTACCTTCTGCCAGCGGCTTCGCCCGCCCTAAATTTCGTTATCGTTGTAGGTTCTTACGGCAACTCCTCAATTATATAAAAAAACAAACAATCTAATCTTCACTCATTGATGGCATAATACATTCGTGTCTGTGAAACCATGGAAATACACATACAAAATTTCAACCCCATCGGTCAAGCCGTTTAATAGTTGACATACCAGCAGCAGCGCCACCTATCGAGTCAAATTGTATTTTCAAATCATCCAGGAAACCATCGAAATACCCCTATAAAATTTCATCCCGATCGGTTCAGCCATTTAGAAGTTATGTGAAAAAGGAAGTAATTACGTAATTAAGTAATGGAATGTACGGAAGGATAATTCTTACTCCCCGTTGTCCTATTACCCGTTTTCCCGTAGGAATGAAGCATTTTCACGCGGTAACATGTCTATGTTCATCAGGGATAATGTCGGCTTCTTAGGGTAAAAGAATTTTTTAAATCGGTCCAGTAGTTTCGGAGCCTATTCAATACAAACAAATAAACAAACAAACAAACAATCAATCAAATCTTTCCTCTTTATAATATTAGTATTTTGTATATTTGAGTTGATTGAATGAAAGGTTCATTTCGGTTGACGATTTATGACGTATTAAAAAAACTACTTATTAGATCTCGTTCAAACCACTTTTCGTTGGAAGTTTGCATGGTAATGTACAGTCATTTGCTAGAGTCCATGCATAGTGTAAAGGTTAAAATTGCGTGGAGCCATTCTGTGAATCTCGCACACACACATTAACATTATCAGAACTGTCAATAATATTAACCTTAAATCGACGAAATTAGGTTTAGTTTTCTTTATACTAACCAGTTTATTTAAATCGTTCTTATATCTTTTGGTTTCTTAACCTAACAAATTAATTAGGTGTAAACAGCAGTGTTGTTCTACATAAGTATTGTTTATTTCGCATTAAGTGTTGTCTGCCCCGTGGACCCGTGGTGTGATCCATAGACGCTGCGACTTATTTTGGCGAGCCTGTGGTTCAAATCTCGCTACTTCCGTATTGAGTATTCTTGTTAGAAATTACTTTATTTTTATGTTCTCTCTGAACTGGACCAATTGGTAGGAGAACTTTTTGTTTTGTTTGCAAAAATTTAAACACATGCAATCTAATAAGAATGGTTTTATTAAAATTTTATAAATATTTTTTTTTATAAATGTCTCATTTTTCTATATATATATTTCCTTAGGTTATAGCTTAAGTATTCGTTTTCGTAATAAAAATAAAATTGAAACTTAACCATAAGAATAAAAAAAAATTCAAGTCACCATTCATTCGGTAACGCTGTTATATTTTGAAAAACAACAAAGTAAATAAAAATATGTTATGTCTTAGATATATTGAAATGTAAAAAAATATCTGTAAGAGAAATAGTACTTTTTTTTAGGGTTCCGTATTAATGTCTCTTTTTTCTATATATATATTTCCTATGGTTATAGCTTTAGTATTCGTTTTCGTAATGAAAAGAAAATTGAAACTTAACCAAAGGAATAAAAAAAATACAAGTCACCATTCATTCGGTAACGTTGCTATATTTTGAAAAACAACAAAGAAAAAAAAATTGGTCATGTCTTAAATATATTGAAATGTTAAATAATATCTGTAAGAAAAATAGTACTTTATTTTTAGTGTTCCGTACCCAAAGGGTAATTAGCGGAACCCTATTACTAAGGCTCCGGCTGTATCTCATGAACCGTGATAGTTAGACAGTTGAAATTTTCACAGAAGATATATTTCTGTTGCCGCTATAACAACGAATACTAAAAAACAGAATAAAACAATAATATAAGGGGGGCTCCGATACAACAAACGTGATTTTTTTTTCACGTTTTTATAGATAATGGTACGGAACTCTTCGTGCGCGAGTCCGACTCGCACTTGGCCGATTTTTTAGTATTTAATATAACCTTCATTATTTTCAATCACAGCAAGCAAGCGCCGCCGCATAGGTCCGACTATATTAGAACAGATATCTGTTCCTCTAATATTATTCCAAATTTCTAAACAGTGAGCCTCTAAAGACTCTGTAGTTCTTTCATTTCGCATGTCCCATCTTTGCACCATCAAACCCTATAGGTTTTCTATGGGATTTAAATCTGGTGATTTTGCAGGCCAAGGAATAACATTAATGTCCGGGTGTTAAGTAAACCAATCCTGCACTATATGCGCTCGATGCACAGGACAGTTATCATGCATAAACTGTATTTGTGGCATATCAGCTAATGGATAAACACACCGCGCTGTTGGCAGCATGAGCTCTAGCGCGCCCTGCTATCGAGATTAATTCACCAGGACCAGCCGCAGTCATCTACCCCTACATATTTAGTGATATCCGTCCAGATTCCATATTTGGGACATCATTTTGTTCGGCGTAACGGGTTCCATTACTTCGCCACAAATGAAGCATCCCGTTTTCAGATGATACGAACGACTTCTCATCTGTGAATAATGTGTGCTCCCAGTCAAAATCTAAATACTCCCTTGCAAACAAAAATCTATTTTGTTTATGGGTATTAGTTAAAAACGGTTTTTTAGCTGGCTTTTCAAACTACTGAAATTATATTTTAATTTTTTTTTAGAAATTTACTTACAAAAAAGTGTGGTATTAAAAATTATAATATAACATTAACATCAAATAAATACTTATGGTAAAACCAGTCTCATTGCAAATTTGAGATATATTGTGACCCATATTGTAACATTAAATGTCTACCTACGTAGTATCCGCATCTCACTTAATAGCTATTAGAAAATTGGTCTAAGCTGTTTCAAGAAACAAAATATTTATAATTCGTAAAATGTAACAAAAAGAAAGGCATAAGATGAGATTCGAATCCACAACCACTAAGTACACGTATTAAGATCTGATACGTCTATCCACTAGGCTACGTATACGATAATTTTCTTAGTGAAATTATTATAAACAATATTAAATGAAACTAATATTACTCAGGTTTCACAAGACATATTACTTTATTTTTTTAAGTGTGTGAGTGACTACGCCTCGCTGCCATTCTATTTTGTTTTGAAATTCTATATGCAGTTCTGCAATTGACCGTACATCATATATTTTTTTAGTAGTATCATTCTCTTATTTTAGAAGCGGGGGGGGGGGACACATTTTACAACTTTGGAAGTGTCTCTCGCGCAAACTATTCAGTTTAGAAAAAAAAGATATTAGAAACATCAATATCATCATTGAAGACCCATCCACAAGTATGAATGTGATGAAAAAAATTTTTTGAGTTTGAGTTTGTATTTTTGTGTGAAAATCTTAATGCGGTTCACATCATACATCTACTTACCAAGTTTCAAGTATAGTTTTTATAGTTTCGGACAAAAGTGACCTTGTTTCTTTTATAACTGCAACTTAGTTTGCAAAAGCCGTAATCGCACAACACTATTCTTTGAAATACATTTGGGCTTTCATTTTTCCAACCTTCTTGAAATATGTGATCAATAGATTCTGAGATTGGGTATATTGGCCGGAACTCAAGGGACCGCTGTAATAGGTTCCCATCACTTTTGCGATATCTTTATAAACGCGATGAAACAGAAACTGTTGGTTGTGACATTTTAGGACTGAGGAGCATAAATCACAAACGAAAACAGAATTATTTAAAATTTATACAGAGTGAAAAAGTAAGGCCGTGGTTTTAGGGAAAGTACCCTAAATATTGATGATGGAAAATTTTACTGAAAGATTTTTTTTTAAAGATTATTGAACAAATTTTAGCTGCGAATCGCTGACCGAAACTTGTAAAATATGAATTAAAAATGTTTTCTATTTAATAAAATTTAATATACTTTCTAATAAGTAGCTTAAATAGCAAAAAAGACCAAGCGAGATAAATAAATACTTATTGCCTATTGTCCTATATTGTGTTTAGTTACTACTAAGCAAATTTTTAGAAGAAGGTACAAGATTAAAGCATTTTTTTTTTTTGCTATTTTGTCTTAATTTAAGAGGGCGAAATAGGCCAGAGAGCTAATTTCTATTTCTAAATTTACAATGCTATTGACATTTCTATGCGATATATTCGTTATGTAAGATAACTTCTTAAGAAGTAATTTTATTTTATGGAATTTAAGGTTTATACCGTTTTGTTGTCACATTTTTTGATTTTTTGCTACAATTCCAGCGATGTTCAATTCCAAGATCATTTACTAGACAAGGTAAAGCTGGCGTCCATAAAACTTGGTGTACTCTACAGAGCGAAGCAGTACTTCACGTCGGGGCAAAGGTTGCTACTTTACAAGTCGCAAGTCCGGCCCCATATGGAGTACTGCTGCCATCTCTGGGTGGGTGCACCCGGGTACCAGCTTGGCCCTTTTGACTCGGTTCAACGACGGGCTGTGAGAATTGTCGACGATCCCAAACTCACTTGCGGTATCGAGCCCTTAAGTCTGAGGAGAGACTTTGCCTCCCTGTGTGTGTTCTACCGCTTGTACAATGGATTGTGTTCTGAGGAATTGTTCGAAATGATGCCCACGGCTACTTTCTACCATCGCACCGCTCGCCATCGACAGGGAATTCATTCTCACACTTTGGAACCGAAATGGTCGAGTACAGTGCGGTTTCAGAGAAACTTCCTCCCGCGAACCCTTGGGTTGTGGAATGAGCTCCCTGCCAAGGTTTTCTCTAAGGACTACAGTATGGGGTTCTTCAAAAAAAAAATGTTATTAGATCTCTGAAGGGTCGGCAACGCGCGAGTGATGCCCCTGGTGTTGCAAGCGTCCATAGGCTACGGTGACCGCTTACCATCAGGCGGATCGTAGGCTTGTTTGCCACCTTAGTGGTATAAAAAAAAAAAAAAAAAAAACTAGACAAAAGCAAGTTATGTAAAATATATTTTTTCTATCTTTAAGGTGCTATAGTTAAACCACAAAATTTGCACAAAACGGCGTATTAACGTGGTCTAACCTCTATCGCAGTCTTAAGATACTATGTTATTTAGAATAAATTCATCTCGATCCTTTCGACTGATGCCATATAGTACAGGTTTTTTTCATATTTCAGAGGTTCAATTCCTGACTCAAACAGATGATTTGTCTAAAAATATTTGTACGCAGATTTACTTATTTTGGGAACTAAAGGAATAATTCCTGTCAGTAAAATTTGCCACTATTAGCAATCACTCAATGGACAGGTCATATCAATCTCGCACATAAACTGTTAATAAATCTATGTATTGCAGAGAAACATGTTTTAGTGCAATGAAGATATTTATCGAACTGTATAAAAAAGCGCAATACTTGTGAACTGAGTATAAATTAATGACAGCATCCGACACTGTCTCAACATCGATCTTCTATCGATTATCAAGCCACTAATATGTGAACAAATGGCTCCAAAGTAACCTACCTGTCTATCCATACCATCATGGTCCATTGTGTACTGGAAGCCTTCAAGTATGACAGAAAATTAAATCACAAAATGACATCTAAAAATTCACAAACAAAAAACACACATAATAAAATAGTTTCCTTACGCATAACGTCAAACGTAGCAACAAACATTCCAAAATATGTTCAGAGGTGACGAAAAGGAACGAATATCTGATTTTGATTTTACGCTTTTCATAAAAGAATGTGATCAATAGATTCCGAGATTGGGTATATCGGCCGGACCTTGAGGGACCGCTGTAATAGTCTCCCATCGTGTTTGCGCTATCGGTTTGTATAGGTACGTGACGACGCGGAGATATACCAAAATGTACTCTTTTTTATTTAAATAAGTTTATATTTTAAATATATTCGCTCTTATTCACTATACATAACCTTTTTAACCAACATCACACAGAAAAGGAGTGTTATTGGTTAAAAAGGTAATTGGTAAATTATAAGTTTAATGCCAAAAATAGATTCCTTATGATCCCATTATGTATGCCTGTCAGTTTGTCTGTCCATGTGTGTGACGATGTTGAAATGATTATGATCAACATAATGAACATTATCGAAAAGAAAATATCATGCAGCTTTCCCCCCTGTTTCCTCCCTGGATTTTGGCATTAGACCAATCATTTTTTAATTGCCGTTTTACGAATGTATACATAACTGGGGCGCTGCAAAGTCCAAGAACTTGCCTCTTTTTCTAAAACATTTTCAGATGTTGTACGAGAATATATAGAAAAATTCACTAGTTTTCATATATATATTTGTACAATATTTCACCACATATTTCTCTATATATTTGTTATGTCGATTAATGTCTTGGCTGTCTTATATATAATATGAATATTGAATCTACCAACAGTGATATTTAATGCTCTGGTTTAACAGTAAAATAATATGCATATAAATTTGAAAACTTTTTATCAAAAAAAAAACAAACGGCTTCAAAAAGATGCAAAATCTGATCTGAATTACAGTTTGCAGCTGGTTTCTATGTACCTTACAGTTTATAACACACTTCACTTGCATGACACCACACTTTTAATTGTAATTCAGATTGATTTTTGGAAATTAGTAATTATTATCACCTTTTTAGTGCATCTTGTTGAAGCCGGTTGTTTTGTTTTTGTTAAAAAGTTTTATTTTTTGCTTTTGAGTGACGAATCGTTTTTTTTTTCTCATAAACTAAATATGATTCACCGAAATTGAGTTATTCGTCCATTTGTCACGCTCATAATCAATGCAAATTTAAGCTTGTATGGTTTTCTCATAGAGGCCATTGTCAGAACTAGACCAAAATAGCACCACATGGGAAGCACCAGCTTTCAAATAAAAAAGAGAGGTAGGGCACTGCAAGTACTCGCTCGAATAAGCCACCCGAACAACTAAAGCAGGGCATAGCGAGTACTTGCTCGAATGAGCGGCCCGAACTGGGGAAGTACCTCCACCTTACAGAAAACCGCGGCCATAATAACACTAACATTGAGTAGTGTTGTGTTCCTGGCGGTGAGTAAGGTTGCCAGAGCTCTTTGAGGATTCGCTGCGCGAACAGCGGAGGACCGGCGGTTCTTGTTGCTGTCATGCTCGGCGTAGACGCGGCGTGCTGGTTCGGCGGTCAGGGAGACCTGATGAAACGGCTGACCGCTGGCCGCCCGCAGGTTGAACGGGATCCCGAACCCAGGGATCACTTAATCTCCGCCCTGGGAGGCTGATTCGCCAGCCTGTGTAAAGTATCTGAAGTGGTAGTCGTGCCGGAGAAGGAGACCGGAGTGGACCCGGCTACTACAACAGAGGGGGATCAGGGGCCCTTCCGCCCGCCGTGCCAGCAACCGTATCATCTGTGGCGAGCTTGGGCAGTTCTAGTACCGCACCTTTTGTCCTCTAAGCTGTCAGTGCAGTGAATCCTCATCTTTAATCTAAATAACCCTTTCAAAAAAAAAATATGGCAAGAAATAAAAGAAAAAGAGTTTATTCAGCCGCCGCTCCATCCACATTTAATGTGGACTTTTGCAACATTTAACATTTCACGCAAATCTTAACGCAGTCCACCTCCATCTGGAGACTGCGCAGCCGACCATTCTTTTTCTAACGGATACGGATAACGGATGTAACGGCCGATACATCATACCTTCATTATCCCGGTTACAAACTTGAGCACAATTTTGTGAGTCGTGCCGGTGTATGTTTGTTCGTCCGGGAGGATATCTGCTGTCGCCGCCTTCATAGCCTTGAAGACAGGGACCTGTCGATATTGTGGGTGAGCGTAGATTACGGCGGCCACACTCGTATCTATGCGTGCCTATACAGGTCTCATAGCGGTGACACGGACGTAACTCGACTCTTCACGCACCTGAGTTTGACGACTAGAGCAATATCCCACAGCAGAACTAGTTATTTTGGGAGATTTAACGCCCACCATCGCGAGTGGCTCAGTTCTCGAACCAATAACTATGCTGGGATATCTGCTCATGAATTTGCTCTGACCTATGGATTCTCTCAGCTGGTACTTTCTCCAACGAGAATACCAGATATAGAGGAACATACGAGCTTCTTACTGGACCTTCTGCTGACTACTCGTCCGGACGGAAACTCCGTCTCAGTGGATGCGCCTCTTGGCTCCTCGGACCACTGTCTCATTCGGGCTCAAGTGTTATGCACACAACCTGATCCTTCTGGGCCAACTAATTGGCGTCGTGTGTGGCACTATAAGTCGGCAGACTGGGATGGATTGCGAGAATTTTACGCATCGTACCCGTGGAGGCAGATCTGCTTTAACTCAGAAGATCCTGACGTCTGCGCAGCCGCAGTCACTGAGACAATCCTTGCTGGTATGGAATGCTATATTCCTAACCCGCGAGTAGCTGCCGGCGTCAAAAAACGACCGTGGTTTAATAGGTCTTGCAGAAAAGCTAAAATTCTTAAGCAAATAGCATATGAGGCTTGGACCACGGCTCGTTTTAATAAGGATCCGAATATTTCTGAGTTAAAACGCAAATTAAATGCTGCCTCGAGGTTCAGTAAGAAAGCAACTGCCAGAGCAAAATTCCAATTCATCGGCAAAATAGGTGGGCGACTTGCGAGCTATCCTTCTGGGAGTCGTGCTTTCTGGTCGCTTGCCAAAGCTTCCAAAGGGAACTTATGCCAGTCGTCGTTACCACCACTGCGAAAGACCGATGGTGACTTGGCCCATAGTGCTTAAGAGAAAGCCGATCTACTGGGCAGTCTCTTTGCCTCGAACTCGAATATGAACGATGAAGGCGCTGTACCACCTACTATACCGTGGTGCGGTAAGACCATGCCGGAAATCTCCATAACGCAGCGGGAGGTCATGCGGGCGTTACTTTCTCTAGACGTTCATAAGTCGAGTGGGCCAGACGGTATACCAGCAGTGGTGCTTAAGCAGTGTGCTCCTGATTTATGTCCTGTACTCACGCGCCTCTTCGCGCATTCCTACCACACTAGGCAATTTCCGTCTTCATGGAAGACTGCGAATGTGCACCCGGTGCCCAGAAAGGGCGATAGATCAGATCCATCGAATTACAGGCCTATCGCTATTACCTCTCTCCTCTCTATGGTGATGGAGCGTGTGATCAACACACAGCTTCTAAGATACCTAGAAGTACACGATCTGGTCAGTGACCGTCAATATGGCTTTCGCCACGGTCGCTCGACTGGTGACTTTCTAGTGTATCTCACACACCGATGGGCACTAGCCATTGAGAGTCAGGGGGAGGCATTGGCATGTAGCCTGGACATAGCGAAGGCGTTCGATCGGGTCTGGCACCGCGGTCTTCTATCGAAGTTGCCATCTTAAGGAGTGCCCGAGGGTTTGTGCAAATGGGTGGCTAGCTTTTTGTCCGGCAGACGCATACGAGCCGTAGTTGACGGTAGTTGCTCTGATAGCATGGACATTAATGCTGGTGTCCCGCAAGGCTCTGTGCTGTCTCCTACGCTGTTTCTACTGCATATCAATGACATGTTGGACATGAACAACATACATTGCTATGGAGATGACAGTACTGGAGACGCTTTTTACACGGGTCGTGCAAACATCCCTCGTTCCGTTGTGGAGGAAAACCGCGGAGAACTTGTGTCTCAAATTGAGACCACACTGTCCCAGGTCTCTGACTGGGGACGGGTAAACTTGGTCCGATTCAACCCTACAAAGACACAAGTGTGCGCGTTCACCGCTAAGAAAACTCCATTCACTGTAGTCCCACAATTCCAGAACACTCCCCTCTCCATCTCCAAAAGCATTGGGATCCTTGGTGTCGACATCTCCAGCGATGTTCAGTTCCGAGATCATTTATCAGATAAGGTGAAGCTGGCGTCCAAAAAACTTGGTGTACTCAACAGAGCGAAGCAGTGCTTCACGTCGGGGCAAAGGTTGTTACTTTACAAGTCGCAAGTTCGGCCCCATATGGAGTACTGCTGCCATCTCTGGGCAGGTGCACCCGGATACCAGCTTGGCCCTTTTGACTCGGTTCAACGACGGGCTGTGAGAATTGTCGAGGATTCCAAACTCACTTGCGGTATCGAGCCCTTAAGTCTGAGGAGAGACTTTGCCTCACTGTGTGTGTTCTACCGCTTGTACAATGGGTTGTGTTCTGAGGAATTGTTTGAAATGATGCCCACGGCTACTTTCTACCATCGCACCGCTCGCCATCGGCAGGGAATCCATTCTCACACTTTAGAACCTAAATGGTCGCGTACAGTGCGGTTTCAGAGAAACTTCCTCCCGCGAACGCTTAAGTTGTGGAATGAGCTCCCTGCCAAGGTATTCTGCAAGGACTACAGTATGGAGTTCTTCAAGAAAGAAGTTATTAGATTTCTGAAGGGTCGGCAACGCGCAAGTGATACCCCTGGTGTTGCAAGCGTCCATAGGCTACGGTGACCATCAGGCGGGCCATAAGCTTGTTTGCCATCTTAGTGGTATAAAAAAAAAGAATCATCAAAATTGGTTTACCCAGTCTAAAGTTCTGAGGTAACAAACATAAAAAAATACAGTCGAATTGAGAACCTCCTCCTTTTTTAAAGTCGATTAAAAATAAAACTACACTATTGTGACTTATTCACTTCCGGTACCAATCTTCTAATTTTATTTTAGTTTTTTTTTCTAAGTGGCTATTTACTGACAAGATGTGTAGTATAGCAAAAAAGAACGAAAGCATATATTTCCGAAAGAAGTGTAATTTTCTTGCGGCTTATGTGATATTTTGTGTAGCATGTAATAACTGTTCACCAGATCTTGGAGCCACAAAATAAATTGCGTGAAAAATTTTATACAAAGCCATTGTTGTGAGGGCGCTTCATGTCCCCTTACGGTATTATAGTACATTGTATACAAGGGCAGGAGATGGGTTATTGCAAATGATTTGCCGTTTATAAAATCGGGACTTCAGCTAGAATCGTCGACAAGGCTTGCAATATCCTTTTAATCCGCGTTTTAAACTATTTTTAGTACAGGTACGAGAAAACCTATAGGCAAATAAAATGAAGTCGTAAATGGAGTTCAAATAAGTAAAAAAAAGAAAGCAAATATATAGATAATCAATTTTATTGTGGTAATTAATAGTTAAATATGGACAATTATTGAAATTTAATAATATCTGCTATATTGGAAGTTTTAAAATTGGAAGTTCTTGGCTTAGATTGCTTATATTTTTGTCATTTTGTCAAATCATTCCTTTTTTATTAAAAAGTTTTTATTTTTTACTTTTGAGTGACGAAGTGCTTTTTTCAAGGGAAAGTTATTTGGAATTGTCTAAAAACTAAAATACTGAATCGATTTCGATAAAATTTCTATGGGACCAACTCGCAAGTATATCCTGTCGAATAAAAAAATATTGGATTAATTACATTTTAATGACTTGTTGTTTTTTATTTTTACTCAAGTGGCAATTTAATATATGATTCAGAGCTATAAGAACTTATAAGTTACTGTGGACGCTTATAACTTTTATATTATCAGGAGTAACATTAAGCGGTTATTGTAGTCTATGGCCGCTTTAAGCTTCTTCATAGTAGCAGGTTATACAAATTTATAACCCGTCCCCGGCGTGTGCATGTTGTATTTTTCTCATAACTGTAACAGAGACGAATCAAACGCGCCCCCATGAGGATGCCTTTGTTAATTTTTGACGTAAAATCTGAAAACTGCCTCCCGTTGGCGGCCCTATGTGCTGTGTTAAGTACGTCCGCGTGATTTGGGATCTTAAAACATGCTAGTTAAGGTTTTAAATCCAAATCACAAAGCAAAACAGACACGACACAGTACAACGGTTTTACCTTTCGTACCGTGAACCGGTTTTGGCGACATAAAGCCTATATATTGCACCACACTAAGTCAGAGATACCTGTGAAAACCCCATAAAATTCCATTCAGTAGTTTCGGACTCTTCCTAAAATCAGTTTTTTTCGTATTTTTTTTTAAATTATGTACAATAAAGACGGTTCTACAGTTTTATAATAAATGCTTAGGCTGTGGTTATATTATAGTATATATAGAAGATAGATAGATAGATTTGAAAGGAATCCAAGTTTTACATGAACATATGATTATGCTTTTGTATGCTCAGGTAACCGTAACATAAGGAAAATATATTTAACTTGGTTTTTTGTAAATACATTTATATGTATTTGTTACGGGTAATGCTAGAAGATTTTGTATACTTAGGCTTATCCGGGTTAACCTAGAATTACCTAAAGATTTTGGGTAATGTCCGAATAACTAATGACATAAATTTTAGTTCGGGATTTGCCAATACTCACTTAGGTTTACCCAATGCTTCCTGGGTAATGTTGGGTGTTGCGTTAAATTTGAGCACGTGGCACAAAGCGTGAGCGTCCCCCACGCCGCTCGTTTAGTTCAGTGAATTGTTTTCAAACCACTCTTGTCCACAGAATTGAATGGTCGCTGTCAAGTAGATTTACTTGAAATGAAGTCTAACCCTGACGGTGACTACAAATTTATCTGTACAAACTTTGTCAAATGGTCTATCAAGACATCCAAACGAGCCGTTGAAGTCACTCATAAGCTTTTTGTCATTTTTTTTGCATTTTTGGTGCTCCTTCAATTCTTCACTTGTGACAATAGGCTTGAGTTTGCGGATCTACCGCACACTATGTGCTCAAAGATGACGCAACACCCAACATTACCCAGGTAGCATTGGGTAGACCTAGGTGAGTCTGGGTAGATCGCAAATTGAAATTGTTTTCATTTGTTATTCGAACATTACCCAAAATCTTCGGGTAATTCAAAGTAAACCCGGATAAACCGAAGTTTACATTTAAAAATTCACTACACAAATGTTTGTCCTGTGCAGGGATAGAATCCGCGCCATCGGCAGCAGACAGAGCAGATCACTCGTAACTGGGCAACCTGGAAGTAAACCATTTAAGTGGTCATGGAAGTAAAATTTTTATATTACGTATAAGTTCCCGGGTAAAACTATTTTCACATATTTTTTCCAGATCGCTTTCTTTTTAAATTTCACATTATACGAGTAAAGCATAGGTAACACAAAATAACATACAATGTAAGCAAAACTAATGCTTGTAATCATCACAGCATACGACTTCGTATGACTAAGAAATAGACTCTAAAAAAAGTGTACGCTTCGTTAAAGTTTCTTTCTTTTTTATAAACACTTTTTGTCTGCAAAAGAAACTTTGCTAAACCATCTGTCAGCGCTGCAAAAACTCACTCTACCAAACTAATGTTGCGAGGATCTGCTACACGCTTGAGTTCACATTGTTAACGATACACTTGGTGCTATTTTTACGCCACTTTTCTAATATGGGAGTCACATTTGGAAACATTTCTCTTATGTTATATTATTTTTTGCACACACAGTCTAATAACATTACGAAACGTATAGCTGACTCGCTGACTTCCCTTACAATTATAGCTGGGGAGGCTAAAATCTCATTATAAGAGTCAGGAAAAATCAGCATAAATTTTGAGATTCCTTAAAAAATTAGGTAGGATGTTCTTTGGCATTGCATCCAACTTAAATTGAAGATGTGTTAGAATGACTTGGCGATCTTCAGAGATTGCAGAAGATAACCAGTTTTGAAAGAAAAAAATATAAAAAAACTCGGCGAAGTGCGAGTCGGACTCGCGCACGAAGGGTTCCTTACCATTATCTATAAATCAGCGCAAAAAACACGTTTATTGTATTAAATATTTGTTTTATTTTCATTTAATTATTTATTTTTAAAGTGAATATATAACTAAATATTCTGTAAATATTTCAAGCATCTACCTAAACAATAGAATAAAATAAATATTTAAGGGGGCTCCCATACAACAAACGTGATTTTTTGTGCCGTTTTTATAATTAATGGTACGGAACCCTTCGTGCGCAAATCCGACTCGCACTTGGCCGATGTTTTTTGTTTGTTTATTACTTAGTCAAGCCACAAAGGATCATCCAATTGAGTTAAAATTTGGCAGAGATAGTTTAAGAGACGGAGGAGAACATTTAACAAAAAATTCAAAACTTTCCACGGAAATAACTAAAACCGAATTTTACTTGAACGAACCATTAAACCAAACCAAACTTATTTCGTATAACCATTAAAGAGAAATCGTCATAATCCCACGCCGATAAACATATTAAGACCAGACGGAGCCGCCGGCAAAAGCTAGTTATACATAAAAGCATATAAAAGGAGGTACCTCATTCAGAGATACATTATTATTTATTCAAATACGTGTGTTTACATTTTAATAATTCTTAGGACATCCTAAATAATAAAAACTTATTCTGTAAAAATTAAAAAAAAGTGTAATGACGTATGAATTCCAACTTTAAATTTTGCAATTCTATAATGTTATGGAAATCGGAATTCTGAGATTTAAAACCGATTTTCGTCAGTCGATTGACAACAGCTAAAGCTTACTTTCACTCTGTCGTCCGAATACAAAGTACCGTTTGAAGTTCTTTTTCATGCAGGATATGTTTTTAGATACACTTCAATTTATGAGTAAATTTAAAATGAAAGATGAAATAAAAATGCCACTATGAAAAGTAAGTATATGATTTTTGATAATTTATATTAATTTTCTAGAACCGATTGATACAGAAATAAAAGTTTTACGTGTCATAGCAAAAATATTTTCGTATCTCAGATGTAGAGACAAGGTAGGCAAAAGAATATGATGAGATTATAAAACGTACCTTTGATATTCGGAATTTTAAGAATAATGATGAAGTTTACCCAAATTGAAGATCCTTTTATAAATAACTAGATTTTGCCAGCGGCTCCGCCCGCCCTAAATTCAGTTATCGGATTGGAACTCATTAATTATTATACTAATGACGTTTGCTTTAGCAAGCTGTAGCTATAGCTATAGTTCGTTTAAGCTAAGTTATAGTTATTCCCGCGGGAACTTTTAAATTTTTCGGGATAACAAGTAGCCTATGTCACTCTCCGTCCCTTCAACTATCTCCACTTAAAAAATCACGTCAATACGTCGCTACGTTTTGCCGTGAAAGACGGACAAACAAACAGACACACACTTTCCCATTTATAATATTAGTATGGATAAGCAGTTCTGCTAAACCATAACCTTGTCTGAGAAAAGAATTAGTCTATATATATATAAAAGAAGAAACCGACTGACTGATTGGCTGACGTGACTGACTGACTCAATGACATGTCAACGCATAGCCTTAACCAGGTATGGGTAACAACCGGCCCGCGAGACACACAAAACCCAACTAAAAAATATTACATTAGGTACTTATACTCACGGGAGTGACAGTGCGGGGGCAAACATTAAATCCTTTGATGTTTGCCGCCTCACTCTTTGCTAATTGCCGCCACTCGGCTTGCTCGATCAAATTCTTTGAGGTTTGCTGCCTCACGGGCGACACATTAAAAGATTTATTACTTCTCAATTATTCTAAACTAGTTTATTCCAGATTATTCCTTCATTTTGCCTATATAAGCGGGTGGATGGCCCGAACGTTGTCTAGTTCTTTTTGAGCTACCGAGGTGATAATTTGGACATGCGATATCCTAGCGAACTGCTCGAGCCGTCAACTTGCTTTGTGACTTTGTGTGCATCTTGAGTGGTTACTAACTATAGTTTGTTATTAAGTTTATTTAACGAAAAGTAAACAAAAATTTGTCTGGTGGTCTTGGGAAACAAACAAAAAGTAGATATACAGAGGGTCGCCAGTTTCAAGAAAAATGGACTGAAGAATTCTTTTTTATATTGCACAATGGTAAGCCTATTTGTTTGCTGTGTAATGAATCCATTTCAGTAATGAAAGAATTCAATATGAAGAGGCATTACTTAACTTAGCATGCTACGCTGCACTCACTTAAAGGACAATTAAGAACAGACAAACTCCAAAAGCTTACCGCAAATTTGGAAAAATAGCAACAAATGTTTCATAAAAAAGGACACAACTTGATAATGTTGTGAAAGATAGTTTTATAGTTAGCTCAAAAATAGCAAGGGCATTAAAACCATTTGCTGAAGGAGAATTTATCAAGGAGTGTTTGTTAGAAGTTTGCGGTATTTTGTGTCCTGAAAAGAAAAATTAATTTGAAAAAATTAGTTTAGTTTAGAACTGTTGTTCGACGTATAGAAATAATGGCTAATGATATAAAAACAACAATGACGTATGGCTGGTTTTGAATCATTTTCCATAGCATTAGACGAGAGCACCGATTTGTCTGACACAGCTCAACTGGCTATATTTATTCGAGGTTGTTGATAAGGAGTTCACTGTTACTGAGGAATTGTTTGCTTTACAGCCGCTAAAAGGAACCACTACAGGAGAGGATATTTTTATTGAAGTTCAAAAGGTATTCACAAGTTCTGGCTTGCCATGGTCAAAATTAATTGGAGTATGCACTGATGGTGCACCTTCTATGGTCGGCTTACGAAAGGTTTCATCGGAATTTTGAATGAAAAAGCAACAGAATTAAATTAAAAAAGAGAAGATTTGATAGTTCTTCATTGCATTATCCACTAACAGAACTTGTGTTCTAAGTCCAACTCCAGAATGTTATGAATGTGGTAGTAAAAACCATCAAATTTATTCGATCTCGAGAGCTTAATCATTGCAGTTCAAGGTGTTTTTGGATGAAATATCAGCTGAATATAACGACGTAACATATTATTGTGAAGTCACATGGCTGAGCAAAAGAAAAATGTGAGAACGGTTTTACGAGCTTAGAAATGAGATAGCAGACTTTATGGAAATAAGAGATAAACCACTATCTGAATTAAGTGACCCAAAATGGATATGTGACTTAGAATTTCAGGTCGATCATACAGGCTATTTGAATGATTTAAATTTGAAACTTCAAAAGAAGGACAGTTAGTAAATGATTCGTACAGCCATTTGAAAGCTTTTCAGATCAAACTACGCTTGTGGGAGTCACAGATGCTGTCTGGTAACAGTTACCATTTTAACACGCTCTCTGCGTATGAAAAAATTGCTTATGCTCAATATGCTGAAGAACCCAAGTCACTGTCGGAACAATTTTCGAACAGATTTAGCGACTTCAAAAACATGTAAGACTGTTTCAGTTTATATGCTACTCCTTCAAAACGTAATGTACAAAATGCTCCAATACACTTAGAAAATTTGAAGACGTATAGTTGTGCGATTTCTACAAAAAATACCTAGAAAAAGACAATTTTCCGTAGCTTAGAAAATTCGCAGAAAAATTGATTTGTGCGTTTGGCACTACTTATACATGCGAACAGTTCTTTTCGTTGATGAAAGTTAATAAATCAACACCTCGTACAAGACTGACTGACGATAATTTGGAAATAAATATTGATTAGTTTCCCAAATTCAAGCTCAAGTGTCTCATTGACTTCATTGTATTTAACTATCGTAGTTTGTAACAATTTAATGATTTGATTATAATGTACAATTTTTTTAAATTTCATTTTGTTTTTTTAATTAATTGTACTATAATAACATTGTCGTATTATTTCATGTCTAATATCTATCGCAAAAAATATTATCACTACTTTAAAGTGCACTAAGTACTTTTAAACGCGGCCCGAGAACGTATTTACACGCTAAAGTTTGGCCCTCAACATGTCAAAGGTTGCCCATAAATGGCCTAAACCATAGGGTCTAGAAGGAACTTGACATTTGGCGTGAGGGTTACTTAAGTGAGGTAGGGCTCCACTAAGAACGGATTTTGCAAAATTTATCCTTCTGGGGGTAAAACGGGAGTTGGAAGTTTGTATCGATATCCATAATTTTTGAAGCTAATGGCATAAAAAAATTAGTAGCTTGAAAATTTAGTTTAACAAGTTTTACCGTTTTTTGCAAATTCATTCTCAAGGGACTAAATAGGTAAACAGGTTTGTTTGCAGCACAGTCTACTCAATGTGGAGAACTACGAACTTATTTTTCATGCAAAATATTAACAAATAGTCCCAAAAAATATCCCTTTTATGCCTTGTCTATAAAATGCAATAGTTTAGTTAGAAATTATATTCATCCCAATTTTTTATTACAGAATAAATAATCACTGCGCTAAGATACCTATTTTTTTTTAAGAATTAAAGCAATATTCAGAAGATTCAGGCTCATTTTTAAATATTTTTTTTTGAATTTTGGAAATAAATTGGAAATAGTATATTTCCATTTTTCTACAAATACGGCAGACCCACTCCAGGGGTTATATTTAATAATTACTCGTTAGTAAGTTACTAGCTTACTTACTTGCTTGCTTTCCTTAGCCATTATACGGCTTGCTCCATCGGCATAGGCCTCTCCTTGGAAAAGAAGGCTTTGGTCATGGTCCATCTAGCTGACCCAGTGCGAATTAGGGAACGTTTGTCAAGCTAGTGGACATTCCACTGTCAGGGTTTTCAAGCCAACTTTGCTTATTGACTGCTATCGTATATAATATATCAACAGCAAAAAGCGATGTTATAGTGTCTAAGACCACCTTTGGTCTCAACTTTGCCTCAGCACTGCCATGACACCACAAGTAGAAATTGATTAATCTCAGAAACAAAAACATCAATTTTATTCACCAACTGGGTTAATATCTATACGAGCTAAATTTACTGAGCGACTTAGATGACGATACACTGTCGACAAAGTTCTTTTGATATATGTTTTTGATTTTCAGAATTGTTATCCATTAGATCAGGAGTTAACAAATAGGAAGTTAAGTGTCTGATTTATATGTTTTTTTCTTCGTTTTATCATTTAGATATTTATAATTTTTTCCTATATCCTGCTAATATTATAAATGAGAAAGTTTGTAGTTGTTGTAGTTTTAAGGGTTCCGTACCCAAAGGGTAATTAACCCTATCAATAAGACTCCGCCGTCCGTCCGTCCGTCTGTCACCAGGCTGTGTCTCATGAACCGTGATAATTAGACAGTTGAAATTTTCACAGGAGATGTATTTCTGTTGCCACTATAAGAACAAATACTAAAAAATAGAATAAAATAAATATTTTAGGGGCTCCCATACAACAAACGTGATTTTTGTGCCGTTTTTATAATTAATGGTACGGAACCATTCGTGTCCGACTCGCACTTGGCCGATGTTTTTTTGTTTGTTTATTATAGTCAAGCCACAAAGGATCATCCAATTGAGTTAAAATTTGTCAGAGATAGTTTAAGATACGGAGGAGAACATTTATCGCAAAAAATTCAAAACTTCCCACGGAAATAACTTAAACCGAATATTACTTGAACGAACTATAGCTATATCTTGCTATACCAAACTTATTTAATATAATCATTTAGGAGAAATCGTCATAATCCCACGCCGATAAACATATTAAGGCCAGACGGAGCCGCCGGCAAAAGCTAGTTATACATAAAAGCATATAAAAGGAGATACCTCAATCAGAGGTACATTATTATTTATTTAAATACGTGTGTTTACATTTTAATAATTCTTAGGACATCCTAAATAATAAAAACTTATTTAAACATCTAGAAGTTCATGAAAAGATGGTGTCCATACACTTTTGGAAATAAATACCGGTACGAATGCGGATTTTTGTAAACGTTACTTTCTTGCCCAAATAGCTAATATAGGTAAGTTTAAAAATTAAAACCGAAATACGGGAAAAATTGCGCTCTGAAAAGTACAAAACAAGAAAATACCATAGTCTGGATTTCTGATCTACCAACTAAAGGATACCTAACTAAGGGTTCGATACGGTTGTGAGTTTCGTCGTCGACAATTGTCACAGCCCGTCGTTGAACCGAGTCAAAGAGCCAAGCTGGTATCCGGGTGCACCGGCTCAGAGATGGCAGCAGTACTCCATATGCCGGACTTGCGACTTGTAATGCTCCCCTCCTGACACTAGAACCGTGACGGACTGGGATAAATTTGGGTAATTGCTCGAAAATCCCAGTTCGCCACATCTAGACCGCGTTCCCAACGTAATCTCATCCGCGACCGACCTAAACGTAGCTATCGACTCACTCACTAGCCACTTGACTGCCACCGTTGGCGAGTGCTCAAGACAGGTGCCGGTTGGTGATTATCACCACCTAATCCTGCCTCAGCACATCAGGTCGCTAATGACTGAGAGTAACGCGGGCCGCCGCGCACGTGATCGCGCTCCCACTATCGAAAATAAAAGAAGAACTGTGTAAGAACCGCTGAAGCTGAGCTTCGCGCCCAACGTTTCGGTGATCTTATGGAGAACATTTCTCCTTCTCACTAAGCTTATTGGCACTTAGCCAGAGCTCTAAAATCCGACACCGCCAACTCTCTCCCTCCGTTAACTCGTCCCATCAACGTTCCCGCGTTCAATGACGACGAAAAAGTGGATTGCCTAGCCTAGCCTCCAAGCCCAATGTGCCTTAAGCACACAGCCGTTCGATCCCGACCACGTGAGGTAGACGGCGAAGTGGAGCGTGGAGCCCCTTGTCACTGTCGACGAAGTCATACAGGTCATCAAAGACCTACGCCCCAGTAAAGCCCCCGGTGCGGACGGTATCTCTAACGATACCCTTAAGCGCCTCACTCTTCCCCTTCTTTGCCTCCTAATAGCGATCTTTAACGCTGCTATCGAACATTGCATCTTTCCTTCTCAATGGAAAGATGCAATTGTTATAGGCATCCATAAGCCAGGCAAAGCTCGTACCGAGCCGTCCTCCTATCGCTATCGTCTATACCACCGATAGGCAAGTGAGTCGAATCACTAATAGGCTCGAACCCGCTATCACCGCCCTAGGCGAATGGTTTCGGAAATGGAGAATCGAGGTGAATCCCGGCAAAAGCTCTGCCGTCCTCTTTACCGTAGGCTGCCCTCCGCGGCCACCTCCCCTCTCACTCTTCGGTCGCGCCATTCCCTGGCAAAGAAGACCAAATATCTCGGTGTGACCATGGATAGTCGTTTGAACTTCCACGCTAACACCAAAATAGTCAGAGACCGAGCCGCTTTTGGCCTCGGTCGTCTTTATCCCATGATAGGCAAGTACAGTAAGATGTCGCTTAGAAGTAAGCTGAATCTTTACACAACTTGCATCCGCCCCATACTAGCTTATGCTAGCGTAGTCTTTGCGTTATCCAAGCGCAATCTCCACAAACTTCAGCGGCCTCTGGAGCCTCTTGGCTTTTCGCCCCCACTCAATCGCAACCGTACCTGCGTAACGGGGAACTCCCCTCCTGGCGGTGACTCACCTTCGGGTTCGAGACTCACGCCGGTCGAAGGGACGCCCTCGAGAGCGACAACCCAAGCCGAGGCTTCCCCCGCGAGGAGCCCTTGAGCGTTGGGCGCTATATGGGCTGAGGCTCCTTCTGAGTCTCGCCCCAAAAAGCCCGGTGAAACAGTACTGCTTCGCTCTGTTTTATTTACTTGTTTTATGCTTTTCAGAGTGTGAGTTTTCATTAGTTAGGTTTAAGTTTTTTGAAATTGGTGTCTTACCATTGTACCCATCTGCCAAGCCTACCCGTTTACCAATCCATCTTCGTCCTTCATAATATAAAATTTAATAAAAAAAAAATATAAAATAAAATTATTAGGTATATAAAACTAACATAATGATCAAAATAATAATTAAATAAGATCGGGGAAGATCGAGGACTTAGAAAAAGTTAGCCAGGATCGTGGCGGTGGAGGTCTTTAATATTTTTGTAGACTTTGGCTTAACACATTTATGTAGTTAAAAACCTAAATTCGAAAATAAAATAAATTTCATTACTAGAACACCCGGGATAGCATAAGTTTACGTCGACATACATAAGCAGCGGCGAGCGTCGCGTGGCCACAGTATATAAAGAAAGCGTATGAGGTGGGCACATATGCAAATTGCGATAAATTGATATAAAATGCAATGTTTTATTGAGTGAATACATTCTAATATGAGAGGAATTATGTACCTTTCTGATGGCTAATAAAAGGTGGTAGTGTTGTAGTGACCTGAATATTGGAATTCGACTCTTTTGCTTGATTTAGCGATAGATGTTGCTTCTTTTGTTTGATTGCTTATACTGCTGCTATACAATACAGGTAAAAAGACCTCGCCTGAGTAAAGTAAAGAGGAGATAAGGAGATGATGATCTCTCAGAATGTTTATCGTTAACATTCGTTAGTGGCTTCAAGTTACATCGGCTGAGCTCACAGACGGTTTGAACATCTATCGCCTAACGTTTCGATCCGTTTGTTTGGGTCAAATACGAATGTGAGTTCAGTGCCGAGTGACTTGAACGACGACAACAGAATACACAGTGTAGAAGGGTAAAGGTCCTTGCCCCGATCTGTCTGTCAGAGTCTGAAAACTGCGAAAGAAGGCAATTGTTGCTTTATTTAAATTGACACGTAAACCGTTGCCAAGTTGGAGGGAGTCGGACGCTGATTACGCAAAGGCGACAGTGATACTTCACCTACGCGACTGGTAACAACTCATGGAATCATATTCGGCTCGCGATTAAATTCCTGAAAAGCTGCGATACTGAATATTACATAAATAATCTAACTCACACTTATTCTATCTTTAATCGATTAAATAAACTATAATTCTTCGTTCTTGAACTGATAATATAAATATACATTTAACCTGTTTATGAATCCTTGATCATGTATGGCTTGAAAACCGAAATATATTATTTATAATCTACGACTGAAGTTACATGGATGCAGTGGGCTTATTGCGTCTTGCTCTTCGGAGTGTGTTAAGCATGGGGCGTGCCCTCTTGGTGAATTCCATGGCTGTTCCATTGGTACATAATAATTAGTACCTACACAAATGGTTCAGTGGGGTTTATTGCGTCCTACTCTTCGGAGTGTGCTTAACACGAGGCTTGCTCTTTTGACAATGTCATGGCTGTGTCTGTGCGAACGGATGTCACACTCTTTGGCCTAAGGCTGAGTGTTTGTGCTATGCACGCACAAGGATTTGTTCCTGAAACTACATATTTAGACTTCGGTCTTCAGCTTCAGCTGCAACGATAATTTAATGGTTATACCATTTATGATTTCACACCTCTACTCCTTCGGAGGATGTGCGCTAAGTTATCCTCGGTATGGTCACGTACCGTGGGAAGCGCTGGGTAAGACTTCCCGCCTTTATTTTTTTAGAAAAAAAAAAAGCGCATAGGAGTAGAGGATACTATTTTCATTACTAGAACGGTGTTTCAGTCTTTCTCTTAAAGAACCTGCGGTCTACGTTACACAATTGGGTCCTACCACTGAGACGATCACATAGCCAATCCTTCGAAAAATTTATACTTCAATTTTCAAGTTTCTGGTTTTATTATCTTTAATCTTCTCTGTCCATACTGGTTAGTTAGGTAGGTGTAAGTTAGGGGTACGTAGTATATATTTGTTTCTTGGGGGGGTTAGTTACACCATGCTTTAATTAAATTATTACGAAAGAAATGCTTAATAATTTTTAGTTGCAGAAACATTCTCTAAGTCATTAAATAATTTAAAGCTTGTACTGCTCAAAAAAGGTATAGTATTATAATTTTATCTAACATTTTCAAGTAAATCCAGCTTTGTGAAATTAATATTTGCACACCAAGAAATGTGCACTCGCTAAGTGTACAAAATACTTCCACTTTTCAAATCAAAACGACAATCTTGACGAAATAAGATTAAAAAATCCAAACCAACGTAACTGAATTAGTTTCAACCTATGCTAATTTTTCCAATTCAAGTCAGACATCACAATTAGTCTGGGTTATATTGTACAGAAGATAAATAACGTATTCGACTTTCAGCTAATTTACAATTATAAAGTTCAAAGAGGGTAGAAGAAAGTTAACGAGCAATTAAAGTGCCTAATTACCACATTAAGTCACCAGATGGTGTCTGCGGTATTAAAAAATTAGTAACTTTAAATCATTTATCAGAAATATTATAATCCAATAAAAGTTGAATATAAAATATACTACAAGTACTATTATATAATAAACTAGCTTTTACCCGCGACTTTGTTCGCATGGATTTTTGAGAAAAAAAGAACGCTTTTTTTCAAACAAATCAAGCTAAAGACAAAAAGACAATTTTTATGCATTTCGCTTTAAACATGACGGATTTCCATAAAAACTTCCAAACCTTTATCATAAGGGGGTAATTCCTTAGGGTATGATTTTTGCAAAATCCGCTCGCCTACGTCATAATTGAAATCTTCGTGCAAAATTTCAAGTCCGTGTGTCGATATATCAGTTGACTCTTTTCTATGTATAGATAACATTATAACTGCGATAATAAGTTTGTAATTGTTTGTCTTTTCTTTACTTCGCAACGGACTTTCAAATGACCTTCAGCTGAAAATTGGCACAAAGATAGTCAAAGAGACAGAGAAGAACAGACTATTTTTTACCCTGGAAAATTTAAAAGATCTGGTAAGAATAACTATAACTGAATTTACGTCGACGAACTGAAGCTACGGCCTTAGAAAACTTTCTTGAGGATACGCTATAGGTACTCCATGACAATCAACAAATGTAGCACTAGTTGAGCCGGGGACAAAAGCTATTAATATATATGTATGTTGCGCACAATTTTATGTCCCATGTTTTTTCTGTTTTCATTTGTAAAATGTTGCTTGTATACTTTACCCATAATTTATCTTATAAGCGTAGACCCTTGTTCCACTGTCAGTTCGTCTCCAGACGACGGCGTGTGTCACGCACAAAACCCGGAAAATAAAATTAAGAGCAATATTTTATCACTGATCCCTGACGTAACGTTTGCTGCAAGATCGTTTCTGCAAATGTTGTTTCGGCCCCGAAGGAAATAAGACAGGCCGCATAATCCCCGCATTTAAAAAATCCGCTTTCTGACGCTTTCACCATCAGTAATAAGGTTTATTTGTAGAAAATTTAAAAATCAGGAAAATACGCCATTGTGGTGAAAATTCAAATTTATGTTATTAGAACAAAAACTCTATTTCTAATTTATGTCCAGTAACGGCTATTTTCAAACATACAGTTAGTTACTATAAACACAGTGTTTTGACGTATGTTTGCTTGTAGTTTTGAACATTTTTATCAATGTAAATAAATTAAAAAAAATTATAACAAAAATGATGGTCAAAGATTTAACTCGAGCCAAGATTTGAACCTACAACATCCTTACATTCCGTATAAGTTTTCAACCAATTCAGCTATCGAAATACAAGTCTGGCCAGTGAAAAATTTCTATATCTTAAAAATAAATCGTTAAGAAAAAATATTAAAAATAAATTAAATAATTTAATATTTGTACGAAACTTAAAAAATGACGTCATATTCAGGCCACAAAAAAATACTGCATTGGCACTGGAAAAATTTACGGACGATGTAAATAACTGACTCAATGAAAAAAAGAATGTTGTAATGGATTTTAAAAAAGAATTTGATACCATTGATAACGAGGGTTTGTTGTAAGCTATGAGCGACTGTGGCGTAAGAGGATCAATAAGCTAATGGCTCCGTAATTATGTGGATCAGAAAGTATAAAAGGAGAAATTTAAAATGGTGTACCTACCGGATCTGTATATGGGCCGATTCGTAACATAATCCATGTCAATAGTATGCATAATGTCGTAATGTTTAGCGATAAAAACCTAAATAACATACAGAATGTCATACAGGAGGACTTTGATAATATTGTACGGTGGGCACATGACAACGGCATTATAACAAATCTAACCAAAACGAAATACATGGCAATTAGCTCGTCATACAAACCAAATCAAATTATCATTAAAAATATTTCGCTTAAAGGCCAGTCATATGAATGTCTATACGCAAACAAAAATTATTGCCACTGTAGCGAATTAGAACAGGTCAACTGTTATTTATGTTATACTTTTCGCTAGTTGAGGTAGAGATTGATTATGGTCTGGGCGCATATGGACTTAATAATAATAAAAACACTTTATTGCACAAAATCAAACATAAAAACAGTATTTACTATACAGGTACAAATGGCGATCTTATCTCTATGGAGCGATCTCTCCCAGATAACTTTTGGGTGAAGGAATTTAAAAAACGTTAAAAGTTCCAGGATATTGTGTGCGTTGAATAAATTAATAAACAAACATAAGTGTAGATTAATTATTAAGCAATATAATATTATAAATTTTTATATAATACAATAATATGCATAAATATTAAATAACTATATATAACTACATAGACATATTTAAATAAACATATGTAAAATATATCATACATATATAGACAATTGCGATGTTAATATAATAGTTTTTTTTTTATTTATTTGTTCAAATGATCAATTATTAGTTTTTTGAATGTTCTCAAGGACTGCGCTCGTTTTATGTCCAAAGGTAATGTATTCCACAACCTGATCGCTTTTACAGTAAATGAGTGATCATACATTTGTGAATTGTGCCTTAGAGTTTTCAACAACAGGCTTATGGAGTCACAAAGTAATCGAGAACCAATAAAACTGAAGCATTCTTTTAAATATAACGGTGATTTAGGATTGAACAGGACGTAGTAGACATAAAGAAGAAATAGAACATGAGTATTCCGGCGAACACGGATTGGGAGCTTTGTTCGAAATTCGAATGTGGTCATACTTTCGGAGACCAAATATAAATCTAATACATAAGTTTTGAAGCCTCTCAAGCTTATCAATAGTCGAGAGCAGGAAGAAGTGACTGAGCAAGAGCAATTTTGGTGGGAATAGGTAGAAAATTGAGTAATCTACTTAAAGACTTACTTCCAACACAAATTTAAACAAAATTAGATCGCTTCAAATAAGAATTTTAAAAGAATTAGTTGACGCAAAACACTCGAAATAAAAACAAACAAACAAGGTTAAAACTTAAAACGATTATGGTGTCAGGCCGGTTTTTTATTTTTGGTGTGTCATTTGGGTGCCTCCAGATTATTAGGCAAAATAAGTCAAGTTAAATAAATTATTATATGGTGTACTAGTTTCTTGAAACTATTGGTCATGTACTTAGAAACAATGTTCTGTCACGATCGTGTTTATCAACTCCATCGAATTCGCAACAACTTACTCTAAGTTTGATCGCTAATCTTTGCAACTTTTAGATACTTACTTATCTTTGTAGACCAAGGGGTGGCCGTAAAAATAGCTGTCAATTTCTGAAACGATGAAATTTAAGAAAGCCAGGGTTAATCATATAAAGAAAAACATCGGGTTTAAATGGGGGTCAAAATTGAACAATCCGCGCAAGGAAGTGAAGTGTCTTATGAACGTTTGCACTTTGCACCATTTTTTTTTAAATATAGTTTTTTCGAAAAAATATGTCGGAAATTGTTGACCCTGTTATTTTAGAAGTTTGTGATATAAAAATCAAATGATAGATAATTAGCTATATATATTTTGGATGCCATTTTTTAAATAAAGGTTCGAATTTAGCAGTTTTTGCCGTATTTCGTGATAAACCCCTCTCTCTCCTCCTGTTCCCCTATCGTCTCAGGTTCTGATTAGGCAACCCTGGCGAGCCTTTATTGTCAGAGTTTAAAGCCTAGCTTTTCTTGCGGCCGCCACTTGGCATATTACTTCTTGTATCAAATATATAGTTTTATGGTAATAAACAATAAATTAATATTCATTGACATATCCACAGCGCCATTTCGGTCCGAAACTAAGCAAGAATTGCACCAGACTGACACAAATATTTATAAATTTAGTTTTGTAAATACATACATAGAAAACATACAGACAAAAATAGACATAAATGTTCATCACATAAAAAATGTTTGTGTTGTGTGGGGATCGAACCCGGGCCGTTAGTTTAGCAGGCAGGATAACGCCCAACTGAGCTAAGACAACCAAACCAAACCAAATTATTATCGGGGTAAAATTTCGTAACAATATGAGGGCAATAAATTGGAGAATAATTTCATACGTCCTTAAAAACAATATTTTAACTGCAAACCACAAAGTTCTGCTTGTAAACAAATAAAATCCAAGTGCACAAAACCACGTGATTCTAATTATTTGACAAAGGCAGAATAAATAGAGTGGATGTTGAATAAAACATTGTAGTATCACGATGAGAGCTTTTATCTAAGTGCTATTGCCTTTATTGCCTCTCGGCACTTTTTCATTTGGCGAATCATAAAGTTCTAGAGCTTAGTTTTGTTAAGATTATCAAAAACAAAACTTTTACAATTATCTATTTTTATTTTGAAATTTTATAATTATTAACAAGAATCGCAAAAGTTATAAACAAGTGTTTTTCTTTGTTAAATTTAGGTCAAAAATCAAATCCAGTTTAAAAATTTTGTGTTATAATTTCCAATTTAAAAAATTACACACAAGAAATATAAATCCTGTTCAAAATGTTCCAAAAGTAATAGTAACAGCTATATAGAAATGATTTTCATTTTAGCACACTGCATTTTTATGTCAGCTTTCATAATAAAAACCTGGCAAACACATTTGCAATATTTATATGCGTTAATAAATACAACATGAAAAACATCAATGTGCTCAAAACATCTCTACTCTAGCAATTTTAGCCTTTGACCGGTAAAAAAGCGTGTTTTGTTTGATATCAGAAGAGAAAAGAGCATACACAGTCTTGGTTTTCTCAGTGTATATGCCCACTGATTGTAGTGAAAATCAAGTTGAATTGTGTAAATTCAACTTGATTTTCACTGTTCAGGTGATATTTGTGCTTTAGTAGAAACATCGAACATTGAATCTGCTTATCTGTTGTTTGCGAACGAATTATTTGAGTTTTGTACTGAAAAAAAAAACCACGGAACTAGCAGTGTTGAGCGTGAAAGTTCTGCACGATGTCAGGTGGTCTGACCATTATCCATTAGAAGTCACTTGTAACTTTAATATTCTAAAACCTAAAATTGAGTTTAAAAATACAGATTATTATAAAGTTGCATGGGGTGAAAGGACAACTGAACAAGTAGAGAAAACCCTTTGCACGAATAAGTTACAACAAATCGGTTTCCCCCAAGAACTTTCTCATTGTGCCGGAAAAGTTTGTGGTAACTTAGAACATAGATGTTTGATAAAAAATATGTATGACAATTTAAAAACTGTTTTATGTGAGTCAGATATAGCTAGTCACTCCTGTAACAAAATAAAGAGGAATTTTGTAGTAGGATGGAACAAATATGTCCGGGACGCTCACGTGGAGGCGAGGCTCTACTTTAAATACTAGTTACTCATGGGTAAACCCCGTACGGATAACATATACAATACAATACAATACAAATATCCTTTATTGCACAAAACAAAAACACAAACTTATTGAAAAAATAATATTAAAAAACACGTACAACAGGCGATCTTATCACCAGATGGCGATTTCTACCAGATAACCTATGTTGGTA